>OY365781.1:1880000-3130000 GCA_959347405.1 Napeogenes sylphis | reverse complement strand
CTTAAACAGGAAAGTGCACGGAAAAGATTAAGTAACTGAAGTTCAAACAAAGTTCTTTCCACATTTACATTTGGACCGGAAACTTAAGTGAGTTTGACTCCATTTCACCTAAACTTTTCAAACAGTGTAACTCAACCTAGCTGTTGCTTGTGTTATACAACTTGTTAAAAGCTTCAAGGAATACATAAAATACATTTTATTTATCTGATAAACTGAATTTATCATCCTATTTCAAAATCAAATAGCGGTTAGTTATCGTCACCCGTGGATTTCTGCAAAATGTGCATGTTTTACCACGCTTAACTAACAAGAAGAGAAGAAAAGTAAAGAAAGAGAATAATAGTAACAGTAGACCGTGGAAGCACAGAGCATGTACCATTAGGAATATAGGAAGAGAGAGAGAGAAATTCTTCAGTTTTGTAACGTATCATAACGAATCTTATGAGATTAAAAAATTGTTAAAGGCTTGAAGAAGCACATTAAATACAAATTCTTTATCTGATACACTAAATGTATTATACAATTTTAAAATGTTGACTCAGATAATTATTAGGGCGGTTCCGGTCGTCCAAGCAGAGATGTTGCAGATGTTTAATCATCAATGAGGAACAGAAACGGGTGAAGAGAAGGATACGAGTAGAGAATGAAGTTAGAAGAAAGTAGGAAAAGGAGGGTGTTTACTGCTCTCTCTTTTATCGCATGAAACAGCTGTGATGGCTGCTACAAGCCGAACTTCAGTACGAAAATAATGCGCTGGTGTTGTTCCGAGCTGATTGGATTGAACCGAGACATGCCTTAAGAAAAATAATAACAGGAGGGAATTTCTGACTTTAGTGAGTGAGTTTAGCAACGCGAGTGAGAGAACCGATTCTCTCACTCGCGTTACTAAACTAAGCTATAGGTAACATCTTTATAAAATATAAGTTACAAACCAACAACCAATTAAAAATTAATTACATATACATATTAATAATAAATATAGTAAAGAATACTTTATGGCTATTTATGTTACAAATGACAGTACACTACATAATAACTAGCTGTTTAGTTGCAATTTCAGATGCCTTAGAACTCTTGAAGAAAAGGTAGAAATGAAGAACTAAGGTACTTCCAGCTCTTGCACATCTCAACTGGATGCATCCAGAATAGTTTTTTTAGGTCGATATCACGAGAAGGACGCACTTCCGTCAATCCAGCTTTTACAGCAGTCAAGTGACTTTAACTTAGGCTCTACACCCAAAATATGTAATATATTTGAAGTATATACTTTGATATTTATATATTACATATAAGACACCATATATTATCAAAAGACTTTAAACCTTAAAATAGAGCTAAACGGAAAAGAAACTGGACTTAAAATAGTTTTAATTAAATATTTACAAAATAACTTTAGCAATGTCAATTAACTTTTTAAAATTTCCATTCTCTTTACAAATATCCACCCTTACAAGTCTATGGTATGTTTTATATAATATATTTTATAACGCGGACAGCGACCCCTTATTTCACACCCTTAGGAATAGGTGTTATGGAAATTCAAATGGAACTAACATAATAAATAAATATGTATGTATGTATCTATTCAGATAAATAGTAATTATACTAACTTTAAACATGATATCTTATATATTGTTAATAAGTATTACTGATTAAATTAAAGGAACCAATATATCCTAGACAACATTCTTCGATAATATTCCCGAGTCCCTTTGTGTATAGAGCTGCGCAAAGAGGCTCGGGTTCGATTCCCGACTGGTACGGGTATGTATGTGATAAGCATAGATGTCTGTTTATCTGGGTTTGGTCGTTTATTAAATATATTCGCAGTATATATGTGTATTGTTATCTATATGTTTGTATTTGTTTAGGGGTTAGACCTATTTGTGTAATTTGACCAGTGATATTATTATTATCGTCTGTACAGCTGTCAAATATATAGATATTATAATTAACATTTGTCATAATAAGTTTATTAAGTCATATTTCTCTTACAGTCCAAATACAATTTAAACGTCGTCGTATAGTTTATTTAGGTTCGCATTATTTTATTGGTCTAGGTCTAAGTGTCGGCTAGTTACTAGTTTGAAACGAGTTCTCATATTGTTTTCTAGTCGTGACACTCCTGACACTACCACCCTGTTAAGGAGATGTATGCTAGTAGACACTAGCTTTTGATTGCTTCATTAAAATATATATAAAGATGTGATATAAGTCTTAGTGTCTTGGGATTTCAATTGAAATGTTCAATATATTTTTACTCAACTTTAATAAAATTTTAAAAAATTAGGAAAATTTCATAAAAATGAAGCTTTCGGTCTTTTATAGTTTAATTTGATTATTATTACATTCTTGAATACCAGTGGTTTGTGATTTGGTATTGGAAAATCTCAGGTTCGATTTCTCTTTGTAAAGACATAAACATAAATAATATTCCATACCAAACCAACTTTGCCTTAACTTATTGCAATAATCAAGTCCATAATAAGATTGTAGTCTTAACAGATAACTATTGGCTCTTAAGTACTGCCACTAAAACTAGAAACTTGGCTTCTTTATTAAAAACATTAATTTTCATGTAGAATGTATCTAAGTAGCACTGCATCCAGTTTATTTTTAGATGGGTGACCGGTCCTAAACGACATAGATAAAACGTAGCAAAAAATAATAATGAAATATAATAATTAATACTATTATTAATTGTAATTTAAAAAGCAGTTTTAAAATGATGTTCTTACGTCACAGGAGTTCACCATCTCAATTTCAAGTTCCGAGCAATTTCATCCATCCGCTGTTACAGCAACCAGCCAGGCCAAGCTAAAAATATAATCCTTAAATAGTTTAAAATCATGCCTAGCTCCACACATTATGTAGTTACTGATACCAATTCGGTACAATAGACTTGTACCATTACGACACTTGGGTCAGGGTTCTTGCACCATTGTCTGTTAGTCACACCTATACAAACTTTATTTATTGAAAAGAAAGCTAGATTAAATAATTTGAATTTAAGAACGTTGAAGCTGAATATTGTCAGATTATTGAGAGATTGAATTCTTGCATCATTCAGTTTTCATTCACTTGTTAAACGAACGAATCTAGTATAAAACCTTTCAAAGTCGGAAAACAAGACTGATTTACATATATAACCATAGCTTGGCGGTTCCATGAAAGTTTAAACGAGGTCAAACATAATGTTGCTGTTTATGGAGTAAGTGGTTTAAATCCAACATCGGAGTGCAATAAATAATCCGGAAACGTATAATTTGAGGTTGTGTTGTATTGTCTGTATACACTACAAAATACACCCATGTAAAACACTCACACATAGAAAATTCTAAAACTAATTAGGATCATAGTAATAATATAAAAAGCATATGAAAAATAAAATAGTAAAAGCAGCCGATTTAAATAGTAGTAATGTAACCTACATCTAAATATAATTGTAGTACGAGAGACTTCAGTGACGTACCGTCTGCGTACTACGCGTCATGTGCCAGGGCGAGATGCCAGTATTAGGGCTGCCAAAAATATCTTTTGTATTTTTTTTATTATAAACCAAATTAAACAAATATTTTTAATTAGGTGATACTCAAGCAAGGTTCGTGACTCTGAAAGACCTTTTTTGTTTGTTTGGGTAGTCTTACTATTTATTTTTGCGATACTTTAAATAAAATTTAAATAAAATTGTACCAATTAGTACTCGTATAATAGTTAATCTATTTATTGATATATGACAACAAAAAAATATCTTGATAACATTTCTAAAAAAATATTACATTATATACTTACGCATACTTTCACAAAATGCAATGTTTACTTTATCATATCTCAGCAAATAATTTTTATAATTCAAATAAAATATGAAAATAAAGAAATAAAAAATCTCTGAAATAATGTTAAAAAATAACAATAGAAAAATGTCGCGAACCCTACAATACCGCACGCAACGCAACGCTTTAAAATAAAAAGAGATGCATCGTTTTGTCCACGGCTAATTACCTCTGTTCGGATCCAAGGTATTCGAGTCACGCTAATTATTTTGCCACGTTTATTAACAGACAATGTCTAGACAGTACACCGTCGCATGGAATTAAGGAGCAGAGTCCACGAGCATCACACTCAAATTTATTCCAACCCTATCTATCCACATACCTATCTATCCATAGACCTATCTATCCATAGATTACACAATTCAACCAAAAAAAAACTCACGATTGACTCTCGTTTATTATTAAATTTAAATGAAATTATTTTGATGATTAAGAAGCGTACAAAAGAAGTCTAATAATGCTTCTCTTTGCTTCATTAAATATGACATTTATAATCGTCGCAGCACGAGCAACATCACTCATCTTCTTTCTATACACAAAGCTACAGTTGTTTTTGTAAGTCATGTAAAGTTCAGTCCTTACTGAAGGCATCTGTTAGTAAAATATTATATTTAATACTAGCAATACAGAGGAAAATAAATAATAGAGACTATTACCTTTCAAAATTGCTGAGGGTAAGGGTACCTATGGTTGAATGGTTGAAAAGGATATATAATTATATCATTTAAATATTCAATATATATTAGTAATATTCAATATATATTAATAATATTCAATATATATTAATTATCTTTATGTTCTGAACGATCTCTCAAAATCAATAACTATTCATAAATTGTATATTTTGTATGAATATTTTTTCTCAGGACAACTATTTTGGCGATTGTTATCGCCAACTTGTTGTATTAGGCATAACACTGAAACCTTTTAAACTGCTGTAATCCCTTATAGGTATGTAATTATTATAAACATGCTATATTATTAAATTACAAACACTAAATACATTAAATTTCAAAGTACTCCTTCAGTAAACGCGTTAGACAAGAAAAAATATATCTCTTTAAATTGGATTATTTTTCTTCTTTCACAATCTTTATTAATAATAGTGTGCAACTCTCTTACACAAGGCGCTAAGGGTATATAAATGAAGAGAATTTACCGTCCTAGATGCAGCAAAACAACTTTAATAGCCCGTCTAATTTATAATGCCTGTACAGTATTTGTTACACGTTTTTTAACTAAATAAAAAATTCCTGCAGTGTAACTCACTTGAGATATTTCAGTTGATATATGCTTTTTATTAAATACCAGAGCTTTATTATGTACGCTATTTAATGTATCACTCATATAATACAGCTAAAGTAATATGCTCTTATATTGAACATTTTTGGAATGATGAAATAAATTTATATAAATATAGAATGAAAAATAAACCGACACTAGCAAGGATTCGAATCCCCGACCTCTAGGAAACCGTCCTGTCGCTCTACCAATTGAGATACCGTATCGCTGTCCGTCTCAGTGAATTAAGCATTCTATATGTGAAGTTAGAAACGTTGGTTCGGATTTTTGAAAGAAGACTAATAGATGTCACCACCGTCCCGATAAAGACGATCATATATGTTTATACGTATTTTCAAACAATGAGATAGTTAGATATCAGACATACAACTATAATTTTTGTACATAAAATCTAATATGGCGGATTTCATAGGTTCTCTATGTCTTAATTTATTATTATGTTACCAAATAAAACATAATATGAAAGGAAGCGTTTAATTTAAATGTCCAATAATATAACAAAAACAGATTATGACAAAGTATATGCAAAGGAATGTAAAATTTATATCAAGCTTAGAATTATTGATAGAAATGAAAAGAAGTCATAATGTTATATTAATCGTAAACTAGAAAAAAATTTCGATCTCAAGATAAATCACCTGTAATATCGTTGTATATCGTTGTAAGAAATGCATTTTCTTAGTTTTGTGTTTTTAGACCTTTTACTTTTAATTATAATAGAATCTGATAGGCAGGGATAAGGTGCCTTTCTTGATTGCATTAGGAGTCTAAGTGGTCGTACGTCATACCTATCAGACCTTCGTGTTGAAGTTGATGCATCTTTCTTCCCACAAAGGGAACACTCTGAAGCAGGTTTCTGGATTGGTTCAGACTTTTTCTTTTGAGAACAGCAAGAATCATATGATTCTTTTTGAGTGTAGACATCTTTAGTTTCTGTCAAGATTGTATTTTCGGGTTCAAAGATTTCATTTGTAGAAACGAATTTAGAACAAGTTTTAATATCAGTGGAATCAATGGATTTACTACCAGTTTCTGGAGTTTCAGGTTTATTACAACATTTTGGATCTAAATTCGGTTTTGGTGCTGTACACATACTAGTTACTCTCGAAGATATAGAGCTCACATCTTTTGTTTCTGTGGATTCAGTATATTTTGGTACAGATTCTTTATTTGCGGAAGCGCATGATGAAGTACTTTTTGAATTTAGAGTTTTAGCATTATTACAACATTTGGAATCTAAATTCGGTTTTGGTGTTTTACATGTGCCAGTTAGATTTGGAGTGCTACGACTACCTGTTTTGATGGTTTCATGTTTACTATCGCATTTACATTTATATTCTCCACTTTGGACTTTTGAACAACTACAAGTTTTTGGTTCCGGAGTTGCATTTTGTGATTTACTACATGGACATTTCAATTCTGTATTATCAACACTCTGTTTAGATTTGCAACTACACACTGAATACTCTTTTTTAATTATAGATGGCTTAAGTACGTTGTGTTTAGATAAGCATGAATGTTTTTGAACGTTAGATCGAGATTGTCTAATCGACCCAATAATAGTTTCTGTAGATACATGTTTCTGTTCACGGCTGACTATGTGAACAGATTTCGGTTCTAATGGTATTATTAGTATACTTTTGTCTGGTTTGCTCCGGCACAAATAACTTTGTGTATTTTCTTTTTCGATTAATTCATAAGAAATATGCTTATTAATTGAACAAACAGATTTTTGTTTGTTTGAAGGCTTTGTGCCACAATCACATGTTGGACTTTGTCGTGACTTTGAGAAATCACATCTTGTAGGACTCTTGCTAGCCTGTAGTAATATTTTTCTAAGACTATCTAAAGTGCTTGGGGTAAGCTCAATGCTATTACTCTCGTCCCTTGGAAGATGAGAATCAGCCCTGGAAAATATTTTAATTGTGCAGTAACTAGATTTGGTCTTTTCAATATCTATTTGTGTATCCTTCAGACAGTGTGGACACGTTTGAGTCGTTTTCACCTCCTCGGGAGGCTTAGAATCAGAGCATATATTACACGCAGATATAGTTTTATCACTACAGCTGTAATCTACCGATGCAACAGAGGATGATTGAGACGTTGAATTATTACTTTTATTTTGAACCTCTTGATCGTTCTTACTTTCATCACAACACAAAGTAACAGAGCGTGGAGCTTTAATAGCTTCGGTAGAAGCACTCCCACAAGGTTTCAGAACACCCATTTGGTTACGTTTACCTTTCGATTTAGATTTTGATGCTTTTATTGTTCTATTAGAGCCAACGTAGCTCGGTTTCTTACACATATCACTTTCAGAACAACATTTACTAAAAGGATCCTTCTTTTCATATGTCGTCGTGACAGTTCGCTTCTCTACCCTTATATTACCGTCCTTATCTAATAATTTTCTAATTTTAATTTCTTTTACACTTTCCACAATTTTCTGGTTAATTTTAAATTCTTCTTGTGGTTTTCTTTCATCTTCTTTACAAATAGATTCAAAGCTAGGTTTCTTTTCCTTTAACTTAGATTCTGTTGAATCAATCGTACTACAACCATTATCCGAAGATACAAATTGTATGTCATTATCACTTGGCAATTTAACGTTAGCAAGTAGAGAGCAGCTGCAAGTACTTGCAACACTTTTTATGTTTGCTTCCTGATTTTGGCTTAAATCATTATCTGTGCTAGTGTCTATTCCTGGTTTCGTAAATGTATTCTGGCTAGTATACGCTTTATCACTTGTTTGTATATGGGTATTACAAGTTGGGCAAATAAATTTGGAGTCTGTATATTTTGATTGATGAGTAGCGATACTACTTTTTGCTTGACAACATTTGTAACTTCTATTAGAGTATTTTTGACTTAGTTCTCTTTGATCAATGAATTCAATTGATTTAATTTTATTTTTACCAAATACTGTTTTTGAATCCGATTTAGAAAGTGGGTAGTTTGATTGATGAGGAGTGATATTACTGTCAGGTTGACAACATTTGTTACTTCTATTAGAGTCTTGATCTAGTTCTCTTTGATCTATGAATTCAATCGGCTTAATTTTATTTTGACTAAATATTAGGTTTGAGTCCGATTTTGAAAGATTTTGTTCAATATCTTTTGCTTCACTCTTTGCCTCACTTGGTGTTCGACAGGATATGCTATATTTATCGGAATCCTTGTCATTCATTTCTCTGTTTTTGTTAAGTTCTTTACTCATACATGAATCTCTTTGATCTACAATACTTTTGATACTTTCTGGTTTGCTTGTATCATATTCTATTCCAGTTTTTTCATCTTTGTAAACGGAACGAATAGAAACTTCAGGAGTTACAATTTTAGATACAAAGGAATAGGTAGTGCTGTCAGTTTTTTGAGCACATGCTTCTTCCGGAATAGTTTTAATAATGTTCACTTCTTTAGCTTTTTGTTTTTTAATTTTTAATTCTTTGAATCTCTTAAGCCGAAAGTTATCTTCTCTTTCAATCTCCTCCAATTCGGACGTAATATATTGACAACTTAGATTGACTCTTGGTATTACCATTTTTGATAGAACATTCCATTTCCTGTGGACATAAATTCTTGACTTAAATTGAATTCACTTTTTGTTGAAGCTGCTGATAACCACCCTTCCGCATTGACAGTATCCTTTTCAATTAATAAAATCCATAACATTTTACAGGGGCTATGACATAGATAGAATAAAAATATATTTGATTTAGGAAATAGTGAAAGTAGTTAAAAGCAAGTATTTTCTTATATTGCTATGTTGTTCTTGAGGTAATAAAACTATATATGTTTGTTGGCATCTATTTCGGTGTCCAGTAACTCAATTTCATTCAAATTATTTGTATCACAAAAAGGCACCTGTTCTCGCATTGTAAGACATAAATTGTCCACAGACAAACAAAATCTTAAACATGGGTCTACGTATAGTGTATGTTTGCAACCACTATCTGATCGAGTTTGCCTAAAATTTCTAATAAAACCTCGTTGCGTAAGATTTGGTACTATACAAATATTAACTTGTTCGTAAATATTTTCATCTGAGGTTTCATCAAAAGTATCATCGTCATCTTCAACCATTTCAGTTTCTGTAGGGTCATGCTTCATTTTTCTTATTGTAATTGTTTCTCTCTGTTCCGATATTGTTCCATCGGTATTCTGAGTTCTAGTAATTTTCACTTTCTTTTGAATTTTTTTCTCAAAATAACCTAATTTGTTATCAACAACGACAGGACTAGTTTCAATTTTATTCTCTAATTTCAATTGCTTTTCTTGGGTGTCATTGTTTGTCACACCTTTTACACTTGATTCAGATAGGATTTCTTGAGATTGTTCAGAAGAATTTAGTAATGTGGACGTTGGGCTTTTTGATGTATGTACATATTTATCTTCGTTTTCATCATGCTGTGAACATGTTATACACACATTTTCCTTTGATATATCTATTTTTCGAACAACACCAGTACAAGATTCACAGGGTGCTACGTCAATTAAAAGAGGTCTTTCCATGTTGAATGGTTCTGCGTTTGTCAACTTCGCCTCTGTGTTATTGGTACAGGAATCCATACATGAGAATGGGTTGGCTTTACTATAATTTTCCAAAGTACTTGGTGATCTTTTTTGGTTGACGTATAATTTATTTATTGTTTCCTCACATAATTTCAAAAAATCTTCTACACTTACTGTTACTATTCCATCTGTTTTTAGTCTTTCCGTTAAATTCATTATCTCTTCAATATTTAAGTGAAGATTTTGTAGTTTTTCAGATTTTTCATCCCTACACGTGATACGACACTTTATTTCGTCAAAAGACTTTATGATATCTTCTACACTATCGCTTATAACTCCTTCTTCTCTGGCTTCAATACCTAAATTAATGGTTTCGTCGATGTGTTTAATTAAATGTTGTATTTCAGAATGAATGGAAGGTGTTTGCACTTCGGCTGGTTGTACCTCCGATTTTTGCTTCTCTATTGAAGGTTCTTTTTGTTTCTCTAGGGAAGGTTGTATCGAAATATTTACTCTTTTTTTTTTGTAGCCCATGTACTTATCAACTTTTGATTTCATTTCACAGCAAGATTGTAAAAATGCTTCCGCACTTGACGATAACAATCCCCTTTTATTATATTCTCTGGTAATTTTTTCAACGTCTGTTATTATATCTTTAAATTCTTCCAGTTGAACTTTATCATTGTCAAAAGTTGTGCTAGGAGTTCTAATATCTTGCTTATAAATATCAAGCTTTTCATCTACATCTTCACACATTTTAATAAAATTTTCAACGCTAGATGTCAAAGTTGCTTCTGGCTTGAACTCCTTAGTAATATCTATAACTTCACGAAGATGGCACTTTAAATGCTCTAATTTTCGCTCCAACTTTGTATCAACCTTAGGATAGTCGTCTGCTGCGTAAAACTGTTCAAGTTTTAATTTAGATTCTTCGCACATTTTTAAGAACTCGTTAATATTGATCTTGTCTACAACAGTTTCCAAGAATTCTTTGCCTAATGCTCTAAGTTCATTCAGTTGACTTTTGAGATATTCCAATCTAGTCTCTCCTAACTTTTCTTTTCTTCCCTCATCTATTATAGATGACTGTACTGATGGAGTTGCATATAGTTCCTCTAAATGTTCTGAAGATTCTGGCACTTGTAGTATTACAACTTTAAGTGGAAGCTCTTTTGCAGTTATATCAAATTTTATATTGCTTGGGATTAAATCTGGTTTAGCGGCTGATTCTGGTGTTGTTGCAATAACTGTAATTGGCTCAATATTTTCACTTAGTTGTTTTGTTGTCTGTATTTCTGATTTGGCTATCTCGGCGCCACAGATTCTGCATGAACTTGATTGGATTTTAGGTTCCTCTTTTATTTGACTTATCGTGCTTTGAACTAAATCTGGCTTATCAACTGATTCTGGTGGTATTGCAATAATTGGAATTGGTTCAATATTTTCAATTAGTGGTTTCATTATCGGAATTTCTGATTCTTTCTGCTCGGCTTCACAGATTCTACATGAACATGATTGTTTTTTAGGTTCGTCTTTTTTATGTCTTAATTCATAATCCCTTTTCTTTTTCTCTTTTACCATTTTCAATCTGTGAAATTCTTCTCTAGCCATTTCTTCTAGTTCAGACAGAATGTAGCCAACGCTCAAGTTAGTTCTTGGGATTACAATTCTTTTGAGAACAGTCATTTTCCTGCAGACGAATATTGCTAATATATTCTTTGAGATAATTGAATAAGCAACCGGTGCCACCCCTTCCTCTCTTACTAGGACTTTGTATCGAATAAAATAATTAAAATTATTCATATAAATTTATAAACATTTTTTTAAATTATTCTTGTCATTGTTACTACTTTGTTCATCTAAAGTAGAAGAAGACGAAGACTATTTAATATTAAAAGAAACACTAAGACCTAATTTTTTACTTTTTTTTTTGTAACAATCGAGTCAGATGATGGTTCGTTGTTATTGTCTAATTGTACATCAATACTGCTACTTTTGCTTGCACACTTTTCATTAATCGTTGTCGATGCCATGTTACAGGAACCAGGTTCACAATTATTTCTTCATTCATAGGATTAGAGGCTTTTAAACATAATCAGTCTGGATTTGTTTTATTATTTGTATCATTATAAATATGGCAATCAAAATCAAGATCAGTAGAGAGCAATGTAACAGATGACATACAAAACCTTTCTACAGGATCTGACATAGGTGAAAACGGACTAAGTATTTCTGATTTAGCCTTTTTAACTATAATGTTAGGAAAAGGTAACTTGTCTTGAAAATCAGAACTCGAGACTGTAACAACGCCGACAGTTCTTGTACCCGAATAGGATATTGATTTTCCAGATGAAGTACTAGATGCCTGATAAGACACATTACCCGAAGGGTTAGTTGAATTATTTTGACTAGAACCTTGAGAACTTCGCACGGGTGTTTTAACTTCCCTTTGAATTTTTATAACTTTCTTTTGGAAGCTAATAGTACCATTCTCGTTTTTAGTTTTAATAATCTTGGTTATTTCCTTTACTTCAGTTACAAAAGTACCCAGCTCAGCGTCTGATTCATTTACATATGTATCTTGAGTTGATGGTTGTTTTGACTTTGTAGTGTCTTTCGATTCCATTAATTTTGGAGGTTCTTCTAAGTCATCATCTACAAACATTACATTTTCCTTATTTTTCCTTTTATATTTTTCTTTACAAACCTCACATAATTTACTTAAATATATGTCATCTTCTGACATTGTATGCATGCATTTCAATTCATCCAGTTCTTGTACTAGTTCTTCTAATATTGTTTCATTCGATTCCTGTGCCAGTTCTTCTTTTTTAATATCTGGTTCTGGCTGCGAAGTTAATTTAGCTTGAAGCTCTTCTGCAGTCTTTATAAAATCATCAACACTTGCTGTAACCAGACCTCTTTTATCCATATCCTTAGTAACGCTTACTATTTCACTTATTTGTTTTATTAGTTCAATAACATGTTTATCTTGTAATAGTTTGCTATCTTCTGACAATTTGTCTAAATCAAATTTAACCTTGTCTTTCGGTTCAACAAACTCCTGTTCTATTATCTTATCTTTTTTTAGTGCTTTGGCTTCTTCAATACATTCTGGACATGTTATGTTATCTACATTTTTTTCTTTAGTTTTCTTTTTGCCACTCTTGTCACCATACATCCTTCTTTTAATTTCTAACACTTTTTTTAATCTAAAAAACTCTTCTCTCGCTAATTCTTCTAGCTCATTATTGATATATCCCATTGTAACGTTAGTTCTCGGTATAACAATTTTGGCCAAAACGTTCATTTTCCTGTCGAAAATTATAACCATTTTACATTTTATATTCTACTGCCGACAATTCTCTTCCATATAAGGACTGCACGGTTTGCTCAATGCCAATGTATCTTTAAAAATATTGTTTTAAACTTAGTTTTATGTTCCTTTAAATAACATCCAACAGAACAGGAACAATGATGAACTTACTTAAATATATACGTGTTCAGACATTTTTGTTTTATTAAACGCAAATGTAACCAGAGATCCGTCATATTACATTTTTTATTTTAGTTTACCTATTTATCACAACATTATAATTATCTAAACCACATCTTTCTAATTGGAAATTAAAAAATCATGTAGTATCTTGAAGACTAATAAAACTATATCATAGACAAAGTTGTCGATAACAGCCTAATACGTATTTAAAATATTCATAATTGGTTATTTTTTCAGACTTAATCATTTTAATTGCTGCCAGTGTTTGTTTATATTATGAGTACAAAAAAGGAATATAGTCTATGGTACGCCGTCCAGTCCTTAAGAGACGGAAGGGTGAGATCATCGGCAGCTTAGCCCTTTAGGGCTTGTCTAGCTACAATCTAAGGGCGCAGATAATAAAGAACAAAAACACAACCAAACCTACCATATTATTAAATATTATAGATATTACTATAATAGACAATATTACTATCCCCGGAAATCAAGTCATAATCATCTTCCAGTTTTGTAAATAAGTCGACTTCGGTAATGAGAGGAAAATTATCTATAAATTATAATATTTAATGGCTTCAAAATAATAAATATAATAACCAGCCTGTTGAAAATTTAAAGAAAATCGTGCTTTATGAAAAAAATATATTATTCTTTATTATCATTGCCTCAAAACTAAAAAATATCATTAAATTGCTCATTTTTTTATAACTAAATACTAAATTTGGCGGTAAACAGTTTATGGACAGGAAGTGTGAACCTAAAAATAAAACGCGTCATTTTTAATTTTCAATTCTTAAACCAATCTATCAACAGGTTTTAACGGTTTTATCTAATTTAGGAGACTTTAATTAATATTGTTTTATAAGGAGAGGTCACAATACAAAAATAATAAGGATACATATTTTTAATATTTTTCTACAATATCATATACTAAATACAAATTAGGCCATATTTTAGAATACTCTAATTCAGAAATATTCATTGTTAATAATACATAATTTTAACATATAACTCAGTTTAATTATATTAATTCCAAATATTTTTTTTATTTCGTAGTACTTTTATTTGTAATAAGTGATAGGTAATTAAATAAACAGATAAAATTCAATCACACATTTTTATCCCTAAATATTAACGGCAATATAATTTAATTTTTAGAAATAAAAGAAACAATGTAATAAAATCAATAACGAAATAAATAAAAGAGTGTTATTAAAAAAGCGTGAATACATGGGTTTAAGAATTGAAATTCATTTCGCGCGGTAAAAACTTAAAAATAACAATCTTCCCAACTATAACAATAGCTCAAACACTTTAAAACTGCTAATAACTAGCTACAAGAAATATAAACTTTGGTGTAATAATATCTCAATATAATGTTGTCCAAAAAGCCAAATCCGGTTCAATGAAATCGAATTACTTTTTTAATATTAAAATGTTATGCCAAGGGATTAGCTTGTTAAAAGTTTAACAATAGCTGTCTACTAATGGCGTATCGTGAAATATTTACGAGACAATCAATAATAACATTGAAAAGGAAAGTTAGCAAAATTGGTTTTTATAATTTTGATCAAGAAAAAGATTTTTAAAGGAAAAGAATAATGGAGTATTGTATAACTTTTTGTGTGACCTTTTAGATAAAAATGGAAATATTGTCTTGAATTTTAGAAGAATTTGACACCAAAGTTGATTTAATCAATTCTACAACACTCACTTGTTGGCATTCCTGTTCGCCAGTTCCACCATGAGGAAGCCGGCTCGAAGTTGCATCATCATGATAAGGCGTCTGAGCAGTTCCAACCAGGCTTTCTTGGTCTCCAATATAGTTTGACCTCCCTTCCCTAGACCCAAATGCGGATAAGGCGGAAATTCGGTCTAGAAAATAAAATTCGTGTCAATAAAATCATCTCAAGTAATATTATAAATGCAAATGTGTATTTGTTTGTTTGCTACGCTTTCATGTCTTGATCACATAATTTAGCACACACCTTTACAAAAAAGGAGATAGGGTCAAAAGAAAACCCACCCAAGAGATAGCAAAATAACTTCTTAAAGGGTGGCGGACACAATATGATAATTTTTGACTTACACATCGATTCCGATAAAGAAAAAGCTAACTTACGAAAAATCAAAATGTGCTAATGTTGTGAAACTCAGTTCAAATTATTAGTTTCTTGGTAATAAAATAACATTAAGTAGGTACATGTCGCCCGGTCGCGACTTAGAATAGGACCGCAACATATTATCTTTCCGAGGGTGACGTAAGAGTTGTACTAAAGGACGAACTTAAAGGGGGGCCGTCGCCGGGAACCTCCTCGTGTGCCCGTCTGTTTCCCTTGTTGCTCGGATTAGTCCGGTGGCATCGGAAGCGGTACGGGTCGGTGCTCCCTGGGCAACAACGGTTAATGTGATCCTTCGGGTTTGCATTAGCCGTTGGCTAATACTCGGCGCGGTCGGCCATGGGGGTTTGTGCCCGGTTCATGGCTGGCTGGCGGGCAGGCTGCCTTTCGGGGTGGTCTGTCTGCGAGGTGGGCTCGGGCCTTTTGGCCTGGGCACTAAGGGTGGGAGGGCGCAGGCCCTCTCTACCGGGGACAGCAGCGGGGTCGCCCCTGGTACTTCTCTGTGCGCAGAGTGGACTGTGGGGCGGTCCCGTGGTTGTGTGGGGGGTACGTGGCGGTCTCTTTCTTGCTGAGGGGGAGGCCGTTGCGCTGATAGGGTGATGGCCCGGAATAGTCATCTTCAGGTACAATAGCGCTTGACGATGATTAGTCCGGGCGAGGTGGCGGCGGAGCTCTTCCTAGGGAGGGCTTCGTTGGCTGGACCACGTCCGTTTTCGGACGGGGTCCGGCCCTGGGAGGTTGAGTCGGATCGGGACACCTTCTTCGTTGAGGGAGTCCTGATTTGGCTCGGCCGGCTTGGGTGGAGGGCAGGGGAGCCCTTCGCCATTCAACAAGCCCCGGAGTGGGACGCGCTCAAGTCAACCGGGCGCGTCACTCCATGGAGGTGGTGACTGCTCACGCGGCCTTCCGTCGGAGCAACGCGGTTGTGTGCGCAAGCGTTCCCGTGGCGCTCCATTACGACGGAGAGGTGTTGACCGTCTGGTTTAGTGAGTAAGAGTCTCACATAACCACTTCCATCTTCCCCAGGATGGGGGTGTGTATCCATGAGGATTCCAGACGTTAAAAAAAAAAAAAAAAAAAAAAAAGGACGAACTTAAAGCTGGCTACCATCCTACAAAATCGAAAATGTCGAAAATCCTAACAGAACGCATTCCCAACGAGGGTTGACACCAGGCCGGAAGCTGGTCCTAAAAACTTTTGAAAAATTTCTTGTTGAATGATCAGCTAAATGAATGAATGAATCAGTCGGTGTGAATATTAAAAGTTTCTGCATGTTGTGATAAGCTGTAGCTTTGTTAAATACCTAATTAGACAGTTGATTCTTACCTCAAATATTTCAAACTGAATGATCTTTACCCCAGACACAGTCCTACCGCATTGTTGCACTACGACTCCGGCCTGTGACAAACAAACATTTTAAATATAATTCTCAAAACGGTTTTCAATATGTTCAAATGGTCACAATGTACTCCGACTCATCTTTTTTTGTCAATTAAACCAAAAACTTCAAAATATCGAGTTACGTTCTCTATTCTATAAGGAAAATTAAAAATGTTATGTTTATAATTAAATGCAAAATATATAACGTTATCATTAATGATGATTTAATTTTATCACAATTATTTGGTCAATTATGATTAATGAATCAAACTTATAACGATTGTTATTAAAGATTGTAAACAATTAAAGAAAGACGTCACAGTTAAGACTTTTATTGCATGTTTATAAATGATTCATGTATTTCGAGACTACGGACACGGCCTCCGTGGCGCAATTGGCTAGCGCGTTCGGCTGTTAACCGAAAGGTTGGTGGTTCGAGCCCACCCGGGGGCGTTGTTTTTGTTCTATATTTCATTTATTACGTCTTTTTAAATATTATCCAGTATTGAAATAGAAACATTTACTATTATTCTGTGACTTACGTATTTATAACATTTTTTTTTATAAGTATAATATAAAATATTTACCAAAATAAAAAATGACGATTCTACTAAATAACAATAAAATAGTATAGAACCTTTTTTGCGATATCTTCACTTACGACAGCATTCAAATGTGGATAAAAGTACCGACTCCTGGCCAGCAGAATGAAGGCGTTTCTTAAGTCTTCAGCGAAACCATCATACACCCTAAAGACAGAAAAATATATAAATAACCAAAGATATATTACCTTTAGATGAAATAAAAAATATATAACTTTGGTGGTATTTATCTAGTATTGAATAGACGTTAGCCAGATTCCAGCTGTATGAAAGAGTCGTCTCATTCCTAACTACCTTTTATTTCTGCCTGTTCTTAAAGGATGGTAACGTTCGTCAACTACCCATATACATATGCAAACTACATTACAATTTACATTAGATGAACCCTATGCTGATTGGAAAATAAATATATTTACTAACATTCTTCTGAACATTTAGGTACTACTGAACTATATATTGAATCATATAAAATATGACTAAATCATTCATTACTCATATAACTCTTGCGCAAGTCTCCTCAACTCTCTCCCAGTTGCCAAGGCGGTCCACTTCATCAGTTTTCTGCCAAGGAATGCCAGATGCAGTCTGTTCCTCATTTGCTGTAACGCCACCAGTGAGGGCATGCAGGGATAGCGGGTGACGCCGAATGTGTTTTCTTCCTCCTCTGCCAAAATAACATTTGTCAATAATTTGACCTATCATATTTTTGTCATGGTAACATTGTTTGTCCCACATATCAATTCCATAGTCAATACTGTTATAAAATTTACTAAATATATTTTATACAGACGGAATCAAACACAAATGCTTATAAATCAAAGACAACAGTACCCCTGGTAGACGTTACGAAGACAGTTTCGTACTAGGATTACGGATACACCCGAAGGCAAATGCACTAAACTAAAGTCTAAGTCTTAGCTTTCTTGTTCACCTCATAATTTTTGGTTTAAGTTTAAGTACTCACCGTCATCGTCCTTGAACATCTTGGCAGATCAATTGAATTCAAATGCTCTATTGTAAACTGTATAATGTTATATTATTTCATTGTACGGAGCGTACAATGCACTCAACATTTTTGCTGTTTTAATCCTATTTCATCTGTGTTAAGAGTATTGCTACATATTTCTATTTTATTGAACTCTCATGTTTGCTATTCCTGATTCCTTTGTTTGATTCTGACAGAAGATTTGGTTTTATTCCTTGACAGATATTACATACCTCCTTCTTAGGATGTAATAATTCTTATTTTAATCTTGAATCATTTATGAATCCCCTCTCTTCTGGAACAAATCGCTGACAAAAAACAACTTGAACACCACTTGCATAATTTAGTGTTATATAAGTTGGAATAGTTCCCACATATAGAACCTGAGAACACTTAGAATAATAACTAACATAATATTGATTTTTTATGTTACCTACATAATAACAGCCCACACAAACAATTATATATATAAAAATATGTATATATTTTATTTTTTTTAAGTAAAGCTCATTTTGCAGTTAGCACTTTCATTAAAACTACTGGCTTAGTTAAATAATTTAAACATTTGTGTTAATTTTATTTCATTCAGCCTTAACAATAAAAATCGTCTAATTATCTATAAAACGTTAAACTCTTCACAATCAAGACTATAATTGAGGCAATTCATCAAGACCACTTACGAATTTAAGCTTTGATAAAAGGTATAATTAGTTTAAACGCTGTTAAGGCGCTCACAAGTTTAGTAAAGTATGAAAAACGAGATCAAAACCAAGTATCTTGAATATCTGAATATATTTTAACAATAAATATTAAATAGAATATAAATTACCTGGGGATTTAGATGTGTTAATACCTTACACCTTCAATTATAAGAGCCATTGACCTAATTCATAATTACCGGCGATTTATAAAAAACACCAATGAATGAGTCTCTTTGAACAGGTTCATTTTACAAATTAATTGTGAAGGCATCCCATACTTGAATTGTGAATCTTACACAGATCAAGTGTGCATAGAGAAAAACTTCCAGGTTTAAAATTGAATGATTTTGTAGTCAGAAAAAGATTTTTATATCCCATTTATAAAAAAGGTACAGATAAAAAAGTATGAAAATATTTTAAATACATATATAAAATCTCTTTATTTTAATCTCTTGAAAAACGTATAATTTTAATATTAACCGTACGACACGAAAACATGAAATCCCTGCACAGGAGAAAATGAGTATGATATACTTATATATAAATTGAAGACTACAAAAGTTTTATTATTGTTTTCCTCTTGGCAGAAAATTAATAAATATTTTTTCAAATGGGAACTGACAGACATTCGTTTTATTTATTTATATATATATTTGATCAAGCCTCTGGAGTCTCTATTAAATTGGATCTTTACAATCGCAGCAGGATTCAAAAAGAAAAGAGGTGTGAATGAGGGTTCCATCTTTGTTCTAATATAATAGGCATTATAGACTTTTAACACGCACGGCAGCCATTTTGTTTGAGCCGCGAACCGACATTTTGTGAAACGTTCTGTGATATTTCTATATGAAATGTGTGTATGGGGTAGATCAAAGTATTTTGGACATCATTTCTTATGATTTAGACGGGGAATATTATTATAGATTGGAGAGTACTTTTGTTTCTCAAGTGTAGGGTGTATTTGAATGCGATGCGTGAATGGTATTTGGTTTTACGTTTGGTTTTATCATTTATGTGTTGTGTTATAGATAATATTATTACACGTCACTAATCTACTGATATCAGCCGCGGATTTAAAAATACGGTAGATCTCTAGTCACTAGTATCAGTAGATTAGATGGATTTAAAAACACGATTTAAATAAAAAATTGTAGCAAACACACATACCTACATGCTCTTACTCATATTGCAATAAATAAATGGAAAGAATGGAATGCTGAGAAGCTTCGTCGTCTATATAAAAGTTTGAATTGCAGTACACATTGAAGAAAAGATTCCTTTGGTTTTACAGATTTAGAACGATTTCCATAAGTGTTCAAGTATCTTTAACTAAATATTAGGATTTAAATCTACAGGAACAATTATTATCAACTGTATAAATCCAATTTTTATATTTGTTTGTATTTTATTTACAAAATACGTCATTTATGTTCTGTAGAGAGAACAAACAACCAATGTTTTATTAGTTTTTTCAGCTTCAGCTTCTACAAAGATATTTATAATAATTAATATTTACATATAAAAATATGATTATTGATTAAATATATTCAGTTCAACAATAGACTAATTAACTCCAAACAAATGGTAACTAAATTGAGAATAAGTCTCAGTTGTTCAACCTTTGATATACATTATTCGATCCATACTTACTGCTGTATCAATAAATATGGACTATTCAATGTCAAATCATTAAGTAATATTTAGTTATACTTTTTTCAGGTACAATTAATTCCGTATTAGTTCAATACATCACAATGAAACATATTTGAACCAATTTGAATTTAATTAATAATGTTTCTAGTATACTGATATTAAAACATCTTGTATCCAGTAAATGTTAACATCACAACTAACTTACCTTTCGTAGTCGGTAAAGATATTGATTTTTACGGCAATGTAGCCCTATGAGTGACGCCACGCCTCCACGCCGCACTGACTCGAGAAATGTGGCAAAAAATATTATTTGCATGTCGTAGGTTCCGTATACATTTTTATTTTTATTTAAAATTTGACAAACCAATAATAATAATGTATATTTTTGATTATTATAACTATAGCTTTACATTCGGTTTTTACGTCATTAAAAATCTGTTCAGTATTCTCTGAAGACTCTCTTATCGTTAAAGGCTCTCTTGTTTTTAGTTCCGGTAATGTTGTCAAAGTCATTAGAGCTACGAACTTGAGAGCTCTGGCAATAAAAATAACTTGTCTCTATAAAAATGTTAATATTTTTCGACAGTAAAATGTTTGACAAGAGATATCAATTGTGTTTTAATAAAATATAATAAAGATCTTAATAATATTAAAACTGAGAAGGTTGTATGTTTGGATGTTCATCCATACATCATTTTTCAATTTTGAGCAGTTATTCGGAATGTATGGGAAACGAAAAGTTTGTTTCCATATATTTATAACGAAAAGTTTGTCTTCTTATAATGTTTAAATAAAAAAAAGAATTATAGAATTTGAATTACAAATATGCATTATTCCATCCTATCTATATTCTTAATTTTTTTGTATATACATGAAGAAGACAAACAGAAATAGAGATATAGGTAGGTACAAGTATGTGTATATACGTACGTGCGTAATAAATATATCGTAGAATATAAACTTTAAGCGAAATAAAATATAAATCGAATTTACTATCAAATATTGTATAACATAATAATCTATAATATATTATAATCTAAGATAGATAGATATTCAAATTAACTCAATCGTATATTAATTCAATGTAATAAACACCGAAAAAAAATATTAAAACCGGCGAGGCTTCTATATTTCTTTGCGGAACCCCAGAAACAAGAGAAGTGCGTGTCGCAAACGCATTGAGGTAGGTCTTGACGTTCCTTCCCTTTTCACCCTATTTAATACTATAATATTTCATATAGCACCTTGATTATATACAATTATATAAAATTAAAAATATATACCTATAGTCTACTTTCATTTTTTTATAACATTGTAATTAAAACTAAGTATTTTTATATAAAAAAGTATAATTATAGACGATGATTAATTAATAATATATCTTTATTCACAGACATTCATAAAAATAATGTTAGTAAAACTATAACTTATTGATTATATAAATGTTAGAACTTACTAGGTATATCTTCTATTTATAAAGCACTGAGAATTACAATAAAACAAAACGTCAACTTTGGCTTTGACAGCGTCACCGGCAGCCGCCATTTTATATAAAATCCATCAAAACAAACTTAAAATACGATTTCTAGTTTTAAAACAGTTGTCGCAGTGGAGTTTATAAACTAATAGCTAAACTGTCTGTCTGGCTTCGTGTTAGATCATAAACATTGGATACGCTCGCCATATGCCAGCGAGTATGGTAAAAGCAGGTTAGATATTTTCTCTCTATGCTTAAAAACAAATAGGAAAAATCTATTTGGCCATTTTAATGTAATGTAGACTGTGAACTAACATCTGGTTTATTTGCTAAACGAATTTGATTGCAACTTTGCTGCATTCGGCATTCATTTTGTTTGTAATAGTTTTAAGGAACCATGAGTAAATATTTCAAACATAGATTCGTAAAATAACCTCGCTTTTACAGAAAAAATCTTATTAAATATTTTTTTATCAAAATCTATTCTTGTGATTATCAAAAACATGTTAAATATATTTGTAAGGGTTCATTCCCCCCATTTACTAAAATTCTATAATTTAAGTATAAGTATAGGTAATAATTGCGAATTATTATAACAAAATACCCGTTCATTACAAATTTATACAAAAAATAAAAAATGTGTGACGTCATTCAAACATCATAAATTAAAATGATTTTTCATGAAACCCTTTGAAAGACAAGACGATCTTTATTCTTGACATATTTTCATTTACATCAAAGACTTATATAAGGGTAGGACCCTAGCTTACCTAGGCTAGGGGAGGCTAGACAACCCTCACCTCACGCTGTACATATTCTAATTGCATCTGAATTTGCTTTAATTGTAGCAAAAAATGTTTCATCTGTTTGAGAAGTACAAGTTATAATTTAAACTATAATTCATATGTTTAATATCAAGTTACTAGATATCCAACAGTAAATAAAACCATTAAGTAAGTAGTTAATACTATCCTCCAATGATTTTATTTTAGTAGTTATTTCTAGAAATTAAGTCGAAAAATGTAAGTAACGTCAAAATTGCGATTATATCTTTCAACGAGGTATGAATATATGATGTAGAGGAATGAAGAACAAGTGACGAGAAAAGTTGAACTGTGTATGTAGTCCATACTGTGTGTAACCAGACTGGGTGTTAGTTTGTGGCGACGGAGTGTAGAAAATTACATTCCGTGGTTCCCAGTGAATGAAGAAGGAAAAGAAACAAAAAAATACAATACGTAATTGTATCTTCCGAAAATGACGCACTTCCATAAGAACTTACATCACCAGTTTAGGAATAAAATTATTCTGCTTTAAGCTGAGATCTCTTGCTTGATATCGAACTTATAAAGTGAGTTCAAGATATAGTGGCCATTATTGTAAAAAATCCTTAGTACAGGTATTTATAAATATTCTATAAGCTTAAAATCACAGATCCTGACTGTGATACTGGGTGGTAGCTTAAATACTTACGCTGTTCATAAATAAAAATATAGTTAAAAAATAACAAAGCGTTTGAATTTGGAATATGTAACTTGTATGATATTCATTGTGATTACTGATTTTCGCGTCAAACGGTAGTGAAAAGTTTGTGATGTTAAAATGGAGTGTTACATAGATAGAAAGTGTTACACAAAGTAGATATTGAGCCAAATGCAATTTTTAAAACAGCATGAAGCTCTGCGCGCACTGCCGTCGTGTCACTGTAACAAAAATAAATCTATCTTTATGACGCTGCGAAGTAAAACTGCAGTGCGCACTAACATTTTTTTTTAAATATCAGCGCCATTTTTCTATGTAAATTTAGAGGAGACTGGTAAATATATATAATCTTCTTATTGAATATTTACTAATATACAGAACGTGAAAGGGAATTACAAAAGTCGGTCGCCCTTCGGAGTAACAGATTAAAATGGAAAACGTTACTAAATGTTATCGTTAAATAAATGTGATATAAATTAGGATCTGGTCTAAAAACTAGATGATGTCGCCAATTACTTTGTCTTTCTAAATTTGATCATATTTCTTCTTATAGTACATTGCTTCAATCGTCTCTCCCCTGACTACGTAAATAGCAAATTCCAACATCTCGGTGATTGTGAAGAGAGAGAGGATACATTCTTCTATTATCTCCTTCACAGCTCTGGTCTTATATCAGATTCCTTCAACTGTTCTAGAAATCACAGACAAATATTACATTCAAAAAAACTTACAGACACTTTTATATTAGAATACCTACATAATGTATTAGAACATATTATAATAAATCTCAGTCGTCTATCTATTAATACATACATTTTGTTTTTCATGTAACTTATTTACATATGTGTATAACATTTTCCTCAAATATTTATCCTTTTCTGGAATTTCTTTCCTTAAGCCGCCTTTTAAGTCTCCATACATTCCTGGTTGACTGTCAGAATGCTTTTTAACATTAAGTCCGCCCATTGTAACGTTTTTGTTCGAATAATAAAGATTAAATATAAATAATAAATAAATCATCAAAGCTATTTATGATTTTATTTTGCCTAGAGCAACAATAACAGTGCAATCTAAAAACTATGCCTACATATTCTATAATAGTAATCAAACAAAGTAAATATATAAATAAATATCATATGCATACAGTACATGACACGGAACCAAAAACAATTATTATTAAGTTTTTTGTATCAAAATTTAAACAAAATCAGCATATAGCTTATTTTTTTAAAATTTAGGGTAGTTACAGATTATTATGATGATATGATAAAATATAAAATGTATAATATTTTTGTAATATTAACTTATAGCTTATTACTTTCTGGGTGCACTTTACTGGAGTGATTTAACTGGATGCACTGACAACTACTTGTTATATAAATAAAACAATAATCATGTAAATGTAATAATAAAACCTATTACATCAACACAAAATCAAGTGTGTGTTTTGTCTCCTGTGCGCGTGCTGTCATTCGTACCTAGCGTGATGATAGTTTTGTTAGTCTTATTCGCATTTCGAAGGGGTAAATTGTCAAGTAGTCAATTGTCACGTCACCACGTGCTCGCATCTCATACATGACCATAGGCAGGATTACAAGTCACCCTTACTCGTAAAGTCTTAGTTGAATGCTGTACTGGGCTATTAAACTGGGCTATTAAAATCTGGAAGAAAGGAAAACATCAACAAAAGTGTTTCAAGGCATGATTCTTAAGAAAGTGGTTAAGCCTTTGAAAAGCACCATGTTCCAAAACTTTCCGCAAGATACTGACCGGGTTATACACAGTGGTTTGAAACAAACGTTTCTGACTTTAATCATAGCCAAACACTGACCATCATCTAGACCCGATCTTAATCCGTTGTATTATGATCAGTATGTCTAGTGCGAGTTGTTTGACCACCTTATTTGGCGTTGCTCTTATTTCATACAAATCGAAATTTACTGTAACGCGATCGAATTGAAAAAAAACTAGCACTTGACACACAGATCTTAGAGAATATGCTCGCTAAGATAATTGTTTTAGAGACTCAAAATTATCATGTTGTTTAGAGCATGCTTATGCCTATCTCATAGATTTATAAGATTGGCAATGGAAAAAGAAGAAAGTTTCTATGAGGAAAGTGCGTGTTTCTGTCGATAAAGGAATGTACGCCAATGAAGTATTATGAATCAACAAAGAATTAACGTAGGTATAAACTAAAATACATTAAAATAATAAATAACTTTAACTAAACGGTGAAATAAATGGAATATGTTCATGAAGACCAACATATTATATATGTATTAAGACAGTCCTCGTGCTTACGGTATGTTAGGTTCTCGAAATACGCGACGCAAGTCGAGATTTTTTCATATGTTTAAATGTTTACTATCTATTCGAAATTGTTTCGCTTCTTTGTTGTTGCTATCATACAGGTCTTGGTAACATTTATAGGGTGCACAAATTTTGTGCAGCAATATTGACCTAGCGACAAGTGAATTTTCCTATGCCGAAAATCGAAACAATTGACGTATGCTTGAGAAATAGTGTCAACATATTGGTCGAAGTAACTTGAAAAGACGAAAATCGAAACGACATAAGTGAAGGATGAAGTACAGGCACTTCAAGAATCTTGCAGATTAAGACATCATCCATAAATAGATTCGACCTATATACGTAGAGACAGGTAAATTAAAACTGATCTCATCTCGTGTAAATCGAATCCAGACAGACCCAGCACCCAAGTTAGTCAAACCTTCAAGTTCTAAGATTCAGAAAGTTCGTGGTCGGCTACCAGAATATAATATGGCCAACACTTTATAGAACTTTCGTCAGTTTCGAACTATAGATCAAATAATATAGTAAATAGATCGTAGCGTGAGTTGTACCAACTACTATTGTGATATTAGTATTGAAACGCCATCTGGCCTCTCATCATCCCATCCATCTCTACTGATTCCTGATGTTGTAAATTTTGCCTTTCAATCAACACTTACAGTCTTCGGACCTAAAAACCTTTCCGAAAACTCAAATCTTTCAAAAATTTCAGTCCCATTTGGAACATCGTTTTATGCATAATGTCGTCTCTTTTGGTAGATTTAACTAAGGTTCGTCGTTAATTAACATTTTGGGTATATATGTATATGTTCAAACGACGTAGTTAGGATAATATATATGAGGACCCACTTACACAATATTTATATTCTCTTTACCTAATTTTTACACAAAAGCTTAATTTTCCGTAACTCCACCTATTTATTGAAATAAAAAACCTTTAAAAAAATAGGACACCACATCATATCAATTTATAATTACAGCAATTTTTTTTAAATATATATATTTTTTTACACTTTGATATATATATATATACATAGCAATTAGACAGATATAAACTTTTATAAAAGCTTTTTAAACTAGAAACGACTTAAAAACCCAATAAAGTAACATAAAAAAAATACTTATTAAATTATAATACTTGCCGCCATTCTGATAATTTCAATTTCTGCTCCTTCATTAACCTGAGGTATGAAGATTAATCGAACATCATTTCTAGCTCATCTTAACGTGGCCAAACCTGGTTCACCTCATTTCCCTGAGACTACATCTAGGTATGCGAACTCACTAAACTGTGATTATACGCACGCTCTTCTACGGCCAGAGACCTCGTGTGCACAGAGCTAGGAAGGCACAGACACGCTACAGGAATAGGGGTCAATAGGGGTGGAATATATAATAGTAAAAAGAATAAGAATATAATTTTATAATTGTACCATTAATTAAATTATTAATAATTCCTCATCATTTATGTTTATACAAAGTTTATCTGTTATTGACTAGATAAATTAAAAAAATACATACAGATAAGCAAACTTAAGCTCTCATTAAGAGTCATCAACGTTACAACTTTAACGCCATTAAGGAGAATTTATAGACTTTGTTCTATAATCTTATAATTACTGGTTAGAGCGGGACCCGTTATATAAGGACAGCTTAAGAACTTTATAATCGCTACAGAAACTTTATACACTGTTTGTGTTTATTCTTGTCTCTGTCCATTTTAAATGTTTCTAGCTCTGTGACCCTCTTTGATCACACTAGGGGAGGCCTAGGCACACACTTTTATACTTAAATTAGACCACACGGTTGCATTAATGCGATATGCGGAACCCGATTATGTACTGAAAAAGCTAACATCATCACTCGTAGAAATACAGCCTCTATTATATAAACTGTAAGTGCGATAATGCCGTGAAAATTTATGTTTGTTAGTAAGTTTTTTACGCATCGTCAGTAATTACATTACTTTGTGAGGGAAGTTTTAATAGATGCGTAACAAACATACGTACATATTTATAAAACAGATAGTAGATATATTCATGCCTACAGAGAGGAATGTGTATGAAAACGTTGCGTTTGCTCATACCATAGACTTCACTAGTTTTTTTTGTTATTCTTCCTCAATTAAGGATAAGTACAAAAATTATATATTAAAGCTTTAAATATGTAGTTTTCCGTAATGGTATTCTTGTTATTTATTATTTTTATTGTTTTTAATTTTTTTTATTGTTTGAAAATTTGGTAACGGATTCGGACAACGATGAAGTACCTATCATCCGCAAGAGTTGCTACTTAAAGAAAGGTACAACATATCTAAATAGTATGTATTTTGTCTATTGTTTATCAATAGCTGAAACAATTGTTTGTTTTATATATATAAATAAATACTCAAACAGCTTGCACTGCATACTCCCAATTATATACTTACTTAAATTTTAAATAAATATACAAAGACAAAATTTATCAACACGAATAGAACTTTAGCAGCTCTTGGGTAACAGCTTCATCCCACAGGTTCGAGTCTTAGTCGTGTTTAAAATAGTTGTAATAATTCAACTAAACATGGCGAATAATAACCAAAGTTTTAAATGAAAGAGTTTTATAATATAATAGACCAACAAACATTAATATTATATAATAAAGATAAACAAAAGATTTGTATAAAAAAACATATTAAATTCATTTCGAGTTACGCAAACGTTCAAACATTGCCACCGAAGTTACCTCAGAAAAAAGGAATAAAAACCTTAACTGGCAACATTTACATATAATATTACTTGTATAGGATTTATAGCGGGAAAAACTTGACGCATTTTCTCAACAGTAAGATTTTCTTGCGTTGAATGAATATTGCGAGTATACTGACGCTTCTCAACTTGAGCACTTTTGAGATTATTTTACATGTACGAGGCAGACTGCCTCAAAGTTTACATTGTGAATAAATATGTAGGTTTGCTTGTCTATGGTAAATCTAGATTTGAAAGGGTTAATTGCGGGCTTAGGATGAAAGAGAAATAAATGAGGGTAGTTGTGTGTTGCATTTGAGTTTTATAACGCAATGTTATTTCATTAAAATATTCATTTCAATGCGGTTTACTTGTTAATACATTTTTTATTAACCGTTAATGAGGACAAAGTTGAGTTGTTTGTTTAAAAATTGATGTTATTCGTTCTTTCATCTGTGTCAAGTGGATACTTGACTCAGATAACAACATTACTCAAAGATAATGGTATTTTTGTACTTACAGAATTTAAAGTACTACTATAAGTTGAGCTCTACTTGTGAATACAGATCTAGGTTAGAGGTCTCATCTTAAAATGTAGGATTGGGTCTTATTCTTCCTCATAAGAATATGTTTTTATATTAACTTCAGTTGTCAATGAAATAGTATTTATTTCATACCAGCTTTTTATAATTAATAAAATCTTCAAATTTTAATTAAAAATTGATTTTACTACTCGTTAGTTATTAATATTCGGATGAAAATTTATTTTATGTTAAAAATAATTGTGTACTTCAGCTCGGAATTTGAATTATTTACTGAAATCTAGGTAAAATACCTATTTTCGAAGCTCTTTTACATCTGAATAATATAAGGCTCTAGTTTACTCCAGTTTAATAAAATCTTTTAAAGATTTACAAAATGTCCTTTAATTTGTCAGAGGAGAATTGTCCTTCAAGAATTTTCAAAGGAATTTTAAAAAAATATCAGTGACCTGCTTTTAAATGTAAATATTTTCAAAGTAACAATACATAGAATAAACAATTTTGAACCGTTGAGAAAAACTGTTCCAAATTATTATTTTATAAAGTAAACTGCAGCGAGATGAAAACAGAATGTTTCAGTGGCTCTATTCAAAAATATATTCAGATATTTCTGAAAAATAACAAACATAAAAGTAATGGAATAACTGACTGACCAGCTGACCGTTACCCTAATCTCTAAAAATGTAAGAATGTATATTAAATAATAATAATTAAAATATTTGGTTACTCTTCTTAGCTTCAACATGGACTGATAAGTTATTGAAAACTAATATAGTAATATCATTATAAATTTAACTTTACAGTTAAAATTATCAAAATAAACGACATATATCATATATAAATTCAAACTGTCCAATAGCATAACAAAATAGTGAGGTATTTGTTGTTTGTTGAATGCACTATTCTCTGGAACTAAAACTGTAAGTTTAAAAAGTGATAATATTGTCATGAATATTACACTAAGACTAAAAACCTATCGTCATTAGGTGAAGAATAGGTTCTACTTCTCTGCTTCGAGCTCTAAACTAGTATTTGGAAAGACGTTCTTTTCATCCAAACCTTTGTAGTTCATGCAGATAGAGTCGCTGGAAACCTCTACTTAATAATATATTAAAAACATACATGTATTCCTTGAAAAATGTTTAATGTTTTTTAGGCTATATTCATAACTCATTTTGAACACTGGCTTTAAAAAGCAACGGATATTGAAGTTACAATTTTCATAATTTCATAAAATGAAAAAAAATGGCGTTAATTTTCTATGTCACATTATATTCTTAATAGAAAATATCAAACAATGTTTATTAAATTCTAACAAATTTAAAAGCAAATAAATGTCAGCTAATATTATTAATTCGTAGCCATGTTTATTTTATACAGTAAGTTAATCTCGTTTTCCCCTTTCAGTTAAACTCAATTGCTAATCAACTCAAACCCGAAGAAACTAATTTAAAAGTACGTACGCCTCGATACAAACAAATATAAAACATTTTCAATAGAGCATGTTTATATTTGTTGTCGCGACCCTTGGTCAAGCGTAAATTTATTTAAAAACATCGCAAAAGCAATCCGAAATTGCCAAGGAGTTTTCGTGTTTGCTTCTATAATAATAAGGATTTTTTTTATGGCACCACCAATTGTTAAATATAAAATGAACTAAGAGCAACCCCATGTAATTGAGCATAGACAATGGACAATTATTTTTTGTATATCAAGCGCTAGCCAATGTCCAATAAAATCAATGAGAATATTTAAAATAGAACCGACATTTTGAATACAGTATTTAAATCAGTAGAACTAAAATAAAAAGTCAGTAGAACACCCAATTTTCATATAATTATCATCTATAATTACAGATTTTAATTTTTACGATACGATTTTTTTTTAATTACGACAATTAATCATTTTCTGTAATGACATTGAAATAATATAAAAATATATACTAAATATCATAAGAACAATAATATTAATTTCTTAATACATATTTTCATAATTTAATCTTTGATACCGGACCTCAAACAGCAGGGGCAAAGAAATTAATTATTAAAACCTATTCAGGTTTCTACGTCGAGGGTACTCCATGATGTACGCACTCTGGACGCAGCTGCTTTAAAATCTCATGACAAGAACCTAGGGCAATGTTTAGTTTTAAAAAGTTAATACTAAATAATTTTAATCATAGCGCAGTACTCCTAGTCCAAGTTTTGACGTTACGAAAACTATGACAGTTTAACAAATTGTAGATCCACTATATAAAAATCAGTTAAAAATTAGATACTTAGAATGATATTTAGAATGATCCTAAATAACTAAAGATAACTTTAACAGTAATGTCAATAGATTTTGACTCATATAGTGTATAATAATTGTATGTTTTGATTTTACGATTTAATAAACTGTCATAGTTTTCGTAAAGTCAAAACTCTAACTAAGATATTGTTAAATATTAAATGAAAGAATCCATAGACAAAGTAGTTTATGTCTCTCATTGTTTATTTCTTTATGTTACTGATTTTTTGTTGCTGTTACTAATTTATCAAATATAATAATTGAATAATGGTTATAGTACTTTTGAACAGAGTTTTTGATTAATATTTATTATAAGTACAGATAAATGTTTATTTTTTATTGAGACTATCAAAAATAAAAAAGTGTATTTTTTGATCAATGGTTTTCGACGGTAAAAATGTGGCTATATTAAATTATAATAGTTTTATTTTATAAGTTACATGATGTGAGGATATAAACTTTATATTTTTTTAACAAATCCTACTAACAAACAACAAATAATAAAAACAAACAAACGAAAGATTTCATTAATTTTGTTTTTTCTCTCGTACTTAACAAATTCATATTGTTGCCTATTAATTATAAGTTCCAGATTTTTTTAATTAAATTTTTTTACAAAATTAGAATAAGTGCTTTCCCTCCAATAAAACTATATGACTCAGAAAAACTATCAACACATCCATCAATATCTGTCAATTAGTTTTTGTCTGAACGAACAAACAAAATATTACTTTAGGTTATTCTATACATAATAAAAGCTAAAATATACAAATATAAATAAAACATTTACAATTTATATGAAGACTTCATGAATACTTTTCAATGTTTTAAAAACGGATTCGTACAGATAACTAATAAACGTCAAAACATGTGTGGTTTTTATGAAATGGATGCACAGAAAAGACAAAATACTCTTTTAAAATTGGTAGGTTAAAAGCCGTCGAGCTGAAAAGTAATTAATTAGTTGAAACCGCTACTAAAGTGGGTGGAGATGGTGGATGTTAAGAGCGGTTTGATATTTTATATAATTATATGAGATTAGTTTATTTCTTGACATGGAAGTTTTTTTAAATATTATTTATTATTAAAATTGAATGTGTTCGTCTTTTAGTATTTTATTATTTTTAACAGTTTCAGATGTATTTTAGAATTATTGAAATTATATGGACGACCTTAAAATATAACAATATTTTAGGACAAACTATTAATTGGAACATCTAAGCTATCTGATTTGTCATACAGATAAAAAATAAACATTTTTATAATGCAATAACGAAATAGCAGATTACTGAAAATGCTTCTTACTGCTTCTTGATTACAAGAAGCGGTAATACATCTCAGATAGATCTATATATTGTGACAGTTATCTATGCTGAAAAATATTGTATATTTTTTTTTTGCAATTCTATTTTTACAAAATTTGACAGCACCTACTTGGTATGTTTTCAATAGTTTAAATTTACCGAAAAATATGCGAATTATCACCAAGAATCTATCTTCTTCTCAGTTTGTAACAATTTTCTGCTTATTTTCTTTAACATTAGTAATTATATGACTTAGTTCAGACATAAAAATTACTCATCATCATTTGGACAATTTCTTTTGGTCATACTAAATAAATATTCGTATCAGTTTGAAACATGTAAGATTTTCATGATGGTTGGCCAGTCACAGATTACATTTCAATAAATGGTAAATTCTTATTTAAGAATGTTTCCAGCAATTTTGGATGCCTTATATTTCCGGCACGATTCTTCGTTTTTTCTTTCGTATGTTTTGTTTTAAAAGTAAAAAATTGCCAAAGTGAAGAGCATCCTTAATGTTGAATTATATTATGTATATACCACAATACATTTAATCAAAATCTGTTTAGTCATTTTGTTCTATTGTAATTATTCAAATCAGTTTTTTGCGTTTTCTCTTGAAAATTATCCTTCATGAAGTATGCAGTTCAAACAATCACAACCTTACTCAATTTAATAAAATTATATTTATTTGTTTTTTTTAGTCATTTTGTTCTATTGTAATTATTCAAATCAATTTTTTGCGTCTTCTCTTGAAAATTATCCTTCATGAAGTATGCAGTTCAAACAATCACAACCTTACTCAATTTAATAAAATTATATTTATTTGTTTTTTTTAGTCATTTTGTTCTATTGTAATTATTCAAATCAATTTTTTGCGTCTTCTCTTGAAAATTATCCTTCATGAAGTATGCAGTTCAAACAATCACAACCTTACTCAATTTAATAAAATTATATTTATTTGTTTTTTTTAGTCATTTTGTTCTATTGTAATTATTCAAATCAATTTTTTGCGTCTTCTCTTGAAAATTATCCTTCATGAAGTATGCAGTTCAAACAATCACAACCTTACTCAATTTAATAAAATTATATTTATTTGTTTTTTTTAGTCATTTTGTTCTATTGTAATTATTCAAATCAATTTTTTGCGTCTTCTCTTGAAAATTATCCTTCATGAAGTATGCAGTTCAAACAACCACAACCTTACTCAATTTAATAAAATTATATTTATTTGTTTTTTTTAGTCATTTTGTTCTATTGTAATTATTCAAATCAATTTTTTGCGTCTTCTCTTGAAAATTATCCTTTTTGAAGTATGCAGTTCAAACAATCACAACCTTACTCAATTTAATAAAATTATATTTATTTGTTTTTTTTAGTCATTTTGTTCTATTGTAATTATTCAAATCAATTTTTTGCGTCTTCTCTTGAAAATTATCCTTTTTGAAGTATGCAGTTCAAACAATCACAACCTTACTCAATTTAATAAAATTATATTTATTTGTTTTTTTTAGTCATTTTGTTCTATTGTAATTATTCAAATCAATTTTTTGCGTCTTCTCTTGAAAATTATCCTTTTTGAAGTATGCAGTTCAAACAATCACAACCTTACTCAATTTAATAAAATTATATTTATTTGTTTTTTTTAGTCATTTTGTTCTATTGTAATTATTCAAATCAATTTTTTGCGTCTTCTCTTGAAAATTATCCTTCATGAAGTATGCAGTTCAAACAATCACAACCTTACTCAATTTAATAAAATTATATTTATTTGTTTTTTTTAGTCATTTTGTTCTATTGTAATTATTCAAATCAATTTTTTGCGTCTTCTCTTGAAAATTATCCTTTTTGAAGTATGCAGTTCAAACAATCACAACCTTACTCAATTTAATAAAATTATATTTATTTGTTTTTTTTAGTCATTTTGTTCTATTGTAATTATTCAAATCAATTTTTTGCGTCTTCTCTTGAAAATTATCCTTTTTGAAGTATGCAGTTCAAACAATCACAACCTTACTCAATTTAATAAAATTATATTTATTTGTTTTTTTTAGTCATTTTGTTCTATTGTAATTATTCAAATCAATTTTTTGCGTCTTCTCTTGAAAATTATCCTTTTTGAAGTATGCAGTTCAAACAATCACAACCTTACTCAATTTAATAAAATTATATTTATTTGTTTTTTTTAGTCATTTTGTTCTATTGTAATTATTCAAATCAATTTTTTGCGTCTTCTCTTGAAAATTATCCTTTTTGAAGTATGCAGTTCAAACAATCACAACCTTACTCAATTTAATAAAATTATATTTATTTGTTTTTTTTAGTCATTTTGTTCTATTGTAATTATTCAAATCAATTTTTTGCGTCTTCTCTTGAAAATTATCCTTTTTGAAGTATGCAGTTCAAACAATCACAACCTTACTCAATTTAATAAAATTATATTTATTTGTTTTTTTTAGTCATTTTGTTCTATTGTAATTATTCAAATCAATTTTTTGCGTCTTCTCTTGAAAATTATCCTTTTTGAAGTATGCAGTTCAAACAATCACAACCTTACTCAATTTAATAAAATTATATTTATTTGTTTTTTTTAGTCATTTTGTTCTATTGTAATTATTCAAATCAATTTTTTGCGTCTTCTCTTGAAAATTATCCTTTTTGAAGTATGCAGTTCAAACAATCACAACCTTACTCAATTTAATAAAATTATATTTATTTGTTTTTTTTAGTCATTTTGTTCTATTGTAATTATTCAAATCAATTTTTTGCGTCTTCTCTTGAAAATTATCCTTCATGAAGTATGCAGTTCAAACAATCACAACCTTACTCAATTTAATAAAATTATATTTATTTGTTTTTTTTAGTCATTTTGTTCTATTGTAATTATTCAAATCAATTTTTTGCGTCTTCTCTTGAAAATTATCCTTTTTGAAGTATGCAGTTCAAACAATCACAACCTTACTCAATTTAATAAAATTATATTTATTTGTTTTTTTTAGTCATTTTGTTCTATTGTAATTATTCAAATCAATTTTTTGCGTCTTCTCTTGAAAATTATCCTTTTTGAAGTATGCAGTTCAAACAATCACAACCTTACTCAATTTAATAAAATTATATTTATTTGTTTTTTTTAGTCATTTTGTTCTATTGTAATTATTCAAATCAATTTTTTGCGTCTTCTCTTGAAAATTATCCTTTTTGAAGTATGCAGTTCAAACAATCACAACCTTACTCAATTTAATAAAATTATATTTATTTGTTTTTTTTTAGTCATTTTGTTCTATTGTAATTATTCAAATAATTTTTTTGCGTCTTCTCTTGAAAATTATCCTTTTTGAAGTATGCAGTTCAAACAATCACAACCTTACTCAATTTAATAAAATTATATTTATTTGTTTTTTTTAGTCATTTTGTTCTATTGTAATTATTCAAATCAATTTTTTGCGTCTTCTCTTGAAAATTATCCTTTTTGAAGTATGCAGTTCAAACAATCACAACCTTACTCAATTTAATAAAAATATATTTATTTGTTTTTCGTGGTTCGTGAATTAACAATTTAAATACAATTGTTTTGAGAAGTATTTAAATTGTTAAGAGAGTATTAAAAACGTAGCAATTATTTTTTGTAAAAATTACTTGCTTTGACACTAATTATAAGTATAGAAGGAGGTCTCTCATAACTTGGACCCAAAAAGTATATCAAGTGCCGATATATTGAGCACCGACGTGAGTCTAAATGGCAAATGAAATATCCACTTTACTGTAATGGAGTAAAATGTAGCGCATTTATATTAATTTTCAATTAAACCTATCACTGGCCAGTATGATTCTTTATAGAATTAATGATATCATTTTATTATTTTTGATATTTTGGTGTAAAATTGCAGTCCTTATAAAAAATAATTAAAACAATAGTCAAATTCTCCTTCTCATTGATGTTCCTAGCAAAGAAGTTTGAATTACAAAAAAATATATATAAAAACTTTTTTAATTTTAAAAACAGAACAGTCACACCTTCTTATCGCTGTTCCTAGCAAAGAGGTTTAAATTACAAAAAAAAAGAAAAATCTTAAAACACCAGCAATGTACCGGTTACACGCCTAGGCAACACGCCCCATGTTTTCCTAGGCCGCCATTTTACATAGACAACTGTCATTTAATAGGGCAGGAATGAATTAAGCTTATAACACATGGAGGAATAAACATTTTTCTAAAGAAATATATTGCAGGGTTTATTATTATTATTAAATTTTAAATTATTTTGCTATTAAAATGTAAATACTATCTACAAAAGGATTTTATTTAGTACCCATTGTGTTAATTCTGAAGTTTTTCTAACCTCAATCCAAATGGCTATGACATATGTCAAAGTTCATCTTTAAAATTTCCTTCAAACATATAAAGTCTATATTTCTATTTTAGATGTGTTCCTACCTTAACCATAATGCTGTAAAAAATTCTACTGTGGGTTAGAGTTCAATAAACTTTGATACATAGGAACTAGTACTACATACTACTACATAGGGGTGTTAGAGCATAATCTATTGTGACAATTGTTCTAACTGTACAATGCTCTTTGAGATCAGGATATTAAAAAGGTGTGAATGTGGGAATTTCTTATGATATTCAATACCTCGTGAACTTATTGTATGGTTATTATAAGAACAAAAATGAAAGTTTGAATAGAGATTATGTCTAAAGATTCGTTCAAAAATGTTTTAGATCAATACTATATTGAGGTAGGTATTACTTTTATTACATATAACAGCACAGGTACAGCGTTTGATGTTTTTTTAAATTAAAAGAATCACTACACATTTTTTTTTTGCCAATCTCTACATCTTTTTATTTATATGGCCAATCGTTATTATTAAGGCTTTTTGGAGACTATTTTAGAGTACATTTTATGTCTAAAAAACTAGAACTAAATCATAACCGCCTGTATTTAATAACTTTAATATACATATTATACTTTAATTCTACATATTAAGCCAGAACCTAAATCCAGGGACGATCCGAGATTGAAATCAACTTTAAATGGCTTCCTATTACTCTAACCCTCAAGTCAGTTATCATCAGTGACAACCCAGGAAATGGATTGTAATTTCAATCTTTATTGTCTATAATTGGTTCAGGATTGATTATTACTCCGATAATATCTATCCTTAATAATAATTTTTAACCTTCTAATATTACGGATATTAAGGACTATTTCAAAAGTAAGCTCTTTATAAATAATATTTTACAACATTAATTTAATAAAAAAAGGTTTTTTTTTATATCGTTTAGATGTTTCTCTGAAAAGGTTTTAATGTTCTTCCGGTACTCGAGTTAGGGATTCTCGCTATCTTGGCCTTTTTAGTCTGAATATAAAAAATATAAAGAGTTCTCAAGAAATGTCGCCTTTCCCTCAAGGACTTCGTAACGCGTAAAAGGATACAAAATGCACTTGGATCACAGTTATTAAAAATATTTTTTTTTTTTACAAATATGATTAAATAATACCACAAAAATATTTAAAACTGTGAAAACGTCAAGTTGACAGCTAATTTCTAGAATGGGGTATTACTGTCGTAATTAATAATCGATCTATAATCAGAGATTGAAATCGGAACATCTCGATTATTGGAACTGATCGGTCATGAAAGGGATGACTTATTTTTTAATTTCAATCGTAACAAAAATTGGATCTGGAACGATTTTTAATATATCATGTTAGATATTAGTTACTGGAAGAAATAACCTTAATAAATAGTTTTTTCAAATCTAAAGTGTTAGATGCATAATTTGATCATTTTGATGTCAACCTTGTGACCTATCTTTAAAATATGTGAGAAATAGTGTCAAAATTAGTTTCCAAGTTTTATTTTATATTATGTATAATTATGTTTAAAAGTAATTTAGTAAAAAAGTAATAAGAAAAAAATATCCGTCATATTATATTTGTAAAAGGCCAGAATAATTGTTTATTATAAGAGACCATGAAAATAGTAAAACCGTCATTTATGGCGTCCTACAAATATTATAAATGTGAAAGTTTGTATGTTTGTTCGTCAAACACAAAAAGCACTAGATATATTTGTATGAAAATTTACTCACAGATTGACTTTTTTCCCCAATTTTTTAAAGTTGTAAAATCGAACGAATTTCAACAGCTCTCGTGATTCCGTGTATTGAGTTGTGTTCGAAGTAAAGTTTGTTAATACAAATAATATAACAATCAGCGCCACCTATCGGAAACTGAGGTGACTAAGTGAGTTTTCATTTTATGTCACTAAAACAACATACACTTCGAATAAACATTTTTTAACAATAAAACTAAAATTATAAGTCTATAAAGAGAGACCGAGCGAATTTTGTTAATTATTATTGAAGTCGTCGTGCGGACGTTTTTGTCTATTTTACAAAGAGAGTATTTAGACTATACGATTTGATATTGTTATTTCGTTATTTGTTTTGGTAATTTATTGCATTTCGATATCTTCCTTTATGTAACGGTCCCTATTTAGAGAATTGGAGTTTTTAATTTTTTTTTCTGCTTTTGCGTTTGTGTTACTGGTTTCTGTATTGGGATAAAAGAATCTACGAAACGCTGTTTCTGTTTTCTGGTTTAGGTTTTATTATCAATATTGGATAAGACCTTTTCACCAGCAACAATAAAATCTCAATATCTTAGAGACGACTTCTAAAGCCTTCACCAAACATATCGAAAAACCATCTCGACAGACCAGGCTTTCGATTAAAAACAGCAATCAAATCCATTAATTCGTTTGACTGTTACGATGCCTCAGACAGACACACAGATACATAACCACATACGTTAAATTTATTACACCCCGTTTTTCGGTATTTAAATATTATAAAAATAGGTATTATATTATATTACTCATAATATATTACTCATAATTACAGACGGACAAGGCTATACATAAAAATGTTCTGTAAGTTACAACTTTTTCAATCTTTTCAGAGAACTGGTGGAGTCCAGTGTCTATCCAAAGTTTCATCTGTCTGGATCAATTTTAAAAGCACATTTTCCAGTTAGCAACAGGAACTTTCTCAACGACCTTCTCGAAAGAATTGAGCTTATCTTCTAGCGATGAAAACTATCCTTGAGTTTTTAATTTTAGGGAACAAACCAGTAGAGTCATACGGTGTCAAATCAGGGCTGTAACTTGGATGACTCAAATGTTGTACCGAAGTAGTAGTGGTCTAGAAAGTCCCTCATCTTGATCGCGGAGTGCGAGGGGGCGTTGTTGTGCTGAAGCTAAAGCCCTAAGTCTGTGGCTTGTAATACGCAGCAGTAAATACTTCTGACACGCATTTGATAATATACTCTGCATTGACATACTTAATACCCCATGACTATCCACTGTTTCTCTATCGTTTCACTTTCTTAGACTCGTTTCTCAACAATATTGACGGCTCTTAGTTTCTAGGTTATAATAAATTCAAAATTCATCAGCGGTCATGATATCATAAACACATCGATAAGATTCTTTATATTCATCAATTATATAGCACTTTTCCACGCGCACCTGCTTTTAAGCATCGATGAGGAAGATGGAAAACAATTCCCCTTACAATAAAGATGGTTATGTCAAATTTAAAGAACACTTCTCTATAGATTGTACTGAATCTTCTCGTATATAATTTGATTTCTTAAATCAAACTTTTAACTTGTAGCACGTTTTCTTCAACCACTGGAACAGCAATCGAAAGACAGTCAATTCTTTCTCTACCTTTAAAATTGAAGCGACCGTACGTCACCACGCTATACATGCGGTACACAGTGACTTCACCACGCTATACATGCAGTACACAGTGACTTCACCACGCTATACATGCGGTACACAGTGACTTCAGAAGACACCCTGTATGTAAAAGATAATTGAAGTCGATTCAAAATGTTTAAGTGGGACTCGAATTCGTCAAAAATAATTGCATGAAACTGACACACGATGTTTCATAATTCTAGTAAAAATAAATAGAATAAAATTTAGGTTTGAAACAAAAATATTACTTTTAAATAAAAAAAAAATCAAAATATTTTTTAACTCTCTTTCATTCACAATATATTTTTTTTAACTCTCGAGTGGCCACTTGTTTATTATATACATACAAATGAAGGAAGTTAAAGAATTTGACAGAACTTTCAAAGAACAAGAAGAGTGTTCAGTTTTTCGTTTTCGCGTTTTCATAACCGATTAAGAATAGATGATCTCTGATAACATATAGTGCAGAATAACTTTAGTACAATGCCTATTATTCTTTATAATATTTATATATATTACACATTTGACCTCAATAGATTTAACCGCTCCAGACACGGACAGACACATTATATTAAATATAGATATAGATTTTTTAATAAAACCGGATGTCGCATTACAGATGCGTTTAATTTTCTTTTTTCATTACTCTATTTTCTATATTTTCCATATTTTCTAATTACTTACATGTTGCTCGTGACATATTATTATGGGATTTGCGAAAAAGTTTCTAATATTCATAGTCGTGGTGCTCCTTTTTTTAATTCTTTAATAATATTAATTACATAAATACTATTATATAATAATTAGAATAGATTAATATTTTACCGAACAATTTATAATTTGTGTAAACAATTAATCGTATTATGTGTATTTTTTTATATTTTTATTGCCGAATATTTTAATATTATTTACGAGACTTTAGTCAGACTATTGATAGTGATAGCTCTAATGATTATTACAAATATTAATATTTTTATATGCAAAATAAATGTTTATTTTACGGGATTCTAATGTTTTTCCAACTATAAATAGGGCTGCTCGTGTATTTTTATGTTAAGGTACTGCTCTTTGACAGCACCCCAGTTCGATAGCGTAGGGTTGTCACTCATAGGTGTTGCAAATATTAATAATTTTTATTTCCTATATAATTTTTGTATAGCATAGCCAACATTATTATTTACACAAGGTATGTTTTTTTTAATAACTTTGTATTTTTTGCATTTTAGAATATAATACAAGTATTTAAAAATGCAAGATTCTTAAACTCCTTGTAAAGACCATTTGTTTTGGTTTTAAAATTAAGCTTTTCTATTGGTAAAAAATAAATTAACTCTCACATTTATTTGTAATCGACAACCCTAGACCTAGATTCCCCTAGGGTTGTAACAATAGCACCTCAGGGTAGTAATTAAAAAAAAACATACTAGGGCGTGAATTTTCACGCGCTCTCGACATATGTACGCATTTCATTTAAATACTATAGAAATACGATGAGATTTTAATTATACTTAATTATATTTTGATTTATCTGTGGCAGTACGCTCTCTGGCTTTTAAATGTTGCCAGGTTAGTATATAATTTGATATTTAATTAAAATGGTAACACATTTTTATAATATTTTATTAATTACCAGCTGATAACCGCGGCTTTGCCGACGTGGACTAAAAAAAGGTTTTATATATAACATTATTTCAGAATTACTGAACGAAACAACTATTTGCATTATTCATACAATATAGAAGGTTTTAATATTTGTTATAAGAATTGTAGTGTGATGTTATATATCCGACGTACACACACTAATGTGCCATTCAAATGGTGAAAGATTTTTTCTAATATCTACGTGGTTCCGGAGATGACTTGCCAAATATAAACGAACTTACAACAGTCCTTACTTTTTCTTCTATTTCTATTTCTTTCCCTCTCTTTGTAACAATACATAGTATACATTTATAAAAAAATCTTATGGAATCAGTGTTATTTGATACGGGAACCAATTAAAATCCAAATATAGCGTAACATGAAAAAGAAAACCAAAGTGGTAGTAATAGTACTGGATATTTCTGTATAGAATACAATTTAATAACATATTTTGGTATGCATTTTGCTATGTGATATTATTGAGAGTCAATTGTACTATAACTATGTTATGGAATTGTTAATTAATTAATTAGTTAATTAGTTAATAAGTAATGTAGGGACAGTCCAACATATATTTGATTTTAATTATAAATCATGCTTGTTTTTTTAATAATTAAGACTTTTAGATAATTTTAAGTTTATGCTACTAGGCTAGAAACCTGAAAAAGTATATAGTAAAATTATATATGTATTATAGCATGTAAGTATATTAAAATAACTAATAAATAATAATATTAATTAACGTACTATTATTAATAGCTGTTAATTAAAATTACATATAAACAGTTGTATCGTATATATATATAAAATTACAAATAATAAAGATGCTAAAATTTCAATTTCATTTTTTGCGATTGGTAAATTTGGTTCGTTTTACAAAGTGTATGGAATGTCATTTTATCAGCTGCATATGCAAATTTGTAAATCGTTTTCCGATAAAACTAATATAAATGTACAAAAAGAAGTGAGAACCCATCAAAATCATAAAATGTAAAAAGTTTTTTCAAAGCCTCGCACTCTGAACGGATAATCATAAAAAGTTGTGAGATCTCTTGTAAGGGAAACTCTATGATTTTCTTATAATTGAATAAATTTTCTTTTTAAAATTAAGTGAACTACTATATATATATATATATATATATATATATATATATATATATATATATATATATATATATTTATAAAACTGGTAAAAAAATATAAAAAATTGATACCAGAAATGTTAAGCTTAGTTTAAAAGATACAGGTTTGTTAAAAAAAAAAACATTAAAGTATATTACTGAAACGGCTGTTTTGTTTTTTATCTTAGCAGGAGAACAACCATCAAAGAAAACAGCTTAGGAACTCCGAAAAAGTCATATTTTTCGGTTGCAAATATTCGCAGAAGCTACCAGTAAAATATGCAATAATATAGCTTAATCTTATGTCAAACTATTGTCTGTACAATTTGGCTCTTTGAACGTTTTTCTGCGAATAGAGAGCTAGTGGTTAATGAGGACAAAAATGATTTCCCATTTCACTGCTTACAACAGATTAATAAACAGACAGTACCGCCGGTAAGTATTTACCGTCACCATTGGATCTCTGCATCTGCATTATAAATGTGGAAGAGGGATAGCGATTAGGTACTCATGGGTAGAAATATCATCTAGAAAGTAGCAGCTTATCACGATATTCTCTGAGAAGTTGGTACTCCAGCCTGTTGCGTATCTTTTTGACAGCTCAAATGATAATAATTATCGGAAAGTACGTTATGGTCCTCAGACGGTTTAATTACGTATTTTGTTTCCGCATTGATATACTGAGATGACAGTTGCCATCGATATAAATATTAATTGTCATTAGTTAGCAAATAGAGGACAGCAGGTGCTGGTCAAGCCCGTAGACGTTAACTAGACGACGATTCTTATAGTTGTATGACACATTATATGACTCTGATTGGTCAAAACTCAGGTCAAGAAGAAGGCATTGTAAAGAATCGCAAATTTTGTATCGAATATAAAATAGAGACCCAACCATTCGTATAATTCGTAACAATAAGAAATACCTACATTAATAAGCCAAACGCCGCGGGCGCTGGCATGTCTGTGCGGTTAGAAAACCTATTTATTATATGATATAGCATTATAGTCCTTACTACATTGGGATAAGAACTTAGTAGATACTTGGATGTGTGTGTGTAAGGAGGGTGCGTGTGTCTGTTTTCATTGAACAACAGATCTTGTTTTATAGGAAATAGTTTTCAGTCAGGTCAGGATAAATATCAATGCTTTTATTATATTTTTTTTTCAATAAATAGTGTAATACGACTATTTTTCTACAATTATTATTTTAAGTTATTCTTATTTCTTTGACACTGCAAAGGATCATGATCATAAAATGTAATCATAGACAAAAAATACAACAATTTAAAATACGTACTAAAAACTGTTGACAAAAATACAAAACATAACGTCACAAAACGATACAATGGAAACAAACTGCGGTCTTGAAACATGCGTATGATGTGTGTGTCACCCTCATGTACCTAGCTGCTAGCACATGGCACATGACCTAGGTACATAATTACAGTCTAGGCGTTGGTTTATAACCTGCATGTTAAGTGACCGCCTTCAAACGACTAACGAAGGGCAACCCTAATGCTATATACAAATAATGTATATTAATAATAATCTCCAATTCATCCATATTATTTAGAAAATTATATTTGGTAATATTATTTAAAACTTTACTAAATACTTTTATAATATATAATAAATATAAGAATAGTAACAAAATAGGAGCTAATAACACTTCCATTTGACGTATACTTAATTACCAGTTGAGATTACAATTTTAACATGTACTCATATAGTATTAAATATTAAATAGAATAATAAAAAAATCAGTGTAAAAAAGTCTTTGTTATGTAGAAATAATAATTTATTTGTACATAACAAAGAATAACTGACAATAACCTTTTGTAAAAAAATTGTATTAAGTTATTAGCTACTCCCGAGTCATTTCATTATCTTTATCCCGACAAAACACAAAAACCAGATTGTAGCTTCATATATAACACTAAAACGAACGTGCGGTGTTTAATTATTTTCTAAAATATATAGGAATCTTATTATCCCGAAAATTTAAAAAAATTTCATAAAGAAAAACAAACATTGTTTTTAAATTTGTAACCACCCAAGTCACTTACAGATCATACATAAAAACAAACACCGATTAGATATTAATAGATGTGTCAAAGATGTTTTAAAAGAACGATGCAAAAGTAAAAACCAGGTCGTAATAAAAGCATGTGGAATTGTGTTTGAAGACTCGCACTCAGGTCTGAGCCCGATCGGGCATAATCATCACACCGAGAACCAAGTCATTAGTCAGTCTATGTACATTTACAAATGTATGCTTATGATAAATAAAAGTATGCCACGCAAAAATGCGACATTTAGAATTAAACAGTTTTAGGTAACAAGTTATATTGAGATAAAATGTAATATAACTTATAAAACTGTATAACAAAATACAAGTTATTGAACGAGCCTTTGAATTGCTTTCATATGTCAATTATCAACAATATGAAGTTTAAGTATTTTTTTTAAATAAAAATCAATAATAGATGTATTCGTTTTGGGTTCATGTAATTTCATATTTTTAGAAATTTTCTGTTACAAAATTAAGTTAACAAATGTTTTAAAAATGCTATAAATAAAAAGATGAATATATCTTTTAGCTAAAATAGTAAAACTCAACATAATAATTCTGTTATATGCAAAGTCAAGATCTTACGTTCTGGAAAATGTACAATATAATATGAATGTTTTGTTTGATAGAGTATCGGGTGAACTGAAAACACACACTGAAGCGAGGGATTACTTTAAGATGATCTTCTGTTTCATAAAGTGCTTTTGTGAAAAGTTCAATTGTCTATGCTGTTTTAAATATAGAATATTGTTTCTTTTTCACTTATTTTTTGAATAAAAATGAGTTTTTTGTTATCAGTCATATTAAGATAAAAAATATGATCAGAGATTTACAATAAGGGCAATTACAAAAAAGGGACAACACTTCCAACGTCTATCTTATATCTATAAGTGTAAACCCTATATTGTAAGTGCTCATTCTATGAGTTGGTAATATTAAATTGACACAATTAATTAATTAAATTGACAAAAACAATATCGACTTAAAAAATATTTAAAAAATCCTTTAGATGTGTGATTTGAAACCTTTGAGTTTGATTCCACGACTATATGAGAATAGCAAAAGCGATAGGCCAAAGGCAAAATCATAACAGACAAAATTGCATTTAGAAAGTCTTACAATATAGACGTAGTCCTCCTTTAATCCTCGTCACCAAAGTTGGAGCAGCACTATCTGTATAACAGTGTCGCTGAAACAAAGCCCTTAAGATTGTTAACCATTTAAGAAGAGACCGACATGCTCAATGATTCTACGGCATCCAACTTGGCCAACATGACTTCACGTCATCCTCTTGAAATAAATGCCAAGGACACTAAAGATCAAGACAAGCTGCATATTTAAATCAAACCCCTATTTGGATTATCGCACACTCAGGGCTGAAGGTAAACGAGGAAACTGGCAAAAATGTCAGTATTATTTTCGAAGAGTAAGGGTCCATACTAACTATACATAATCTCTAACTTCAGCAAGACAACTCCATTGGAAACCATTCTTGAGTGGAGCCCTCTGGCTCCACTAAAACAAAAAACAAACTCAATTACAAAATTTCTTTTCGAAGGGTAGAAACTGATAAGAACGATAAAATTAACATCCAAACATCTTGATAGGACACTAATGATGAAGTATCCGAAAAAAATAAGTGTAAAATGTCTAACTATACCTAGTCTTGCCATAAATATAGTAACAAAAAAAAAAAAAAATATTGCAAATAACATTTATTCCTTTTACACTGTGTTAATTTAATACACAAATATAAAGTATTTAAAAATATAAAAAGCTTATTCGAAGTGCCGGATATTGGCTGTATTACAGTCCTTTAAACGTTGAGGCCAGTTACCAATAGAAGCACGCGCTCTTTTCATGGAGAAATTCTTCACTGCCAATCGTATGGATTGTTTTAGGGACTCCAAATTATCATGGCGTTTAGAACAAGCTGTACTCCATAAAACTGACCATAAATCATAATCCAGCGGATTAAGATCTAACTCACTCTGTCGACTAATTGGAAAGCTTCCTTAGAGTTTTAAGCATAAATGCGGTCATTGTGTTTTTTAAAACGTTGCTCCATTGTAAATTTTTTCTCATCCTTAAACAATTTTTTTCTTTGACCTCCCTTTGCGTAGCGCTTCAGTAGTTGTTTCGATTTTACCACCCTATTCATCTTTAATTTATCAGTTAAGAAATGATTAGTGCGTCTCTTATAGGCTGCAAGTCCTAAGTCATCTTTTAAAATACGCGACATGGTTCTAGGTGCAATTCTCTTCTATTCCCGAGATAAAATCTTTTGCTTTCTGACAGGTTTTCTTCATTTAACAACAGTATTTATGTCCAGACTAAGTAAAATTGCAACACAGTAACAGAAAAAACAATCCAACATATTAAAATAGAGTAAGCGACTTTCAGAAATATTGCTAATAAAAAATTTGTCACTTTTAAATGTATGGTAAATGTATAGCTAGTACACAATAAAGTTTAATAGATAATAAGAATAAGAAACAGTATATAATCATTACTAGGACTAAGTCATTTTGAGATAAGACGACGAAGCTTCTTAGCATTCCATGGATTCTCCGTGCGGGTGCCGGGCCCATCGCGTTGCAAGGAGAGGAGTGCAAGCAGTGCCTGGGACTTGCGACCCAGGAGTAGGTTTAAGGGGCCCCTTTATTATGCGCAAAAACGCTCACCTTCACCCTCCACACTCCTCTCCCTACCTAACCAAATTTGGAAAGAACCTACTAATGCCGCCTTTGAAATACGTTCTAGAAATGAACCGATGCTTGTTCTAGAAAGGCCAAGGTCTTTAAGTAGGCTATAAAGAGATTTCGCTGTTATACCTCTCGCTCCCACTTCTACCGCGTACAAACTAACTATAAATTTATTCCTGATCAGTTCGTTGGTCAGTTCGTAATACTTATTGAGCTTGAATGTGTGATCCCTTGGGATGTTTGTTTCCCAAGGTACAGTAAGCTCCACAAGTATCACACGCCTCAGATGTTTCGAATACAGGAATAAGTCCGGTCTGGATGACGAAACACCAACATCCCCAGGGATTTTGTAATGCTTTTCATACGTGTCCGTCATGAGAGTCCAATCAGGAGCCGCGCCTAATATTGAATAAGGCTTCGCTTTTGATTTTTTGGAGGAGCCTTCTTTTACGAATTCTACAGATCGTTGGGTGGTTGTTATACCCTTCCGCGCTCTTGCTACTGAAAGAATAACCGCTTCCCGTATAATTTCTAATACCTTGTCGTGGCGACGCGAGTATAGAGCTTTATCTAGAAGTACCCTACACCCTACTAATAGGTGTTTCGCGGTTCCTATTGCCTCCCCACAGATGTTGCAAGACTTTTCGGTGGCTTTGCCCCATCTTACTAAATTACTTTGATCTGGGAGAGTCATTTGGAATGCATTAAGATAGAATTTTAATAATGATGGGGACCGATCATAAATTAAGGTGCGCCATTTCAAAGCTAGTGGAATACAAAAATCTCCTATGGTCACCCATTCGTTTTGAATTTCTAGGCTCATCGTGTGGAGTCGGTAATTATCGTTTTCGTCTTGTCGAATAAAAGATTTTGTTATGTCTATGTCTTGAACTTTCCTACTTGATCCTAGCCCTACTTTATTCGTTTGAGCACCTATCATAATTTTTTTATGGAATTGAAGTCGTGACTCGAGCTCTGAGGCAACTTTGTCTTTTGGGAGAGAAGTTACAGTATCATCTTTAGATTTTCCGATGATGTGTCTTTTGGTAATGGTCTCTTTAATTTTAATCCAAAATTGTTTCGGTCTCTAAATAAGGTTGAAGAGTCCGCTGAGTGCGCTAACCCGAGCCATAACTTCAATATCTTTATGACGCTTGCATCTAACTTTGACAAAAGGGTTTTATTAATATCATAAACGAGGAAAGGCCAATTTAGACGTGATGTTATTTAACTCGTATAAAAAAAGATAAACAAAACCTCATCTTTATTGAATGTTAATTTTACATAAAACAATTATTTTAAAGCTACCATCTATTTTGTTTTTCAATAAATTGGTTTAAAAAGTTATCCGAGTATGTCATTGAAAAAATTAGAACTCTCTGCCACAGCAGTGCTTTTAATAATAAAAAATAGTAGCAAACACCGAAGAGAGATACGTATACGAGTACATTTTTAATTACCAGCGGTTTTAACCGTATTATGATATATGTATATTTATATTGATATAGGACTATTTATTAGCTAAAAACAATATTTGTGGCTATTTTTGGAGGATTAAAATGGAAAGGCGTTCTTGTAATGTATGGAATATATCTTGTATGTCATTTTAGAGCAATAAACATTTTGAGAATTTAGCTACCCCAAGAAATTTCACTAACTATTTACGCATGTACGTATCACTGACCGCGGGGTGCAACAAGAAAGAGAGGGGGACCTCAGATAATCCCATTACTTCCAGGCGGTATCTTAACATTATTTTACGTGTAATAATAAAATTTAGTCTTTTTTTGTAAATCAATTCAATATTTTAATTAATAAAGACTGCATAAAAAACGTCTCAGGACAGATACAAAATGGTGATGGGCGCACCCAGATTGTGTGCTTGGGGGTCGCAAATCAGATTTCTTTAATATATATTTGTAATTTTGGAGCTGTAAAGTTATTTATCTGAGCATGATTAAATTTAATGAAAGAACAAACGCTGCTGATTTGTCAATAAAATACTTTGGTTTTTATGAGAACTCGTGTTTTAAACTTAATTGATTTTAAGACGAAGCTTCTTAGCAATCCATGGATTCACCGTGCGGGTGCCGGGCCCATCGCGTTGCAAGGAGAGGAGTGCAAGCAGTGCCTGGGACTTGCGACCCAGGAGTAGGTTTAAGGGGCCCCTTTATTGTGCGCAAAAACGCTCACCTTCACCCTCCACACTCCTCTCCCTACCTAACCAAATTTGGAAAGAACCTACTAATGCCGCCTTTGAAGTACGTTCTAGAAATGAACCGATGCTTGTTCTAGAAAGGCCAAGGTCTTTAAGTAGGCTATAGAGAGATTTTGCTGTTATACCTCTCGCTCCCACTTTTAAGGCGTACAAACTAACTATAAATTTATTCCTGATCAGTTCGTTGGTTAGTTCGTAATACTTATTGAGCTAAAATGTGTGCTCCCTTGGGATGTTTGTTTCCCAAGGAACAGTAAGCTCCACAAGTATCACGCGCCTCAGATGTTTCGAATACAGGAATAAGTCCGGTCTGGATGACGAAACACCAACATCCCCAGGGATTTTGTAATGCTTTTCATACGTGTCCATCATGAGAATCCTATCAGGAGCCGCGCCTAATATTGAATAAGACTTCGCTTTTGATTTTTTGGAGGAGCCTTTTTTTACGAATTCTATAGATCGTTTGGTGGTTGTTATACCCTTCCGCGCTCTTGCTACTGCAAGAATAACCGCTTCCCGTATAATTTCTAATACCTTGCCGTGGCGACGCGAGTATTGACCTTTATCTAGAAGTACCCTACACCCTACTAATAGGTGTTTCGCGGTTCCTATTGCCTCCCCACAGAAGTTGCAAGACTTTTCGGTGGCTTTGCCCCATCTTACTAAATTACTTTGATCTGGGAGAGTCATTTGGAATGCATTAAGATAGAATTTTAATAATGCTGGGGACCAATCATAAATTAAGGTGCGCCACTTCAAAGCTAGTGGAATACAAAAATCTCCTATGGTCACCCATTCGTTTTGAATTTCTAGGCTCATCGCGTGGAGTCGGTAATTATCGTTTTCGTCTTATCGAATAAAAGATTTTGTTATGTTTATGTCTTGAACTTTTCTACTTGATCCTAGCCCTACTTTATTTGTTTGAGCACCTATCATAATTTTTTTATGGAATTAAAGTCGTGACTCGAGCTCTGAGGCAACTTTGTCTTTTGGGAGAGAAGTTACAGTATCCTCTTTAGATTTTCCGATGATATGTCTTTTGGTAACTCTTAGATGTTTGTAGAGCTCCGATGGTTTCTTTAATTTTAATCCAAAATTGTTTCGGTCTCTAAATAAGGTTGAAGAGTCCGCTGAGTGCGCTAACCCGAGCCATAACTTCAATGTCTTTATGACTTTTGTAATATAAAATAAGAATTGTAATTTATGATAGAAAGTAGTAGAGAGGTATAAGATGTCCAGGATGGGTCAGCTGCACCCCTCCCCTTGGGACACCTATGCAAATGGTAAAATACTGAATTAATAAAACCATCTTATACTCTTATACTAAGAGTTTCAGACATCTTGAACAGAATCAACAATGGAGGCAGAAAGATCCCGCGCGGAAAGAGAACAAAACGGTAGACAGTCTAGCACTCTAAGAACAACTTTCCAAGTAAGCGAAAAGATCATAACATCGTCAAACCTGGTTCCAAATTAAATCACTACATACGAGTGAGGAAGGACTTTATGCTTAGTCTGGCCATAAATTTTGTTACATCATAAATAAATAAATATTACATTAGAATTTGGAATTTGTAATTTTTATACGATTGTTTTCTCATTTTTGCCAATACATTGTACAATATTTTGCGATATTAAAATGGAGTACGGTGATAAGGAGAACAGAATCGCTGTGATTACACAAAATAGATATGGAGACAAATGCATTTTTTAAAACTCTTCATACACTTGGTACTAGTCAAATGTTTGTGTAACGGGCTATTTAAAGGTACAATGAGACTTCCTCTGTTTGTGACTGAGAAAGATCTGGCCGTTCTCGTATTGTTCGTACAAAAAAGATGGTTAAAGCAGTAAGGGAAAGAATTCGAAGAAGTCCTGCCCGAAAGCAAAAGATTTTATCTCGGGAAAAAAAGATAAATGCACCTAGGACCATGTCTTGTATTTTAGGAGATGACTTAGGACTTACAGTCTATAAGAGTCTGGTCTGGTCTATTCATTTCTTAACTGATAAATTAAAGATGAAGAAGGTGGTAAAATCGAAACAACTACTGAAGCGCTACACAAAGAGAGGTCACGGAAAAGAATTGTTTACGGATGAGATTTTTTTTACAATTGAGCAACATTTTAACAAACAAAATGACCGTATTTGTGCTCAAAGCTCTAAGGAAGCTTCACAATTAGTCGACAGAGTTCAACGTGGGCATTATCCGACTTCAGTGATGGTTTGGTGGGATGTTAGCTACGAAGGAGTGACAAAGCCTTATTTTTGAAAAAGAGTATCAAATCAGGGCATCAAGATACCATTCTTGAGAAGGTAGTTAAGCCCCTCCTGCAAGACTCGGTGCCGGGTCATAAAGCTCGGTCTTGGTTGGAAGCGAACGTCTCGGACTTCATCACAGCTGAAGACTGGCCGTCATCTAGTCCCGATCTTAATCCGCTGGATTATGATTTATGGTCAGTTTTAGTGAAAACAGCTTGCTTTAAACGCCATGATAATTTGGAGTCCCTAAAACAATCTATACGATTGTTTTGTGAAGTGAATTTATCCATGGAAAGAGCGCGTGCTTCTATTGATAACTGGCCTCAACGTTTAAAGGACTGTATTGCAGCCAGCTTTATATATTTTTAATTGTTTTATATCTGTGTATTAAATAAAAAACACACTGTAAAAGTAATAAATGTTATTTACAATAAAAAAAAATTTTTTCTTTGCTACAATATTTATGGCAACACTAGGTATGCATTAATTTTGCTCCGTAATATAAACGTAAGCGTCGTATTTATTTATTAGGAGGATAAACATGCATAAAACAATAAGTCATCAGACACTATCCTAAAAAAATATTTGTATTTTATTTTTTATGTAATTATTAATTAAAGAAATAAACAATTTCATAATACCTTTAATAAATAAATATATGATGACAGACAGTCGTATACATATTATATACAATAAAGTTAACTAAATATGATCCTAAAATAAATTATTTTATTTATGTAACAACAACAACTTTGAATTGAAACTACCTTCTTTCTTTATTTTTTTTAATGTGTTAAGCCGATCGTGGATTTTTATTCAAGAATTCCATAATTTATATTGTCTGAAGGAATGTTCACTTCTAAGCACGATTTCTTGTAAATTCTAACTTACTTTCTTATGCAAATGTACGCTCTAAGAACGATGATGAAGACAGTAATTATGCATGGCGTCACACGAGAATTTATAAACACCTCTTTCTTCTAGTCTTCGCGTTTATGATAATGTATTTTATATAACAAAAGAACGTGTATACAGCACTTACGCACGCACATACAGAGAAATAAAATTTATCAGTTTTTTAAATTTATTCCTTAAATTTATTATTTTAAATATTAGCTGTAATAATATATGTTATAATACATAATATATACTAGCTGTTTACCGAGGTTTTTTCTTTACAAAAACTTACCTCCGATAATAAACCATTTATAAAACAACAGTTCCTCTAATGCAGTCTACTACTTTTTTATGATTCATAAACCAATTAACTAAATATAAAGTAAATCATAATTTAATGAATCGAAGTGGCTATTGATCCGTATACCGGATGAATTAGATATTTTTATTCGTCCGGAAATTAATACAACAGTCCGGAGTGTCTAAACAGCCGACAATTGGAGGTCGAATAGATCGCAATTCTATTTGGCCGAAAAATCGTGAACCAATCAGAAGGTAGTTTTTGGTCACGTGTAATGTTGAGTTGTTCACCTATATATTAGGTTAGGTGGTTAGGTCTTTTTTTTTTTTTTTAAAAGCACCCGCCATTTCGGGGTGTTGTGTGTTTTTCCTTTCATATATTTATATATATATACAGGGTTATTTTTAATTAGTTGAGCACCTTTTGCAGGCAGCCTCTCTACATCAATCCCAACAACATTTGTTCTACGACTTTTAAAAAATCTTGATAAATAACTCAGAATAAACAAACAAAAAAAATTTTTGCTCCTTCGATTATTTATTACTCTGTATTTTGTAAGCAGTCTAAAGTATAGGTCGCGGCAGGCTAGCGAAAGTCAGAAACTGTTAAACGCGCATTGTATTAATTTCCGGACGAATAAAAATATCTAATTCATCCGGTTACCGGATGAATAGATGCAGCCTTAATGAATTGAACGAACGAAGAACCATAGACAAGCTTTTCAAACAATTGTCAAAGTAAATAAAAAAACAATAAGTCTAACGTCATATGACATTATTAACATCACTAATAAACTAGTGTGCTGGAAAATCGGTATTATCTTAATTATCTCAAATTTAAAGAGACAATGTAAGTAAAATGAGTTTTATATAGTAATATAAAATATAATTCCTTGTTTGCATGTACAAAATAAACTATAAGGTTTTGTTTTTTAATGTGCAAATGAGGTTAGATTGAAAAAAACGAGATTGATCTCAATTAAAGTATAAGCATTCGTTCAGATCGACGTATATATAGACATCTACGTCGCTTAAAGCCGGATGCTACATCATTTCGATATTCTTTATAATATATACTAATTTTAGCAGTATTTTTATAAAAAGTTATCACACAGTATACTTAAACTTTTGACTCATTTAAATTGAAAAAAACTTTCATAAAATTCATTTTTTTTTATTATTATTACAATTAATTTCAAATAGGACTATTTATTTGGTCATTTAACTTTATTTATTTTGACATTTAACTTTATTCATTTGGATCAACAAATGGTCATAATAACCAAAAAATAGTAACAATGTATTTATTTTTGAGAATCTTAGAAATTAAATTGCTAACAGTCTTTGTAAACATGACACAATAAATGTTTTTTTTTTGTACTTATTAAAATATTTAGAATATTGTGTTTTATAAGTGAATTATTCTCATTATAAACCTTAAATTTAATGTACCTAGATGTTGTTAGTTATTTACCGCAGGGAGGTTTTATATACCATATTAAAATCAAACTACTTTTTTGTATCTCTTTACTTATTGTCTTATACAATAATTGTCTCCTTTCTAACTATACTAATTATCTTATATGACACTTGTCTTCTTTCTAACTATAACTCTGGTAAATCCAGCAATAAATGCTACTGTGAAAATTCTTTATTTTATATTAAGATTTTATTTTAATTACTTTATTGAATGTATTTTGTCATAAAGAATATGTGGTAAGTGTAAATACTAATATTTCTCTTACTTATAGATGTCTGGCCGTGAAGGAGGTAAGAAGAAGCCGTTGAAGGCACCAAAGAAAGAGACAAAAGAATTGGATGATGATGATCTAGCTCTAAAACAGAAGTTAAAAGATCAACAGAAGGCATTACAAGTGAGTTAACTGTTTCTCGCTTTTAAATTATCTAGGAATTTTATTATAATTATTAGTCTAAATATTTTTTTCTGTCAGATATTTCAAACTTTTTTGTTTTCTTACAGGATGCAAAAGCAAAGGCCACTCAAAAAGGACCTCTAACACAAGGCGGCATAAAAAAATCGGGCAAAAAGTGACAAAACGATTTTCCATTCTGTACATTTAAGTTATTTTTTTAAGAATTGTTGAGAACTTACTTTTAATTATTTGTCTGTGTACTGCAAGTTTGTGTCACTAAAAATATGTTGTAATCTATGTCGCGGTTATTTGTAATAAAACTAATTAAAACCTGCACTGCCAAAGTAGTGCCTGTTTAAGAAAATTTTGCATTTTAATATTTGCGAGTTTTAATTACGACATAAATAAATGCATTAAATATCGGTGTTTTTTTTTTAGTACACCTGACTTTTTTTATTCGTCTTCAATCCCCAAAAAATTAAAAAAAAAAAACATTTGACAATTAAAACACCTTGTATTAACTGTTAGTATTCCAGTATTCATTTCGTCAAAAATATTATTTTACGTAAACGACGTCCATTCATCCAAAATTGTATAATAATTAATCGCTCCGGAACTCCTTGACGGTAAGTTTGAAGTGAAAAACTAAAAGTCTCTTACTTGTTAAACAAGTCTTGTTTTTAGAACTAGATACACCGGTTAGGTTCTGCTTTGTCAGCGAGTTTTAGAGATCTTAATACATTACCTTTTGTTTCGACTATGTAAGTATTTAGTTTGTATACCTACATCAATATTCTGTGATAGACAAGATTATAAAAAGTCCTTTTTATCTAACTTCAATAAACTAGTCTTTACCAGCTACAACTTTAATACAGTATGGTTTGCATAGGTATTTAAAGACTAAGACCATCTATTTACCATATTATTTTACCGTAGGCTTATTTAAAGAATACTATATATAATAAATGATAATATCGTATTGTAATCTTTATAGGTACAGCTTTATCATTTATAAAAATAATTACTGAGGTTTTTACTATTATTCAGGTAGTTTTAGTGCAGAAGATATTAAATATATGAATCCAAATAAAACTATGGATACTATAAGCTCAAATGTTACAAATGTGTCAACAGAACTAAATATTGACACAAATTGCTTCGTTGATATGATTTCAAGTTTTCATCGCATTGAAAAATATACAAATAATTCAGTTTACAATGAGCACTTTCATTTAGAAGAATTCGAGAAAGTATTAAGTAATTTTGAAATACGATTTGATAAATATGATCGTTATAACGACGATTTAAATTATAATATATTAGATTTAGATAACTTGGAATATATTACCTACAAAAATAACGAAAATACTGGTAGTAACTCTCCCTCAGGTATACGTAGTGATATTCAATATTTTTTATACGAACATAATTATTTTATGAGAAAAAAAACTACACCAACTTGTGAAGAGACACTTGATACTTTGAAACGAGATTCTGACAAACCTGAAGAAAATGGTTTTTCTGACATACCTTACTTCAATGATGTAGATATTGTTGGAGAATTAGATGAATCTCCGCAATTTTGTGGCACGGAATATAATTTACAGGAATTCAATGTAGAATCTGTTAATTTTGAAAAAATACCCAATAATATTAGCACAGATAATATAAGTATTTACACAATATCTCATGATAAACAAGGGAACGATGATATGGAAGTACCAGAGGTAGATGCTATTTCAATTAGTTCTGCAAGTTCTATTGAAACTAGATTTGATGTAATCAATGAATCCAATTCAAATAGCTGTGGGTATCATTCTTCGGATTTTGAATTTATAGAAGAGCATGAAGCTAAAAAGAACGGACTTATAAAAAAAAGTTATAACCCACAAACCATTCAGAATGATAAAGTAAAAAGTATTGAAATTGCAAAAGAGTACAATTCACAGCAACTATTTCTTGATTATTTTAACATACCAGCTGTTAATAATATTGAATACAAGATTCCGCAAGATACGAATTACATAAGTATGTTTGAAAGAAGCATTCCATGTCCAGTACATTGTATGGAAAATAAATCTATATATACTAATAACTGCAATATGAATGCAAGATATCAGGATTTGGGTTTTAATAAGAATCTCTATAGCCGTGGAAATGTAGACCAGCATGGTGTGTTTTATTTTAAATAATTTTGGTTTCTATAAGAAATAGTTATTTAATGTTAATTGTGTAAATTAAATATTTTTCAGTTCAAAAGGAAGCCAATGAAAGCGAGAACAAGATTCTACTCTTGTATCCTTCAGAAAACAGACGTTTGCACAAACGAAGACGTATATAATATTTTTCTATAATATTTTAATAAAACAAAAATATAGAGCAGCATTTTTTTATTTAAATATCAAAATAAAACAATTCTGATTTTAGAAAAGTTTATTAACTATAATATAAGATATTTACAGCTTGTATTAAAATATAGTCCACGATGTAAACTTTGATAAAATAATGTACTTTTAGTAACTAACATAATTTCAACTAGTAAAATCAAAATCCACTTTCGTTACCATTTACGCGTCAAATAAAGCAATGCTAAAAGAAATTGATTTTTTTTAATGGCTACTAGTTCTGTAGTCGGCGTACCACTTGGTACAGCTTTTATTTACTTGGCAGCTTTTATTTATTTTCTTTATTATGGAGTGAGTAATCTGGATGAAACCAATACTTAATATATACCTTTAGATTAATAATTTGTAATTTATTTTTTTTGCCGCGTAACCTAAAAACAAAATTCATTCGCCCTAAAAGATTTCGATGTAAGGGAATAACCTTAAAACTATCTTAGTTTTAATGAAATCTAAGGAATTTGTGAAAACATACATTCTGCAACACTAAATACTTTTTACTAGTCTCAGAAAACTATTAACTTGTTTATTTAGATATGTTCTAGATAGACTGATAATAAGAAATTATAAATCTAAGATACGCAGGCATTATTAGTGTGTAGCACCTATGTATATACTTTTACTTGTGAGAGAACAAAATTATGTACATTTTTAAAAGATCGTTAAACTTAAGGGAATAGTGCATTTAAAAAATATAATTAAAACTAATTATACCTCAATAAACTATATAAAGTCAACACAAATAGTTATAGAGATATTATAGGTTACAGAACCGAATTAAACAAGGAGAAACATCATGCGGCGTCTCGTGTCTTTAAAATTAACCAAATATACCCTAAATGAATCAAATAATACATATTTGATAGTTTTTTTCCCTTCAAGGACTTGGTTTGAACAGTTTGTTGTCACGCTGCCTTCAATTCATTTTAGCTTTTCTTTTCGTCGGCGAGCGCGGCGGAGGGTCAGTCTTCTTACTCTGAAAATCATTACATAGTATAAAGCAAAGTCGCTTTCCGCGTCTGTCCCTATGTCTGTATGTATGCTTAGATCTTTAAAACTACACAACAGATTTTGATGCAGTTTTTTTAATAGATAGAGTGATTCAAGAGGAAGGTTTATATGTATAATAACATGCTTAATATATTAGAGAACCACTGATAATTTCAAGATTTATAATATGAAGTCGTAATCAATAATATATAAATATAGAATAAAAAAAAAAAACTATATTTATATAAATTTAAATAAGCTTAACATGGCTATACATGTTTATAGATATTTTCAAATACGCAATCAAACACTTTGTTTTGCGCTTACATTGCAAACGCTGGCTGAACTCTACGGGATCGATTAAAATAATTGAGATAGATTAATATTGTATACCTCAAAAAGTTCTACAAGAAAGTCCGCGATGGTATATGTATCTCTTAGGAATAACCAATTTTTATCCTTTACTTTTTACGAGAAATAATGGCTTATTTGCGAAGCGATTTTAAGCAATACAGCATTAATCCTTATCTAATTAAGTGCCTTAGATACATTTTACATTTAGTATTAAGCAATATAGCCCTTTACAGCATGTAGTTTAAATGAATATTTTCGAAGATATTAACGATTTAAAATATAGGTATATCGCGTTTGCGGCGGTACTATGGTATGGAACCGTGCAAACCGTCTTAAAAATGGCTTTTGTGAATGTTAAGTGTTAACAATTTTGTTAATGCACATAACTAACTGAATATCTAATGCATATTATTTAGCATTTAAAATAGATATTTTTTTTCAATAAAACCAGAACTACAAATTGATGGCCAAAAATCTACAAATTTGATATATGGTTAGAATGCTTATTAAGTACTTTGTATAAAAAGTATTTAAATGGAGAATTGTTTTACTACGAATTTAAGGCGTGCGAAGCTGCGGGCAAAAGCTAATATAAAGTATAAATAGAATACAATGACTATACAATTTGAAATAATCATAAATTACTTCTAATGTACAGATCTATAGATGTGTTAAGATTATATATATACATATATACATTTAAATATTATATCTATTATGTAACTACAATAATAATTGTGGAAATGGTCTAAGAGAATTTTTTTAGTTTGGTCTTAGCATTATGTTATTCTCACTTTATAAAGCACTTATAACAATAAAATATTTAATTAATCTAACCTCTCTCGTTCGTTTCGGCCTTGGCTCATCCTCAACTTTTTCCTTCTCTTCTTTACTATTCTTTTCACTTTTATCCTCTTTATTATTCTTTCCTTTAACTACTTTATCGATATTATCCTTATCCGAAACTGGGCTCTCTTCTTTGCTTTCTTTATCTAAATCGTTTGCAGGCGATTTTTCTTTTTGGTTATTTTCTTCTATATTTTCTTCTTGAGAAATCTCTTCAGTGATATCCTTATCTTTAATATCTCCTTCTCTTGTTTCTTCATTATCTATATCTTTTGTTTCTTTGACATCTGTGTCTTTGTGATTTTTAATATCTTTACTATCATTATCTGTCACTTCTGTGTTATCTTTCTCTTTTTTATTGTTGCTTCCATTTTCTTTACTATCTTTACCTAATTCTGTGGTATCTTTAGCTTCTGAAGAATCCTTTTCCTCATTTTCAGTCGGATCTATTTTTTCTTTTTGTTCCTCCGTGTTTGTTTCTTTTTCTTTTTCCTTTTCTTTTTCTTCTTGCTGTTGTTTTCTAGACGACTGTCGCTTCAAAGGCGGTTTTGATGGCGTGCTGTTAACTGCTTTCTTTGATTTGACTGTAACAATTTGTAATTTACAAAACTCACTAAAAATATAAATATATTTTTTTCTTATATAACAGAAAGTCATGTAGTAATATACAACCCATAGATTAGATATAACTAACTATTGGAATTATTAGATTAATATGTGTAAAAATATTATTAGATATTTGGTAATAATAATTAAAAGAAACATTAATAATACCTGGAGTTTTATTTTTCTTGCTCTCCTGAGCTTCTTCTTCATTGGCTGCGTCAATGGCTGATTTCATTGTATGTGACGATGGTAGCGACATTTCTAAATATATACACTAATATTACATGATTGTACTAATTTACATATGTTAAGTTCACATAATTCTGCTCGGATAAAATTTTGAAATTTTGCTGGACTAATATATAACCTTATGCAAACTTAAATATATATTTAATAACTTAATACGTGATAGATTTTCAGATACCCTTTATTATCACAGACTTCAACATTGACATTTCAATTATTAAAAAATTAAGTAGTAATTATTAAAATTCATAAATTACCTAATGGTTCATGCACCAATTCCAATAATTCATCAGAGCTCAATTTAGCCGTTGCTTTCTTGAACTGAGCAACTCTCTCTGTGAAGAACTCCCAAAACGATAAGCCTTCCGGTGTTGGAAACAGTTCCTTTAAACAAAATATATATTTTTTAATTTAATACAATGAAATAATCAACACTACTAGTAACATCAACACAATCATTTAAATTTTTTTTCTCTTCAACCGAAAGAGAAAAACGGGATGCTCAAATTATTTGGATGATGTCCCCTCATCATATAAAACAAATCACCTTCATATTATTGTACAGGGTGTCGGCCTGTTTCCGTATCTTGGCGGCGTGTTGGCTGAACAGCAGCACGGCGGAGTCGCTGAGGTCCCAGGAGGGCGCGTTGCCGACGTACGCGCGCATGCGCTTGATGGTCTCCAGGCACGGCGGGTGCTTCAGCAGCATCAGGGGTTTCAGCTCCAATTCTGGTAATGTTGATTATTGTTTTAGTGAATCTATTTTTACTACACTCTGGATTTTTGATAGTATTCCATATAATTAATTGAATGTTTTATTATTCTTCAGTCCAAAGTGATAATTAATAGTAGTTGGTTCGAGATTCATTTATTTTCAATGAGGTCATGTGAGTTACTATGTATTACCCATTAATTCATCAAGTAACTTCAAACACAGTTCAGTATCAGCTTTCTCCAGACACAAACAAGTCTTGATCTTGGCATCCAGCTCTATCAACTTCATCTCCGTTTTAAGAAACTGCACCCTGGACTTTTTTTCCTCTGAAAGAAAGTTTCTTTATATTTTCCTAGTAATTTTATTAATTTAATTGATATTTCGGAATCTAGAAATGTATGGCATTAACATATTTCTCTTAATATTTTCATACTAAAAAATTTTGTTAACGGAGAGAACACTCACATATATAATATATAATATAACCTAACCTTGTCTTTTTGGAATTCAAAATAAATAGATGTATGTATATAATACACATAGTACCTGTTTCTCTCTCCTTATCAAATGTAGCTTTCTCCTCATCACTTAGATTAAGATCCATAACTAATTGTGCAAGTACAGACTGGGCTGTGATCTGACTTTTTTCTGAAAGAAATAATATTAATTTACAGAATATTTATATAAATATTAATTTACAGAATATATTAAATATGTGTATACAAGAATAGGTATATTGGAGTGAAACCATATTAGATGTCTTGGTGTGAGTTTTAAAAATGTAAACCCCATACTTACACAACATAATTTAACTTTAGATATTTTTGTTCTTGGCACTGTATGTAAATACACTGTAAGAATTACTCAAAAATATAATATTGTTGCAGAAGTACTACTAAAATGTATTATATAAAATTGTAAACAAATTCCAAGACGCTAAAGATGTTCTTTCAAATGAAAGCATTTTAAACATACCTAACTGCATCTTTAGTGTCAATGCATTAGAAGCAGCCTGCTTATCCCACTGTAGCCTCGCGGCTTCATTCTTGAAGCTGGGACGAGATTGAAATAACTTAATACCAATATACTGTCCCGATGGTAGGTAAGTTATAATGATTGCTTCCTTTTCTGGGTCTTCTAAAACAGATATTTGTTTTGTAAGTGCATGGTATTGAATTCTATATTATCAATAATATCTTGTCTTTTCTAACTTATTGCATTAAACTTAAAGTACAATTTTATGAACAGATTTTGTATGTATATTACTGGACATACAACAATGTAAACAAGTAAAAATTTGAATAGTAATATATATAATGTGCATAAGACGATAGATTAACTTATCAAATAAACCTTGTATGTATAAATGTATATGATCTGATATTTTATAAGAGTTGCATGGTCATTTAAGTATGTATAGTTAAATTACTATATGTAAAAACGCATGTGTAAAAATACATTGTAATTTATATTATAAGTAATAAATAATAAAAACACATAATCACATATACATTTATTAGAGCAACAATTATTATATTATTTAAGGTACTTTGAATTTTTCAAATAAATGAGAAGGTTATTTTCATTAGGATACATTTCAAGTATTTTTGATTCAATTTCAGTATTATCATCATTGTTGAAGTATCCTAACTCTTTTATATAATTTGAGAAATATATATTATATCCCATATCTCCAAATTGGGTAGACATTGGAATATTTTTTTTATTCTTTGACAAAGGCTTTTCACTTTTAAATAAATGTAAGTAATCTACATAAGTGGGAGTATTATTGGTTTTAAAAAAAGTTTCTCCTTTATTAATTAACGGAATCGGTGATTCATGAAGTTTGATATTGTCACTGCTTTTTACATCTAAATCTTTATAAGTCTTTAGAGAAGCCACAGAACATACTGACATGTTACGGGAGAAACTAACATCTAATTCCGGAGTAACTTGGGATAAACTAGATGATATATTTGTTACTTGTGTCATGGGTATCATATTATCTTCGTTAAGAACATTGTAAGTGGCTAATATAATGCCATCCAATGAAAAATCATTTTTATACTTTTTTTTTTCAGTAGGTTCACCTAAAAACCAGTTATCACTGTAATTGTTTGGACTCAGTTTGCTGAAAGTGTCCATGTAGTGTTCATTTTTTAAAAATGTACCGTCTTCTCTTACAATAGTACCGCTAATACATTCTTTTTTATATTCGTCAACTTTTGTATTATTATGAATAATTCTTTCATGTTTTACTGAAGATTTAATGTTAGCTTTGGTATGCTTTCTATGTTTCCGTTGATTTTTATTAAAGTTCGGAACTATTTTACTTGATGTCACCAATTCTGGGAGGAGAAAATTTTTATATATTTTTTTTCGACATTGTTATTTGTCAAGTTAAATATCATTAATTACCAAAAAGAGGTAATTTATGAATAAGAACCATAAAAAAATACAATGGAACATTATTATATATGTATATTGTTATTGTGTACCTTTATTTTGAAAACTCTCATAGAAGTTTAAATTAGGTGCGAAATTATCATCATATTGATTGAAAACACTATTATTAAAGAAATCGCAATCTTGATAAAAATTGGTCATTTTTATGGTTTATTTAATATTCTTTTGATTGCTTAATATTAGTTAGAAATACATTTTCAATTTATAACACTTTAATTTTCAAATAGCGTTTCCCGCGTTTCAAATAATTTGACGTTAATGACGCATTGTTTTTTTTTTCTCCATTGGTAAATAATGTTTAAGTTTTTATCATTCAACTTAATAGTATTTTCCGTCGAATCATACTCCTATAAATAAAAATAATATTTCAAAGAATAAATTATACTCTTTAAACTACTTACAAATGTAATTCTAATAATATACATTATTGGAATTACATTTGTTATATTAAGTGTTCAACAAATAATATTATAAATTATCTATATATTATGTACCTAAGTATTTAATACTAATTTAAGTTTAGATTTTAGATAAGACCAAATTACATATTCACATCAGTAATTTCAAATAATAACAAATCTCTTACCTGATGCAAATGGTTCTTTCAAATCTTCAAGCTCATTCTGTAAAAAAACATAAATACAACACAATAGTTTTAATAGATTGAAAAACAAAGGTTTCTTTACAGTAGAATACTTCTAAAATGATTAATAAAATATAAGACTTTTAATTTATATAAATATAGAATGAAAAATAAACCAATACAGGCAGGGATCGGTTTATTTTTCATTCATGTTTATATAAATATAAAGGAGTTTAACATGGCTATACATGTTTATAGATATTTTCAAAGAAATATAAGACTGAATATTTTTTTACCTGTGTAATAACATTAAACATTTGAATGCTGTCCTTCTCTTTTACATTTTCTTTCTCACTTTCTATTGGGGATGCTCTACGTTTCTTTGGCGCTGGGGAGGGGAGAGTGGAGTTTTCTTCTGTGTGTTCATCTATGTATCTGTAAGTTCAGAATCATAAATAAAATGTTAACAAAACTTTTAATAACAATTCTTAAATTCTGCAAATATGGTTTTTTTTAATTAAAAAAAGGAAACTTGTTATGTTTTGTTAGTCATTATCGCTAAATGGGATTCTTACTAAAAAATCACATTTCGGCAGTGACTCTCCATATTTGGACATCAATTACTAATAATAAATTTTTATTATTGTTAGTAATAATATTCATTAAAAATCCAAAGTTATTAATCTACCAACCCTGTCTGGTAGGTGTTTGACTAATTATTTTATTTTTAAATTCAATACACAATTTTATTGTTTTAATTCGATTTTAGATGCTTCACATAAACAAGTAATTAACACCTTCCTTATCCATTGCATTTTAATATTTGGCATATTACAAAACACAGTTACTTTATCCAATTACCTTTTAGGTCGAATCTTCCTTCCACTTCTGCTGACAAGTTCCTCATCTTTCTTATCTTCATCTTTGTTCTCTACTTCCTCTTTCTTTGCTCTTCGAGGAGTTTTAACTTCTTTGGGTTTTGGAGTTTCTTTAGCTGGTGTTTTTGCACCCTTTTTAGCGGGTTTTTGCTATAAATATAAAAATAAATAGTTATTAACAACAATAACTTGAATGAAATAAAAATAAACATTATGTTGAAAATCATACCTAATATTATTTTAATAAAATTATACATTAAATTTACCTTTTCATCAATAACCAGAGTACCAGTGTCATCAGAATCCTCAATTGGTGTGTCATTTTGAGTGGTGTTCTTAAACAAAAAAAATCCATAAAAAATAAGCAGTATACTGAATGTGAAAGGAAGAAAAGAAGTATAAATTAATATTTTATAGTAAATAAAATTATTGTATTCAATGAAGTCTTTTCTAATCCAGAGATGATATTTATTCTTAATTGTATTATTTTATTATAAGCTATATTAGCACAGGAAACATTTATGATAGTTAAGAGTTCAAACTTATCATAAACATAAAATATACATTTATCATGTATGCTCAATATTTTAATAACTGACATTGACTATTATCAGATAACTGAAATAAAATATAATAATTAATACAAATTCGGTTTTAAAAACATTTCTATTAAAGGAACTATTTTTTGTTACTTTTTTACTATAATCATTTCCTATAAAATAAATGAATTATAATCAAGACAATTTTAGACATTCCCAGGATTATACTCCTATTTGAATACTTAATAAACAAATAATTATTGCTTTTTATATGTTATCTTTTAAAAGACCCTAATTCATACATTGCAATTGTCTGAATTAAGTAACTAACTCACTTACACTCATCTAAAACAAATGTAGAGAGAACAATAAAAATAAGACAAAAATAGTACCTCCTCTGCAATAGTATCATCTGCAGTAGTATCAACAATAGACTCATCAGCCGTTTCATTTGAAGTTTCATTCATTGTATTATTGCTGTCCTGTGTCTGGAAGTTATAAAATATTATCAGTTTGATGACTTATCAGGTAAATTATTAATATATTTATTAAGTAGTAATGTTATATTTACAAATATATTATTTAGTCTACAAATTTACATACATCAGCCCCAATAACTTGTTCAAGTGGTACATTATTGGCATAGTCATATTCAATCTGTTTAACACCATCATTGAAGTCTCGTCTCTTAACTGTTTTTGTTAGAAACTTATCTTTGTTCTCAACATAATCAAATATCATGTTTGGAGGAAGGTTAGCTCTGTAAGACATATGTTAAATGAAGTTTTCTACCTTTGCTTATTGAGTTTTAAGTAAAGCATATTTCAAATTAATTTATTTAATTTAAATATTATTTACTTACGTTTCTCCAGTTCCATAGAAATATACAAAATACTTCTTCCCATTCAATTTTTGTACCTATGCGAACATTATATTATTAACAATAATTCAAATTCAAATATAAGCCAAATATACCAATATAATTATATGCTCAATACTAAAATTTAAAAATAAATCTATTTTAAATACAGAAGTATATACATCAACACATAAAAAAACTGTGATTATGTAAATGGCAAATAAAAACAAAGACGCTAACAAATTATAGGTAGGCATAGCGTCAGTCAAAATGTCTTCCCGCCACCGACATTCAGATAAGAATTTAGATTTTATAATATTAATACAAGTCAAATTCACAGCATATACTCACCCTTGCTGGCCATGCTGGGTATCCCTTAACTTTTGCAAATATAAAGTCCCCAGACTTATATTCACGAACTTTTTTACCCATCTTCATTGGAAAGCCGTAACAAAATATGTATTACAGATTTTTTAACTACCACTGCCGTATCACGAGCACTGCAATTACAGAACGATGTTTATGTGCACAAGTTGTAACAATTAATACCTCTTTTCACAATTTAAACGAAATTTACTTCAATAATATAAAAAGGACGCTAAGGTAAGAAATAACCTAAAATTCTTACCGCGGTAACGAATGACGGTAAAGAAAAGAAATAAACATGGCGTTCCGAAGGGTTGCTATATAAAATAAATTACTTCAAATCACAATATAATTTGAGTATGTTTTAGTGTCCCACTTAGTGTCCCACAATGAGAAAGACGCAGCAAAAATGAATGAAATACAAATCCAAGTTGCCCATATAAGCCTAAATATAAGTACCTATGACTCTTAGACAAATCGGTGCCGGATTAATCACTTAGCTAAAGAAGCAATTACTACAGTCCGCGACCATCCAGGGAACTGCGAATACAATTCGCCCATCTTCGTCTGAGCGTATACCTGTACTCAGCTCAATTAGTCTGGTTGATCCACTTATCATTGGTGTTGCTGCTGGTTTCTTCTCGTGAGCATGACTAGCACAAACTTTTAAATTTAAAATCTAATTAATAAAATCTAATCTGTCCTAAAAGTTGATAAGTGTTTTCGGAATGACTGACATATAAAATTTATTAAATCATATAAGACTTTGGAAACAACCCTCCAATTATAATAGTTTAGCTTAAGAATTTCTTACAATTGCCACATGCTTAATTAATACAAATGTGGTTGCTGATGATCACAGTAAAAAGAATGAAATTTTGGATTTATTAGAATCATGTTTCCTGGATTTAAAGACCACTGTGCATATTTATTTGTATCTCAGAGTTACTAAGTGCAAACTGCAAACTTCTTGTGTGTGTGACAAGTGACAGACGTTTATTTTTTCGTCTTTAATACTTTGATTATTTCAAAATGAAATAAGAAATACTATGAGTCAAAAACGTCTGAACCATCTCTCTTCGAATATAAAACATGATTTAATGAAGAGATCTTGATACGAATAGTATCAAGATCTCTAAATTTGCAATTTCAGAAGAGTTACTTTAGCACAGTATAAAAATAATGAAAGAAGGAGATAAAAGAGCAAAAATTATTGAATCTGAAATACTTCATGAATAAAATATCTCATATCATGATTTTCTTAACAATAGAATATACAGACTTAGTAATTTTTTAAGTTAATTTGTAAAAATAAGTAAAATATTAAATAATATTTACTCGGATTGATAATCCTAATGTTCCTGGTGTAGAATGATTTATTTATAAATATTATTGTTTAATTCTATTTGTTTTACTAACTTTGCCTAAAATATATCTTTTTTCCATAAAATAATATGTATATTACCTATTATCTATATCTAAAGAGTTACTTAGAATATGACATATTTTTAATTAATAAAGAAATAAATATATGTTTAAACTAGACCCAACAGACGTTGTCTTGTACACGCGTCTTTAATTTAAAAAAAATCAAACTTTAAAAAAAATATATATTAAAAAGTTATCACAATATCTAACGTCATTACATGTACATTTATCATAATTCGACCAATCGATACCGTATGAATATGTAAATGAAGATTTTTTGTTTGAATAAATGAATTTGTTCCAATATATTTTTTTAATTTCACTTTTTACGTAGCGAAGCACGTATCGGGCCGCTAGTACTAAAATAACACAAGAAATATATATATAAAGATAAAGATAAGGACGACGGGTTTGAGGTTGTCAAAATAATCTTTTAAAAATTTAAAACAGATATTGGTAATTATAATTTATTACATGATATTTAAAATTTCATAAAGCTGTCATAAATAAACATTGGCTATGTTACTAGTTACTCCATACTCGTTACTCGTTGGTGAAATTTATTTATTATTTTTTTAACTGGTAACTCAGTTATTATAAGCGGTCGTGTCAGATGGATGCTTTGGGCGAGCATTTTCGCGTAAATTAATTGATTTCTTCTAATTAAATTATTGTGAATCATTGTGCTACCTATTAAAATGTAAAGTGAGCCATGGTACAAAATATTGTGCCAGGATTCATAAAAGTGACTTCCAAATAGGGGTGTAACTTAAAAACAAAAATGGCTTCAGGAGATAATGATCATATAGAAATAATGGATAGTTCTGTGTTGAAGAAGATAGAATCTACAGCACACTCGGGCTCAGAGGATGATGGTAAATAAATTAGTTATAATTACAAAGACCATGGCATAATTCTTTATAACATATTCAATTTACATTTCGACCCTGATTTATCTTATAATTTATTGAATTTTCTTGATTTCAGATCGTGATAGGGCTTCAATTGCTGAGAAAAATGCACCGTACGACGTAAGTGACTCATTGATGTTGCATGCTTGCATTTTCATTCAATCTTTATATGTTATGTATTGGAGAAAGTATGTCCTACTGCACTATGAAAAAAACTTTGCATTGTCAATTTGTACAATGAACTAATTACACTTGTTTATTCTTGACTAATCTTCAGCATTTAATTATGTGTGACTCATTGGTTGATATTTTGTATAAAAACAAACAGCATTATCATTATCAGGAAGTTGCAATTATTTGCTATAAAAATGTGTTTTAATATTAGTTACTCAAGTTATTAATGTGTCATCAATTCTATTTTGTTTTAGTATATGTTGTAATACAAGTACTGATTATTGAGTTATAAAATCACATGGTATTTCACAACAAGTGTGAAAATACCAAAAATAATAAGTATATAAGTGAGGGCTGAATTATACACATTTTATATGTTAAAATTCTTCTGAAAAGTCAATTTATGGGTATTAAGTATGACTGATTGAGACATTAAAATGTATCATTATGTATAAATTTTTGATGGGACATAATTAAATAAATTTTACATATAATACTCTCAGAATTATTAAGTTAATTACTAAAGATTTTAGTAGCCAGAGTCACTCACACCACTATTCCACCACACTATTCCTACTAAAATATGTATAAGCAGCCCTGAACAGACCTGATATTTATCTAGTCTAGATTTTGAAAAATATTAGTTAATAATACAATTTAAATCCTTAGTGGTATTCTTAGAATTAATATCTCCTCAGATAAGTTTAAACCAGAGAATAAACTATATATATATATATTGATAGTTTGTACTGAGTATACATTAACATATAAAAGTATTCTCTATTTGAGAGTTATCTGAGGAATCAAAATCACTCTGAAATAAACAAACTGCTATTAGAAAGTCAATTAATTTGAATCCATATACCATTAGATAAAATAAAAGTTTGTTACTATTATACTATTTAATTTAAAATTTCAAATATAAAGTAAAAGTTGTGTTGGGACCACTTACAAATAATAAAAAAAACTTGTATTTCACTTTTACGATCTATTAATTTATATATTTTTTTATATTTTAATGTAACAATCAGTTATGTGGTGGAATAATGTCAATTTGAAACTACTACTCTATAGCAAGAAAGATGACCTGCACCCAGCAATAAGGCAAAGATGATTTATACATACACATGTGCTCAGATATAATTTTTACATAGATATTTGGTTTGTCAAGATGTTTGACCATGTACTTTGATTAGTTATTTTGATAGCTAAGATATGTTTAGCTTTGTAGGATTATGTAAAATATTACTTATCTTTTATTCATTGGTAATAAATTTTTAAATATTTTCAATGTTTTTCAAATATATTGAATGATAAGAACACTAGATGTCTATCCGCATCTCCTTGCTGATATAAAATATTATTTGTTCTGTTGGCTATATTTATTGGTAATCATAGTGCAAACTAATGTTTAAATATACGTACTTTGATCAGTTATCACATAACGTTCAAAAATAAAAAAAAATATTTGTATTTTTTTTTTACCTGGCTATAGATTATTGGTGCAATTTATAGTCGTAAATCAGATAGATTAACTATAGACACTAAAAATAAATGATTATTTATCTAATAAATGGTCTCCCTGATTTAAAACTTTTTTGGTTTAAATTATACTAGCGAACCCAGCCCGCTTCGCTGGGCTAACCCTTACTTTACCTGGTGGCGAGTTACATCAATGTTCATAGCATATTCGTTTTCTTCGAGGAAAAATACATGGTCATACCAATTTTTATGACAATCGGTTGAACGGGGCGGAAGTCGATATTTGACAGCGCCGCCTGGTGGCGAGTTACATCAATGGACATAGCATATTCGTTTTCTTCGAGGAAACATAAATGGCCATACCAACTTTTATGACAATCGGCTGAACGGGGCGGAAGTCTATATTTGACAGCGCCGCCTGGTGGCGAGTTACATCAATGGGCATACCATATAAACCTTCTCTGTGGAAAAATACATATACATACCAATTTTCATAATCATCGGTCCCATAGTTTCTGAGTTCATCGATTTCATACATACAAACATCCTTCTTTATATATATAGATTATGGACTTATATAGCATATGGAATATTATTACAAAATTATTTGTTTTTCTAATGTTTTAGACTGAAAATATTTATTGTTTTAACAATTTCTACAATCTATATATAGTATAAACAGACTTGAATTGGGAACAACAATATTCAGATCATAAAAAGCATATTCCATCATGAAAATCAAAGTAAAATTACCTCTGGATTATCACTTATGGTGGCTAAGCAAGATAGCAATAATCATTCACAAATTTAAATTAAGATAAAAACTTTACAAAGCTTTAAATCCACTCTAGCTTTTTTGTCACATATATTACATCATAATTTCACAACAAAAATTCTTTACAGAGAAACTATAAAATTAGAATATTCACTTATCATGAAATATATAATAAAAATAAAATCATTAAATAATTGATACACCTTTAGTAATACCAATAAATAACAAGTTGACTTAAAAAAATATATGTCATTATTACACATATGATACATAATTTTCACATTTAAAATTATAATGACTAAATTAATAATATGACTTAATGTTTACTTTCACTTGACTCGAAATATATTAAGGACGTGTTTACAAAATTGATAGGTAGAAAATCGCATCACTACATAGACAAATCTCGACTACGCACACTTACGCATGTATAGTGCGAGAATATTGTGTGAATGAAACAATTTTGATACTTTTGATATATATTTATATATATTACTCATATATTTAATGTTTAATTATTACTTCTTTAAACTATTTTTATAATATTTATGATTAAGTATGTACATATTATACATGTGATAAAATTACAGATTATTATTACATATATGATATACATATTAATTATTCTGGGACCTAAAAATAGCTGAATACTTCAGTGGCTTTTACTTGATCTTTTAGACTAAAAAAAAGCAAGGCTAGTCGAGTTTCGGCCCATTGTGTTAATCATAAAGAGATATTACCTCCAGGCTTGGTGGAGTGAACCTAAAAGTATACTGATGGATGGAAGCTAGTGGATCTCATAGATGAATATAGCTTGGTGCGCCGAGTATGGGCTTGTTTTGTTGCTTTTGATGATGATGATGATTTTCTTACCATCAGACTTGATGTAGTGATCTGAAGGTTTCCTGATGGATGGATCTATATCATTACTTTCCATTCCATTCCATCCTTGGATATCCATATTTAATTTGAGTCCCTCTTGGTCTAGTTTTAAGTGTATCTTTTGACTGTGTAATTCTGTATTAAAATATATTTTAATATTTTTTCCTGTACTAAGTCTGTGTTTCTTAGTTTTTATTTTATTATTAATAATGTTTATTCATAATATGCAGGTAAATTATAATATAATGAGTTGCCAAGTTATATGTTACATCATATGAAATTATTAAAACTTTTAGAAATTTAAATATGAAAAAAACCGGTGATCTTTGGGATATGTCAGTAAAATTGCTAATAAGTATTATAAATGATATTGCTCCACAATTATCCTTAATTTTTAACAAATGTATTGAAACCGGTACTTTCCCAGATTTAATGAAAAATAGTAAAGTAGTTCCTTTGTTCAAAAGTGGCGATAGACTAGATCCCGGAAATTATAGACCTATCTCTATTTTACCTACTTTAAGTAAAATCTTCGGAAAATTATACTAAACCAATTGTCAGAATTTGTTTATAGCAATGAAATCATGCATAGTGAACAATATGGTTTCACCAAAGGCAAATCAACAACTGATGCGGGTGCCGCGCTTAAGCACATTTACGACGCATGGGAAAAGTCACAGAATACAATCGGAGTGTTTATCTAAAGCCTTTGATTGCGTGGACCATCAAACATTACTTTGCAAACTTAATCACTATGGTGTGCGTAGTGCTGCGCTTGATCTTATTGCCTCTTATTTGAAACAAAGAGTTCAGACGGTTGATGTAAGTAATTGTAAATCGGTTGGATCTCACCTAAAAATGGGTGTTCCACAAGGATCTATTCTAGGCACTTTCTTATTTTTACTCTATATTAATGATTGGCCCTTTTACGTAAAAGGACTATGTGACATTGTACTTTTTGCTGATGATACCTCACTTATTTTTAAAGTTGATCGTAATAAAGCTAATTTTGACAAAGTTAACTGTGCTCTGTCACGGGTTCTTCATTGGTTTGAAATTAATAATTTGGTATTAAATACTAAGAAAACTAAATGCATGGAATTTACACTTCCTAATGTAAAAAGTCAAGATTGTAGTTTATTCCTTAACAATGAAGTGTTAGAACTGACTGACTCGACAACTTTCTTAGGTATAACTTTAGATTAAAAGCTCCAGTGGAACCCCCATCTCTCGACACTCGCAAGCAAACTTAGCTCAGCCGTCTTTGCAATTAAAAAAGTAAGACAATTAACAGACGTTAATACTGCTCGACTCGTTTATCCTACTACTATTATAAAGGCGAAAGTTTGTAAGTATGGATGTATGGATGTTTGTTACTCTTTCACGTAAAAACTACTGAATGTATTTGAATGAAACTTTACCACAATATAGCTTATACATCAGAATAACACATAGGCTATAGCTTATACATCAGGGTCAAGGTCAGGGTCAACAAATCGCAGGGTCAAACCTTGAAGGTAGCAGGCCTACATTTGGGCACACCATGTTTTTCTCACGGTCAGCTCTATGTGGCTTGCTCACGTGTTTCCAAAGCGAAGAATCTGCATGTTTATGCTGAAGGAAAAAGATCGTTAAATGTAGTTTATAGGAGCATACTGCAGTAGCTACCTATAGGCCTATGATTAGGGCTTTGCAGTGCTTAGTTACCGTATTTCTTACTTATTACTAGACTAGACGGGACGAACCTGAAGTCCACGCGAACGAAGTCGCGGGCAAAAACTAGTTTTAGATATTTTCACAGTATATTTTCTTACGGTATCTTACTACAGGGCAGCGCTGCCGAAATTAATTCTATATTTATTTTACAAAAACGAGATATACGGGCTATTTGTAACTTAAAAGCTAGAGACTCCCTAAGAGAAGTTTTATATATTATATATACGCCAAAAGAACCTACTATATATACGCCAAAAATTTAAATGACTATAAAAAAAACAGCGACAGACATACTATCAATACAAGAAATAAAAATAGGCTCGTAACGCCTAAATTTCGACTTCAAAAAGTTAAGAAATCCTTCATGGGCTTGAGTATACGCATATATAATAAGGTTCCACAAGATATCTTAGATCTTCCTTTTCTTGGTTTTAAATCTAAAATTAAAGGTATATTATTAAATAGATTTTACTATAACATTCAAGAGTTTTTGGTTGATCGAAATGTGTGGAACTTGGGTCATTGACTCATTTGCAGGGTTGATGTTATAATGTATAAGTCAAACATTGTTAAATTTCATTTAAAAAGAGCAACTGTTGAGTTTCTGGCCAGCTCTTCTCAGCAAAACAGCATTCCGAGCTGGTGGTAGCTTACTCACAGACTGACTATACTGACCAATTTAATGTAATTGACGATTCAAAAGTGCGTGTAAATGCCTACTTGAATAAAGATATTTTGAATTTTGAATCATATTTTTCTTAAAAATATTAATATTGTTTGAAAATATTTACAAACATGTATAGCCATAATGTATATATAATACATGTTAATAATGAAATAGGGTACAGTAGCTCAATTGGTAGACTGACGGGAATTTTCCCAGTGTTTGAATCACTGCCTCTATCGGTTTATTTTTTAATTACATATTTATTTAAAATATATTGGTATCTTTTAGTAAAACTATGATATTGTAATTTTTAAGAACAATCTTTTAGCAAAAAACAATGATGATGGTGGAAATGTGATGTTTTGGAAAACAAACAATTTTTATATTTAAAAGAATTAAAATAAATAATAATAGGTAATTTATTTTAATTCTTTTCAATAAAAATTGTGTAAAATTGTAATTCAAAAGTGTATAACACGGACCTTTTCATTATTATCACCGAGACATAATACTCTACATATATAATATTGTGTCCTTCTTAAGAGAAGGGGAATGATAAAGGGAGATCAGGTCATGTTATATTAATTTAAAATCCATTTAGTAAGCTAAAAGTAAATCTACGAAACTTATTCATGACATTTTTTCATTTGTATCTGTTTTTTTACTGTTAAAAAAAATATATTTTTTTGGTTTTGTGATGTTAATTAAACTTACCCTCTTCATTATTCCAACCGAAAAAAATGCGAAAACATTACATTGTCTGTATTTTTTTATTTCGTATAAAATAAAAGTAATTGTCCACCATTATGTTAATAACCAGCTGTTCTTGTCTCCAGCAACTTTGTCTGGTCTGTCACCGCCCCAAGCATTTATCATCACATTTATACTAAATATGTACAATTTAGGTTTTTTTTGTAATTACATATAGGACCATTCTTCTATTTTATCATGAGGTTAAGTAAAAATTATTCTCACTCTGAATGTATGCTATCTTTACGTTGAATTTAATCATAGTTATTCTAATAGTTTTTGCGAGGTGAGTTAAAAATAATAAATCAAAACACTTATTCTGACTAGGTATATTTTTTATTTTATTTAGATACAGATATGACTTCGTTAGTATTACCTATAATACTACTATAATAATACAGATAAACATTTCTAGAAGTTTGTAATAAAAGTAACATTGTATTTATCAATTAATTACAATTGAGTCTTTTTTTGTATACCATATATTGTAAGTACATTCATAAATAATAAATATAATAATAATAAAACATTTATATTTTCTCAAAGAAACGTGTTATGACGTACCACATACAAATAAGGACATGTAGTTTTTAGGCTATTGTTAAATCAAAGTAATATGACTGAATTATTTAGTGAGATACAATGCGGACTCCATCGTCTGGCTGGCGGCCAGTTCAACTTCCAAAAATGGCTAAATTGTGCCCTGCTGTGTCACGTTTCGTGATTTACTTAAGCCGATATCCTTCCATGGCTGTTTTGTTGTATGAATGTTAGAATGCCTGGGATACTCCTGAAATTATTTTTGTAAATTATTTCATACAAACTATTCAAAATATAATTAATGACTAACAATTGAATTGTTATCATTTATTTATTTAAATTATCCTACGTTATTCTATAGGTATGTTTATTTTTCCTCAACAGTTGTTATTGGGACATTTTGTAGTTGGGACACTAATAATTTGGTTATGTATAATGTAAATACAGAGAAGTAATAAAACATTTCTTTATATAATTGTTCTTCTGCAGCCTGCAGTGGGCCCCTCGGGGGCCATCAGCAAGGTCCACAAATCGGATCGGAAGATCGGTCACCGGCGCGTCGGTGAGGGTGGGGAGATCACCTACAAGAAAATACAGTCTTCACAGATTATGGGTTCTATTCAACTCGGTAAGTGTAAAATAGACTTATTTAAATCGATGATGATTTTGGTGCCCATCAACAATCACACCACGTATTAGAAATATAGCAAAGTATTGGACATGGCTTATAGAAATTGGCTTTTTTAACCGGGTTCGTCTCAGTATGTCTAATGTAACGAACGTGTACCTGTTCTGTATATCGCACAGCCGCCATAACTAATGTGAAGGCTAATATTTACTTTTACTTGCTATTTTACTCTTTTTGCCAAATTTTACAGTGGGATACAGCTTATAAATCATTATAGTAACATATTATATTCTTCCAATTATTTACCCGTATCAGTATGTTTCATGACATCCTATGTAACATTACAGAACAGTGGTAAATGAAAAAAAATAACTCGTAAATTGTATGCAAAATAACTTAGATAGCAATACTATTTCTATCTTAGAGAATCATGCCAAAACAAGCAACATATAATTATACTAAGAGTCTTCTTTCAACTGCCTCATCCATATTCTAATCCCCTAAGAATTAAAAAATAATAATTTTGACAGTATGTTTTTTTCGGGACATAAAAACTCATTGTAACGACCTTTTTTAAAACTCTCTACTAATATTTAGTACTAAAAAGTTTTTATAGAAATTGTACGAATAGTCGTAGAGGTAAAGTCGCGACCAAAGCTTAATATCTAATATTACATAATACAAAATAAAAATAACCACAAACGTAATGAATTGGTAGTGTAAATTAATAAATTGATGTCTAAAAGCGTTCTGAGTTTTCATCATCAGGGTCTGCATATTTATATGTACATAACTATTAACTATTGCCGCCAGTACTCATCATATGTAAGGATATTTTATAGGTTGGTTTCTGTTAATGATACGACTCGAGTAGTACCTAATTGGTGACTCCAACCATACGAGTAGATAGGTCGGTGCGCGCAATTAACTCGATAACTCAAGTACAAACAAATTCGCTTTAACATTTTTTTAACTCGAGTACCTACGACTTTAACATACTCACTCGAGCCACTCTAGTGAATATAGGACGCGTGTTACATCACTAGCTTGCTATCACGTAGCAACAATAGTAATTAAAAAGACTTACCATAGCTTATCACTTTATCTGTTAAATTTTGTATATCGGTATGATACTTCACTGAAACTACTAAATGGGATATTACCATAGATCTACTGAAACACACCATTGGATCTAGAGCTTTTAATTTTGTGTGCAAAAAATTGATTCACTGGTGACGAAAAATGTTTTACACTACATTAGAAATATCAAAACTACATTGCCTATTGGTTATATATATTTTATTTCATACTACTCGAGACAATAAAATAGAAGCTAGAAATAGTATGTTTGAAGTTATTTAGTTATGAATTATACTAGAGTTGCTAGAATTTTCGTTACCATTCATTATCCTGCCTGGTCGTTAACTGAATGTTTTTTTTTAATTAAATATCTTCTCTAGGTCGGTTGAAATTCCAAAGACTAGAAAACTTTCTGTAAACTTACTAATAAATTCATGGTACTAGGGTTGTGAACAGATGTAAAGACCACAGTTGAAATCCCTCTTCTTTTATGAGAATAATTTATTTTATGTGGTTAGGATTTTACTGGACCTCCAGAACGCATCCGATCCTAATCCATTGAACTTAAGGATCATCCTCAATGATCAAACTCTATTAAGAAATTTAGACAAGCCAAAAATAAGACTGTTCCTATCTAAATAATAAAAATATGTTCAACTGTAATTAAGAACAGTTAAAACAGCGTCGTGTGTTATCAACCAGATGACGTGAAACAATACAATGACACCCATCAGCTCACCTGACGTACTCGTCAAGTCTGCGTCACGTTTCCTAATTACCTTTCATATTGTGAAGGTATGTTTTTAAAGACCATACTATTTTTAATCATATTTTTGGCAAGTTAATAATAATTTTAGTACTCTTATTACAATATTTATTTTAGACAAGATGTATCGAAATAACTTTTTTTTATAAATGTTTCAAAAATATCTATTCTAGAAAAAGGGAAATCGATTGATATGAAAACTAAATGTGGTGACCGTGAAACGAGGTTAATTGTCTTATTGATGTCATCCGACGAACACTGCGAGTGTCCGTTATTATATTGTATTATTTATTTAGATTTGCGCGGACGGATAACGGTCAAATGCACAACATAAAGCTGCGCTTGCGCAGACGCTAACGAGTTGGGTTGCTGCGAAGTTTTGCAATGCGTTATCTAATACAATGTTCCCACGATCCATTAACAGCATTGCTTATTACATTTTCATTATACATAATAATAATTTATAAAGAATGTTTTGACCTCATTCTTTATCTTTGTTTTTTTCGCCAGTAGGTAGGTACTATTTAAGAACTTTTATTTTAATATGAGAATGCGTCTCGTTTCCTCGAAACTCCATATAAATAGTGTTAAAGTTAACAATAAATAAAGAAAAGTGTGTAACGACCTCGACGGATGTTTTTTACACTTTTGACATTGTAAAGTTACGTTTAAAGAATACGCGAAAATCGGCCTCTCTGTTTCCTGATATCACAATAAAATTGTACTAACTACTATTCTTATCTTAGAATTTGATAAAATCTTTTCTATTATTATTTTTTGTGAGAACTGAGATAATTTTTAATTCATTAGGAAAAAAATATCAATTTATATTCACAAGTATATATTTTGAACAAGTCCTCTTTCCATTCCCACTTTTTTATGGGGTTATGAATGTTTTTTGCAATAGGAGATTACCGTCAAAGCCTGTCACTAAATTTATCGTACTTTGTCTCATTTGTGCCCTCAATTATACCTCAATAATTTAGTGTGGTGGTCTGGTCACTTTAATATATGGGACAACATATTATTGTGGAAAAACTCATATTTTTTTCTGAAAACTTAACAACACCGAAACAGGATTAAGATATAATAAAAATAAAATAAAATTACATTAAACTAATGGACTTAAATTAAACTTGGCATGGCATATACTACCTGGTATTTAAATATATTCTACGTAGGAGGACTCGCGGGTAATAATTAGTATGTGATGTAAATATGTGAAGCTGATCTCGCTGTATTGGAGCGAAGAGATTGAACTCAGAGCTAGTGGCTAGTGATGCTTAAAATAAGTACAAGTATTGCTATAAACTAGTTAAATTCAGCTAGAGTTTATGTGTTTAATACTGTTTTGTAAACAAATAATATAGTTATTGAATGGCCACAGTTGAGTAATTTCAGTAGTATTATGAACTTTACTCTCTTTAAAAGAATAAATAATAAATGTTTAATCGATATGAAAGACTATGTTATAAAAATATAATTTGCAGCATTGATAGATATATCTTTTTCAGTACCTACATGATTCCGAATACAAAACATTAGTTTTTACTTTTTAGTTTGGTAGTACTAGTTTTTTGTTCTCGCCATCAATGAAAAACTCCATAACGGTTTATCTGAAATTTGTAATGGTTATAGGTTATTGACCTGGTTAACTACAGGATACTTTTTATTACGGAAAATGTTCACGTCTGAAATGTGACTTTTTTATTGGCCTATAGGTACATAATTGCATTACGATGGATTTAAATATGATTTAATATGGTGTTGGTTTATTATATAAGTCTACACAACGCTTTTCATAACAGGAAATTTATCTTTTTTTACTATTCTATCTGTTTTAAAACACAAAATATAGCAAAAAAAAAATACAATAAAGCAAAAAAATATCGATTTGTATACATTTTAAATAACTAAAGAGTTTTTATTATTTGAGTCTTGGGTGTAAAGGGAAAGGGGGGGGGGGTCGAGGAAGGCCTTGAGCAACGGCTAGTATTATATAAAATGATTACGATACATAACCGTTCAAGCCATTTGCCTTTAATCACTTATAAAGTATACATTAAATAAATTTTATATGCTTGATACTAAACTAGATTGATATATTCCCTCGACAGCTTACTTACATGGCTTAAAACATGCAGCAAAATAAATTTACTGATACGGCCATATACTACAACTATTAAAGACTGATTAATTTGTCTGTTTCTTGTAAAAAAGTGTAAAAACGGGTATACTTCAAAACGAATCAGAAATAAATTATAAAAATCTATAGACAAGAATTCTACCATACCATATTACCATAGTTATTACGATTATGAAACGTATAACGTAGTATAAACGTACCATAGTTATTACGATTATGAAACGTATAACGTAGTATAATCGTACCATAGTTATTACGTAATAACTGAAAAGGTTATGTTTTCAGAGCTTTAATTCACCTTTTCATCGTGTGTGAAGTAAGCCGACAATTCAATAAAAAGGCAGCTATAACCTAACCTCGTTGATATCCGTTCACCAGTTTTTCAGGTCAGTCAGGTCAGGGTAGGATTAGCAGTTAGGTATTTATATCTACAATGCTAGGGTTTTTATTAGTCTTTTATGTACTAGTTGTATTTTACTAATGTAAACGGATGGAACGAAACGTTTTACCAAATTAAAGAACAGGAAATGAGCACTTCCGGTTTGATTTAAATAAAAGTATATGATTTGGATTTTCGGATTCTATTAAAATAATTTAAAATTGACGTAACTTAAACAATATATCATTCATATCTGTTCAAATACAATTATAGTTGGACTCTTAAAAGATATACTTACATAATATTATAAGTAACTGAAATAAGATTTTACCTGAAATTATTAAATATTGAAAGTATACTACATTGATTTTACTTCAAACTATAAAAAAAAGTTATCCATATATTAAAAAATCAGTACAGTAAAATTACAATATTATGTATATAATATTAAATGGACATGTATCTACTGCATTTATTCACCTGTGGTTTCTGACCTATATATAACAATATAGTGTGAGATGAAGGTCACGTTGTGTTAATTAAATGACGTACGTGCAAGTTATATTCTTGTTAAACCATTGTTAGAGAATATATATTGATTTTAAACATCAGAAAAAATAATAACTTATAGATGTCTACTTAAGGAAAATATATCATAAAACTATTGTTTATATAATAATCGATATTCTAAAAAAGGTATTTATATTTTTTTATTAAATCTGTACTCGATTATCGTTTATTAGAAAAATATTAACTATTGTTTATATTCCCTTGGTATCCATACATATAATATATGGGTATACTATCGAGGTCATGTATTTGTTATAATCCGTATATTTTTATCCTTATTTGTATGAGACAGCAGTGACTAATGTATGACAATTTCAAAACATGGATGACTCATACATTGCATTCATACAATAGCTATAAGATATTTTTAGACGAAATTTTTATCGACGTTCAGATTAATTTGATTGACGTCGATCATGTTGTAAATTATTTTATTAATTTAGTATTCTACTGTCTACTACTATATAAACAGAACTGTCCCGTGACTAAATAACTTTGAAACGTGACTTTTGACGTTTCGAAATCGCAAAAACAAAACAAATTTAGCCTGTCCTATAGAATAGAATATAGACATTTCTGTCTTTTTTCCGCCTGTCTGCTCTGCTATCTCTCTGTAGCAACTATGTATTACTACTATCGGTGTACCCCACAATTTTATCTCGATCTGGATTTTGTCTAAACGTCCGAATAAATTTTTGCACTTAATTATATGAAAATAAAATAATATTAAAATTACAGATACACATTTTTTTTATTTGTTAAGTAGGTAGCAGGCGCGTGACAGTCTTTGAATGTTTGCATAGAGAATAATATATGAAGGAATCAGCTGTATTAAAATTCTTTCTCGAAAACTTTGGTAGCTCTTAGACTATTAGAGAGTTTCAACACAGCTCATAAATTAAAAAAAATGGTATTTGCTTATCTAAACTAATGAGTTACGCCCATTACAGATATGATGATAGCCTACACTATTATATAAATTATATATTTTATATTATATATAATGGGAGTTTGTTTGTTACGTTATTACGTCTCGATTTCTCAATTGACCATCAAACTATTTTGTATACAGAGTACATACAAGAAAAGACCGGGTACTTTAGAGTTCCGTGCCCGAAGAGTAAAAACGGAACGTTTTAATGCGGTAGTCTTATTAATAAAGTTGGTGGTGACAGATGTCCATCTCCACGCTGTATCTCATGAACCGTGATAGCTAGATAGTTGAAAATTAACAAAGATGATGTATTTCTGTAGCTAAAACAAGTAATACTAAAAACAATATAAAATACATATTTATTATATATTATATATGTATAATGGTGCGGAACCCTTCCTGCGCGAATCTAACTTGCACTTGGCCCATTTTTTAAAAACGGAATATGGATGTTTTTAATAAAAAACAGTAGGCATAACGCTGAGTATTGTTAATAATTCATTCAAAATTCCGCGAAACATTCATTCATTTATACCTTCCCTTAGTCCCTTGGGATTGGATTTAAATTATTTATAGTTTCAATGCTGCCGAGGCCTTGTACACTGAACGTGGTAACTCAGTGTTACCTAGTAATGTACTTCTACACCTCAGAGAGTGAATCCTTTGAGCGGTAAAAAGAAAATAAATAAGAAATATTTTAGTGTCTCTGAAAATTACTGTTAAGAAGAAAAAAACAAATATATAAACACCCAAAGGGCCTCCATAAATAATCTTTTAGTTAGTATGTTTAAGAAAATATTTGTTATCTACACATTTAACTAAACAAATATTTTAAGATTTTATTATCATTACTTGTCCAATTTGTTGTGTGTTTTTTTTTATTTAATTTAACCTGCGATTAGTTTAATATTTATATTAGGATATTTTTGTGGTGGCTTTATAATCTACTTTTCAATAATATTAAAAGGACTTAATTATTTTTATTTAACATTCGTCATGTTTTAACGGCGTCAGAATTTTTATCGCTCAATACTAATTTACATTTTTAATAATACCGTTAAAATAGTAACGTTCACTGAGATTGATAAACATATTTAAATTAGGATTAACTTTACCCTTTTAACCTTTATACACATTTGATTAAATAAGTTCGTCAATACCTTCATAAAAAACATGTCTGTCCGTGAATATGTCAGCGACACTGGTGGAGATAACAGTCAGCCTCGCCTCACTTCCTCGTGGCGGGAAACCGTCGGTCTGCATAAATAATTAATATATACTAGCTGTAACCCGCTTATAAATAATGTTTCCTACGTACCTCTATCTAAAAACATTTATAAACTTTAATATAATTAATGAATTAGATATCACGTGGAATTTGTCAACATTATTTCGAGTACCGACTTCGTAAAGACGAACATCTTCATGGTCTGAAAAAGATTTTCTCATGACCCCGTTGATAGAGTAGTTAGCGCAGACGCCTAACGTATAAGTACCGGCGCAAAGGACCTCGGGTTCGATTTCCGACAGGGACAAGCATGTATGTGCTGAGCATAGATGTCTGTATTTCTGAGTTTTGTCGTTCATTAAATGTATTCGCAGTGTTTATATGTGTATTTCTATATATTTGTATCGTTGTCTAACACTTTTACCACAAGCAAATAATTTGATTACTTATGGGTTAGATCAATTTGTGTAGTTTGTCCAGTGAAATTATTATTATACGACACAAACATATTCACATACAAACAATTGTTTCCAGGAATCCAACACGCAATAGGTGGTCTAGCATCTAAACCAGAACGAGATCTGCTCATGCAGGATTTCATGACAGTTGAGACGACGAACTTCCCTTCCGAAGGCTCCAACCACACGCCTGCACATCACTACTCAGAGTTCAAGTTCAAGACCTACGCGCCAATAGCATTTAGATACTTCCGAGACTTGTTCGGCATACAGCCGGATGATTTCCTGGTAAGTTTATACAATAATCTATATTTATATATTTAATATACCAATAATCAAGTTTAAGTTTGTTTTTTTTTGTTTGTTCAAGAGAAAATTGTGTATTTTTGTAGTTTTGAAGTAATCTTTCGAACTTGTAGCGGCTGATGAAACATTCACAAATGTAGCTTAGAAAGCGATGGGAGACATTAAATTATGGTGTCATAGAAAAATCAAATTATGTATAATAGAACTTGATTACGAGTTTTAAACACAACAAATTTTCGTTGTATCGAATAGCTGATGCGAAGTCATTGTACCATTTCGAAGAAAGTACTTACAATAACACACACACACACGCACGCACACACACACACACGTGTACAATATATATACACATTCCGTAGAGCAAGTGAGTTATTTACAAAAGAAACCATAAATGTGTTTAATGATAATGGGATTATTTACATCTAAATTATATTATTATCTTGTTTTTTTAATTTTATGTAAGACTGGGCTTGACATAAACTTTTATTAAATGAACAAGTATTAATGGTTGTGAAATAATTACAACAAACGTTTATGCACTGCAGGTCGTCATAACAAGGTGTCTTATATTACAGGTGATAATTGGAATAAATCATGAGATAATTCAGATATTTTGTTTTATGATTTTGTTAAATCCATTGTTTTGTTAATTTTGTCTTTGAATGAAGTTTTCCGGCCTTTTTCCCCACCTTTTTATTTTTTAAGTTGTTTTTCTTTATTTTATAATTATCTACCAATTCTCCATCATCATGATCGAGGTCGCACTCCATCCAAAACTGGCAAGGAGGTCTGCCGAGAGCAGTAGGACGTCGATGGAACACCTAAAAGCCACAAATTGTTTTAAAAATCTCCCTTCCCACCAGATGTCGATGTGCAGTGCCCCATTACGAGAACTTAGCAACCCAGGGGCATCCGGCAGCATCTTCTACCTGACCAACGACGATGAGTTCATCATTAAGACAGTTCAGCACAAGGAGGGCGAGTTCTTACAGAAACTTCTCCCCGGATACTACTTGAATCTCGATCAGGTTGGTAATTTATTAATGAGGATGGCCAACGAGCAAACAGCAGATGGTCAGCAGATGGTAAGTCGGTAATGTTGTCGCTAACCAATATGTTATTTATATCAAATATTCTTTCACAGAACCCCCGCACGTTACTTCCAAAGTTCTTCGGCCTATACTGCTATCAATGTAACAGTAAGAACGTGCGGCTCGTGGCCATGAACAATCTGCTGCCATCTTTTGTTAAACTACATCAGAAGTACGATTTAAAAGGATCAACATATAAAAGGAAGGTTGGAAATTTATATTTTTCTTAAGTGAAGTTAAGTTAAAAATTACTTTGGGCGTCTTAAACTTAATACTTTTTTATATGAAACCGAAGACTGCAGCACAGCACTTGTTTGTTTTATTCAACCACTGCGAGTTGCGACCCTGTGCCGTAGTGATAGCGGTGCCACTGCCTTTGAATTGATTCTCGATTAGTCCGATTCCTGGATTGTATTATAATTATTCTTATCTGTTTAGTGAACATTTAAAAAATATGTTTTTATTCCAGGCAAGTAAAGGTGAACGTCAGAAGAACTCTCCAACATATAAGGATCTGGACTTCATGGAGCACCACGCTGAGGGTATCTTCCTGGAGGCGGACACGTACACCGCGCTCATCAAGACCATGCAGAGGGACTGTCGCGTGCTCGAGAGCTTTAAGGTGATCATCATCATCATCATCATCATCATCATAATCATCACTATGAACTATTCTGTAGACGGGACACAAACTCTTTATCATCTATGTATTTTTTTAAATTTATTTAATAATCTTTAATATTGGAACTAAAGTCTTAAATAACCCTAAAATATAAATAATCTGTACTCATACCTCATACACTTTCTCTTTCCCCAGATAATGGACTACTCATTGCTGGTCGGTATTCACAACCTGGACGAGGCACAGCGGGAGAAGTCAGAGGCGAAGCAGAGAGACGCGGGGAGCGACGATGAAGACGACCTCAGGAGGAGCGGACTTAATAGAACCAGGTACGTGGGAGATGATGAGGACCTGGTTGACGTGATGAGTCAATTGATGGATTTAGGTTGGAAGCTACAAGGGTGGGGAGAACTATATGTCGGGAGTTAGGGGGAGACGAGGAGGGTCACTGTGAGAAAAATCGAATTGTGAGAAAGGTGAAAGAAGGTAGACCTCGGTGACAGATACCGATGCACTGATTGATAGAAGAGTAAGGTGACAAGACTCTTAGAGGTGTTACGGTGATGTGTAATGGTTGATGCAGTAACCATTTAATTAGGAGGGTAAGAGGCATCAAGTTTAGTGGAACCAGGTGAGTTTAACAGAGGTGTTAAATAGGGAGGTAGAAATAGATACTATAAGATTAATGGAAGATAGTAAAGGTTAATAGGGTCCAAGAATACAGACCTATAGTATTGAACAAATAAGAATTTTATTTATACATTTATATACATGACACATTGTTTTTATTTATAAATACACTATAGATTTATTGAGAGAATAAGTACTTTATTATTTTACTTTTAAAATATGTCAGTTATTGTTAAATAAAAGTAATTATATATTTTTTTTATTATTAAAATATTGTTTGTAAATATTTTCAAATTGGTGAAGGTTTTTAAAATTTTCAGATCAGAGCAAACCAAAGAGGATTTTAAGACGCAAGTCAAAAGAACACAGTATGAGCAATTATATTTTTATATTTTTTGTTTTGTCCTGTTCTAGTTATTTCTAACTCAGTAACCTGTGTATGTCTTTCTAATTACTAAAAGCATGTTAACTATTATATACTATAGCAGGTAAAATTGTAGCCCCAAGTTTCTTAGAAGAATTCCTACTAAATTTCGTTGATACAAACAGTTTTATTTTAAATATGGGTCCAAGCATGATGGCAATATATAGGTATAGTCTTGCACGGGACTTCTGGAGACTTATAGATCTATTATAGAATGTTTATCAATGATCAAGACATATTGAGCATGACATGTATGACGATACTGGAAGTTTAACTATATTCTTAAAACTGTTAAATGCTTGATTCTTGTAACAGTTTTGACAGATATGTGTTTAACAAATGTTATGTGTTTGTGTTGTTGTTAGAAATATAATGGAATTACTGGAATGGTAATTAATGGTAATGGAATAAACACAATAAAAAAAAAGTGTACTATTTCACACGCACGCACACACACGCACACAAATCAATATATATTTTTTTAATTAAACATATTCACTTATTTTTTCATACACACACAAGGACGGGTCACAGAGTTCTTTCTCTTAGTGACACATATCTAAAAACACTTATATACATATGAACAACTCTTCAGTAAAGTAAATTATTTGCCAGTGACTCTAACAAGGCCATTGTCGCTTATATTATTACATTTATTTATTTGTACATATATTATATATTGTCTGTATGTAGGTCCATCAATCGTCATCGTCTGGTAGCTCACTCCACCGCGATGGAGAGCATCCAGGCCGAGAGCGAACCCATAGATGAGGAGGAGGACGTCCCGTTAGTATACATTACTTACTACGAGCATTGATATCGCAACAGACTTCATTGTTATTTTATAAGTTATAAAGTACTTTGTCAAAACTGGTTCGTTGTATTGCAATAAATAGTATCTTAAATTCCGTCTGTGTCTATATTCTATGTAATTTTTTAAAATTTCAAATAGTGTTTTGAGGTAATTTTTCTTTTGAAAAAAGATTTAATTTAATGATAAAATATTATATATTGTATCAATAATAAAGCAATAAGATAATCCTAATCTTAGTAATACGATACAACGATTGAATCGTTTTGATTAAACATTATATGTAGTTATTCAAGAGTACTTGTAAAAATTCTTGTCAGTTCTTTATGACTTTATATCAATACATATTTGATAATCATGTATGTTCATTAGTTTTACACTGATCTCCTGTTATTTTTTTTATTTTGTTTAGTTATTTTTTTTTAGTTTGACAATTAATAATTTCAATACTATTTAGTATAGATTAAACATTATCTATAGTGTATGATATGTCTGTAGGCCCGGCGGTATCCCGGCGAGGAACGCACGCGGGGAGAGGTTGCTCCTGTTCCTGGGAATAATAGACATCCTGCAGTCATACCGACTGAGGAAGAAGCTGGAACACACCTGGAAGAGCATGATACATGATGGAGTGAGTGACCTTGAGATGACAACACTTTACAGCTGTTTAAAGATAATTAAAGAGTTCACAGAGCATATTGGAATCGGAACATTATTTTTATATTGATACGTAAAATAAATAAGTATTTTTTTTCTGATATACAGATAAATGTAAAAAATATGATTTTGATAAAGTTGCCGCTTTCTGTCTTCGTCAGACAAAAGAAGCATCCTCCCCTCGGAAACTAAAAAAAGAAAGATCACATGTTATTCGACCTCGGTTACATGTGATTTATTATTTTTTCATAAACATTTCTTATTTTCCTCCCTACGTGTGTAATATACTATTTCATTTATTTTTATTGTTGTAATATACACCAATAGGTGACAGTTATGGTTTTTAAAATAATAAACTGAATATGTAATAGTACATACCAATGACAAGTGTCACTCAATTTTATTTTAAAACTTTTTCTCTTCACAAATACAACTTGAAATGGTGTAGGTAAGAGGGAGGGGGGAGGGTGGAATTATTTTCTAGGGCACATAATTAATAATAGCATATTATTTCAGGATACAGTCTCAGTGCATAGACCGAGCTTCTACGCTTCAAGATTCCTCGACTTCATGGGAAAGACGGTATTCAAGAAGATACCTTCGTGTAAGTATTTGTTAAAAACAAATATCTATTCTAGGTCTCGTCTGATTGGTTGATATTAAATTTAAAAATATGTTCTAAAGTCTCACTTCTCTATGCAATTTCCACTTGTCATCAGTAAATTGAATTCATGCTATATAAGGTATAGCTAAAGTAGTTAACTCGCCCCTAACTTGATAGTATGTAATAGGTGTCAAATTCCTGTATTTGTTATGTTTTAATATACTAACTCGTTTAAATGTTATCATACATATGTATATAAAATATATATTTTGAGACAAGAAAAACACAAAGTTATATGTCTTTATATATCCAATTGAATGTATTTATTGTTATTTGAATATTTTAATGTGAATGTAGTTTTTTATGTCTCAAAATTAATCTATTTCACTACTAATTTTATACATTATTAAAAAAATTATTGCCCGGAATATACGATACCATATTTCAAAAAATATTGGGGAATTGGTTCTATAAATAAATAAACATATATAACAGACAAAATTATGCTAAAAAATGGGGTTGATTTTGTGGGTATTTGTATAAAATCGGATATATAAGATAATCAAATTGTTGATCAGTGGACCTGCCGGAGATCAAAGGGAACCACCGCAAGTTCCGAACGTTGGTCACCAGCTACATAGGTATTACTTGTGTGTTGTAGATGGAGGAGTGTTGGTGGATTGTGGCAACTGTTGGGCCAATGTTTGATATATTTTTTTTATTTTAAAAGTATATCGTAAGGACTTATTTTGTACGAATAAAAATAATAATTTTATAAAAATAAAAAATATATTATTATTAAATTTGTATAGTTGATTAAATAAATTATATTTACTGTACCCAATATATCAACACTCCAGCCAATTTGAGTAGGCGTTCACTTTTGTTGGTGGATGTTAATTTTATTAACATTTTTATTTTATTTCGAATTGGGCATGTTAATTTTTTTTATTAAATTTTATTTTCTGTATCGGTAATTTTTTTTTCGCATGACATGATTTTATTTCCAACGTGAAAGTCATGCACGTCCCTATTGTAATTGTTTTTTACGAGAATAATGTCTGTTTTTCCTTTTCTTTCAATCAATTGTCCGAAATTGGATTTTGGCGCGCGTCCGCGGAGGTTTGAGTAAGTTCGATGGTTCCAGCATGTGTCCGCCATTGTGAATTGTGACGTCTCTGTGTCCGAAATTGTTATAATCTTATGTCAAAAAAGAAACTTAAAAGATTAATATCTGAAAAAAATATTACTTCAAAAGGTTTTATATCTGGAAACTAAAAAAAATAGGTTTTAAATCACGTACTCACGTTTCAGTTCTCACAAGTCATTGTTAGTTACACCTTGTATTATAACAATTTCATTAAATAGTATTAGTTTGTGATTTTATCATCATCCCGTAGTTAGATCATTTTGGTGCTAAATTATTTAATTTTGGTACATTATCATAATTATCTAAAGTTCTATACGGTTTCTTTTCTCTCAAAAATAAAGAAAATACAAGTTTTATTATCTGTGAATTGTGATTTTCTGACACTTTTTTTAATTTATTTGTGGCATGATTTTCATAGGTTTATACTCTTTTTTTTATCTCGTCTTTTTTTTTCTTATTTCTTTTCGTTTATAGTAGCTTGATGAGATTTTGCGGCTTTTTTTAAAAAAAGCTTTTCTTTTATTGAGGGAATAGTTTTAATTTAATGAAAGTGTTATTGTGGCGTTAATTGATAAAGTATGACGTTAGTAAAATACCATATGAAAACATTTACTTTGGATATTAGTATTTTTACAATTATTATAATGTTATATTAAAAAAAAAGACATTCAAATATATTTTTTTATATTTATTTATTTTTATTTTTTTCTTAAATAAATACCTAGTAAATTGATCCGCCACAATCATACTTTCTCATCAAAAAAATCTATTGAGAATAAACTAATTAATATTTCAGCGCTGAAACATTCACCGTCGAAGAGAAAGAGTATCGCAAAACCTTTAAGACCCCAAGAAGAAATGGATACAGGTAAATTATATTAACATTTTATTTATATTATATTTATTTCTTCCAAAGAAAAATATCTCTTCGAAAAATTGCATGATATATTTGGTTTGCATGTAGATAGTTAACAAGTAGCCATCCCTGTCCTAACTCAGAATGAGGATTTTTTTTAATATATACATTTCAGTTTATTTTATCCCCACCCTTTTCCCACTTATCTTCCTATAGTTATGATTTTTTTGGTTTTGTTGTCGAAATTATATTTAAAAAATGACGCGTTTTGAATCGTCGTGTTGTGATGTGAATGAAGACCGGGTGTGAAATAAACTGAAATGTATAAAATATACACGAAATAAACACACCCATTTGTACGCAGGGGGCATCATCGGCCGTCCCATTAAGGATTATAACCCAGATTATCTGAAGTCTAGATTGTCCCCTAGATCTTCGTTACGATCTAGTCTCAGCGACTTTACTGATACAACTATCTCAACTTGGAACCAGAGACACAATGTTCCAACCGAATACCCCTCTGTGTTATCTGATAGATTGAAAATTAATGATCGTATGCCGTTCCAACGACGGATAGATTTCGATACTACTAATATGTCCAGAGAACCTGGAACTTCGTACGCCGATAACGTGTATAGATCATCGGTTCAAGATAGAATGGAGTCGCTATCCGATCAGCTAACTAAAGTTCTGAGTACGGGGGCCGGCAGTTCTCATATAAACGGCAGTCTAGCGGACAGTGGTATACAGACCGACAACACATCTACGAGCGTACCCCAGATATATGTGGATGCTCAAACTATATCACCTGTGGTTAAGATCTTAAAAGACGCATCCGTGGATACTAGGAACGAAAAAAACTTACAGGACATACCCTTCATAGATGAGGATGAAGAGAAGTGGAGACGACGTAACCTTGAAAAACACAAGAGCACCTCAAACATACCGGAAAGAATCGACGAAGTCAGTCTAGAACATTCCAATGAGAGATTATCGAGTAGCCTCAACCGCGCTAAATCACCGACGTTTGTTGAGAAATTCAAGAAATTCTTTATGGACATAGGTCTCGTTAAATCTGAGAGTTCTCCGGACTCTCCCAACGCCAACACATTGCCAAAGAGCATGACCTCCAGCTACAGAACGCGTAGCGCGACTCCGATAATCGAAAACCGGGAAGCATCGACCCTTCCCAAGGACATGAGATTTAGAAAAGTGGGCTCCACTCAGACCGTTTACATCAAACCGGACTCACCGGTACGGATCCGGAGCGACACTAACCTCATAAAGAAGGAACACGTCTCCGTCGTTCAACTTAATGGAGATGAACATATACATGATTCGAAGTCTGAGACATTTATCAAGGAGGTTGTCTATGTGAAGAGTTTGGAAAAGGCTGAAATATATTCCGGTAAAGACAGTGGGAGCACCATCATTGTGGTTCCGCCGGCGGATTGAAGATTACTACACATTATATTGGTTGATATCTCGTATAGCGTTGCCTTTATTTGTCATTGTAAAATGATCCTTATCATTAGATAATTGTGGTTCTTTTTGCAGAATTCAAGTAGATTCTGTTGGTACTCACCTATTTGTACTAAAGCTTGTTCGACTTTATCACCTAAACAATAAAGTCTATTGTTAAATGACTGATAATGTATTCGACATATTTATTGTATTAATAAGATACAATTGATTCCTTGTAACCAGTGTTAGGTAGAAATAGTTATGAAGGAAATATATTTAAAAAATATTAGGAGTAATAGTGAAATTATTATTATTAAACAAAAACCAGTTGGATTGATCTAATTAAAGTAAGTAATTATATTAGAAGACGGGTCACACAATAGTAGTATTGTCCGGACCCGAAATAAATGTCACAAGTTTTATATTTAACTATTTATTTTTAATATAATAATATTTTTAATAAATAATAAATAGGGAAATGATACATTGAACTGTGTTATAAAAGTATTGTGTATATATTCAAATTCGTTTATTTTAAAATCACAGATAGAATAAAAAATATAACTTATTGTATTAAGTTGGTATTTGTATATATTGGCATTTTACTTAAAGTCGAATAATTGAGATTTATTATAAATATTTAATTGTATATGGTTACCTTATTTAATTAAAGTTATTTATATGCTTGAAATGGATTCTAGATAATATTAAATATAATGTATTTTATTACATGAAAAGACATTCGAATAAAAACTACTGTAATTGAGTTATAGTGCCCTCAACAGCTGTATTATATATTATCAAATAAATAATACATTTTTATTCAATAGTGTTTTATTTATTTTATATTATTTTAGATACTTTAAATTTTGTTTTAAACAATTGAAAAAAAAATTATTGCCTGTTAATGTAAACATTGTATTTCTAAATAATTCATCAATTATTCCTTAAATACGTTTATCAATTTCATCAAAAAATATTTTAATATTTTATGTATAATTAATAGTTAACATTATGTATAAATTCATTTATGAAGTGTATAATTGTACTAAAATGATGAATTGTGCACGCTTTCTATGGATAGCAGCTACAACGTCTAGTTGTGTCGCCGTCAAAGCAGGTGAGATTAATGGTTAATCTATTGTTTGCTATTTATGTTATTGTAATTAGTGCTGCCATCTACAAACTACAATTATACAAGTAAAAATAAGTTTCGTATAACGATATATCAATATGATATTTGTATACAAACTAAAAAGTATTTACATATATTTATTGGCTTTAAATTGAATGTTAAAATTTAATCTAAATTCTGTTACTAATGTTGAAATTGACTCTTACACATTTCAAAGATGGCGTCACTATGCATTTATAGCTTTTCTGTAAATAATCTTATATGTCTATATCACATTTTTGTTCACGCGAATGAGGATATTTAGTTGTATATTAACCTCAGATATTTACACCCATAACGCAATCTAGACTTACACCAAGCAAAACTTGTTGTAAGAGAAATAGACAACTAATAAACATATATATATTATAGTTAATAAAGTCAACTTATTGTCATAATTATGTTCTTTCCACGCTGCTATGACCTGTCGGATCTTACTATTGGGTATACTTGAACCTGTTCCTTACATCTGCATGCTTCTGTAAAACTATTCTTAATGCACCAATAATCGATACATTGACGGTCAAGCTCAATACAAAAAATATAAATACAAACATGCCATTTTGGATATATGACTTCATATCGTTATCGTCGAATGTTACAAATCTTTTTTTACTCCGTCGCTTTAACTTCTTCCGGTGCCAATACTATTTATGTGATTTATATTTTATTTATACAATGTATTATTAAATAAATCTATACAATTTCTCGAGTGTTTCTATACCCTATAGTGTCCCTTACCGATGTCACAGCTCAGATAACGTCTACGTCTGTGACGTCACCGGTTTCGACTGCCGCGAAAATACCGCAGGTTGCGGTTAAAACTGTATCGGAACCAGATGTAGCTTTTCCAGCGGTTCTCAAAGGATCTCAAAAACAGAGAGTTCCGCCGCCCGTTCCTCCCCGAGGCTCGCCAAAAACGAAGCGCGGTGGCTGTAATTCTCAAACTTCCAGCCTTGACACCAAAGGTGATTATCAGTCTTTGCACATATCAGTAAATGATATACCACCTCAAACTCCTATTGCAAGTAGTGACGATGATTTTGGCTTTTATGGGCATGGTTTGAAGTATAAAGAATCTGCATGCCGCATCCCACCTTCTATATCTGATCATTCCATTAGAGTAACAAAGTTGGTAGCTTCTAACTCTTTCTTGGGTTACGTGGAAGAAGGAGAAAGTATTACAGAAAGGAATAAACCAGGAAAGGATCTTATCGCACAGTCCACGATGATGGCAAAGTTTAATATTGATAATGCTGTCAGAGAACACTTAGACACAGGCAATTACGATGATGATTCGTTTACTGACTCCAGTGATGAAATTATGGTTCATGAAATAAGCGAAGACAACAAAATTGTTATTAATACTCTATCTCAAGCTCAACTACGGCAACGAGCTAGAAGCGGCGACACGCCGACCAGTGAAGACTCCGATGAACCACCATTACGATATTCACCAAAAAAGAAAATTAAAAGTAACAAACCAAAAACTGGAATCATAGCTAGAATTAATACAATTAAAAAGGCACCCACTTTTAAGAAGGATAATAACGATACTGAAAAGAATAAAGGAGGTATAATGACTGGTCTTACCAAAAAGTTTACCTTCAATCAATCAATAAAAGACAAAACCCGTGGGGTATTTCGAACCAAATCGAAACCTAAAATTGAAATAAAAACATACGCTGAAGAACACTCACAGGATATTAAGAAAGATGACATCGTATGCCATAAGAAAGCTAAAACTAAAATTGATCTATTCCAGAAACAAATTCTAAAAGTTCAGTCTGAGACAGATACTTGTTCCGTGACTTCTTCAAGAGAAAGCATTTCGCATATGGAAAGACGTGACGTGGTTAAAGAAACCAAGAAAATGTTCGAGAATCTTCCTCAAAAACCTGAGGTTCCAGTATTAAAAAAAAGGCCTAATTACAAAAAAGGCAGAGCACCTCCTGCGCCGGTTGGTGTTAGACCTACGACTAACACCGTAAGTGATAAAATACGAAAGTTCAATGTAACGATAGTTCCCGAACCAGTTCCACCGCTAGTAACTCCAAGGAAGAAGGAAATAAAGAGAAGAGATAGTTTTATAGCAACTGAGAATAAGATGATCATATTTAAGATGCGAAAAGAGTTTGAAGAAGTTATCTGAAAAAGTAAAAGAAATAAAGCAAGACCTCTACATTTGATAACCATTAATAAATTTATTAGATTGTATTCGTCGTTTTTAATTAAGTCGTTTGTTTGAATGTTTTTGTGTTTGACTAATTGTTTAGTTGTCATGTATTTTAGCCTCTGTGTTCGTCTTTATTTGGCGTTTTATGTATTTTAAGCTTTATACTGCCATTAAGTAATTTTAGACTAATTATTCTACTAGTTAGTACTATAATACCTATATATGAATCATTAGTACATATTACTTACTTTATTTACATGAGATTCATTTTCATCTATAGATTATATTACTCCTTTCATCATGTTTTTTTTAGCTATTATATGCATTTACTTCTCACATTAGATACCTGTTCTTGTCTAATTCAACAAAATATATCCAAAACAAATATTCCCTACAAACCATTCAAAAGCTAGATAGTAACGCTAGTTCTTTATAGCTACGGCGCCCTTATCCTGTTGTTCTACACCACCACCACCATTCGAAGAGGCTCCAAGAACATGTCGTACTAACTCTTCATCAACAACCTCCTCGAGTGCGTCCGGGAGACGTCGCGGTGCGTCCAGTGCGAGTGTTATGACGACGTCTTCCGCGTCATCGTTGGCGTTAACACCCGCAGCTTTGAGCAGTGCGAGGAGCAATGAAGCTAGGTTTGAAAATTTATATTTTTTCTTGTAGAGATGTATTAGCAGGTGTGTTTCTTCTTTAAGGAACCGAGACAGGGGGTAAAGGTGATCTTACCCATTAGAGCTTATAAACGAGTTGCAGTTCAGTTATAGGAGGTGTCTACTATCTTTGTTACTTAATTTTGGTTTGTGTGTATTATTCAATTAAAAAAATCCATTACAAATTTCAATTACTATTTGCGTCTTTCTTGATTTGAAAAAAAAAATCAAACTAAGTTACTTTAGTATGTTAAAGTTTTAACCCCTACTTTTTAGCGTGTGTTGGACTCCCCCCGCGTCGGTGGAGGGTTCCACACCCACCTGGACCGAGGGTACGCCCAGCTTCACGGAGTCCAGTAGTAGTGAACAAGGTGGGTAACTGATTTCTGTGTGGTCTGGTTAATTAACTTAACTTCTAACTAGTCATTTTGGATGATTATTGGCAACACTACATTTATTTTGAAGGTTTAACGATATTTTTGTTAGAGATGATTTCACATATTATAGAATGCTAAATTCTTCGAGACTTGTTCAGTTAGGTGCACGATAGCTCAGCTGACAGAGTGAAGACACTCCCAAAAGTTACAGGTTGGACACTGCTTGTGTTGATCAAAAGAATATATATTATAAGAATTTAATAGACATTATTTTAGATATGACATTTTTAATCACAATTAAAATGTATTTTAAAAATATACTTTTTATTTCGTATAACCGAACAAATAAGTATTAATAATATTAATCACGACCCCAGGCTATCCCATCACCCCAGGGCGAAGCACCCCCGGCCGGCGCTCCCCGCGACCCCCGCCACCGCCCCGCGCCACACCCATCAACTGCCTCACCTCTGAAGTTGTGAGTACAAGTGTTACTACTTCACAAGCATCGTTACTCATCGAATCTCGTCAAATACAAATGTAAATTACCTTACAAAAAAAACAGTCACCATGACAGGAGTAGAGGTAAGGAGTACAAATTTATATAGACAACAAAAAAAGTGGATCATAAAGCAATAAATACTTTTAGAATCAAATATTTGTATAGGTATTTTTTTCCCTCATATAAAATTATCTCGTTGTCCTAAGGTTGACTTATAGAGGTAGTCTTTGTGACATGAAGACTTAAGCTCGCCTTTTGAGAATTTATTTTAGTTTATTGAGAAATAAAGAATTAAATAAATAACATCTCAATAAGTCTATATAATTTGTGATATTAAATTAGCAGTAGATAATATACACTGTGAGGATATAATAAGTAAATAAAACCTCAAGTATTCACTTACTAAATTATAACGATTCAAAAACATGTTTCATATTTTTTTAGAATTCCTTGTTAGATTCTCATTTTTTAATATATTTCTTAGTTGGTACTCCTTTTCTCTACAGTGGATAATAAAATTGATCTGACTGCTGTATTTTTATGACATAAAACAAAATGGTGGCCAGTGGTATTAGATACTAGTTCACTAGCACCATTACTAACTCGGTTTTCAGTCACATAACACGCTGTCACAATGAAAGCAATGTTTTTTAATTAATAATAATATAGCAATAAATAATCCATTGATATTTTATTTTTATTCATAAATTATTTCGTTACATACTTTCATTGTCGCAACTAGCATTGACAGCTTACATGCACTAACAACAGGTTATAACCGGTCAATACCAGTTTGAATTAGATAAAATATACTTTATCTGGTATTGTATGGTTTTATACCTAATAGTCCAACCTGCTTATCGGGTGATGGTTAACTAATGGGAAAGTCCAACACTCAATAGTTGCTTCCGGCGCATTATTAATATAATAAAATTAACAGATGTTAAACATCACATTATTTTCTATACTATATATTTCTCTTTCAAACAGACTTCTAATTCGTGTGTCTTAATAATACAATATCTATATTTATACTATACTTTATCAATATTACTATACTATACTTTATCAATATTACTACAGATAGCAGATTAGCTATCTGCGATAAGCAGTAACTTTGAATCTATCCGCAAATTTTGCATCTTGTGGATTAAACTGTGGATAGATAGTTATCGAATGTTTATTATGTTTGTAATGTGACCAACAAACATTATAGAAAGAAAACAATTTATTTAAATTAATGCTATGTTTTTTTTTGGACGCTGCTTGTGGTGGACTATAGATGCAACTGAAACAAAAAGTAGATTTCGATTACAAATGATTATTATATAAATTGCTTTTTATAAATGCTTTATAGATAACATAGTGGAAGTATTCGTTATTAAACACATTTTGGTGCTTCCATTTTGAGAAGTGAAGATGGTGGCGCTGTTATTTATGAGCAATAATTTGATATTTCGTGTGTTACGTGTTAAGTAAATAAGGGTCTTTATTCTTTAATAAAGAACGAGACTTAGATTAAATTTGTAATAATTTTAAGTATGTATGGGAGTTTCTTTTCTTTTTTCGTATTATGAAATAAGTTCGGATTGTATAAAAAAATCGATATTCTTTTTTGACATATGGCAAAGTATTAGGTTATTTTTTTTGACATTCGAGTTGCGACTGATTAAAATAACGTTATTTCATTTGTTTAACCTCTTTTATGACAATTTATAAAGACATTTATTTCTTTATATAAAATTATTTTGATTAGCGCCTTATTTGATAGTTTGGTAGTTGATAGAGTGAAAAAAATGTGAAATATAAAATTCATATCACTTTCTTTGCAAAGTACAAATTCGGTAAATCACTTAAGTGTTATAGCATTTTTATAAGGCGCTGAATTGATATATTTAACATAGATTAAAAAGCATAGACCATTTTCATAGCACTGTTACCAGTATATTCTGCATTTTAAACTCGGTGTTGCCAATAATTTATATAATAATCGACCAATATCGTTAGTTTAGTCATCGCAGGTTGTTCTGAAAGCAGTTTATAATCGCCTATATATAACCTGCTTAATTGTGAGTGTTTTTATCGTATGTACTCTGGATCTGTAAGTATTTTTGATAGAATACATTTAATTAGATATATAGTTTTGAAAGTATAGTTCTGTTTATAGTAGAGTATTAAATAATTGGAAATATACGATTATAATCTCAAAATCATGAATAAAAATTATAATTTTATTTTTCGAAAATTAAATTTACTTACAGATCACTTAATTATTATAAACTTTCTTGTAATAGTTGACCGTTACATATAAATGTAGGTATGTATTGTAATGTCACAAACGTTACTCCCAACATTTTATCTATTTTTGTTTATATTATTGTATCAATCAATCAAGATTTAGACGGAAGTTTCACTTGAGAAACAAATCTAGTTGCAAGATTCCAAATGGTAAATCCGTGGAGATTTATCGGCCAGAAATTCGATGGATATTCTTTTAATTCTGGAGATTCTATTCTCAGACAGCCAAAACTCAACATAACTTCATAAGATTTCAAAACCACCTACTTTGATTGCCGCAATGTTTTCCTTGTATTCCAGGATGTAACAACAAAATAGAACCGATTATGATTTTCTAAATTCAAAGCTATCAAATTAGATACATACGTATTAAAAACCATAAACCATTCTTTGAATAACACAACCTTATACCTTATAAACCTTGTGTTTATACAATTTTTGAGAATTTTCTTCTGATAGGTTTAGTAATTTCAGTCCCTAGTCCAAAAATGTTTCAAATTAATAATTATATTCTTAAAATAGGATCCGGTTATTAAAATAAAAATCTTATTGTAAGTTAAAAAAATGATTAGTTAAATTATCTACGGTCACTCTTACAAGAAATAGATGGCGTGTTCAAATTCTGTTATGTCGTTGTTAAAACATTGTATATTCCGTTGTTGTTAATTATATAAGATCAAATAGAATAAACATTTGAAACTAATGAAATCATTGATTTTGAACCCAAACCGATTATTTAAAAAAAACACAAAATTCATAAAACTATGTCTATATTTCAGTATCCAAATAGTAAACTCACATGTTAAGGAGAAAATATTTTAATTAATTATCTTCCAAGTAAAAGTAGTTAATGTTATTACGTAATTGGTAAATTCAAGATAATGATGATAGCTGCACTAATCAAAGACACTATATATAACTAATATTAATATTACGCAAATAAAATTATTTACTGTAACATACATTTATTTGATCCGTAATTTGGATCGCATCCTGACGTAAAATAAAGGTTGGTATAAATAATTCAGGTTGCGCATTTCATTCTACAGATAACTTTAATCCATCAAATAGCTTTTGTATTTAAAAGCTATTCTGTAGACAAATCTGTACAGGATGTACTTAATTTTATTTTATTTTCTAACTAAATATTATCTGAGAATTTAAAAATCGGTTTTAAGAAGGAAAGATTTTTTGTATTAGTTAATCTTGACTATAAAATCAAAAAATTTAAAAGTATCAAGAATTCTATGGTGTCTAATAATATTTATTAACTATTATAAGTGCCATAAATAATTATTTATGCTTTTTAACAATGCATGAATATTAAAAGCTTCCAAAAAGATAATATTTTGTTAAAGCACGAGCCGCAGTGCCTCTTGCATGAATATTGACATTAAGTAAAGTTGCTATAGTGAAAAATACTAGTTGTCATCCTAACAATGTAGAAAAATTTTATATAAGGTAAGCATCATTTGTATTTAAGATATATAAGGATTTATTATTTAACAAAGAAAATAAAAATCTATATCGTATATTTAATTGTGTATATTATCATTTTTTATTCTAGCAGTTAGGCGATCATTTTGTAATATATTACGATATTATTATTGTATAATCTCCAGGTACAGCAAGTGGAAATAAAGCATCTGACGTCTGAAACTTCAAGTATCACAATATCGTCGTATGAAGTGCATCATGTGGAAAACGAAACGAAAGACAGCTAAAACACGTTGCCTTAGACTTTAAAGACTTTAATCGTAGTTTTTATATAATTTTGAAAATAATCAAATATTCAATGTACCTTGAAATAACAGCTCCATATTCTATAGTTCTATGTAATCAATAATTTGTCACCTATACTTTAAACATCTCTAGTACTGGCATCATAGATTTATTATATACAGACTATGGGAGCTAGCTCAAAATGTGTCCATCGAAAAAGAGAAAGCAAATGAGCGTCTCACTTTTTAACATGTGTAATTATACAAAGATAAGTATAGTTCTCTAATCTTCCCTACTCTATGTTTAATAACTCTATGACTGATATTCATACATCTTAATAAATAAAAATATAAATGTATCTCTATCAAATAATATTGAAAAGCTTAGAGCAATCATATGAAAAATATTTAAAAATATTAAATTAGTTCAACCTAACAATTTCAAAACTGATACGACAGTCTTAAATAAAAAAAATATATTCAGTACCTAATTTTTAAGATTAAGAAGCGAAATACGAAACTGCCATAATAATAATAATTTATTGGAATATATCAAATAGTGTGGTAGCTTTAGGACATAATAATGGTTGTTAATAAAAAAAAACACCAGTATTTATGTTCAGTTTTATGCAAGGAGGCTAGTTATCTCCAAAAATGGATATACTTGATTTCTTTTTTTTTATCATTTTATTCTTCTTATTAACAAAAGCTGCTTTTTGCTAGTTTTCTTCTCGTGTATGTCTTACGCTCAAAATATATTTAATCAATATGGTATTCTAGAGACTGAATATGATCTGATTTTATAAATTATTATATTTTGTACAAATTTCTCATTTCATATCTATTTTTTATATTTTTTCATGCTCAATTTTTTTTTATTCTAACAAATTTTTAACGTATACCCAACGTTAGACATAAGTAAATAAATTATTACTCATTATATGTAAATGTGTTTTTTATAACAATTAGTATTATATAATGTTTCTAAACTGAAATACATTTTCTGAGCCTTCTGTACTGCATTTATATGGCTTCAAATGTATTGATTAACAATTTATATCGGAGTTCGTGTATTGAATTCCAGCTTAAGTTCTACAAAGACAGCTAGCTCTCTTCTAGTGATGTTGACTAATCTATTTATTCTAGTGAATATATTGTATATCTATATTGTCATAATATTAGTTCAATTTTATTCTCTGTAATGGCCTTATATGAAATAGTAATTTGTATAAAACTCTACTAACTTAAAAATATGACCACAAATGTTTTTTTTTACTTACTTCAGGTAGTTATTATGTTATAACTTCTAGGCGGCCTTTTAATTATCCAATTTATTAGGTGTCAAGTCAACTAGTGTACTAATATCACAATGTGAAAAGGCTTTTAATAAACTAGTACTCCACTTTGATTGGATGAGTTTTTTCTTGGCATTATTTATGGGTCAAATAGTGCGCTGTAGATTGGATTGAAATGGGCGCAATAAATTATAATACAAACTATGTTATCTAGACAATTTTATTTCTGTATTTTCTAAAAGTAACTGACAAAATTTTATAAACTAACTTAAAATTGAAAATGTATTCCGACAGCATTTTTTAATTTTATTTTTCTGTGGCATTTTCAAAACTGTTATTATATAGCAAATAATATTTAGAATTAAGAGCAAATCTGTTGTTCAAAGGGTTTTAGTTAGCGAGACGCAGCTGCTTTGTATATTTTAGTTATTACACTATTTAAATCAATTTAACTCGATATTTTTAATGTTTCGAATGCAAATATTTGTTGTATTAATTGTTTCTGGTTTCTCTCCAACGAATTTTAGTTTCTGGTCATAGAGTTTAGAATGAACTAGATGCGGATGCATTATTTAGTTCAGTGAAAAGCATTTTTTTTGGGCCAAGAGGGTTTTTTATGTGCATTTATAATTATTATTTTATAATCTATTCTAAAATAATAGCATAACTGTGTCCAAGACTAACACATAATACCTGAAAATAGTTATTGTCATGAAGTTTTAAAATCAAAATCATCAATGCTTTATGAATCAAGGAGGAAGCAATTACATCCATTGCCAACTCCTGCCTTATAGCCGCGTCTGGTTTGACATCATAAGAAATTAAAATCTGAGTTGAATACCTTATAAAGTTACATTACTGAAATAGATAGCATTCGTAAAATACCGATTTCAATTTCTGCTTTGTAAATATAGAAATGATATAATATTGTTATATGATATAATTGCATGTCTCGTTTTCATTTTATATTACCTTGAATGTTAGTATAAACTGGAGCAGTTTCGCTAGTTATAGTAAATGTTGTTGTCTGTCTGTGTACAGTTTTGTATTGTCTGTTAATCGCTAGTTGTGTTCTGTGCAAAGTACTTATTTGTATATCAAGATTTCGAATAAATGTATTACAAAGTTATCTTGTTGTTTCGTTGTTCGATATAATATTAACACGTCATCTATCTAACAAATATTGTGTAAATATGAAGCTTAAATGAACAAATGGTTCAGTTATATCTTACATAATATATCAACAGTGAAGGGTTTACTTCGAAGTCAGAGTTTATAGTCTCTATAGGAAGTCTAATCTATCTTTATAGGAAGTGATATAGTTCGTAAACTTCCTGGCCCTTTATATTTTTTGATGTAAAAGAAAATTAACACGTTTAAAACTAATACACCATTTATTTTGGTACAAAGCGGACTAAGTCCATGGTTCGGTCAAGACCTAAATTGTCTGTTATTGGATTAGGTACTCATTGGTACAAATAGTTAATGTGCTGAGTAAAACAAATTCGTATAGCTCTAAATTAATAAAAATATTTCTTTAAATCTCTTAAGATTATATCACGGGGTGATTTTTCACGCACAATTGTTTTTACTTTGAAATGCACTGATAAACTTGGTTTTGCACTTTGCCTAGACATATAGAGCTATGAAAATATAGGCAGTGATTTTAATTATTATTTATTTTGTCTATTATGAAAGACCTAAAACTAATAGGTTCTGTAAGTCTATGCGTCTACATGTTTCTGTTTGTGTTAACTGGTGGTTGTGGTGCAGGTAAGGATTATATTTTTGCACGTTTAAATATATTTTTTTAATTTTTACATAAAATAAATTTAGTAACAATCTACGTTTTGTGATTTTTATTATATTTTTCTGGTTTTCAGACGAGGTTATAGAGGACTACCAAACTGATAAGAGAAAAGTATATTTTCTTAGAATAATAATATTCACGGACTAGAAAATTACATTTTACCCAATGCTTAACATACTCAGTTCAGGATTCAACATAGCGCCTATTTTAATTATGTAATTTCATTTAATTCAATCGATTAATTATTGATATTGATATTAATTAACCAATAAGTATTTAGTGTTGCTATATTTGGTTATTCACATATTTGTTTCATCATTTTAACATTCTCGAATAATTATTGTAAAACTGCTCAATTCCTTTTTTTTAGATTGAGAAACATTAAAATAAAGATCAAGTAGTAATATAAGAAGGTTTATTATTAAAGAAACATTATATTATAAATATACTTTTGACATTTCTGTTGCGTCTGTGGGTGGGTGTTCATTCGCATACTTTATGAAATTTAGTCAAATTACTATAGGTTAGTTATATCATAACCAGGATTGACTTTTCGTCAGCGGCCACGCTTACTTTATTTGTGAATGTATTTTAAAGTATTAAATGTAAAACTAATAAGTGTTGTCTCCATCCCGTTTAAGACAATATTTTATATAATGATAATTGTTCAATGGCGAACAATAACAGGATAGCTCAGTTGGTAGGTAGAGCGACGAAGACGGGTTCCCAGAGGTCGCAAGTTCTAGTATAATATAAACCTCATACTATGATGATAATTACTTACTTCCTGAATAAAAGCACAGAATTCTTAAAATATAAAAATAAATTATGGACTTCTGTGAAGTTCTATAATGAAGAGTCATACAGTCTGCCATTACGATCACGGAATACATCTGACCTATACTTGATACCGATGTACAGATGAATATAGACTGGACGTCAAGTAGGAGGAGTGCGAGAGAAAAAGCGGGATGACTTTTAAAGGAAGATGGAGGAAGGTGTGAGACCATCACAATATCTCGGAAAGAGATAGGAATGAGTCTTTGTATAATAATAGTGTTGTGGATTTTTAAAATAGGTAATTAGTCAATATATTGAGATGTTAATATAAAGATGGGATATTTAATAATGATTGTGTAATGGACCTTAAGATCTCATAGAGTATTTTCGAATATAGCTGAAGCGCATTGCTTAAGCAAGACATGTTTTAAAGTCATGTTTTTTTTAATTGAGGTTTATAAGCTCTGTAATTTTCAAAACATGAAATGTTATTTAAATTAATTAGTGTGCACCTGTAGTGTGTATTAGTGGAGGTAGTTTAGTAATTTTATACTTTTCTAAAACTACATGTAATGTAAACTACTAAGTGTTGTTTAAAATAAAACGATGCATTTGAAACGTATAATTTTATTCTGAAACAAACCACGTATAAAATAATCACACAACTTAAATTATTGAGTTATCGACATCATAACAATATTACGTTTTGAGTAGCCAGTTAAAATTTCTTCGTAGTGACGTATCTCGCTTTCCTTACTATAAACGAATTTAGGAAGCTTAGCGACCACCCGCTCGCCCTTATTCGATATCGTTTTCTCCGCATATATCTCTAAGACCGCCTTTTTAGTTTCTTGTAATTGTAAAATGTCGGCTGGTTTCATTCTTCTAGCTTTCAAACATTTAGAAAGTGACAGTTCAGTATTTGAGTTCAAAATTACTACTTTATCATCATCAGACAGGCCTAGTATTGTTGAACTATTTGTTCTTTTCATTTGACAGGCTTTTATTGTACTCGATAACGGAGAAAAGATTTTTAATTTATTAAATTTACTTGTGGTAACTCTATCAAGTTCTTCCTCATTGATAAAAACAGACCGATTTGTTACATTTGTTATACTTTTTCCTAAATATTTTGAATCTTGTGTCTCTACATCAACATACTCAGTTTTACAATTATAATAGCTCTCATCGATGATATTACAAACAATTTCTTTATCTTTCTTATCAGAACGGCAACAACAGCCGGTTTTATTTTGTTGAATGTTTAATTTAGCTGCGAAATGACTGCAGAGACAGCCGCCTTCTTTATTTTTATTTGATTCATCGCTGCATTCACTGTTATTGTCTCCTGTTGGGTATACCACATCTTCTAAATCTGTACAGCTGATCTTATTGAGTGACATGGAACTGTCAAAAAGATAGTAGTTTGTCATGCTTTCGGTTTTTTTAAAATAGTTTGGTTTTAACGAGGCGTATGTCAGTTCATTGGCTAATTCATTATTCACGGCTATATCTTCGTGAGCGCTACTATCCGATGTTAAGACAGCTCGTAACATTTTGCGAATGTTTTGCATTTTACTTTTATTACCCTTGTTCTTTATGTTATCAGCGTTTTCAAAAATTTGCTTGAGAACAGCTTTCTTCTCTTCTCTTCCATGAATTTTGGGTAATATTTTATCATTAGATTCATGTTTTACATCTGACATAATTGCATCTTCGTTATCACTTGTTGACAACCATGTAACAGACCTTTCATCGTTAGTTTCATCTGTCTTTTCAGAATTCATCTTAACACCACTAATGCTATTAGTCTTGCTTGAAAATGATAAATCATAATATTTTTTTGGGCGTTCCATGGTCATAGAACTCGTAGTATTTAAAGTTTCAGAGGGCTTTATTATCATCCCCTCAGATTGCATATCGCTTAATGTTTTTTTTTCTATAACCTGTTCAATAATTATCACTTTGCTAGAATTGCCTTGTACTTTATTATTTTCATTAGAATTTGTTAAATTTATTGTATTTGTATGTGTAGATAATGCTTGCTGGTCAGAAACATCACTGTAACCAGTAGATACTGTGTGAAATTTTTCTGATATTTTTTTTGAAAAATTGTCATCACCAGCTATGTTTACGCAATGCTTGTTGATTCGCTGTGATTTTAATGACTGCTGCTTGTAATTTTTTATAACAATTTTTATGTCAAGGTCTTTTTTCTCTTTTTTGTTGTTTAATGTCTTTGGTTGGTCTTGTATGAGATACACTTCTTTAGAAGATTCGTGTTGTGCGTTAGTCATTTCTTGTAAATTTTTCTGCGTTACGTTACAATTGTTTACATTCATTTTAGTTTTGTCAGCTGGTTTGAATTTTAAACTCAAGTTAATTTCAATTATATTAGGAATGCTGCTGGTAATATTATTTTCTGACATGTTTTCGCTCAAAATATTTGCGTTTGATGTCACAACTCTTTGTATTTGAGAATCTCTATACATATCTTTTACTAAATGCGATCTGTTGTCATTTTTGTGATAGTCTCTTCTTTCACACAGTGTTTGACCATCTTCATCTTGAACTTTCATATCACATCCTTCTCTTATTTCCTCCGTACTAGCTGTTGCTTGCCTAAATTTTATGGTAATTTTTTCCTTGGAATTTAATCGTATAACACCTTCGTTATCATCTCCCATCGATAAACATTCTTTAGAAGGACATTTTGGAATAGGTAACATTTTCAGATGCAAACCGGGCATTTTTGAACGACTTCGACAAACTCTTGGCTCCTTTACTGGTGGGACTGGTGGACAACTGATCACTTTAGATCTATTTGCACAGTCAGGCCTACAATCTTTAATAGAAGAACTTGAAAATTTCTGAAATAGACCTCTAATTCCAGATAACTTTTTAGAAACCTTTCTTACTGGAGAAGTTTTAGGCGAGCTTTTAATACAAATTCCTGATTCTTTCGATGGTGTGTTAGACATTTGGTTCTTTAGTGGCCAAGGAAACTCTTGATTGTCACATGTTTTACATTTTGTTTTAGTTTCAGGAGACTGGACTTGACATGGTGTTGAAGTTCTTTTTGGAAGTGGGGAACAAGGTGGTTGGGGAAGAGGAGAGCGAGGTGGGCGAGGAGGAGGAGGACAAGGTCGTTGAGGAGGAGGAGAGGAAGGTGGTCGAGGAGGAGGAGTGCAAGGTGGTCGAGGAGGAGGAATGCAAGGTGGTCGAGGAGGAGGAGTGCAAGGTGGTTGAGGTGAAGGAGTGCGAGGTGGTTGAGGTGGAGAAGGTTGAGGAAGAGCGCAAGGTGGCTTAGAAGGAGAAGGGAACACTGATTGTGGAGGAGGAATGCAAGGAGGAACTTTCCGTGAAGGTGGAGGCGTGCAGGGTGGAGTTAATTTGGGAGTTGAATGTTTGCATGGTCCATACTTAATAATAGGTGATAGGTGTGACAACTTTTCTACTGGTCTTTCAAGAAAATTATAAGAAGGTTCTTTAGGTAGACAGGCGCAAGGCTTCTGTGTAGGATCTTGAGAGGGCGGGGAATGTACTTTTGGAGGTATTACTTCGGGACGAGAGCACGGTGGTGAGGGAGGTGGCTGAAAGCTAGAATACGATCTTGGTCGGCTTTCAGGAAAATTAGAAGACATTTTAGTTGGGGATGGTTTCGATAATGGGCAAGGTGATATTGGACAAGGAGGTTTAGGCGAGCCCCTTGCGCATGGAGGAGCAATTGGTGGACAAGCATCCTGGCACGGAGATGGTGGCCCTACAGGACACACAGGAGGGGGAGGCTTATTGCAGGATTGAGAATTTTTTTTTGAACAGGGTGGTTTATGCTTTTTGGTACAGGAATCTTTACATGGAGGATCAGGTATTGCACATGTTGGTTCCGGAAGGACTCGAGTACGTTTGACGGGGGTGTCACATTTCTTACAGTTTCCACAAGATCCAATACTCTTAAAAGATAAAATTCCTTCTATACATTTATCTGACAGCTGTTCCTTTAACATGTCGTTCATAACATCACAGTTCTGCATAGATACATGTTTCAGACTTTGTTTTTTTTGCTTTCTGACCGATAACGGTTTTGAAGGTTTTTGTTCGCATTTATCTTCAATACTCGGTACACAATAGGGCTCTAACGTACTATCCATAGTAGCCCAAAGCGCTTTATTACTGAGTGCATATATCTTTCTACGCTTATACACTTCTAGAGAGTCTTTTGGTAAAACTCGTCTCGTATCTGAACCTACATTAGGTGAATCCGATTTCTTTTTTAATTTACCAAATAACTTCTGCTTTTTCTTTTCTTCTGCTTTTTTTTCGTTTTCTAAATTTATACAATGACTACACGATGATGTATTGCATGATGATATTATGGTTGATGTTTGATAATCATCATATATGTTAGGACACGATTTGGAACCGTCACCTTGATTTAAGCTATTTAAAGAATTATTTTCTGACGAGCCTCGCAAGTGAGAATCACTGACACACCAAGAAAATAAATCTATTCCAAGAGGTGTCCAATTTTTATAGTAATCTTGTAAGTAACTTTCTGCAAATTCACATTTTTTTTGCGGGGGTAAGATGTCTTCAGAATCATCTGTGAGTTCATCCTGTATTTTGAGGCTAAAAAGAAAAAAATGCATTTTTATAAACCTCACGTTAACTTTGTAAACATATTCTTTAGACAATTTTACTTACATAGGCTTTTTAATATCTCTTATATCTCGCTGTGTAATAATTCCTACTCCAATTACATCACAGCGTTTTGGAACATACACGTTACTTCCTTGTAGTACTACATCTCTTTGTAATGGCGGTCTTTTAATTACAGTTTCCAGAAAATTTGAGTCATTATTTTTACTATCTTTTATACTCACTGTCACTTGAATTTCATTGGATACGTGATCTCCGGTTTCCATTTTGCTATCTTTTTTCTTTTTCCTTACATATGAATTGGAGTTTCCTGTTTCATATTCAACTATATTGTAAACTTGTTCATCGCTCGTCTGACTTAGATCTCCGTCAACACTGCTCGTATCCGAAAAATACCCTTCAGGTATATCAATCATAATATAGTCGGAACTGTTGTCATCATCTTGATTTACTAAGTTATTTGAATGCAGAACTACTTCTATTTTACGTGCAAAAGCTTTCGACTTTTCTATAAACCACTTTTGATTGGAATATCTGACTTCTATATTTTTACTTTCCTTTTTAGTATTAAAGAGACACATTTGATTATCTCGTGTTGTTTTAGGCATCATCCAAGCTTGTATACTTTGATGCATAAAATTAACCTGCGGGTTTGTAAAAGACTGGTAAAAAGAAGATTCCCCAGTGGTCATCTCACTTTTAGATCTAAAAATTATACCTGTGTTTTTGTAAACACAGTCTATCAATTCAAAAACAGTGCTGCTGCTTGTTGTGTACATGTTATTATTCCATCTGATTTGAGCACTGTGTTTTGAATCAACTTTAGTGCTTAAAAATCTCTTTAACCAAGCTTTTCTTAAGATATCGTTAAATTCCTCTGGTGTGCGATGAGACTTCCTAAGAGGAGGTTCAGGAGGATATTCATTTGCAGCTCCAATTTTGATCATTAGACCATCTACTTCACATCTACCAGCTGTTACACCTTTTCTGGATTTATAAGACTGTTTGGATTTGTCTTTACTTCTTTTCCTAAAGAAAGAAAATCTTTTTCCTTCTTTTTTTTCTTTGGTTATAACTTCTTCCTTAGGTGTAACAATATCAACTTTCTTTACCCTCTCTTTAGTAATATTTCCCGAGTGTAGTGGTGACAATTTATCATAATTATCTTCTTCTAAATTAAATTTCTTTCCCCATAATTTAAACATACCTTTAACTCCTTGGCAGTCGCTGTCAACTATATCTGTAGACCAATTGAGACTTAGGTCTTTTTTCCCTGTTAAAGACTTTTTAGTAGAAGTTTTGGTATGAGGTACAACTTTATTTTTTTTTGAAGGGCTTATGATGGAAGGAAGAGGGCTAAATATTTTTGTATTTGAATACGAACGAGCTTCCAAAGATGGAGGATCAGATACTATTGATACATCTTTTTTACTTGGAACACTAACTCGACTAGATACTTTTACTGTTACTAAATCGGTTTTAACTTCGTCTTTTTTGTTTATTCCTCGCCTTAAAGCCTCAAAACGTCTGCGCAATGTTGAGGCACTTTTGAAGTCCGATACTATCTTGTCGTCAGTAGGTTTCCGTTCTTTGGGTTTGGACGTAAATATTTTTCTGTATTCCCTCTCCAATTTATTTTCTATAAAATCTATTGAAATTTTACTTTGTTTATAGTCGCTGGGGTTTTCTAAGTTATGAACATGTTGAATAAGAGAATCAGATGAAAAATCTTTCTCATCGTTAATAGTTTTGGTAGTAATCGATTTAGCTTTATTTACAGTAGTTGATATTTCATTAGACTTTTTAAAATTTGCTTTATTTTTAGAAACTTCATCTGTTGATGTTGCGATGACTTCTACTTGTTTTTTACTTATTATATTATGCGGTGTTGTTGGTGTTTGAATATCCTCCGTTTTCGAACATGTCGGTTCATTACTTGTTAAAATACTGGCTATAGTTATATTTTCCTGACTGGTGACTTTAGGGCTGTTTGAGGCAGATGTTGTTTGGATTATGGGAGATAGTTTTTCGCTTACTACTGAAATATTCGTACAATCCATAACACCTCCTATACACTTGGAAGAAGTTTTCTTTTGGTCATAATAACTTGCAACCCAATTTTTGGTTTTACCTTTAAAAAATATGAATTATATCATTATTGTAAATTTTTTTAAACCTAATTGTGTGCAAGTGCTAAAAATATTTTACCTAGTCAATTCTTAAGATAACTTACCATAAAGTGTAGTTAAATCCGAAGAACCGACACCTGTCTCAATAGTTTCGGGTAAGTATATCCTTCTTATTTCTTTCTTTGGCAATGCTTTCACATTCCCTACTCCGATATCTGTGAAACCTCTTGCACTTGAATATCTTTGAGATCTATAAACTTGTCGTGAAGAAGTATAATATCTAATTTCTTTGCGTCTTATTCTTTTACAAGTACATATAGAATTTCTATCGTATTGACATCCAAACTCTTTTGTCTTTTCATTGCTCTCATCGGAGCTATCAATTGTCACCTTTCTATTTGCAAACAAATCGTGCTCACGATTCGATTTTTCACCTATACCATACGTTGTAGCATATACAGCCTTAGTATCTTTCATTTCTTCTTATTTATCATTATTTTACGTGTTATTTCATGTTTTGGTTTGCCTTCCTAGGTTAATATAATTGCATTCCCTAGTTTGCATTTAGAATTTTTGACTGAAAGATGAAAAAAAACGTTTTAAAAGTTTATTTCTGCAGTAAGCAATTTTAAATATTTAAATACTTACCTAGCAAAAAATACTGTAAGTAAAAAAATAGTTACTAATTTGAAGATAATATTTTACTTGCAATTTTATAATGTATTTCGAGGATTATTTTTGACGTTTGCTGCAATTCTGACTTATTAGAAGTTTTTAAACAAAGATAAACGGTATCTTATTGCACCAACACTTGCATAATTCTCTTTAGCTTTATCTAACTAATTAATACGTTATTAATTTTTTATTGGATATGTTATATAACGCATTCCAAGAATTTATCTTTTCTGCGATAAACGAATACTGTTTATTCTTAATAAAAAAACAATAATACAAACTTTTTGTACCAATGAAAAACTAATTGAACATTTAAAATGTCATAATCCCAAAATAATTTATTAGGAATTTTCAATTCTTTATTTTCTTTGAAATACACTACACACTTGAATGTATTTAAACGCCGAAAATGTTAATGTGGTAAGATCATTAAGGGAGTAGAAGAAATATTTTACACTCCATTTGGTAATGAATTTTAACGCTTATCAAAAAAAAGTATATGATATCCGGCAGCAACTTCAAAAGTGTTACAATAGATATAACAACATACAAGAAAAGATTCTTTGGATATTGTCCCAAGACTATGATTGAAGATAGTAGTTTTGACGACAGATACTGTAAGAGCAATGAAAATAGATTCATTTGCTCAATATGCCTTAACAGAAAAACTTCCCATGAAAGAACTAATGATGTGGAATGTTGCAAACGAAAATCGAGATCGTGTCCAAAATGTCAAAGACAGGAAGATGATGAAAATGTAATAAATAAACATGTGTGTAAGAATAAACAAAATAAAATGAATGGTAAGAACATACAGACGTCGGAACATGAAGTAACGCAAGGTTTATCTTTATTAAATGAAGTTCTTACTGTGTTTCAAAGTAAAAAACAAATCGATACGAAGAAAGAAAAGTCTAAAACTATTATGCTAAAAGACGCTTGTGTTGGAACGAATAGAACTGTCAAAAATATACATCACTTGACTATAAGCAAATTATTTCGATATTCAATAGAAAATAGTCAAGTCAATGAAAATGGAAAATTTACAATCGTTAGCTGTCAACCAGAAACAAGTAGAGCATCACAATTTTCATTAGATTTGACCAAACATAAATCTTCTTCTATACCACAAATGAAGTTAGATGAACTAAAGAATTCCTTTAAAGACAAGACTAAGTCCAAAGACGCCATCGAAGAAGTTAATAGAATGTTTGCAACCGTTCGCAAAAATGACATTGAAGAAAGCTGCGATTTAAACAGGCCTGTGATAAGAAATGGACCCAGAGTACTACCGGTTGTGAAAACTCAAACATACGAATCTTACAAAGCTCCTATGCAATGCAAGTGTTGCCAGACTAATTATCAAATGTCAAGTGGCGATTCTATTAATAAGCGTGGATGTTGCCATAAGAGAGGTGATAAAGGCAATGAATTCTTGTATGTCTGTTCTCATTGCCAAAAGGGTAGCTACACAAATAATTGCTCAGTGTGTGAGCATTGTTGCCACAAGGATGTGAAGCTGTGAACGTTCGGTTTTTATTTATATTTTTATAGATTTTTATTAAATATTTATAATATTTTAATGATGTTATACTATTTCAATGCAAACAGTAGAAAGGCTGAAAATTTCGGAATTTTAAATGTGTTCACAAAGAACTATAGCTTTTAGCATCAATGTTGTCATCATCTGACGTACAAAAAAATCAGTCACTACGAAAAATGGGACGCAATATTTTCCTTTTCTGTGATGAAGATTAAAAAAAAACTTTGTTTTGTAATTTTTATTTATGTAGGTGAGTGCAGCCGGTTAAACATAATGGTCATCATGGATGACGAAAATTTAAAATACTGAATTTTCTTTTATACGTTTATTAAAATAAATCCTTACTCAAAATAACATTAAAAATAAAAGCTCTCAGAAGAATACTTCACGTTCTCGCTTCTGAAAAACAAATTATAAATATGTACTGTATGTGTATATGTATTAATAGTCGCTCATCTATGAATAACAGGTAGTTATATTATTAGAGTATAAATAGTTCTCTCAGACATATTTTGTAGTTATAAACATACCTACTCTCAGCATACTTTGCTCTATTTCTTTCCAATTTCTCACTATGGGCTTTCTCCCACTCTCTTGGTGAATCTTGACTGAAATATAAGAACAAAATATTGATCTTAGTCTATACTATAAAAAGTATTTCTATAAATACGTTTGTTTATTTATACTCAGTCTGGCCATAAATACTGTTACAACAAAAAATTAAAAAATATTACATTTGAATTAAGAATGTGACATTTTTATACGAATTGCTTATTGTGTTTTCTCATTTTGGCGCCAATACATTGTACAACATTTTGCGATAATAAAATGGAGTGGGGTGGGGTGATAAAGAATCTCTGTGATTGCATTACACAAAGTAGGTATAGAGCCAAATGCAAATTTTAAAACTCTCCATACGCTTGTTATTAGTCAAATGTTTGTGTACCGGGCTATTAATAGGTACAATGAGACTTCCTCTGTTTGTGACAGAGAAAGATCTGGCCGTAGTGTTCGTACGAAAAAGGTGGTCAAAGCAGTAAGGCGAATAATTCGAAGAAATCCTGTCCGAAAGCAAAAGATTTTAATAAAAAATAAAGATTTTAAAGAAGGGAAATGAAGATAGCACCTTGAACCATGTCGCGTATTTTAAGAGATGACTTAGGACTTGCAGCCTATAAAAGACGCAGTGATCATTTCTTAATTGATGAATAAAAGATGAATAGGGTGGTAAAATCGAAACAACTACTGAAGCGGTACCCAAAGGGAGGTCACAGAAAAAAATTGTTTACGGATGAGAAAAAATTTACAAGTGAGCAACTTTTTAACAAACAAAATAACCGTATTTATGCTCAAAGGTTTAAGGAAGCTTCCCAATTAGTCGACGGAGTGCAACGTGGGCATTATCCGACTTAAGTGATGGTTTGGTCCCTACCAAACTATGTGAGCTACGAAGGAGTGACTAAGTCATATTTTTGTGTAAAAGGTATAAATACATCGGCACAAGTGTATAAAGATATCATTCTTGAGAAGGTAGTTGAGCCCCTTAATAACACCATGTTCAATATCAATAACCAAGTATGGTTCTTTCAGCAAGACTCGGCGCCGAGTCATAAAGCTCGATCTGCGCAGTCTAGGTTGAAAGCTAACGTCTCGGATTTCATCAGAGCTGAAGACTAGCCGTCGTCTAGTCCCGATCTTAATCCCCTGGATTATGATTATGGTCAGTTTTAGCGAGTTCAGCTTGCTCTAAACGACATAATAATTTGGAGTCCCAAAACAATCCATACGATTGGCAGTGAAAATTTTTCCATGGAAAGAGCGCGTGCTTCTATTGATAACTGGCCTCAACCTTTAAAGGACTGTATTGCAGCTAAGGGACACCACTTCGAATAAGCTTTTTATATTTGTGTATTAAACTGACACACTGTAAAAGTAATAAATGTTATTTGCAAATTAAAAAAATAACTTACTTACTCAGGCAATCAATATAAAAATCGACTTTGTTCAAATACGAAATGAAAGCAGTCTTATGATGAAAAAAATTTGGTATATATTTTTTTCATTTCTTATAATAATAATAAGTTCTTAAAAAGCAGAGGTTATTTAATATGTTCTATTGTGATTATTTCAGAGTTGTTAAACAAGATGAGTTCGCTGCATACCTACTCATTCAGAGTTACGCTACTAGTTTTGTTAAAAAAATATCAAAATACAAAAAAATACTCACTCTCCCAAACCTAGATTAAAATGTGGTTCATTCTTCCTGCTTCCTAATTTAGGATCGAATTCCTTTGTCAAAACCTTCTTCAACGTGTTCGAAGAATCAACAAACTTACACATACATTCGTTAAGCGTATTCATTTTTGCCAACAAATCCTCTTTATCTTCTAGACCTTCCGAATTGTTTTCCAGTTCCTCTGAAATTGGCTTACAATATCTTAAATCAGGTATTTCCGACCATTTCAAGTCCGTATTTGAGGCAGAATGTTTCAAAATTTTTATCTTTGGAGTAACAGTTTCGATAATAAACTCGCCATCTTCAACAATTTCATCAGGGGATTTGTAATAAGGTTGGCGGATTCCATATATTTGTGATGGATTTTCGTCAGAGAGTCCGTCTTTTGTTTTTGCCATCACTAACTTTAACAGATTCTCGAGTCCGAGCTTGTGTTCGTTTAGTAAATGCCGATCTAGAACTGTTATTCTGTAATGTAATGTATTCTAGTAAGCCAATAAATTCAGTCTATTAGTTTATATCTATTCCTATGAAAGGTACAAGGTGCATATATACACAAACCTATCAGCATCAAATGAACATAAATGACAAGAAAACGTTTCCTTTTGTTCTTGTAGTGTTTCTATAACACCACTCACACTTGACCCTAAAACTTTTAAAGCTTTTGATGTGCATTCGCTCCCTCCTGGTAAATCCTGAAAAAAATATATACGATTAAAATTTGTGGTAATTATGAATTATGTATAGATCGTTTTTTAAATATAAAAACAGAATTAACCGAAATATTTGATACGTTAAAAAGGTTATCCTAAATAATCACTGACATTAAACCTCGCTTCAGCGCCCTCTTCCCGATGTATGAACATCTTGGAGCGACAGATGCGCGCGCGCAGCTTATCGAACAAACGCGTAGCCGAAGTACGTGCTGTCACTGGGTAGATGGCGTCATGTAATTTAGAAATAATTTAGATTTCACCAGCTTCTGCTCGCGGCTCTACTCGCGTACCAACAATACTTATTAATATCTCCGTCATCCGTGGTACATGTCGAAACAAAATGATTTACAATATTTACTTAAACGTATAGCGACGCAAAAGGGCTCGAGTTCGATTTCCGATAGGGACAGGCATGTATGTGATGATAAATGTCTGTATACTTGGGTTTGGTCGTTTATTAAATATATTCTTAGTATTTATAATGTTTATTTCTATGTATTTTGTTGTGTTGTCTAAAACTCTTAACACAAGCAAATAATCTGCTTACTTGGAGTGAGATCAATGTGTGTTATTTATCCTCTATTATTATTATTATTATTATTATAACATCGATACGACAAATATAGACACAATTCACGGATACACAAACCTTTTGAATAAATATTATGTACATTAAAGGATGTTGTAACTTTTAACCGAGAAAGAATTATTAAAATCCGTTCAGTAGTTTTAGAGTTTATCGTTCATAAACTAACACCTTTTTTACTTATAGTTACTATAATTTTTCTATGTAATATTTAGAAAACTAATTATCAAAAGCCTTGTTTTTGTAAAGTTTGTACTATGTAGTTTATGATTTATCTAATATATGTTGGACCAAATACTTACACCTTGCTCCATGATTTTCTGTGTTGGTGAATGGTCCTTTCACGCAAGCTGACCGAGGTAGGGTATTACACTTCAACTAAAATTAAGAAAAAAAATATATATATTGCAGAGTAAGGATGAAGATATAATTAATAAACACTTTACACACAATTAGATTCTACTACATTATGGAACAAAATGGTGGTTGAAAATTATATCGAAATATATGCACTATTGACATTAAAAAAACCATGAAATACTATGTAACCTTTGAAGATATAACTTGGAGGTTGAAATTACTTACGTCGGTAGGTCCAGTAGGTTTCTGTTCCCAATCTATACTGGGCTCGTGATGGAGCTGATGATGCATAGTCAAGGCGCTCTCGAACTGCGCAGTGAAGCCGCATTGAGAACAACTAAATATTTTTTTTTAAGATTTAAACTTATCAGAATATTCCTAAATAAAATCGCGGAACTTACCAATAAGACATCGTAAAATATGGTAAAATTCACAAAAGAGATAGATTATTGACAGACTGATTCTGTACTGATAATTTTGGCAGTCGGAGAAAAAAGGTATATGTGTAAAACGTTTGTCTACTTAAGCTAAGACGAAAAAAATATATTATATTGTTCATAGTTTAAATGTTTCTTACTCGAGACTGATCTACACAAAATTCAATCAGTCAATCATACTAAAGCTATGCTTAAATTGAAATGTTTTTTTGGGGTTTCGTGTCCAATCCCATATAACAGTTATTTTACGTGCGGAACCTGAGTGTAAGTTTTTTTGGATAAACCTTTATCTTTTATTATATTAAATGGTCGATTATTATTCAATACTAAACTCCGAACACTTTACAAACGATAATAAAACAGTGTGTTATAAAAATATACACGATAGAATTGAGGACCATATCATGGAGTTTTAATAGTTTTTTCTTGTTTGAGTTATTGGCTGCAGAAACTATACGCCTTACGTCACTCGTGTCCGCTTAAACCATTATATAAGAAAATATTTAAATAAACTACTTGTACTGGACGTCGTACCATGGTTCAAACGTCAATTTTTAATAGGGCAATAAGTGGAGCACTTAAATTAGGGTTGTCTCTGCATTCTAATTTTGATCATTATAAATTCAGAAAGAATTCGTTTTAGCCAATCAGCTTCCTAAAGATCGTTACACATGTACTGTTAGAGTTTATAATTAAATAACCCTCAACTTTATTTATTGTAAATAAAAATATAAAATTAATAATGATCTAGAGTTGTATAGTTATATTTAAAATTAAATGCAGGTCCACGCCTTCAATATAATCCAAGAACTGGGTCATTTCAAAAGTACGATTTTGAGTGTTTATCATTATATCTGAAACTATACCGTGGTTCCTGTAGGTAGGTTAATGTCTAAGTATAATCTCAAACAATTTAAAGTTAATCTTTCCTGTCATAGTCATATTACCTAGATTCCATCTCAACAAAATTATCATTAAATACCTCTTTTACATTGAAACGTGTGAATACTTGCTAACTATTTCACACAAACACATTCAATTATGTCTTTTTCTTCGTTAAGCTGACAAACCTTTGTGTGCATTTATCTTGATTAGGTTGAATTACAAACTCTTTCATGAGGTCTAATTTAAAACAACCTTTATTCCCTTGTAATAGGGTTTATAAATTGTAATATAGTTATTAAATGTACGTGTATTATTACAGAGCCTCTTTTGAACCTGGCAACTGCGTTTCTCACTTCTTTGCATAGAAGTAGCGACCAGTCGAGAGCGGTCCCTCTGCGCAAGCGCACGTCCTTCGAGAATTCTGTCACTTGAACTATCATAAATTTAATAAAAAAATAACAACATTTACACGGATTTCGTTAGGTTACATCTAAATATAAGAACTAACACAAGTGAGTTGAGTTTAAGTTACAAATGAGTATTTTGAAACCGGTTAAATAGGAAGTACCGCAATAGTAATATGAAATTGTAATGGTGGGTCTCTTTCGCAGGTAGGCAAGCTGCTTTGTTTGTGTAAAACGGAGTTTTGTTTTAAAAAGTGTTTTATAGTCGTCATTTGAGTGAAATCAAGTGTTTATCAGGTGAGTGATTTATTCTTTTTGTCAATTGTTGCAACGCTTTCTCTAACTTCTTTAGGGCCGAGTGGCGTTGACGTTTTGTGGCGAGAATTGGAACGCAACCTTTTTTAGGGTGTTTTAAATAGACGTTTAGGATTTATTAAATTGGGTTATTTATTTAGTACAGAAAAAAAAATTGATTTACAAATTGTTATAGAGGATGTACATGCAATATTCCTTACACTAAAAAGTAATGCAAGGTTTTATTGCTAGATGTATCATTTACCGTATTTTGGGTATTTAGGTTATGGACCTTTTAGATTAGCCTCAGTGACTTGTCTAATAAAAATGATGAAGATATTATTAACAGTATTTTAATACAAAACAAAGGAACATAAGTAAGAAGAAATATTTAGATCTCACGATTAAAACTACTGTAATTATTTGGAGTATCATATATTTATAAAGTTATTTTTAATATATACTTACTGACTAGTGGTTCTAGATATTGCAGGTCAGCAAAAACCACCACGGTACTCTAAATGTTAACAAAACTACAATAAGATTATGAATTAATAGCAGTTACAAATAAACGTTGTACTTCCAATGTATTTGAGAGTAGCGACAAAAACATTGACTATAATGTTCCAAAGAATTGTTACGAAGATTGTTGTATAAATGTTCGAAAGATTAATTACAAATAGCAAAAAGAAACACTTTCCTACTGTAGGCAAATAATTTGTACTAATAATATGTTTCTCTAGGGAAATATATTATTCAATAAATAAATCACCAGAACGAACTCACTGGGGATGCAAAACCTGAACAATTTAGGTACCTATACCAAGTAATTGTCTTCAAAAGATTTATTGAGCGTTAACAATGTTATTGTTAATAAAATTTTGTCTTGTGATTGTAATTCTACTAGTTGGTTGGAACGGATTCGCGTTTATTGTTATTTAGGATAGTTCTTACTTTTACTGCTTAACGGTTTTCGGAATTCCGGACCAGTGCTTCTCAAATTATAAATATGTAAACAGGTAGACCGCAGTGGAATGTTTTATTATATTTAGGTATATATTTTAGGTAACTTTAATTTATGATAAGACTCCTGTAGTTTTATGAGGTGTTTGGTGACATGATAAATTAATTTAAAGTATGTTAAAAAAGTTAAAAAGGTTTTCAAAGTATTTAGTTTAGCCTATTTTTTAGACTAAAAGAGGAGTAAACAATCAATTTATCTATATTATTAAAATCCTGATTCATTGGTTAATAAATGTTGAGGCCAACCATAGTAACAGCTAACCATACTACCAAACCTACCTTCACCAAATTTTGCAAATTCTGGTTACAATATTAAATATAGATATACACTTTTTTTCTACATTCGCCGATCCATTTCTGGAGACGTCTCTTCCAAGATGATTTTATAGAGAATGTTAAATTCTTTTAGAAAACCGACACGATAGCTTAGATGATAGAGCGAGACCCCGAGGTCCAAACTTCAATTACAGCCCTTGTTGATGAATTTTTGTTGTATAATATTTTTAAACTAGCTATTATTCGCGCCTTTGCTTAGTATTTACTTATTTTAAGTAAATGGAACACCCTCTAATACTGGTTGTAAGATACTTTAATATCATCTTTAACTTTCTTAAATAAATGATAGTACATCAACCATTTTACAATACAACAAAACAATAACCGTAGTACAAATTAGTTTTAAAACTCAGATACAAGTTCCAGAGATTAGCGTGTTCAAACAATAAAACAAACAAACAACGAAACAAATATATAATAATAACATAAATAAAGACTTTCTACCAACACACAGCAAATCTGTAAAATTATATAAATTATTTTTTCCACCTCACAAACAAACTTTCACTTAGTAATACCCCTTTAGAGTTTGATTTGTCAGACAATAGCAAGAAATGTCTCTTAATTTCCAATGTTCAAATATTTAAAAGTATTAGAAGTGAGTAAAAAGTATTAGGAGTGTGTGAAAGGTCAGTAAAAGTTTTACTATAATAGTAACAAATTCCTCTTCCACCGATACTGAATTAGTGTCCAAAATGTATGTAACTGTAGTCTAGATTTGCATCTAGTACATATCCATGTTACTACATAGGTATCTGTAAAAGGGTTAGAAAAAACTATCATACGATGACTTAATAAGTTTTATTTAGCGGTATATATTAACGTATCGTCTGCAAACAGAACAAAACATATAAATAAACTTAAAATTTACTAAAATTTAAGAACTATATCATATTTAAAACGACACTGACTTAGAAATATTCTAAGAATGCGATTTTCAATTATAATATTGTTCTTAGTAATGGACACCTGCGTAAGTTACATAATTATAAACAATTATTGTTTATTAATTTTATAATTTATAGTTAATAAAGCTTTCCATTCTATAATTATAAGTAACAAGACTGCTTGTACACTGAAAGTTAATTTATGACCCCTATACTTCTATATTAGTTATATTTATCAAGTGACTAAATCGAATATTGCCGCCATTAAAAAAAACTAAATGTCAAAATCGTGCGGGCGAAATAATGTCTATGAAATATTAAGGTGACTCATATATTATTCTTTTTGTTAATTTGTTTTGCGTTTTATTTACCGTGTTTTTTGCATAGAGTTGTTATACAAATCCTATGGTTCTTGTTTTTTTTTTTCGTATAATGATAATAGATCATTCAAAAGCTAAATACGCCATAGATTATGTAAGATTATAAAAGTAATTCTATTCTTTCAGTTTTCTGTAGTAGTACCAAATACCTACTCCTTAAGGTTTTAGTAATTTTAATAAATACCTTTTAATTTATTATTTTGCTACACTTGTCAGTTATAAGTCATTTAATTAGCTGTAAATATGTTGATTTCCGTACGATTACGGCATAACAACTAACTAATCACACAACTCTTTAATGTCCTTCATGCTAATTTAATAGATGAAGTTAATTAATTATAAGATAGACTTCAGAATATCCAACTATAAGTATACTATGTAATAACTATGTTCAAATAAATTTAATGATAAACTATCATATAGTATTACGTTGTGACAAAAAAACTATGAGAATTGATCATGTTGAACTACAAAAAAAAACGCGGAGTGTTTTTTTTTTTATTCTAATCAGACGTAAGCAAAATACTACAAAACAAAAAATCTAAAATAAAATAGTTGTATTCTTTTTAGTATCTATGGATAATTTCATCAAATCTGTATTTCACTTGCTTGCAGATCATTGCAAGACTAAGCCGTTACTGTTATCTCTTTCACTCTCATTGTCTTTATTACCTGCCTCATTCACTGAGATCTTAACGGTATCTTTATTCCTAGACTTTGGTAAATATGTTAAACGGCTAACAGATAAAACGTAAGTAAGTTTCTAGATAAATCAAGACTTGGTTTCATTTCAACTGACCTGATTTTATTATATTTCTTAGTTCAAAAATAAGGCTAGCCTTACCAAAATTTAAGTTTTACTAAATGTCACATTCGACATAACCCAACTATGGATATTCTTTTTCTACTTATGAGGCCGATGACAAATTTACTAAACATAGATTAATTTAAATACATTATGGATAGATTCGTAAACTAGGTATGTTTTACCACGCTTTTAATTCATGCCTCTTTAAAACTTGTATATGATAAATCTTTTGTAAATAAAATAATTCAACTCAAACTTTCACTCTGTATCTCAAATATTTAAACTAGTTCTGCCGATTTATTTTCACTAAATGTGCAAACTCGATTTGTTTAAAAATAACTTTAAATGTACAGGGTTATTTGTAATTAGTTGACCACCTCTTGCAGACAGCCTCTTTACTTTTTATTAATAGTTTTGAAAATTTTAATTTTTCTATACAAAATTTATTTGTTGTCTCTGAACTGGCATTAACTTTGAGCGTAGTTATGTTATAGTTATGGCGCCCTAACGTTGACCTTCTAAGTACTTCTTACAAAATACAGAGTAATAAGTAAAAGAGGGAGCAAAAATTTTTTTTCCGTTTTTTTGTGTTGTTTATCAAGATATGTAAAAAGTTGTAGAACAAATGTTGTTGTTATTCAATTCAATTCAAAATATCTTTATTCAAGTAGGCATTTTCACGCACTTTTGAATCGTCAATTACATTAAATTGGTCAGTATCAGTCAGTCCCTGAGGAAGCTACCACTAACTCGGATAGCTGTTCTGCTGAGAACAGCTGGCCAGAAACTCAACAATTCTTTTTAAATATAACATAAAAAGCTCTTTTAAATATAATTTTAAAATGTTTGACTTATACATTATAACAGCAACCCTGCAAATGAGTCAATGACCCAAGTTCCACACATTTCGATCAACGTTATAGTTCAATGTTATAGTAATATTATTTAATAATATACCTTTACTTTTAGATTTAAAACCAATAAAAGGAAGATATTGATATAGAGATGCTGCCTGCAAGAGGTGGTTAACTAATTAAAAATAACCCTGTATATTTTGTATAATTATTTAATATTTCTCTTTGATTTTAGCAATCATTAATTATTATTTCTTAATCTGTTTGTGGCCAACCAATATATCTCCAATAGTCTGGAAGGTCAAATTCTCGAGTTTTGTATTCACCACCATTTACGTAGATATAACGATGTTTATCTAATTCTTGTGCTATTCTTGATGAGTGAATTATATATGGTAGAATGTAAAGTGGTATTTAAAACCTGGATCCTATGATCGATATATAGAGGGCTGAAAGTATATTAAACATTTAAAAATAGGCAAATTTCAAAATTTATATGATGTAGACTCGTGGATAATAATAATTTCTGGAATATAAAACCTTCTCTGTATATAGCCGTCCGTGTTGCAACAACCAAGAACTTGCTGCGTCTATTGACGGAAACATAAGTACGGTTATGTGTCGGAAACAATGTCGAGTTTAAATCGAGAAGGACGACAATGGTAACAAACGTAACACAACAATTATTCATATAAAGAAAAACAATTCATTTGAAAATAATCGCTTTATGTCTGAGTGGGGAGATTTCATAAACATAAATAACAAACACACGTTAATCTCGAGACTAAGAACCAAGATCTGTGGAGTACGAACCCACGACCGTTGCATAGCGGTTAGGTTGTCTAATCATCAGAACTATAGGTCTCGATATTTTTGATAATATAAACAATCATTCAACCAATAAATTATTAGGAATTATTAGAAAACAAAATGAAAGTCAAGGAAAGTAACATTAGTCAATTATGGGCAATCATTGGAAAACGAGTCACGTACGAAGAAAGTGTGACTCTCAAATAAGGATGGCTTTGTTGTGGATCAACTGACATATGGTCACGTTTTAAGGAATGATAAAGCAATTTGGGTTGCCATGGCAACGATAAATTATTCAACTATCAATATTCAAGTGATAGAAATAATTTTTAATGTGTATTTGCTGAGTTTTTTGCCTAGATACACATTATTAAAAAACATGTTGTTTTTTAATAATGTGTATCTGATTTACAAATAAAGAAAGCAGCTAAACATGGTGCCTCTATTTTGTAATACTTAATAATTCTACTAAATAAATAAATTTTCTAACAAAGCCTCGTCAGGACGTTTTTGTGGCAGCAAGAAAACATTTTGGGATGAGTAATTGCTGGACTTCAGAAGGGTCTATAGTCATTGCTTTGCCAGATAAAAGCAGGAAAAAGATTGTTGCTTCATCCGAGTTACAGAATCTGATAATGAAATTCCCTCACGACTCCTCTTCTGCTCATCAGGAACAAAACAAGCAAAGTACCAGAACTAGACGCATTCACAAGGTACCAACAACAAAGTAATATTACTGTTCTGACCAACTATGAACGTGATTTCTTGTTCTTACCTAGAGTCTTTTTCAGAACTTAAGTTCGTGGTTCTTTTTATTTTTTATTTTTCTTATTGATATTTCACATATTTTGTTGTTAATTTGTTAAAACTTAATGCGGTATGTATATATAATAACTTTTGTTTTGAAGTTTGAGTTTTGACATTTATTAGTACTGAGTGCTGTCAAACTTCGATCGGATATATGTACTGAAATAAAGTAAAGTGTAAAGTAAAGTGTCTTTGGAATGACTTTAGTTTAAGTTTATCGTTATCTCACAAATGAAGCAAAATTTTTCTTTACTTTAGTTTGTTATTATAGTTTATTTTGGTTACTGCTTTGATTTATTTTGTTTTTATTTTTTTTATGACTAGTTTTTTTTTCTTCTTTTATTTACCAATGTTTGTTTTTATTCAAGAAAATATAAGTTTTGCCGTAAATGTAGGAGATTGTAATTTAAGAGTTTGTAAATTGTAAACATTATATATTTTTATTTATACATATATATATTTATATAGAATATCTTTGTATTTTTGTATGTCTGATATACCGAATTTTGATTTTGCTGATGATTATTTTTCTTTTGATTCAACCCATGATTTACTCAGCGCTTCTAGTAGTTCTTCTAATGATATTAGTTCCTCTTCCCTTGATGCTCAAATTATTTCTGTTTTTCGTAATTTCTCCGACAAAATTAACCTTGTTCACATTAATGCACAAAGTATTCCGGCTCACTACTCCGATCTTCTCGCATCTTTTAGCAACGTATCTATCGACGGAATTCTGGTTTCAGAATCTTGGCTAAAACCATCTCTTCCCTCCTCTCTCTACAAGATTCCTGACTTTACTCTTATACGTAATGACAGAACTTCTAAAAGGGGTGGAGGTGTCTGTATCTATCTTCGTGATAACATTCCATTTAGAATAATTAAACATTCATCTGATTCCACGTCTGATAGTGACTTAGAATACCTTTTTATTGAAATAATCGTTCATCACTCTAAATTGTTAATTGGCGTTCTTTATTGCCCCTCCCTCCATATCAACTATTTCAATACCTTTGAACTCCTTCTAGAAACCTTATCTCCTTCTTATAATCATATTATTTTAATGGGTGATCTAAATACCTGCCTAGCTAAAAATGATACCAGATCCCAAAAACTTAAATCCTTGGCTTCGTCTTTTAATTTTTCTATTCTTCCTCTTTCCGAAACTCACTTTCCCCCCAATAGTAGACCGTCACTTCTTGATCTCATTCTTGTTTTAAATTCTGAAAATGTGTCAACTCATGGTCAGCTCACAGCATCCTTTTCTTATCACGATCTTTTATTTCTTAGTTATAATTTATCATTTAATAAACGTAAATTCAAAAGTCTTGTTCGTCGCTGTTTCAAAAACATAAATTTAAATGATCTTATAGCCGACGCATTAGCAATAAATTGGTCTTTGCTATTTGAATCAACGTCTGTCGATGAAAAACTATCCATCTTTAATGCAGAAATTCTTAAACTCTACGATGTCCATGCACCGGTTAAAAAGATAAGAGTTCGACATCTTCCCGCACCTTGGCTTACTCCAACAATCAAAACATTTATGGCAAGACGGGACAAAGCAAAGAAAATATACAGAAGGGACCCATCGCAAGATAATTTGTCTGTCTACAAAAGGCTGCGCAATCTCTGCAATAGAATGTGTAGGGATGCCAAACGTCGTCATATCTTTTCTTCTATTCATCATCTTTCGACTGCCCAGATGTGGCATTTCTTAAAATCACTAGGTGTGGGTAACAATCAGAATAATCATAATAGTACTATTGATCTCAACTCATTAAACAAGTATTTCTCTACTCCTCCATTGCTACTTTCTAATGAACGTAAACTTAAAACACTATGCGAGCTGAAAAATGCTTCCCCACCTATCTGTGATTCTGTCTTTTTATTCCAGGAGATAACGGAGGGAGGCGTTAAGAAGTCACTTCTATCAATTTCTTCCAAAGCAATAGGACATGACAATATTAGTAAAGATATGCTCGTACCCTTAATTGATATCCTTTTACCCATAATTACCCATGTTCTTAACTTTTCTTTAAATACTAACACGTTCCCTACGGCCTGGAAGAGTGCCCATGTAATTCCATTACCCAAGATATCTAACCCTTCTACTCCTTCTCACTTTCGACCTATATCTATACTCCCTATCCTCTCTAAGGTTCTTGAAGACTTGGTTTTCAAGCAACTTTCCGAGTTCCTCTATAGTAATAATCTATTAAGTCCCTTCCAATCCGGTTTCCGTTCTCACCACAGCACTAGCACTGCATTACTGCAAGTTACAGATGATATCCGATACGCTATGGATAATAAGGAGCTTTCTATACTAGTTCTTCTTGACTTCAGTAACGCCTTTAATTCGGTTGATTTCGATATTTTACTTAGTATACTTTTAACTTTCTCAATATCTCCATCCGTTGTTGACTGGTTTAATTCATATCTTTGCGGTCGTCAGCAGATTGTGAAATCTAATGAGAATTCATCTGATTGGATGAATCTGTCTGCTGGGGTACCGCAAGGCGGCGTTCTATCTCCTTTACTCTTCTCAATTTTCATTAATGAAATTTCCAAAGTTATATCTTCTCGCTACCATCTCTATGCAGACGATTTGCAGCTTTATCGGCATGCCACTTTATCTGGGCTAGCAGACGCTATCGATGAGGTAAATATCGACCTTCAAAGGATACACTTGTGGACGGAGAACTACGGTCTATTACTTAATGCCAATAAATCGCAGGCAATGATAATAGGTAGCAGACAATTTTATAACCGAATTAATTTTAGGACCCTACCTCGGCTATTATATGACGGAACTTCATTACCATACCTTGACAAAGCAAAAAACTTAGGTTTAATTTTTGACTGCAATTTGACCTGGTCAGCTCATATTAGTGAAGTAAATAAGCGGCTTCACCATTCTTTACACTCGCTTAAGCGACTGCAAAATTTTCTTCCCTTTAAAACTAAAACTTTACTAGCACAATCTCTCCTTCTTCCCCTCCTTGACTACGCCGACATTTGCTATATAGATGCAACTGATGAGCTACTGGATAAATTAGATCGCCTACAAAATGTGTGCATCCGCTTCATCTTCGGCTTGCGCAAATTCGACCACGTCTCCGAATTCCGTCGGGAATTACAGTGGCTCCCCATTCGCTTTCGCCGGAATATGCATGTTCTAACACTTTTATACAAGGTATTACAGAATAAATGTCCATTTTACCTTCAGGAACGATTTAAATTATGTGCCTCTAGAAGTTTACCTGAGCGCTCTTGTGTGACGTCAAAATATCTTGAGGTGCCAAAGTACAATACAACTTTTTATCGCAAGTCATTTTCTGTTGGTGCTGCTCAGCTATGGAACTCACTTCCTTCTTTCATTTATAAAGATTTCCCTAATATAACTTTATTTAAATCAAGACTAAAGAGATACTTTCTTACACTTTCTATAGAATAATCAGCATTATTTATCAAAATACATTATATTACATGTGTATGTATGGGTGTATGTATATATATTTCTGTGTATGTATGTATTTTCGTGTATTTATGTATATTTATATGTATGTGTATATTATTATTTTTAGTTAAGTTTCTTAATATTGTGTACTTTGTACCATACCCTTCATAACTTATAATATGTCCTTTAACCTAGGGTTTCTGGTAGAGATCTCTTGTAAGAGATAAGTCATCCTTTGTGACAACTGTCTATACTATGATTCTGTTAATATTTTATGGTGCAAGAATAAATAAATAAATAAATAAAATAAATAAATAGTCAAGTTAGTTATGATAGTTCTAGTTCTTTATACATAATACCTTGGATGACGCGAGTATCCAAATGATCTAATCACTTCTGAGATTTAAAAGAAAAACTAATAAAACTGTTTTCATTTATTTAATACCTACATAACTGCAGTACATAATGGATTTGTGCAAACGACCAATATATTTATTACAAGCTGTTGCCCGTGACTCCGTCCACGTGGCCTGTAAAAATAATATTTATTTGGCCTACCTGTGACTCGTGGCTTCTTAAAAATGTTTTTAAAGTTACATTTTGAAGTGTTTTAATAAAAACTACGGATTGATCAAAATGTGGGTGGGATGCTGACTATGAAATGTGACAGAAGTCCGAAACCACATTATAAGGTCTTCTGGATAATGTCCAACATTTTTCCCAGATTCTACAACAAACAAAGCATTTTAGTTGGTGGCTAAAGTGTTCAACGTTCTCCATTGTTTTATTATGATTTTTGTAAAACTCAGTAAACCAAACGATTAAAAACAGAAGCCCCGTGGCTATTACGTATTCGCGCTACAAGTTTTGTTATGTTAGATAAAAAACCACGTGCAAAAATTAAGATTTCTATAGCCCTTGTGTAATTCTGGTATATAATCTACAACATTGCCAAGTTTCATGAAAATCCGTTCAGTAGCGTAGTTAGTAGTTCAGTAGTAGTTTTGGCGTGATTGAGTACATCCATCCATCCAAACATCCAAACTTTAGCACATTTTATATTAGAATAGATGTATTGTTAAATGATGCAAGTAACTTTAGTAAGTACGCACATAAAGAGTGTTACACAAATACAAATAAAATAATATTTATTCCCACATTAGTACAGTTAAAATTTTACTTTAATACACTTAATATTTATTTTTTATATTTAGATTTTATTTATTAAAAGATCCGTTTACTTAGCTTAGGCCAATTAAGCGAAATTAATTATTTACGAAGCTTGCATAATTTGACTATTATTTAAAAAATATGTATATTTTATTATATATTATTACCTATTTGTTTACAGAAAATAATATATACACAGAAACAAAATTTTTCTTAGAAACAGTAATCGTATTGTTTTCCTCTTAATGTATCTTTGTTTCAGTAATTAAATCACATTTCCTATTAAATATGAAGAATAATAAACTATGTTATTGTATAGCAAAACTGATCAAGTTCAAAGGCCAAGGACTGCTATAAAACGAACAAAACAACACGACATTATTAATAATTAGCAACTAGAAGTATTCCACCTGGATTGATTCTGAATATGGTTGGTTGCTGTCAAATCCCTATAACCGATCGGATTGGTGGATGCCGTTATGTCGTGATAGACAGCCAATCACTGCTCTTGAAGGTACTGTTAGAACATTTTAAACTTAAATCCTTCTTCCAAAAAGCTTTTGCTTTATCAAATAATAGCTACGCAAGCTATAAAGCGTGGGCAGTTAGGGGCGTTGTTGATTATCTAAAGTGAGTCAGTCAGTTTTTTGTTTATGGATTACCCCATTACCTATTTCTGGGAGCTCTTGATAGTATTGTCGCTTGTCTGGGAAGTAGTGACGTGGGATGCGAGTGGATCGCGGTATGCAGGAATGAACATGAGATGTATATTTTTTAATAAATTAATTTCATAGTTATTATTAGAGATGTTTTGTATATTATTTAAAATATAGCATTTGGTGGCAAGGTGTAACTCGAACAGCCGACTTAAAAATAAAAGTATACCACAGACTTTTAATAACTATCCTTAATTATAATAAAATCTTACCAATTCATATATTTAGAGTTAAAGGTTATTTGAGAGGCAATTAAATACATTTTGTATTTTTTAAAATAGAAACTGTATTATATTTTCTTTAAAATATTTTTTTTCTTATACACAATTTACATGTATCTATACTTTGTTTTATAAAATATTGTACAGAACGGCATATTTTTTTATTTAAGTATGGCGTTAAACCTTTCTAAAGGACCAATGAAGAATTAACTTACTATATCATTTAGTACAAAGTAGGTAATTACGTAAAGAAGAAATCCGGAACAAGTAAATGTAAAGCGGATATATTGCGAGTAAATCATGTGTGCGTGTGTGTTATTGTTACACACTTAGCTGCGCGGGCGCACCATTAGCTAATATAAAATAAATAATATTATTTTTAAAATAAATAATTATAAACCTACCTACAAAAAATCCAAAATGGTTAGCAATAACTAAATGTTTAATATAAATTAAATATGAAAGAGACGGAAACGTGTCCATTATTGCTTACAACGATTCATTATCAATGACAGTAGACCGTCATATGTTATCTGAGCTCAGTTCATCATTTACATCAATAAAGTAATCGGTCAGTGCAGCAGTGAACGTCGGCCGAGACAGACGTGGCTATTTTATTTAAATAATACTTCGGACGTATCGTTTTTGTAAATTGAGTGCAAAAGAAAACAATTATGACGGAGGGTGACGTACCATTGGTGACCAGTTTCGGTGGAACGGAGATTGAATTTGGCGCGAATGGGAATAAAATGTCGAAAAGTAATTCAAGGTTAGTTTGTCAATAGTGAGCCCAGGTTTATTTATTTACTTACAAATCATAAATTCTATAAAAATGCCGTATCATAAAGGTCAGTTTTTGTTTCACTCTCGCAAGTGGGACTAATGAGGTCATTATGTAAATATTATGGCCAAATGGTGATACGTGTTTAAAAATAGTGGAACTGTACAAAACAAACTCTTTGGATATAAATAAAAAAAAATCAACAGATAATAAAATAGGTTGTCTTTGTAATTATGAGCATGAAGGTTGTATGTATATTTAAATAAATTAGAGATCTCTTGATTGCGAGTTGCTGTGAGTTTGGATTATTATCAGCTGTAAGCTTGCAATTATAGTACAATATAGATATTTTTGTTTCTAAAAGTATATATCTTTAAATTATTACGTAAATGGTTGACATTTAATATTTAAAAAGTTTCTAAACGAACACGTAACATCTGATAATCTAACTTTTACCTCCATTTAAATGCTTTCTCTGACTAAATTCATTATTGTAGACCCATTTTTTTGCAATAAGTATCGGAAGTTGTAGCGGACTAAATTTAGTGAAACTATATTACTGCTTAGTTTTTTTAAAACACTAATAAACAGTACATTTTACTAAAAAAATACTGAACTATATAATTTATAATAAAATAAACGTCAAAATCTGACAGTATATTTTTTTAATATAGCAATTGTTTATCAAGCTGTATAAACACGACACGATATTATTCATTGACTGTGTAGGAATTTATAGTTTATTTAAATAGTTTCTATTTACTAAATATGATATGTAACATTATTTCGCTATTAATATACCTATAAGTAATGTTTTAAATTGTTACCGAAAAGTTTTGTATTTAGGTGTTGGTATTATTTTTTTCTTAATGCAGTAGGCATTTAATTGATACTAGAATATGTTATTATCAATAATTTTTAAAAATATCCTTTATTGTTATAAAAAAACTTATTTGAGCTTTGCCAAATACGTATTTGAGTTATGTAAAAGAAAATACTCAACACGAACGGACTCATCGCAGATTCGACCACTTTTATTGTGGTTAATTAATTTTAAACAAATTTAATTTCTCCAACACAGACTGTTTTTATTTAGTGTAATCTTAAAAACTGGCTTAATAAAAAATATTTAAAAACTGTTCCATACAAATGTATAATTTAACTGTAATTTGTGACGTCTATAAAGTGTTGTCAGATACGTGTTAAAACTGAAAAAAAAAAACAAGTTTATCACAACTTAGTAACAAATGATACAAAGTAAAGACTAACTGCATATGTATTGTTATATTTACTTACATCTATTGTATAATATTTCAAATACTGGTGGTTAATAAAACTACAAACACTTATCAAATATAAAAACAAATCTTAAAAGTTTTTTTTAGTACCTTCAAAAGAAATCTTGGCAAAGGTTTTAAAACAACAGCTTTTTGTCTGAACAGTATTTTATCTGCCTCTATGTTTTACAGATAAGACACGCACTTTAAAATTACCCCAATATGGAAATATCCTCAACAAATAGTATTAACAGTTATCGTCTATTTTCGTGGTATGTTATTTACTAAACTGTCAATTAAACTAAGTACATTCTTAATTCGTTGGAATCCCTAATCATTTTTAAATTACTGTATTTTGAATGGTTTCTCGTTTGTCACTGTACAATATTTATTATCTTACTTCGTTATCTACACGCCATGTTTAATATTTGCTGTTTTATTCTATAGTAAATAATACTGAACAAAAGAACTTTTAATATATAGATACCTACAGCTCTCACTGGTTATCTTCCGTTGGCGGTTGCGTTCGAAAACTAATAATTATTAATAAATTTACTTCATTAAATAAATGAATGATATGAATTAAAATTCAAATGTATTTTAATTCTCAGCTAACTAACACTCTTAAGGCCTATCAGTGCGAGTGTCTAACAAATAATAAAACTTAAATTTAAAAATCCGCGAAGCAAAATGTCTTAAAAAAGAATAAAAATAATATTATTATGTACTTATTAAAGTCGTAGCGTCCAAATATAGCTAAGAACCATCTCAATTTGCTTTCTCTTTTTTTTTTCGATACACACAATTTAGGCTGGCTCCCCCTACTCTATAATATATAATAACTCTATGATTAAACCTCACGACCTATTCCGTTACTTTTCGTTCGTCATAACTGTCAATAATGCAATCCTGTGACAGATGACACTTGTCAATAGGGTTGGACAAAGAAACCTTATAACGGAGTTGGAAGACCGGAAATTAAACTGATCGCCCCTTCAAGAAATAAAATACTTTGTTACAACTGACTTAGCGGATCAAATTTAGAGTTAGACAGGTTGGTTTCCCTAAGCCCTGTTTAGATTCTATAATAGTATCTTACAAAAGCAGTGTGATGCAGTAGCTACTTAGTGTACTTTTTTAAATTATTTATTTTATGCCACACCAAGATTGAGTTCTAATAGTAATGAACATCCTATTTATGAAGTTGTTTTACAATATCTTATATATTTTTTAATAATTAATCATTACCCAACAAATTACCCTTGAGAATTAGACCGTAAACTAAAACTTACAGGGAAATGAGTTTCTGCAAAATATTATCTAGATTTAGTTAGAAAATATTATTACAATCAATTCTAGATTTGAAGATAATGTAATTATAAAATGAAATATTATTATTAAAAAAAATAAACCAGAATGTTTCCTATTTAAATTTTCCAAAAATTAGAAAAAAAAATCAAAATTGCCCACTCCTAGTAAAAACAGGCGGTAATTGTTTTTACTGACCGCGTGTACAATTAATATTTGTAAAATGACAGTAACAAAAATGACGATAACAGTTTACATTACTTAAACATTTTTTTTTAATGTTCAGTCATGTACATATTATTCATTTCTAAATATATCAATGAATTTAATTTGATTTTAATTAACATTTTGTTTTGTAAAGAACTAATATTAAAATTAGACACTTCCAATCAGATTAATGAACTACTAATCAGGAATCCTTACTAAATTCTATGAACAGACAGACAGGTCAATTAGTTGACATTTTTAATCGCAGTATAGGTATAACAAACAATAAAACCGTCGTCTTAGAACATGTCGTGTGTCAGTCGTTTTATTCACAAATCAATTATAATCTAACCAAGGGGTCTTTAATGAAGACCTTCTAGGGATACTTAAAACTTTCATGTGTATGAGATGTTTTATCCATATAAATATATATTCATCTCATATTATCAAAACTAATCATTAAATAAACAATACAGTAGTATTAGTAAGCACTCCTTTGTTATCTAACCAAAGAGTTCTTTGTCGAAGCCCACGTTTTGCACACGGAAGTTCAAACTCGAGTGTGTATGGGTGGCTTTATATGTAGACAAAGACCATAATTTATTTGTCGTACCAATATAATTATTATTCAAATTAGGAATCATAACCTATCACAATAAAAATGCTACTCGAAACAGGAATCATTTATTCGAAGAGTATTTACTAACAAAGATATATTTAAATTTAGAATGTTGAACTGACAGCTATTGATGTTTTAATTATTTAAAATAGAACACAGCTGATTCAAGATGGCGAGTTCAACGCTCGTTACACAACAGCCATGTTTTAATTCAAACGCAAATGACTGTTTTGTTTCGTCGGAATGGGTCTGTGATAACAGTATTTTGCAACGCAGATAGAATACACATGTAATACGAATACACCAGATAAAATACATCTGATATTAATTTGTTTTATTGTCGTAGTTATCTGGTTTATTTTTTCCCAATGTAATATGAGGTCATATCAATTTATCAAATTATCAAATTAATTAAAATTAATTTGAGTATTGTGGTGAAAAAAAACCAATATTACTACTAAACATTTTTTTTATTGGAATATATTGTTTAGACATCATAGATTATTTATACATATTCCATCGGATCTTTGGATTAACGTAACGTAGAGAGTTGCTCCTTATATATAGACGTTAGTTAGATGTTAGGTAATTTTAGTCTAAATACGCGGGAGGCGGCGTTATGTTAAAGTAAGTGTATGAGGCTGCACTAACGTAGAGCCAATGAACAATCTGTATGAATTAAACAGTTATTTTAAACAAAGAATAATAACTATTGTTCTAGATAGTATTGTGTAAATAAAGACTAATTGGTACAAAGAAATGCTTGATTTCTGCGATATAGTTATTAATTCACATCGCATATGAGAGGTAGATGCATAGATAAAAGAGAACAAAAGAGTCAGCCAAATTCCATAGACACTAAAGTAATATCTAATACATATATACTTCTTACTAAATGTTAACTATTTGGTGCGCCAGAGACCTATCTATTATATATTTATTAGTTTAGCCAAACTTAATTATTACCCGTTTTCGATTGAACATGGTTATTGCTAAACATTTAGAATGAAATCATTATATGTATTTAATTTAAGACATTCATGTTTAAATGATTAAATACTTAACTAAATTACAGTAACTGATTTTAGTATGGGACAGGTATTTTAATACTAGGTATTGCTAGCAACTACGTCCGACTTATCCTCCCCTCCCTTTCCCACTCATAGTATAAATTAACTGCCGTCACTTTAAATGTACATTCATACATATATTAAAAAGTTTTCTTTTAATTAAAACCTACACAATTAAAAAAGTATCCCGTATGTTGATCCGTTCAGTAAATTTTGTGAGTAGACATAAATAAAACTTTTACTTTGATTTCAATGGCATGTACACATGTATGTGATTTTGAGTCGTTATTGTATTATCATATTATATATAGAATATGTCTTTATATTACAATAATACAGTCATAATCAATACAGTCAGTACTATTTCTTTAATTTTAGTATAAATATCTAAAATCTGATTTGACTATTATATTTATTTTTATTACTTTCCATTGCGGATGTCTAATTAGTTGTGATGTCAATCTGGTAATAAGAGACCTAACCTACTTTCTAGTGCTTGTGGGAATGACATGATGATTTAATAATGTTAGAATTATGTTAAAACCACTCTTTAATAAAATAATAATATTGCTACATTGACCATAAATACCATCCTCTCACAGACAAGAAATGATCTACTGGATGTATTTGACCGCCCCGTTGCAATTGGTCGAGTGATTAGCACAGACGCCTAACGTATAGCGACGCAATAGGGTTCGGGTTCGATTCCAGACAGGGACAGGCATGTATGTGATGAGTGTAGATGTCGGTATTTCTGGGTTTAGTCGTTTAATAAAATTTATTCGCTGTATGTATAATGTGTATTTCTATATATTTGTATCATTGTCTAACACTCTTAACACAAGCAAAGAATTCGCTCACTTTGAGGTTGGGTCAATGTGTGTAATTTGTCCTGTGGTATTATTGTTGTTTTATAGTCAGTGAGTCGTTTTTTAGTTTTCGAGTCTGTGACTGATAAGGATGTCAAAACTTCACGCTCATCCCTGTAGTCTCGCTCTTTCTATCACAACTATAGCAAACCTACTTTATATCCAAACTACATTTTATGAATATTTTTATATTTACGTGACATCATAAAAAACTACGGATATTATATTTTTAATTAAAAACTGACGTTAAAATATAATTGAACATACTTTAACAGACGCAAAACCACCAATTTTCAGATATAATTACTGTCTACGTACTGACTGAGGTAGTATATATTCTGTGGAAAAATACAATATTTTTCTGTTAGTTGGTTTTGGAAAATCCTGTTTGTTTTTGTTAAGAATTTGTGTGTGTTTTATACAACTTTATATTTAGAGTTTTTATAAAAGTATATTAATTATATTTATACATTTTATATAAGCCTTTTTCGAAATTAAGCAGTTTTTTTATCAGAAATTTAGAAATCAGGTCATAACGTTCAAAAGGTTATTTTATTAAAGACATAAAGTTTTCTTTACTGAGAAATATATAAAGTAACTTATATGACCTTCATATGCTAGTGTGTTATAATGATACATGTTAAAAATTAATATCAATGACAAAAACACGTACATATAAACATATAAGTACATATAAACGTACGTATACAGGTATTTGTAATTAATTAATTAATTAATTAATTTGTAATTAAGGCCGCCTCTTGTAGGCAGCCTCTCTACATCAATCCCAACAACATTTGTTCTACGACTTTTTACAAATGTTGATAAACAACACAACAAAAAAAAAAGACACAAATAACATTTTGCTCCCTCTTTTACTTTTTATAAACTCAGTTAATGCCAGTTCAGAAACAACAAAAGAGAGGAAAAACTAACATTTTAAAAAGGTAATGTAGAGAGGTAAAGGTTGTGTGATGGTGTTCTATAATCATATTTTATTTATAAAACAATTATTTTAAGGTATTATTTTTAATTGTTAAATGCATTTAATTCTAGTCTGACAAACAGATAAACAAACAAAAGATCCGTATATTTAATTTCATACATAAGTATGTCTGTATTTTATTTAGTTTTGTAGATATGACATTTAAAAGTGACTTCAATTATGAAGTCAGTGTTTATTGTTGGTTAGCCATAGTTAGCACTCATCGTATGACCTAGACATACTCAGGGGTTAGTGTTCAGGTCAGCTACAGCCTAACTTTAGGTTATAAAAGGTTCTTTGAGACCCAATAAAATATATTATCTATTGTTTTTATAAATATCAAACAAGTTTTCTTTTATAGTATGATTGTTAATTATTTTAACTTAACAAAACGGTTTTATTATAATGTCTCTTATATAATTTCTAGTATAAAATAATGTTAAACACCTATTATTACTAAGAAGCTTATTAATTAAGAGACACCAATAGTGAGATTCATTTAAAATAATTATATAAAGCAACGGAAAATGACTTACTTGCTCAACATTTACGTAATTAAGGGGCGTTCATAAATTACTTGAGGTGTTTTTTAATTTTATGTACCTACCCCCCTCCCCCTCCTGGTGAGATGTCGTGAGATTTTATTAAACCCCCTCCCCCGTCCCCCAATATCGCGTGAGATTTTTCAAAATGTGGGTTTGTTAAATATGGAAACGCGTCGGATGATTATTGTAAAAAGAAAAAAAATGCTTTGCTTTTCTGACTAGTTAAGACTAGTAATCAATATTGCTGAGAGTTATAAGTACTAAAAATGTAACAATAGAATACTTAAATCGTAACTACAGCGATTAAAAAAAGAATATCCACTCTAATTCAGTCCATGAATCATGCACGGTCTCAAAAGAGATTATTGGGACCATTATTATACCAAAAAGCTCAATTTAGGTGACCGTCTTATTTTTATCCAATAGTAGGTATATAATCCGACAAAAAATTGTCGTCAATAATTTCTTATAAAATAATTTATCATTACATTTTTTTTTAAGTGTGTAATATTACAATCAGAAATCAAATTGCGTAATATTTGCCTAGACCCCCCCTCTCTCCAACGTAAGATTAGATGAGAATTAACTAGAGGGGGTCCCTCTTCAACATCTCACGTAATTTGTGGACCCCCTTATCTTTAGTGAGGAGTAATATTGTTCATATATGTTCATGTATATGTACTATGTTATTTGTTTTTTAAGGTTTCCTATTCATAAAGTCTAATGAAATGTTCATTAGAATCTTCTATTTTGTTCTAAACATAATATCTTATTATGAAGAGGTCTGTCTTCATTGATCTAGGAGCTTTATATACTTTAACGTACATAAACATATAATTTTTACTGTAGACTCCTCTGAGGCACTCACAGAGCAAATTTTTGATATGACAGTTTGAAGGAATTAATAATTAAAAAAAAACTAAAACAATATAACAAATGTTTTGTATAGAAGTAATTATTTTACAAATAATTTTGTATGAAACCTAGAATTACATTTAAAGGTTTCCAGAAATTCCACAAAAATAATCTACCGAATGACGTCCCGTGTATTATGATACTACAAAATGCATTTATATCTGCGCACACGCAGTACCACAGTTGCTGAGCAACGAGTTGACCTTCTGAGTGATTCGATGACTCATCATGTTGGAATGTTTTTGTTTATATATATATAAATAATATACACGGCCCTTTGTTTATGTCGATTTTGTTTATATATTTGATATCTAATAAGGGCCATTTTCAACGACTATCACCGTAGACAAGTGGCATTAACGCTTGTCCACATCGAGCGTTCCCAGTTTAGATACCTACCTACAGTGGCGAATTTAAAAAATAATAATAAACGGCTGTTTTATTATTGTTTGTAAATTGTAAAGGTCGTAGTGTGATGTAATTCCTGGGTAATTTCAGAGTTTAGTTCTAACAAACATACGCTTCATCTTCATTATATATTACATAATTGTATATATAATACTATATACTTCTAGATTATGTATGTTTGTACTGAACATTCTCTACAATCGATCGAACAAGGGAAGCCTCAAGTCATAGATGTAGTAGCAAATGTAAGTTAAGCTGTCTCTATAAGCACCTCACTTTTTATAAGAGCTCATCTTATACCAGACGTATTATGTAATAGTATCGAAATTAATAAACGATCCTAATTTTTGGATCAGTCTATTATGACCCAAGAAGGATTTCAATGTCGGATGGTTTATTGATTATTAATTTCGGTATCTCTAATGTAGAATTAGCTGTATAGGAACATACTAGTTTTAATCTGAATAATGTTATTTACATTTCAAATCATTTGGAAAATACAAAATTAGAAAAGTAATCATCTAACCACAATAATTTTCTGACAATGGATTTCTCTCATATAACCTCGAAAATTTTAAGCCGCCATTTTGTTACAATTGACCTTAACTTAACCGGATAGAAGACATTTTAATATTATAATCATGTGTCAAAAGGCGTTTAGTTAATTTATAAATTACTAAATACAGACTAGGTATAACAAATTATATTGAGTTACACAATAACTCAATATAATTTGATCGAAATAATTTATTTTGTGCATCAACTTTTAATTACGTACTAAGAAGTGGATTATTTCTAACCTTGGCATCATTTTACAGATTTTATAAGATTTTCAATCTCCTTGAATTTAAAATATAGTTAAAAAATTAACAGACGTAAAATACAAATTATATTGCTTGTTTTAGTATTTTTCTTGATATTTTTGTTTTTTGCAACAAAAAGTTACTCTTAATAACTTTTTAAAAGTGAAGTACAATTAAATCATACTAAATTATTAATAATAAAATACTTTAAACTCTTTATATATATAATAACTACTATATATTTATGTATATAATAACTACTATGAGTACTAGACAAGTGGCTTTGAAGCTAGTCGAATAGAATGATAAACATGAGTTTGACATAAGACATCACCAGGATTATAGGTATGTTCAAGTAATCGACAAAGATCGCTAGCCATTTGGCTACGAAGATCGAACAGCATTATCGGAATATTTGCTATATCTTTAATCACTTTATAATACTCGTTGTAAGTAGTATGAAGTTTAAATTTCCTCCATAACTGGGCTATTAAATGCAGAAATAATATTTCAAACCTTTTTAAAACAACTTCATAGAAGTATAGATACGACAGCGTCATAGACAACAATGTAGAAGGGACGTGGGAACATCGTTTTCAATTAATTGCTGACACAAATAATAACGAGGTTGTCGAATGTTTCTTGAATAACATTAAATATTAAATAAACAAATTTCTCGGATATTAAACCACAATGTTATAGATAACATTTATGCAATAGCCATAGTTGGGTAATTCTAATTAACAATTGGCAACCCTAACCGGCATGTTAAAACTGCTGTGGTTTATGTATAATGATTGCATTATTAAGTTACATAACATTATTATAACCTATTAAATATAATTAGAATATAAATATCAGTACTTTAGTTTTATTATAGGGTAAGAAAATCGTAAAGGGATAGTTTTTTCTTATTTTAAACTAGCAACCCTTGGTGGTGACAACAGAACTGTGAAATTGAGAATACCATTTTCTTTAATTAAATAAAAAAATATCATTCGAATCAGTCTTTACTCCTTTTCATACAATCCATATTCTGATTACGAAAAAAAAACTTTCATTGGTGGATCGCTTCGTAAGTGATCTTTCATACACTCTGCAATTGTTTTTATTTTTATATATATACATATCATACACTTAGATACATCAGACTAAATATTATGTTAGTGATCGCAAACCAGACCGTACGTAAACAAAACCTTACGGAACTTCAATTCTATCCAAATATATTTTAATAAATCACATACAATAATTGTTTTTCAAATGTCATCTTTATTCATATAATTTATTTAGATTGGGTACTGTTTATTAAAAAAAAATTACATCAATTTTCATTTAATGCTACAAAACTAATTAACAATTATACATGATTGTAAATAGTATACTTAATTTAATCTAATAAACTATTGAACTTATTAATTAGGACAGACATATGACATCAAAACACCCGCAGGTCAGTTGTGATAATATTATTAGATAACATTAATTTATATTAACTTTATATTTGTGAATTTAGCGACTACCAAAGAGTGACCTTAGGGACTTTTTTTTAGCGACCTTAGCGGTTTACAAAAGTAAACTTAACGAAAATAAAATAGTAAACTCAGAGAAAATAAAAGTTTATTTATGTTTTATTTATACTCTTATTGCACACCACAATACATGAGAAAAAAAAGTAATACACAAAAGTAAAAATAGTAAACTTAGCGAAAAAAAATACTAAAAATAGCGGCAATGGAATGAAAATATGCTTTATATTGTATATCTATTAATGTCATAATCCAAGGTCAAACTCCTTAGCCCATGGAGCATTCAGACAACATTTAGGTCAATTTGGTTCAATCGAACTTGGCACCTGGTACTGAGAGGAACGGAACCGTCCATCTGTCTGTACGATTTGAACCAATTTAAACTGGTTTGTTATAGTTTCATACATATAATAAGATTGCTTATAAGCTATATGTTGTGTGTATACTTCATAGGTAAGGAGGGGTTGTTTTATAATTAAGGTATAATTATTAATAAACATTATAGTTTATATCTGAAATAATTCCTTAATGAAAATAATGTATTAGTTATAAATTATAATACCTTAAAAAACATTTATAAGTATAGAATTTTATTGTTTTATAACTAATACTCATTAAGTTTGACTTTAACATATACATAATATAAAAACACTAAGTTATTGTAAAAACAATAAAGATATCAATTACATTACCATTTCGTTCCTCAGTACCTACCTATGACTCAGACAATCACCTTTCACCAGACGCAGGCTTGCAGCCGTTCTAAAGTTTCAGTCTATCCTTGATTAGAACAATTCATATTATAATATTATTTATAAAAGTATACATTATTATTAATCGTTATAATAAAAAAAATATAACTAGTTTTAAAAAATTGCCAACCCTAGTATAGAATGGGTCTTTTCATTTCCGAAGTTGCCAGCCCTGATTTTATCAATATTGTACATATTTAAAATGTTTACTTTATTTAAGTAAAACATGTTAACTATACGTGCCATTAGATATTTATAAGGGACGCTGTGTAAAACAAACACACAAGTTGTAAATAGCTCCTGAATGAATCACGTGTTCACAAATGCAGTTAAGTATTTTTGCAAGTGTGGCACATCACTACAAATGTATTCTTTTGTATTAAAATTAAAGAAACATATATTATCTGTAAAGACAAATGGTTTCTTGGATATGTTTGACAGACATACAAACATTAAAACATAAAATATCCAGGTTTAAGCGAGCAATTGCAACCCTTAATAATGTTAGATTGATTATTAATTTCAGAATTATTTACCATCTCCATAACTGTGTTTGTAATGAATATGTAAATAACATCTAAAGTACCGGACATACATTATCGTACATGGCGCTGTTATCAGAAACAACAGAAATATTACATTACTATTATTAAATTGATGTAATAAGTACATTATGAGTATTGATTTATGATTTAACAAATCAAACCAGGACTTAAACTTTTTACATTTTATATACTACTTACCTTAAAATCGAATGCTACTATCTTGTTCTAATATACATTGTGATAAGCAAATTTATTCTTATTCACATTTTAATAAGGCTGGTAATTCATAGAAGGTTATGTCAATATATGAGGCGGATAGGTATTACCTAAGTAAAGAAAATATTCCATATTAAAAAACAACACACAATTCAAACATAAATCTGTTACCATGCAATAAATGATTACATCTGGGAACAATTTTCATAATTTATAATTAACTTATTGGAATTAAGAAATCTATTAACCACCATTTATATAAATATACAGAATTTCGTACTTGATCTTCATCTACGTGAAGTCCAAATATCAATCAAATCAAGTTTTTTTTTCTGTTGATGAGGAAACTAAAGTAGTTCCAAGAATTATTAAAAAAAATGTCTGGAGTTTGAACCCTGAGTATCTTCTTATTAGTAAATAAATGTTTGTATGACACTGAATGATAAAGGTCTCCTCAGCTGATAATCAGAAATTTTGCAAAGGTCGTGACTTGACAAATAACCGATATTTGTTTTTTATGAAATAAATACATAATCTATACGTTTATTTATTCATTTAATACGATTTTTTCTAAATAAAAAAAAACAAATAAAAATAGAAAATAGTGATGTGGTGTCTTATTGTCGATAAATGATTTTCTATAGTATTTTAGAATATAAATATTTTGAATACAATTTACTCCTTTTGCCATTTATTTAAATAGTATATAATCAGCTGTGATGTCGGTCGTTCACATTTAAACGGTATAAACTTGTGATTTGCATGCTTAAGGCCGTTAAGTGTAGTACAAGCTAATAAAAACTTTAAAACCTTCAAATATCAAGTATTTTAGCTTGCTCGATATCAATCTCGAAGCGAACCAAAATCTTGATAAATTAAAAGTTTTCTTAAAGGACATTCACTAATTAGCGATATTATATGATAACCTATACCAACAGCTTATAAAAGTTATCTTAAACTTTAAGACTATATTTCAGCTGTTTTTAAACATGTAATTTAATAGAATCTTTCTCAAATCACATACAGGTTATGTTCCATTGTTAATGAGTAAACATAAAGCCGTTTTATTATCATAGAAATGACTACCTATAGCATTATAATTTGTAACATAAGCACAAAGTAACTAATTAGCTTAGAAGTTAGAATCGACCACTCCCTAGTGTGTCATCTGAATTCCAAGTATATACTTTAAATACATTATTTTAATTTATAAGTATCTTATAAAATACAGAATGCGCTGTTCATATATTAATATCATAAGCAAAATCTCAGATACTTTCCATACTGAATTCCGCTTATCACAAGTTTTTCCTGCTAAAGTCAAAGGATAGCACACACAAATGATGCATACAAGCTGTAAGTCGTTCTATCGACTATCGATGTTCTCACGGTCTTAGATTTTTGCGGATATGGTTGTTGTTAAATGATATATAATTGATATATAAAGTTTATGAAATTATATTGTAATTACTTATAAAAATCTAAATGCTGAAGCAATATACTATATATGATCGTGATGACATACTGTAAGTCATTAGTTTTTTTAATTTGGTAACTTATTAAAGGAAAATATGTACATTAAGGTGCAGATTCTTAACATATTTGATAGCTAACGGATTATGTAACTTTAGTTAAGGTCTAAGTGGAGCTTGAAGGCGTAGAGATGTGTCGGTCTTCATATTTTATGGTACAAACTGTTAGAAATTATAGGCACTTCAAATAGCTTTGTAAAATAAGCATTTATATTTTATAGCTTTTTGTTTATTTTAGTGGGAAATTTATTTATAATTTATTGTTAATGCTTATAACATGTGTACATTTATTTTATTTTATTAAGTAACATTCTATTTTGTTATACCTTACAATATATTTGCTACTTGATTACCAACAGTTAACAATTAAAAATCATGGACGAGTCTTTGTATAAAATAAAATCATCGATATAAAATTTACAATAACATTTAAATCCCATCCTTATGCTAAAGTGAATGAACGCACACTTGCGTCAGTGTGCTGCCGTATCAGCCCGTACTAAGTACGGAAATAATTTAAAATTAGAACGTCACAACTGACACTAGATTCACACCACTTTAACTCAATTTGCGTTACAATAAGACTCAATTTCCGCCGTATCACCCCGTACTAAGTACGGACCTCTCTCATACTTACTGTGTTACTATTCAGTCCTCATACAAACGATTTTCAACTCTATTACAATCTCTCAAGACTATTTTCCCTCGAAGTAACTAAGACTAAGTATGAGCTTTGTCTTAAACAAAACGTGTCAAAAACCCTCGTGACAAAGGAAATTAAATTCTATATCTATTGGGGTAAAAGTGAATGAAAATTCAGTTAATTTATAGAACAAGCTTACGGATGAACTGCGTTTAAAATTAGTGCAAAGGTAAACTCTTTTCGGTTATGTTGTCTTAGTACATTCTTTAAAAAAATAAATACTAATTTACACACTTTGTTACACTTTTTGAATTAGAAACTAAGTATGTTTTTATTAAATATCGGTTAATTTATTAGTTAGCTTACGGGAGTCAGTGTAACAATTTTATAGAGTTAGTTATGTATAATAATTATATACAATATTATACATAACTAATACTACATATTATACATAACTAATATGAACAATTTTTATTTATTTTGACTTATTTCAATTAATTCCACAGATGTAAATTATTACGTCTTAATAATCCACGCTCAGTCTTGTGTCTCATAATTTATACTGATAGGTTACATGCAATAAGAATTAGGTATATCAATATTATTTAACTATTTCATATAAGTTATAACAGAAATGTTTAGTGAAACTATTTCGTAAGGAGTGGTTTCATTTATATATTTACCTAGGGTCATTTCGCCTGTTTGCGTCCATCGCCAGTATGCGTCCATTCGACGGCTATCCTTTCATTAAATACTCGAAAATAAATTCATGAACTTTCTAACAAAACCAAATGTAATTTCTGCAAATACCTCAATAGATAGGAGATACACAGTCATAGACAAAATTTCCTTGAGCGCAATCCTTCCCTTTAAAAAATAATAATTTATTTGAGCCACGGGACAAAAGACTGCGAATGTCTTAAATGTTAGTAAAAAAATAGTGAGCTTGTATAGTTATATTGTATAGTTAATAGTGGTCTGATGTTGGCTGAAATTTTTAGCATAGCAAGAAAATTTAATCAAAGAACTCCAGCGGCCATATCTTCGTCTGCATCGAGAAAGTATTATGAACATAAAGAGCAGATGGAGAAAAAAAAACAAAGCAGTAAGCAAAAAGAAATTAAGAACGAATAGAGAAAAAAAACTTCAAGTAACTGCTCCAAAACGTAGGAAAAAGACACTTCCTGTTAAAGTCACAGTAGATACTGATACTCTGAAAAGAAAATTTACCAGCCGTGGATAGTACAAAGTGCGCTGAATGTAATGACATACTTATATCAGATGCAGATCAAGACGGCGAAGAAAACATTGGCTGTGACAAATATATAAGATGATATATTTGTCATTAAAAATATTTTAAAAGTTAATTAGTTAAATATTTAGACATAAAACAATAAATTGTTAAAATCTAATCTTTCTGAATAATAATTAATAAAAATCTCCCCTACATTCTATATATAAGTTGGTGGACGCAAACTGGACACGAGTGGACGCAATTTAGATTTTATGGACGCAAACTGGGTAAATCGCCCAAATCTGATATTTATCACTTTTATATTTAAATTGTTATATCTTTCCACCAAAACTTTAAATGAATATAAAAAAGACTGTATTATTAACACTGTACATAAGTTTTTATTCAAAACTATTGCTAAATCATTTTTGTTTTCTCTTTCAAAGTCAGCAACTCCACTAAATGGACGCAAACAGGCGAAATGACTATATAAAAATAAAGCACCCACAGACCATAGGTCCAATATGTCGATGGCCCTTGTATAAGTTTAATGAGTAAATAAATACATAAATTATATTATTCATTCAATAGTTTTATATTTCATCCGGTGCTAGTGATTGCATCTAAAAGACAAACAAGATTTTGTTAAAAAACAAGATTTTAAGATTATGATTTTTTTTAATATGAAGCAAAAGTCGTATAAACCATATTTTATATTAACCTAGAGCATCGCTTTACCAAGTCATATAAAATAAACTATAAATTTGGATTACGAAATATTCTTTGAATGTGATGCCGAACAAACACATGGAAATTTTTAAAAAATACTAAAAATAATTTAATTTTATATACAAATTAGAATCAATTAAACTTAACCTATTTACCCTATTTTTAGGGTAATTAAAAAACTATAATTAGAAATAAATCGGTTTAAAAATGTTATTTATTTTTGATAATGATAATTATATCAGTCAGTAATAACAATCAGATGGTGAACATCTATTAGTTGCGTGCTTGTAGTATATGCGTCGTAATATTAATATAAACGCAACGGGAAATCCATACATAATGTTTACATTAAATATATATACCTATCTTGCAAATATCTATTAAAATGTAATAAAAATCGTTTAAAACCAATAAAAATGGCTTTTTACTACGTTAACAATTATAATATTCGTAATTCAAATTAATATGTAATTTTATTAATGTAACAAAGCTCAAAAAAAACTTGTACGTGGCATGTCTGTTTGTTTTTCTTGATGTTCGAACATCAATTAAAACCACTGAACTAATTAGAATCTATTTTCTATGTTTATTAATTTTTATAACCTAGGGCAAGTTATGTTACATATTACGTCAAAATCCAACAACTAGAATTTGAGCAATAAGCAGATAAAATTATTGTAATGGGACATTGATGCGACATTACCTTTATTACAGCTTACAAGATGGCGCTAGGATGAAAAGTAGACCACGTTCCAGTATAGTATTTACTATAATGTGGTCTTTCGTAAAGATATTTGCTAAACTATTTGCTAAATCGCTTTTTAAGCGATTTAAGGTTTTCACGAACTGTGAAATGTTTCATGTTTCCGCTGTTTCATGTTATATCTGCACCGAAACACACGAAGTCGCTGGCAGGAGCTATTCAGTTTAATATATTAATAGATTTATAATAAAAATACAAATGCTGTGATTTTTAGTCATTGTGTTGCTTACAATTTGTTGTCTTTTAGTATAATGTAATGTTACTTTTAAAAGCAGTAAATAATTAATCTATTACGTAAATAAACTATGAGGACAAAATAATGGTCTTACATCTTGTCTTATTTGATAAGACACAGTAAAAACCCCGAACTCATTAAGTTATGAGGAAAAATAATGTAGGTGTTGTATTGATAATATTATTCTTAGGAAGAATCAGTTATTATTAGCATCAATATTATATCATTAATATTGTTATGTGTGTTCGTAAAACCTTGGTTATTCGTGATATGCGATTAAATCGATAATTGTTAGTCACGAGTTAATAAATTATAGTAATTTGACTTGTATGTATTATAATAGAAGGATGATTGGGCGTAATTTAATGCCAAAAACGTTTAAAAAGCGAATATAGTACAAGTTACATAGCATTAAGAGTAAAGAAGTGTGTTACTATTTTTTGTGTTTTGTCTATGGTTATTGTCCTAATGACTTTGACATCTGGACCGGGCGGGAGTTTTTATTTATAACACCAGCATAAACAAGATAATTATTGTTGTAAAATGTAACACTTGGAAATAAAAAATATATAACATGAACCTCCTTGTTCCAGAATGTCAACCCTGCTGTTCTGGCAGGGCAAAGGAAAGGCTAACGGCTCTCCTAATAGCCGGAACTGGATCCATGCTCCAGATGCTCTCGTGAAGGGGCACGTCGCTTATTTAGTTAAGGTAAGAATTTGATTATTTGTGATGTGTTTTATTGTGTGTGTGATTAGTTGTGTTTGGGGAAAGCGGAGGGATGTAAGAGATTGAGATACACGGAGAGGAAGGGAAGGTAAAGGCAGTTTTTATAGACTTTCTAATGCATCTTCTAAGAAAGTCCGTATACGATCTACAGTCATAGCTACAACTTTTTTCTTAGCGCCCATCCTTATTAAATTTGTTTTTGGAATAGAACAGATACAGTACAAGTTTTATATAATCTGTTAGGTATCTCTTCACATCGGAAAAAAACCGTATGATACTAAACACCGAAATTTGTAACTAATTTATTCCTAATCTGGATTTCTACAAACTTACTTTAGAGATCAGATAATGGGACTAATATCACATTGTTATATCCGTCTGTAATAAAAATAATATCGATTATCCGCCGTAAGTGAACAAATATCAGTGGTTTCCTGTCACTGAGCTGGATAGGACCCACCACTGACTGGAGTGTACTATAATTAGGTCAAAGCGTTTACCTTTTGAAATATATACCATCTTCATTAATTTATGTACTTATTTTTGTTATTCTATAAATACATCTTTTGAACCATAAGTTATTAGTTACTTTTGTCAATGTTTGGTTTTTTTTCGCTTCATATTTGTTTCTGTTATTGTTTATGTCCGTACTTATTAATTATCAATAATAAACAATATATTCTGATAGAATATCTATTTCGTATCTAGTATCTATTTCTACACGCGCAGTTAGTAAATATAATTAAAGCCATCACAATATATTCCACTCAACGCCCCTAAACTGCACGTGCCTAATGTTCGTTATTATTATCTATAATAATAGATTATACATAAATATAATTATTAGAGAAGACATGGATGCACCGCGTGTAGTACTCGCCTGACAGCCATTCTGACTGTTAGTTATGGACGAATATTACCTCATAAGGCCAAAATACAGCTTTGACTGGAGAAAGAAAGTAAAGAAATTCTCTCTTCAAAAGTGGATAATGCTGCTTTCGTGTTCTATTAGCAGTAGTAATGTTCTGAACATGTAACGCCCTTCGGTGTGTTGTATAACTGTTGGCCGGTCATGTAACTTATGAACGACTTGAGGTTGAATAACGTTTTATTCAAACCAAATTTAACTATTTTTTTATTATAATTATATTTATAAACTGGATTAATTTTGAGTTCTCAAAATTTCTGTGCTGCAAGGACGTTTACAGGTGACTCTAGTTTCAAAACAAATAATATATCTAAATACGTTAATTAACAAATATATAAAAATTTGGTAATGAATCGAGATAAATCATGACTTTAAACTAATCCAAGTAGCGTGACTTGTTTACATAAAATAGTTATCAAACAAAACAAAGAATATTATCGTATTTCGTAGTAATTCAAACAGGTCTTTGACTTCAAATGAGATCAAAATACTAATGTTTATATTATATTAAGGTCAAAGGTAAATTTGCGTGTTGAAACGCATTATGTACCTAATAATTAGCCACGTATTTTGAATATATTATATTGAGATGTAATTTTGTTAGTAAATACAAGCTTTGTCTATTGTGATAAAAAATGTACTTTTTGGAATCTGGTATGGCCAGTGTTCAATATTATTCGTATATAGCTAACATTACACAAAAAATATTTTTGGTTTTACTTGTTAAATAATTTAATTTTGTGGTAGAACCATACGGTAGGATATTGTCTAAGCTCGCATAGGATAGTGCTCTCTCAGAAGACCAACTTGAAGAAGTAGTTATGGTTGATACGATGAGAAACATTTTTTTTCTCATACCCTCACCTGAAAATAAATACAGATACATTTTGGTATAGTTTTTGCTTAGTCCGTGGGTGACAGTAACCACTTACCACTACCAAGTGCTTACTATATTATAAATTTAGAAAAGTGATTATTTAGAATATTATTTATTATACGGATTATTATCATAATATTAATAATAATTCCAGTTCCTCGGCTGCACACAAGTAGACCAGCCCAAAGGCATAGAAGTAGTTAAGGACGCCATTAAAAAGCTACAGTTCACACAGCAGTTGAAGAAATCGGAGACGAAAGACGCCGCAAAATGCAAGAAAGTTGAAATAACTGTCTCCGTTGATGGTGTTGCCATACAGGTAAATATAATTCACCACGTCTCCTAAAACAAATAACACAATATATACAATCTTAAAACAACCAACCTTATTTTAAATACGTTTCATAGATTTAAGAGTACTAACAAATTTAATTAATGTTACATAAAACTTATGAGTAAGTTCCTATTTACATCACGTACCTACTGAGTCTGCAAAAATGGCGAACGCCGGTTTCACTTTTCTATACGGCATTTTTAATTAGTTTTTAGTTCCAGTTAAGTTATAATAAAACCTTTTTGAATAATATCACTTTCTCGATAATATTAAAAATATATATATTTTTAATATTAATCTGTGTATTTTAAATCTAAATTATTAAATAAAACCTCTTTAGTAATACTTTGACAACACATATAATTAAACATTTCATACGGTATATTAAAACACAGCCGAGCCTAAGTCTTTGTCTAGTTTCACATAACCGTTGTCGTTTCGCAACCAAATAGTTTACAATCCATACGCGTTCCCAACGTAACGACACGCGAGTTTCTTTTTTATGTAATTGAAACTATTTGTTTTCTGTGTCAATTGTCAATTTTTGAGCAAGTTACGCTTAGGTTTCCGTGTTTGACTTTGGTTTAAAGTTCTTTTTTTTTTAAATAAAAATTTATTTTATTTTATGAAGTTTTGATTGTTTTTTTTTTGTAATGTTTCTAAATCTTGATATTATTTTGAATTAACCAAGAAGATTTTATTTAAACTTTTATAATACTGATTGATGAGCTGATAACGTTTTTGTATTTAGAATCAATAATTATTTATGTTGAATCAATTACATAAACATCCAAGAAGGTTTTATTAATAGAATCTTTTTGTGGGTAGATATTATCTGTTCGAGAACAGACTATATTAACAGCAATTCGTGTCATCGCTTTAACGACCGCGTTTATAGTTTATAATCACTTCCTGTCATTACATTGAGAATTTTATTTAAGTTGTGGTCACACTGAAATATTTAGTGCCTAGTTATGGGACATCCTTTTGATAATATTAATTACTTATATATTATTTTTGATGATTTTAATAACTTGGACAGTAGTAGCAACAGTAGTTTATTTAGTAGTTAGTTGATAAGTCTAGTTCACTAATATGATATGAATTGTTATTAAATACACAAATAAAATTAATTCTTTAATTATGTTATTTTATATGTTTATTAAATTTAAATAGTTACCTCGAAAAGCGGAATAATGTGAACTAACAAAATTAGTTTTAGATTATTACTTATGTTATTTAAGTTTTTTATTAAGAAAATGCAGTTTATAATAAATGTTAATTGAGAAAATTGCATTTTGTAGTGAAAGTTAATTTGTGTTATCCAGTTCTCGAGTTATTATCAGACAGATTAAATTACACAGATTATTTTACTTGATCTGAAGAAAGTTGATATAAATATAGGAAAAGTACTTTATATACTTGGACTGTATATAATATAACAATCATAAATAACAATATATATAGAGGAAATAGTGGAATTATTTTAAAATAGTTATGTAATTTTTCACAAATTCCAATAATATTGAAATAATATATTTCAAGTATATAATAAAACTATTAAAAAACTACCAAAAACTGTCAGTGAGGTCTACATAGGGTTGCCAACTTTTTTTGACGAAAAAAAAAAGTGTAAAATTGTTTGAATAATAATAAAAGTAACTGAAAGAAAAAATGTTTCAAAAAACTTTATTGCCTTAAAACATATTATTGTGTGTTTTTAGCAAAAAATATATTGTTTTTACTACGTTTTAAGATTTCAAAGTTAGTTCAACAATCAATATTTAAATTTAAATAAATAAACAATTCGTTACAAATTTTAATTTATTACCAATTCAAAATGTTCATATTTTTCATTAATTTAGTTTATAAAATTTCGTGTTGACTTACAATTCTAGAAAAATATATATTATTAACAAATTCACAGATATACAAGCTTTAGATATAATTATAAAATTCCTCAATTAAAAAAGAAGATATTATAAAATATGAATAAACTTTAATCCTAACCAATTAAATAATAGTTTCTGAAACCATTTTGATTCAAAAAACTGAAGTCACAATGCATTTTGAGTTATCAGTGCAAATATTAACCTGTGGATCGGTAGGAAGCAAACTGAGATTAAAACGAATCGTGGATTATAAATCGATTACTAATATTGCTACAAATATACGTAATCTAAATTTGTACTAATTTTGTTTAATTAATATCAGTAATAAATTGATGTTTGTTTATATTTGAAGGAGCCCAGAACTAACAACGTACTGTACCAGTTCCCGCTCCACCGGATATCATACTGCGCGGATGATAAAGGCGCCAAAAAGTATTTCTCATTTATTGCCAAAGGTAATTGTAATTTTTAACAGAATTAATAAATGTGTAGCAAAAACATAGAAAATATACCGTTTAACTTTAATTAAAATAAATATTCAATGCATTATATTTTTTTTAATAAGTAATCATTAAAAAAAAACTAAAACGGCCGATTGAAATTCACTTGTTATACCATTATAATGATAGTTAAAACCTGTTATTATAATAAGTCAATGTTGTCTGCAGGTGGCAGCACTGTGAACGGTGTGAACGGCCACGACGGTGGCGCCGTCGAGAAACACGAGTGTTTTGTTTTTATATCTACGAAACTAGCTTCGGAAATAACACTCACTATTGGACAAGCGTTCGACTTGGCTTACAGGTTATACTATTATTATACTTTCATTATTATTTTTTAACTTTTTGCTTATGTATACTCTACTAATGTAAATAATTATTTTAATATATGTACATTTTTACACACAAAGCAGTTAATATTACCGAGTATGTAAATATTTGCTAAGATTAAACTTTCGTGAATATTGATGATTATTAAATATATATTTATCCGGCAAAAATCACGTGTGTATAGCCGGGCGAAATTAAATGTAGTCATTTGATAAAATATTAGATGGAATTTCCTCTGAAAAGTTGACTATTATCAATGGAAATGTTCAAGAAGAAATGTTATTAGATTTTAATAGAGTAGTAGATATTATGTTGTTAAGTACTTATTTTTATTTTTCAGGCGGTTTTTGAATGACAATGGAAAATATATAGAAATGCAAAAACTGACCTTGCAGAACAAGAAACTTGAGTTACAAATGAATACGTACAAAAATCGTTTACAGGTACTTTTTATTATTTTGAAACTATATAAATAGTCGACAGTATTTACTATTTATTTAGGGTTATTTTTAACAACATTTGTTCATCTCTCTACTCTCTACATCTATTCCAACAACATTTGTTCAACAACTTTCTTCAAATCTTGATAAACAACTAAAAAAAAAACCAAACAAAAACATTTTTGCTCCCTCTTTTACTTTTTACTCTGTATAGAAGTACTTAAAAGGTCAACGCCCGGGCGCCATACCTACGCTCAGAGTTAATGTAAGTTCAGAGGCAACACATAATTTTTGTATGGGAAAACTCAAATTTTGAGAAATATTAATTTTAAAAAGTCGTAGAACAAATGTTGTTAGGGTGATGTGGATTGGCTGTCCGCAAGAGGTGGCCAACTAATTAAAAATAACTCTGAATATTTTACGTGTTGTTGTAGATATATGATAATATACCGTCCCTTTATCTTCCTATAAATTATACATTGAATAAAATAAATATTAACACTAATATGACATAACCCGGGACCTATGCGAATCCACCTCCGTCGCTCTAACAACCGAGCTAGAGTTCACAGCATAGTAATAAACGGCCACCATAGAACAAAAGTACTATAATTGATTTCCGGTTCCGTCGCATATTAAACCAAGGTTTTATATTTTATGTTCTCGACATGTCGCAGGAGCTGTCCAAGATCACGTACAAGGACGACCTCTCGGCCTACCTCGCGCGGAACAACCTCGCCGACATCAGCGACTACAGGCCGCCGGCAGACCTCGCACACCAGCTCACCGCACTCACACACGCACACAACGGACACACAGACACCGGTCAGTACTGCACACACACGGACAACACGTTAAGATACTTGCTGGAATGTTTATTGGTGTTTCACATTTTGATTGTACTTAAAAGTTTCTTGGAGGTCGCTCCAGTGATGACGTCACGTGTCCAGATGATGAAGTGATCTCAATAGTGACGAGCAATAATAAAACTCATCACAAGTAATTGGATCAAAAAGTTCTTCCAATAACTCCATATTGTAACAAAGATAACAAAACATAGTTAATTTACTTGTTGGGATGGACGAAGGAAAACATACAATAGTCGGGGACGCCTTTTATGTCGGATGGCAAGATAGAGTTAGTAGCGGATTCAGCTCTACAACACAGATTGGAAACATTATGGAAAGAATGTGTTCCGAGCCGAGACTCAAGAACATACAAGGAAAAAAGAGTTTTTTGTACCACAACATAATTGTCCGGAAATGATCTGTGATATAAGAAAAGACCGTTGTCAAAAGTTACCAAGAACAGATCTAGAGAGCAGTACTGGAGGGACGGCTGATGTTTATCTAAAAAATTGGAAGGAACGCAACAAACCGCCTCGTTGGTGGAGTGGTTCGCGCAAACGCTTAACGTTTCGTGGCGCAATGGGGCTCGGGTTCGATTCCCGACAGGGGCAGGCATGTATGCGATGAGCATATATGTCAGTTTTTCTGAGTTTGGTCGTTTATTAACTATATTCGCAATATTTGTAATGTGTATTTCTATGTATGTATATCGTTGTCCAACACCCTTAACACAAGCAAATAATTTGCTTACTTAGGGATTAGATCAATGTGTGTAATTTGTCCTGTATTATTATTATTATTATTATTTTCAATCCTCAATAATCATAATATCGTCCCAGGATCAATAGGCCTTCTGTTTACGAACAGCTGCTTTATCGACCGCATCAAGCCGGCAAGTGGCAACCTGCCGCTAAATTTACACAGTTTGTTATAAAAGTATTTCCTTAGTATATGTTCGTCATGAGCTGTGTCGCGGTCAGTGGGTGGGTCTGGAGGGACACAGACCTCCTCCACGGGTCGCACGTACAAAAACACATCCTTAAAACCCATTTGCTAATATGGCGACATGCGGTAGTTTTCGCTCGCAATGTCATCCGTGCAGTGTGAACCTTATCTATTATAATTACATACAAAATAAAAAGCTTTACCCTTTTATAATGTTATCTCACATTTCGTTGTCTTTGCTGTTTATAATTACAATACATCGAATCATGTTGTTGTTGTCAGGCGACGCCATGTCCAACAACTCAACGGACACGTTCTCGTCCAACGACAACAACCTGTTGTTGTCGACGCCGCCTCCCTCACACAACGGAAGACTTCACGCCACTGGGTGAGTTGCGCTACCACGGGCTTACGTATGTGTGCGTGTATTCATTCATTCAAATATTTTATTCATTTTTGAAGCTTTATTAAATGTTTTATTTAATGTTCAAGTTTTATTACCTACTTACTATCACGAGGTCAGTTATAAACGATTGTGATTAATTAGTTCACAATCACGCAAGTATTTCAATGTTTATTCCTTCATTACTTTTCATTTATAGATTACTTTTGTTCAATAATGTATATATATATATATATATATATATATATATATATATATATATATATATTTAGTTATAATCCAGTCCTTAGTTAGCATTTTAAAGAACCAGCCACATTTTGGATTGTGTTATTGTAGCTTAGTTTTTTGAGAAAGGTAATCTAGTACTTTGATGTGTGTATTTGTTGGTTTATCGCGGTACAGACTGAGTAACTGGCTAAAATTGGTGTAATAATAATAAAGTATTTAATTTTTCAGTAAACTCCTGGGTGATACTACTAATAAGAACCCCGTCGTGGGAACGAAGCTAGAGGGATTACTGCTTCACTCAGACAGCGACAGCGGTGAGAATAATAATCACATACATTACTAGTTCTAATCAATAATATAAGGACGTGAAAGTAAAAGAGTTTTTAATTTTATATAAATAAAGAATGAAAAATAAACCGATACGGGCAGGGATTCGAACCCGCGACTACTGGGAAACCGTCCCGTCGCTCTACCAACTGAGCTACCGTATCGCTGTCCGTCTCGGTGAATTAAGCATTCTATATGTGATCGTCTTTATCGGGACGGTGGTGACATCTATTAGGTTTTCTTTCGAAAATCCTAACCAATGTTTCTAACTTTGCAGTATAGATAAACATTGAAAAGATGCCACTACCGAAATGAATGTTTGAAAATATCTTTAAACATGTATAGCCATGTGAAGCTTATTTAATTTTATTTTTCATTCTTTATTTATATAAATTTAAATAAGCTTCACATGGCTATACATGCTTAAAGATATTTTCAGAGTTTTTTTAATTAAAAAAAAACAAATAATAATAAAATATACTAAACTTAATATTAATGTCTACGAAATAGTCATTTTTTAAATAGAATAATAATATCCCAACTTTGTTAATTAGACTTCGACCCGCGGGCCTTCGAGTCGTCGCCATCACGAGGACCCGCCCCGCCGCTGTGTATGTAGCGCTTACTGATATACTATTAATACTTAGATACATACATAATAAAATACATCACACGCGCTATGCTCTTAATACACATACTAAACAAACAAACCCAAGACAAATATAATATGTAAAACAGTTTCAGCAAAACAAAATTATCTGACTACTTCAGCTTGTTATAAAATATGAATATAAATATAGTATCCAGTCAAACAAAAGTCAATAATTTAATTAGTTAACGATTGTTCCCAAAACGTCATTAGCCTCAAAAGTATTAATAACTTTATTTATTTATATAATATTGTCTACAGTGGCGCCACCACCAAAAGCGTCCAAACGCCCACAAACCCAGCAACCACAGCAACCGCCGCAACCACAGCAGCAACAACAACAACAGCCGACTCCAAACGGAAACGATTTATTCGGATCATCTCCATTCTCTCTTCCGATACAAACACAGAACCCGACCTTTTCCTCGCCGTCGGTCAAACCCAACTATGACATAAGCGACTTTAATTTACAAACTTCTGTATTCAACAACACCTCATTCACGAACGGGCTGACCGGATATGACCCCTTCGTGACCCAAAACAACGGCAATATATTCGGCAACGGTTTTGGCAATACTTTCAACGGGTTCGGGAACCTCAGTGACAAACAGACCGTCGAACTTAACAGCAGCTTTAACGGTTTTTTAGATAAAACTATATCGGAGATGAAGGTTAGTGAAATTTTATTCTATACTTATATAATCAAATTTAACTACATTAAGTTTTTTATATAATTATCTACTTAGACTGTAATTATTTATTTAAAAAAATGAATTTTTGCTTACTGTTAGATAGCCAGGTTTGAAGAGGTTTTGTACAATCAAATCATTCATAACATACAATTTTATTTAGTGAAATAAAAAGAAAAGTAACATTTTTTAATTATTTTTAACAGCTTGATAAATGGTAAGCTAGGTTTGAAAAACAACAAAATTTTACATTTTGCTCTTTTTGGATTATGATTGAATTATAAAATAATGTCTTTTTTTCAGGATGGCTTCACCAGAGGGATCAGTTTTGGAAACGACGATTTTTCAATAGACAACCTCGACCCCCTGAAGAAGAACTAAAATAGGCATAATGTATTTCTCCATTAATAGTGTCAAATGCAATAAATATATTTTAGAAAAATATATCAAAGTCGACGTAGTGTTGCCATGTTGGTTACAAAAGTACGTGATAATAGACGATAGAGGTTTTATATTAGATTTAGCGAATCTCAAAATTTATGTAAATGACATTTATTTTAAAATATATTAAACGTTAACCGCTCCGCAAGTGCCTTAAAATTGTACTAAAGGAATTATAAAATATAGAAATTAAAATTAAAAAACATTTGAAGATCGCCTCAAATTATTCTGTGATAATTCTTTTAAAATTGAGGTACTTCAAATTTTTATTTTCTGGGGCACAGATACAAAAACATTCCATATTTTTATATTACTCCTAATAATATAAGGTATATATATCTGTATAGTCTCGTAGAATGTAATCTGTTGTATCGCTGTAGTAGTTACTAGCAATGTCCACACTAATGTTATTTTTAAGTAAAAAGATATACAATTTGTGTATTTTGCAGTAATAAAAAATTATGTTTAAACTTTAGTTTTATTCAAATTTCATTTTGATTTAGGTGAATAATGTTGTTGCTTTTTTGGATGTAATCAGCAGTTCTGACCATATAACACTGATAGTTATTAGATTTTGTTAAATCACAATTTCAACTTTAGCACCAGTATCGTTAGGATTAGTGTAAGTAGCAAGCGATAACGTAGAAGGTAGCCGGAGTTATCGTAATAGCAAAGGAGACGATTAGGATAAGATTACGATACCATAAGCGTGCGGTATCGAGAACAGTAAGTGGTTAGACTTATGTTATGAAACTGTTATAAAATGAAATAAGGTACTTAAGTATAACGAAGTTGGCAAAAGAAAAAAATGAAATAATTTCAACATTAACTGAGAAGTATACCATCATTTGTGTGCCAGTAAAAATCTATTAAGATTTTTGTTTTGATTCGTAAACTTAGAAATTATAACTTTTATAGAAATACATTTCAATATTTTATTGTATTTTTCATATTTAATATTATTTATCAAAATTTAAGAAATTATTAGCTATGAAAAAGAGAAAATATTTTTTTTCTTATAACATCCACCTTAAATTAAACCAAACTATATGTGTTACTATTTAAACAGAGGCTTTCAGAGGAATTAAGTAAATATAATGGATGTACCTCTATGTTTTATGTTTTGTTATTCTTCTTCTTTTATAAAATTAAAACACTTTTATAAAATTAAAATACATAGAACTATTGAATGGAAATTAAAATTTTCTACATCTTTACAATAACATTTTATTTTATTTAATATTTAGTTGACAAATATAGCCCCATTACTATTTTATGGGTAATACGATAAGAGGTATATTTCTTTTTTCCGTTGTTATGGCTGCACAATATTGCTTCGTAGCGTTTGACGTACACTGCGTTAAAAATAGTAAAGTCAGAATTGTTGACATTTCTTTGTTATCGTCAAGCAAATTGCCGATTTATTTATTATTTTCTAATTAAAATGTGCTAAAATCAAACTGACATTCCTTCAAATGATCTGAATATATAGTGAACGTAGAAAACTTCCAGTATTATTTTTTATATAGTAGTTATTATTAAACAATGGTGGACTTAAGTGGTGGACAAGATGGTCCTTTGGAACATGCCTTTTCCAATTCAGTATTTATTGTACCTGGGATTGTTGTAATCAGTTTAACAGGTAAAAATCTATATATAATATAGTAGTTTTTGTAATACGTAACCAGTAACATTAATTGAACCAACATTTTGTCAGTATAGATATTTGATTTAAGAATTACGACCCAAAAAATCAATATTTAAATATCGTATATTGCAATGTTTCTTTTTCTTTTTTTTTTTTAACTTTTTATAAGTGTTTAGTTGAATATGGTGCTGTGATATCCAACATTCAATTGCAATAAGTTATTTTTAACATGATTTTTTAATAGAGCCTGGTGATTAATTATTATTGAGAAACATTTTAAAGTTGTTTTAATATGTTTAGTCCGTCAATGAATATAGTATAAAAAAATATCTGATCCATCAGGAAGGAGCTATTTGTTTAATTTTTTTATTAAATCAATAATTATTCTATATAAAATATAAATAAGTATTATAGAAAGTCATATATAAATGGCACTATAATCAAACCCCACAAAATTGCTATACATTTAGTATCCAAATGATCTACATCTTCCTGTGTTTTCAACATTAATCAATCAACAATATGTCTTAGTAACTTACAATTGTTAAATATACATTAAGCAATTTTAATGCCACAAAATACCAGAAACTGTAAGATTTATCTTCATTCAAATAGCAGGAACTATTAGTAATTTTCTATAGTTATATACATATAGACTACTACTACTTACAACTGCATACAGGACTTAGATGATAAATGATTCTGTACTAGATCAAACATCATATATTGTGATTATAAATTAATAGATAATAATTCATGTCACACACTTAACTAACAGTATTCTTTTTTGTTATCATAGTTTTGTATAATGTCATCCTACATTGTAATTTATTTTAATTATCATTCAGTATTTTTTTCATTCACAAGATAGATATTATTCCGTTACTGGAATTATACTTGTTAATTATTTTTTTAATTTATTCACAATATTATATTTTTTTATAAATACCATTAGACATTTAAAAATGTGTATAAACAAACATATATATTGAGTACAAACAAACATAAAAATTTAATTAAAAATAAATCACAACAAGGACCTGCATTATCCAGAAAGTGGGATATTTATTTATAGATGTTGAAATTAAATAAAATATAAAGATAGGTATGCAGTTCCTATATATAAAGACAAACACACATACACGCACGCACGCACGCACACACACACACACACACACACACACACACACACACACACACACACACACACGCACGCACGCACGCGCGCACACACACACACACGCACACACAACAATGTATATATGTGTATATGTATGATCCATCGCCATAATCCTAAGAGAGGAGAGAGAGGGAGCAGGAGGGCAATAGAGTGCTCAATTTCATTTGATAGTAAATTGTCCGTCAGATTTACTGGACACTATCAAGACGAGGTAATAGATGTCTCACACCATAGATGGTAGTTGAAATAATAACTGTCGTAAGTCGTGTAAGACGTAAAGTTACAAATATTTATTGTATTAGCAACTGAATATATTGAAGTCCGTTATATATTCAGATATATTTTTGAACTGAGAAAGAAATATATTTAAACTTTTTAACGTTTTTAAAATTCCACTGTTTAATGAAATTCAAATATAAATTTGAGACAGTTTTGTTATTCTGGAATTACTAACGAATTTTTACAATGTGTCTTACAATTTAGTAAAATATATTTTATTTTAACGCTACACTAACCGCTACTCTCTTATGACTTACTCCAATCAGACACACGGACGTGATCCACGTGTCATGTTATCACAATATGATTACACAACTTATTTGCAGTCGTATTTAATCTTAAAAAGTCGTAGAACAAATGTTGTTAGGGTGATGTGGATTGGCTGTCCGCAAGAGGTGGCCAACTAATTAAAAATAACTCTGAATATTTTACGTTTTGTTGTAGATATATGATAATATACCGTCCCTTTATCTTCCTATAAATTATACATTGAATAAAATAAATATTAACACTAGTATGACATAACCCGGGACCTATGCGAATCCACCTCCGTCGCTCAAACAACCGAGCTAGAGTTCACAGCATAGTAATAAACGGCCACCATAGAACAAAAGTACTATAATTGATTTCCGGTTCCGTCGCAAATTAAACCAAGGTTTTATATTTTATGTTTTCGACATGTCGCAGGAGCTGTCCAAGATCACGTACAAGGACGACCTCTCGGCCTACCTCGCGCGGAACAACCTCGCCGACATCAGCGACTACAGGCCGCCGGCAGACCTCGCACACCAGCTCACTGCACTCACACACGCACACAACGGACACACAGACACCGGTCAGTACTGCACACACACGGACAACACGTTAAGATACTTGCTGGAATATTTATTGGTGTTTCACATTTTTATTGTACTTCAAAGTTTCTTGGAAGTCGCTCCATTGATGACGTCACGTGTCCAGATGATGAAGTGATCTCAATAGTGACGAGCAATAATAAAATTATTATTATTATTATTATTATTATTATTATTATTATTATTATTATTATTATTATTATTATTATTATTATTATTATTATTTTCAATCCTCAATAATCATAATATCGTCCCAGGATGAATAGGCCTTCTGTTTACGAACAGCTGCTTTATCGACCGCATCAAGCCGCAAGTGGCAACCTGCCGCTAAATTTACACAGTTTGTTATAAAAGTATTTCCTTAGTATATGTTCGTCATGAGCTGTGTCGCGGTCAGTGGGTGGGTCTGGAGGGACACAGACCTCCTCCACGGGTCGCACGTACAAAAACACATCCTTAAAACCCATTTGCTAATATGGCGACATGCGGTAGTTTTCGCTCGCAATGTCATCCGTGCAGTGTGAACCTTATCTATTATAATTACATACAAAATAAAAAGCTTTACCCTTTTATAATGTTATCTCACATTTCGTTGTCTTTGCTGTTTATAATTACAATACATCGAATCATGTTGTTGTTGTCAGGCGACGCCATGTCCAACAACTCAACGGACACGTTCTCGTCCAACGACAACAACCTGTTGTTGTCGACGCCGCCTCCCTCACACAACGGAAGACTTCACGCCACTGGGTGAGTTGCGCTACCACGGGCTTACGTATGTGTGCGTGTATTCATTCATTCAAATATTTTATTCATTTTTGAAGCTTTATTAAATGTTTTATTTAATGTTCAAGTTTTATTACCTACTTACTATCACGAGGTCAGTTATAAACGATTGTGATTAATTAGTTCACAATCACGCAAGTATTTCAATGTTTATTCCTTCATTACTTTTCATTTATAGATTACTTTTGTTCAATAATGTATATATATATATATATATATATATATATATATATATATATATATATATATATTTAGTTATAATCCAGTCCTTAGTTAGCATTTTAAAGAACCAGCCACATTTTGGATTGTGTTATTGTAGCTTAGTTTTTTGAGAAAGGTAATCTAGTACTTTGATGTGTGTATTTGTTGGTTTATCGCGGTACAGACTGAGTAACTGGCTAAAATTGGTGTAATAATAATAAAGTATTTAATTTTTCAGTAAACTCCTGGGTGATACTACTAATAAGAACCCCGTCGTGGGAACGAAGCTAGAGGGATTACTGCTTCACTCAGACAGCGACAGCGGTGAGAATAATAATCACATACATTACTAGTTCTAATCAATAATATAAGGACGTGAAAGTAAAAGAGTTTTTAATTTTATATAAATAAAGAATGAAAAATAAACCGATACGGGCAGGGATTCGAACCCGCGACTACTGGGAAACCGTCCCGTCGCTCTACCAACTGAGCTACCGTATCGCTGTCCGTCTCGGTGAATTAAGCATTCTATATGTGATCGTCTTTATCGGGACGGTGGTGACATCTATTAGGTTTTCTTTCGAAAATCCTAACCAATGTTTCTAACTTTGCAGTATAGATAAACATTGAAAAGATGCCACTACCGAAATGAATGTTTGAAAATATCTTTAAACATGTATAGCCATGTGAAGCTTATTTAATTTTATTTTTCATTCTTTATTTATATAAATTTAAATAAGCTTCACATGGCTATACATGCTTAAAGATATTTTCAGAGTTTTTTTAATTAAAAAAAAACAAATAATAATAAAATATACTAAACTTAATATTAATGTCTACGAAATAGTCATTTTTTAAATAGAATAATAATATCCCAACTTTGTTAATTAGACTTCGACCCGCGGGCCTTCGAGTCGTCGCCATCACGAGGACCCGCCCCGCCGCTGTGTATGTAGCGCTTACTGATATACTATTAATACTTAGATACATACATAATAAAATACATCACACGCGCTATGCTCTTAATACACATACTAAACAAACAAACCCAAGACAAATATAATATGTAAAACAGTTTCAGCAAAACAAAATTATCTGACTACTTCAGCTTGTTATAAAATATGAATATAAATATAGTATCCAGTCAAACAAAAGTCAATAATTTAATTAGTTAACGATTGTTCCCAAAACGTCATTAGCCTCAAAAGTATTAATAACTTTATTTATTTATATAATATTGTCTACAGTGGCGCCACCACCAAAAGCGTCCAAACGCCCACAAACCCAGCAACCACAGCAACCGCCGCAACCACAGCAGCAACAACAACAACAGCCGACTCCAAACGGAAACGATTTATTCGGATCATCTCCATTCTCTCTTCCGATACAAACACAGAACCCGACCTTTTCCTCGCCGTCGGTCAAACCCAACTATGACATAAGCGACTTTAATTTACAAACTTCTGTATTCAACAACACCTCATTCACGAACGGGCTGACCGGATATGACCCCTTCGTGACCCAAAACAACGGCAATATATTCGGCAACGGTTTTGGCAATACTTTCAACGGGTTCGGGAACCTCAGTGACAAACAGACCGTCGAACTTAACAGCAGCTTTAACGGTTTTTTAGATAAAACTATATCGGAGATGAAGGTTAGTGAAATTTTATTCTATACTTATATAATCAAATTTAACTACATTAAGTTTTTTATATAATTATCTACTTAGACTGTAATTATTTATTTAAAAAAATGAATTTTTGCTTACTGTTAGATAGCCAGGTTTGAAGAGGTTTTGTACAATCAAATCATTCATAACATACAATTTTATTTAGTGAAATAAAAAGAAAAGTAACATTTTTTAATTATTTTTAACAGCTTGATAAATGGTAAGCTAGGTTTGAAAAACAACAAAATTTTACATTTTGCTCTTTTTGGATTATGATTGAATTATAAAATAATGTCTTTTTTTCAGGATGGCTTCACCAGAGGGATCAGTTTTGGAAACGACGATTTTTCAATAGACAACCTCGACCCCCTGAAGAAGAACTAAAATAGGCATAATGTATTTCTCCATTAATAGTGTCAAATGCAATAAATATATTTTAGAAAAATATATCAAAGTCGACGTAGTGTTGCCATGTTGGTTACAAAAGTACGTGATAATAGACGATAGAGGTTTTATATTAGATTTAGCGAATCTCAAAATTTATGTAAATGACATTTATTTTAAAATATATTAAACGTTAACCGCTCCGCAAGTGCCTTAAAATTGTACTAAAGGAATTATAAAATATAGAAATTAAAATTAAAAAACATTTGAAGATCGCCTCAAATTATTCTGTGATAATTCTTTTAAAATTGAGGTACTTCAAATTTTTATTTTCTGGGGCACAGATACAAAAACATTCCATATTTTTATATTACTCCTAATAATATAAGGTATATATATCTGTATAGTCTCGTAGAATGTAATCTGTTGTATCGCTGTAGTAGTTACTAGCAATGTCCACACTAATGTTATTTTTAAGTAAAAAGATATACAATTTGTGTATTTTGCAGTAATAAAAAATTATGTTTAAACTTTAGTTTTATTCAAATTTCATTTTGATTTAGGTGAATAATGTTGTTGCTTTTTTGGATGTAATCAGCAGTTCTGACCATATAACACTGATAGTTATTAGATTTTGTTAAATCACAATTTCAACTTTAGCACCAGTATCGTTAGGATTAGTGTAAGTAGCAAGCGATAACGTAGAAGGTAGCCGGAGTTATCGTAATAGCAAAGGAGACGATTAGGATAAGATTACGATACCATAAGCGTGCGGTATCGAGAACAGTAAGTGGTTAGACTTATGTTATGAAACTGTTATAAAATGAAATAAGGTACTTAAGTATAACGAAGTTGGCAAAAGAAAAAAATGAAATAATTTCAACATTAACTGAGAAGTATACCATCATTTGTGTGCCAGTAAAAATCTATTAAGATTTTTGTTTTGATTCGTAAACTTAGAAATTATAACTTTTATAGAAATACATTTCAATATTTTATTGTATTTTTCATATTTAATATTATTTATCAAAATTTAAGAAATTATTAGCTATGAAAAAGAGAAAATATTTTTTTTCTTATAACATCCACCTTAAATTAAACCAAACTATATGTGTTACTATTTAAACAGAGGCTTTCAGAGGAATTAAGTAAATATAATGGATGTACCTCTATGTTTTATGTTTTGTTATTCTTCTTCTTTTATAAAATTAAAACACTTTTATAAAATTAAAATACATAGAACTATTGAATGGAAATTAAAATTTTCTACATCTTTACAATAACATTTTATTTTATTTAATATTTAGTTGACAAATATAGCCCCATTACTATTTTATGGGTAATACGATAAGAGGTATATTTCTTTTTTCCGTTGTTATGGCTGCACAATATTGCTTCGTAGCGTTTGACGTACACTGCGTTAAAAATAGTAAAGTCAGAATTGTTGACATTTCTTTGTTATCGTCAAGCAAATTGCCGATTTATTTATTATTTTCTAATTAAAATGTGCTAAAATCAAACTGACATTCCTTCAAATGATCTGAATATATAGTGAACGTAGAAAACTTCCAGTATTATTTTTTATATAGTAGTTATTATTAAACAATGGTGGACTTAAGTGGTGGACAAGATGGTCCTTTGGAACATGCCTTTTCCAATTCAGTATTTATTGTACCTGGGATTGTTGTAATCAGTTTAACAGGTAAAAATCTATATATAATATAGTAGTTTTTGTAATACGTAACCAGTAACATTAATTGAACCAACATTTTGTCAGTATAGATATTTGATTTAAGAATTACGACCCAAAAAATCAAAATTTAAATATCGTATATTGCAATGTTTCTTTTTCTTTTTTTTTTTTAACTTTTTATAAGTGTTTAGTTGAATATGGTGCTGTGATATCCAACATTCAATTGCAATAAGTTATTTTTAACATGATTTTTTAATAGAGCCTGGTGATTAATTATTATTGAGAAACATTTTAAAGTTGTTTTAATATGTTTAGTCCGTCAATGAATATAGTATAAAAAAATATCTGATCCATCAGGAAGGAGCTATTTGTTTAATTTTTTTATTAAATCAATAATTATTCTATATAAAATATAAATAAGTATTATAGAAAGTCATATATAAATGGCACTATAATCAAACCCCACAAAATTGCTATACATTTAGTATCCAAATGATCTACATCTTCCTGTGTTTTCAACATTAATCAATCAACAATATGTCTTAGTAACTTACAATTGTTAAATATACATTAAGCAATTTTAATGCCACAAAATACCAGAAACTGTAAGATTTATCTTCATTCAAATAGCAGGAACTATTAGTAATTTTCTATAGTTATATACATATAGACTACTACTACTTACAACTGCATACAGGACTTAGATGATAAATGATTCTGTACTAGATCAAACATCATATATTGTGATTATAAATTAATAGATAATAATTCATGTCACACACTTAACTAACAGTATTCTTTTTTGTTATCATAGTTTTGTATAATGTCATCCTACATTGTAATTTATTTTAATTATCATTCAGTATTTTTTTCATTCACAAGATAGATATTATTCCGTTACTGGAATTATACTTGTTAATTATTTTTTTAATTTATTCACAATATTATATTTTTTTATAAATACCATTAGACATTTAAAAATGTGTATAAACAAACATATATATTGAGTACAAACAAACATAAAAATTTAATTAAAAATAAATCACAACAAGGACCTGCATTATCCAGAAAGTGGGATATTTATTTATAGATGTTGAAATTAAATAAAATATAAAGATAGGTATGCAGTTCCTATATATAAAGACAAACACACATACACGCACGCACGCACGCACACACACACACACACACACACACACACACACACACACACACACACACACACACACACACACACACACGCACGCACGCACGCGCGCACACACACACACACGCACACACAACAATGTATATATGTGTATATGTATGATCCATCGCCATAATCCTAAGAGAGGAGAGAGAGGGAGCAGGAGGGCAATAGAGTGCTCAATTTCATTTGATAGTAAATTGTCCGTCAGATTTACTGGACACTATCAAGACGAGGTAATAGATGTCTCACACCATAGATGGTAGTTGAAATAATAACTGTCGTAAGTCGTGTAAGACGTAAAGTTACAAATATTTATTGTATTAGCAACTGAATATATTGAAGTCCGTTATATATTCAGATATATTTTTGAACTGAGAAAGAAATATATTTAAACTTTTTAACGTTTTTAAAATTCCACTGTTTAATGAAATTCAAATATAAATTTGAGACAGTTTTGTTATTCTGGAATTACTAACGAATTTTTACAATGTGTCTTACAATTTAGTAAAATATATTTTATTTTAACGCTACACTAACCGCTACTCTCTTATGACTTACTCCAATCAGACACACGGACGTGATCCACGTGTCATGTTATCACAATATGATTACACAACTTATTTGCAGTCGTATTTAATCGTAAGTGAGAATGGCTGATGTGACTGTTGACGATTTGTTGGAAGATAATGACGGCCCTGAACCGTCTACGAAGGAGTTGTTGGATATGCTTTATTCAGCAGATCTAGATGACGATACAAAAGAGAGTCTGAAGAATCTGCTGGCTGGAGGCGGTCCTCAATTTTTCGGTGGTCACGGCAACGGGACGGTTCTGGCCGTGTCGTTAGCGGCCATTTTATTTTTTATTATTTGTAAGTAACAGAAAATAACATTACATGTTTGTAATGAAATTAATTTGACATGATTTTATGTTTATATTTTAAAGTAAGTTCATTCTAATAGGTAGTAGCATCTTTTTTATCTAGTTCTAGTGACGCTGATTTCCTAAATATTATGAGTAATCATTCCATTTATGAATTAAATTTAAATTGTTTTCATTTCTGTTATGAATAAATAAAAAAATATAAAATTATCGTCATAAATAATTATCATTATTACTTGTAATAAAGAAAGAAAGAAAAGTTAGCGAACAAATGCTTTTAAAGACAAAATAAAATGCATCAGCGTCTTATTTTTCACGATTTCAAATCCAACTTGAAACCTGATTAATCGTTTATCGATTTTAATTCACTTTTATGGAAGAAGCATCTTCGTAGCAACTGAGTTCCGTTGTATAAAGAGTTTGAATGGGGTCGCTTAAATTTAGATGATAAAGAATAAAAAAAAAGAAGATAGTTTTCCTTTGACTACCAATTTCAACCCCTTTGCTGAAGAAAACGTGCTACAAGTGAAAAGTTTGATTGCACAAAACTGGCGAACGTTCAATTCGTTTGAGAATACCTTTGAGTTTTTGAAAATATCTTTAAACATGTATAGCCATGTTAAGCTTATTTAAATTTATATAAATATAGAATGTAAAAAACCGATACGGGCAGGGATTCGAACCCGCGACCACTGGGAAACCGTCCCGTCGCTCCACCAACCGAGCTACCGTATCGCTGTCCGTCTCGGTGAATTAAGCATTCTATATGTGATCGTCTTTATCGGGACGGTGGTGACATCTATTAGGTTTCTTTCGAAAATCCTAACCAATGTTTCTAACTTTGCAGTATAGATAAACATTGAAAAGATGCCACTACCGAAATCAATTTTTGAAAATATCTTTAAACATGTATAGCCATGTTAAGCTTATTTAAATTTATATAAATATAGAATGTAAAAAACCGATACGGGCAGGGATTCGAACCCGCGACCACTGGGAAACCGTCCCGTCGCTCCACCAACCGAGCTACCGTATCGCTGTCCGTCTCGGTGAATTAAGCATTCTATAATACCTTTGAGTTCCTTTAACAGACTGGAAAATTATTCACGGAAGTTTGTTTAAAAAACTTAATTTATTATTATTTCAAACAATAGACTTAAAAAAATAAATAAAATTAACATAACACAGCTTATAAAAATATAAAAAACCTACATGATTTTTATTTTGTTCTGTCTGTACTGTTAGCCCTGTTGGCTATTACAACGTCACCGGGGGAGCGGGTGGGTCAGGAGACCCGCCTTAAAAGGGGGGGCCTAATAGGCCCCCTTGGGGAACGACATCCCGAGGGCGTCTCAGATTGAGACACGGACCTCGGCTCAGGGCGTCGTTAGTTAGGAGGAAAGCTAAGGAAATTTGGACACTAGCGTCCTCCGACGGCAGAACGCCGGAGCAACGGAGCACTTACTCTGTTGGGACCTCGTCTATACCGGTATAGACGGTGTGTGTCTGTATGTTGTGTGGTGTCACTTATGCCTACGCGTACACGTTATTACCTACTGTGAACGCGTCGTCGGGGTCAACGAGTACCGACTTGGGTCTTCTTTTTCTGACTAAAGTAGTAGACTAGGTCTATACTTTGCGCCCTCAGCCACCAGTGGGTTCGGGTGTCGCTCAGCACGTTCAAAGTACTTTTGGGAAAGCCCCTTGAAGCACTGAGCGATGGTCGGAAGGTCTAAGGCTCTATGGAGATCGATGTTGCGTACGAACCACGGCGCCCCGGTTGCAATCCGTGTAAACCTGTTCTGAATCACCTGAAGGGGTTTCAGATTAGCGTGCGCAAAAGTGGGACTCGCATAGGACATGACGGAACGTATGCAAGCTTTGTAAAGTGTCACCTTATTGCGAAGGGACATTTAACTCCGCTTACCTAACAGCGCATATAAACGACCTAATATGTAGGCCGGTCTGCTACGAACGGTCCCAATATGCTCAGTGAAAACTAACTTTCTATCTAACGTTACTCTTAGGTATTTTGCCTTGTCTTTCCAAGGTATCGGTTTATCAAAGAGTTTGATTCGCGGGAGGATCCTTGGGGGGCCCCGTTCGAAGAGCACTGAAACGCTCTTCTCAGGGTTTACCTCGATTCGCCATTTCCGCAGCCAACTCTCGAAGGAGTCGACTGCGGATTGGAGACGTTGGTATACCTCCCAGTGATCCTTAGAGGACGTGTATATCGCGGTATCGTCCGCGTACATGGCAAGGTGCACTTAATGTCGCGGCCTAGGAATATCGCTAGCGTAGATGGAGTATAGGATGGGCGAGAGAACTGTACCCTGGGGGACACCCACCCTGATGGGGCGGAGGGTTGACAAAACGCCTTCCACTCTGTAGCGAAAGGAGCGATTCGACAGGTAGTCCCGTATGATGAGTACGAGTCTATCCGACACCTTGAACTGGTATAGCTTGTACACCAGTCCATTGTGCCAGACCCTGTCGAACGCCTTAGCTACATCGAGGAAGAGCGCTCCTGTCCTATGCTTCTTGGCCCTCACAGTGGCCCCTATCAGTATGTGCTCCATGAAGCGTTGCACCTGATGGGAACATGAATGGTTGGCTCTAAAGCCGAACTGCTCATTTGGGATGATTTTGAGTCTCTCGACTTCCGATCTAAGTCTACAGAAGATGAATCTCTCATATACTTTCCCTAAGGATCTAAGAAGACTAATGGGACGGTAATTACTAGGCAGATGCTGGGGTTTGCCCGGCTTATGGAACCCTATCACTATGGCCTCTTTCATCTGGGCCGGAAACGAGCAACCGGCCAGTAGAGCGTTAAAAATGGTAACCAATAGGTAAATTAGAGGAGGCGGAAGGAGCTTTATCACTTTGTTAGTGATCCTATCGGGACCTGGCGATTTCTTGGCGTGAAGCGCCCTAACTATGGACGTCACCTCGTCTAGGTTCGTTTCCTTGATTGCCGGACCGACCGGTGGCTGAGAACTCATTATATTGACTATTTAGACATGATCGCGATCAACCAATTGAGCAGACAGACGGCACTGGCACTGGCTCTTAACTAGTTGGGGCGGATCGAGCGGAGTGCAATGAAGAGACCTTCTGTAGATGATGGTCCCCCCTTCGCGGTTGCCCTATCGTTCCTAACGAGACGGAAATTCGCGATGCGCGGATCACGATTACACGGCTTCAGAGAGGTCTCTTGTACTAACAAGACGTCTATCTGGTGCGTGACCACGAAGTCGCGCACTAAATCTATCTGCTTAAGTAGCCCGTTCGCATTGAATGTAGCGACAGTCAGAGAGCGAGGTTTTACCCTTCCACGCGATGTCATCATGTGGACATCGCGTGTTCGTATATCGATTTGATTAGGACGGCGTGCTTGAGGAGCACTTCCATCCTCGCGGGAAGGTTCTGCGCGGAAACCCTCATTTCGATCGAAAAGACTGGGAGCTCTTCGATTTCTATTACACCGAACCGTAGAGGCTCGTGACGCACGTGAGCGAACTCGCAACTCCGTCGGTGGAGTTACGAACCGGAGGCGGCGGCAACGACTGGGGTAATCCTCGGAGGCGGCGGCAACGACTGGGGTAATCCTCGGAGGCGGTACCCAAGCGTTCGCGATCGCGTTCGCGGGTGCCTGAGGGGCCTGAAATGTCTTAGGGGCCGCGGGCCTCCTAGGGGCTAGAGGAGCCCATGGAAGCTGGACGAACCGAGAAGGATGCCTTGCCGGCTGTGTCCTGCGCGGCGCTTTGGGGCACCCGCGATAATTAGCGGAGTGGCCCTTCTGTCCGCACAGGACGCAGCTGGGAGGATCCTCAGGGACCGGTCCCTTCCGCGGACAGTCGGCTGTCGCGTGGTCGTCCAGGCACTTGACGCATCTTGGAGGCGGGTGATAAAAACGTTGGGAATACCCATAGAGCTGGCAGCGATGACACTGACCAGGAAAACCGCGACCGCGTGGAGGTTCGACCCTAAGGCTGGAGAGTTGGCAGACTGCCTTGACATTAAAAAATTGCTTTCCTTCCGGGGAAAGCTCGAGATGGACGAGAACGAGATCGAACGGGACCCTAGTGGTCGCTCGGTACATGCGGTGTACCGAGATGACGGGGAAGGATTGGGACTTAAGGTCCTCGAAAATCCGCTCAGTAGTGAGCTCCACGGGGAGCCCTCGGATGACCACCGTTAAGCGGCGTTCATCCTCTAGCGCGTAGGTGTGGTATCCGTAACCACGTTCGCGGAGGAGACGAGTCAGACCACGGTGGTCCGACGAAGACGCGGTTTGAACGGGGATACCGTCGGCGATATTTTGGGCGGACGTGAAATGGATCTTGTGCTCCGTCATAAGTGCGGACAGAGTGTCCCACTTAGACTTGTCCCTTATGTAAAGCGGCGGCGGCGCGGGGGACTTCCGTGGCGCTGAAGGCGCGGACGCGGTCGCATCGGGCACGATCGGCGCGCGTTCGCGAGTCGGGCCCGGGTCCGAAGAACAGACGGGCGACGCGGGTTCGCTACTAGCGGGTTTTGAGGCCCGTTTTCGCGGTATGTTCGAGGAGATACATATGAATAATATAACATCTAATAATGTAAGCCAGCACACAATACATAGCTACCTTGTGAAATTCATTAGATTTATATTTAGAGATATATGTTAATGTAAACTTCCTTAGCTTTGGTTTCAGTTTTTGAAACTTCATAATTTTAAGCATATTCCATATCTAAAATATTTACAAAAAATCCTTAATATTATATAGTGTATATTAGTTATCATCCGAATTAAATTTATCAATACATTCAATTTGTTTTGAAAACAAATTGATAAGAGATAACGGGCTATTACGTAATACGATTCCAAAACTAAACGTAATTATTTATTATGATGATAATTAAAGCTAAGATTGTCTAATTTGTTTTGATTTGATTTAATTATTTTAAGAAAATATGTTTTTTACCTTTACATATCTTTCTTTACAAACTTATACATACAGTATTCATGATTGGTTTATCTTTGAAAATTTGTCGCAACAAAGTAATTAATCTCACCGATATGACTTTAGAAATTAAATTGATATGACACTTGCTATCTGCTTAGTGACATGCGATAGAGCTCGAAATCAGTTGCATTTGAGACAAGGTCCCGTAGAGTTTACTAGTTTATCTGAAGGTGTTGATTCGATCGTGCGGTGAGTGCGATATTGATATATTTTTATGAATATTATGATAACACCTGACATATTTTTTTTTTACAAATCTTAAGAAAATGGCCGAAGAAGAGCCCTTATCGGACCTCAATCTAGGCAACCTAGTAAAAGAACGCGTGGCCGATTCCTTAAAAAATGTAGACGTACTGTCTCTGCTTAAACAAATGGTCGGCTCAGTTTCTGAGGACGAAGAGTCGGAAGATGTACGAAAGAAGCTGGAGAGTATTCTGACACAATACGAGGTTTTACCCGAGGAGCAGAAAATGCAATTCGTACATCAGGTGAAGGACGCTCTGGCCGTCAAGTTGGCCACGAAACTAAAAGAAACACCTCTGGACATGAGCGAAGTAGAAGATGCAATAAGAGGAGCTGTCATGTCTCAAATATATTTGGTTGGATTTGCTGTCCTTATTATTGTCTTGCTACTGGGTAAAGTAGAAATATTTTTACGGGTTTTTTATGTTATATTTTTTTGATAAATAAGAGAGAGAACTTGCGAGACTTTAAGAAAGTGAAGTAACCGACTTAAAAGATCAGAAATATTAATGATGTCATGTCTGTTTTGTCGGATATTGTTAGTTTTCCAATGTCTGACATCCGACACTAAAAAGAGTCTTATAAGCTCTACATGTGTGTTTATCCGTGTCATCATAGCTCCGAAACGGATAAAGGAGATAGTTTTCTTAGCTTATTCATGAAAATCTGTTCAGCTGTTGGAAGATTATCTGCTCTTTCCTAGTGGATGAGGTGGTTTCGTTTTAAGATTTTAAATATGTTAAAACATCAGTATTATTATTATTATAATGAGTATTAGTACACGGTATTATCTGGTTCTCAAAACCAAGGTATTTTTTATTTCAAGAAGCCATACATTACATTACATACACTTGTGAACTACCAGACTCTATTATTACATGTTAGAAAAGAGTAGGTAGATGAGGAAATAGCGGAATAGAATAATATTCTTTAAGTTTTATATATCAAATAATAGAATGCAAAATTTGTCAAAAGGTCACAATAGCTTACTATGCAGCGCGACGGAGACAGACTCTCAGAAGTCGCAGGAACAAACCTTACTTATTACCTTACAAATTTGTCTTTTTATCTAAATTTTGAATAAGATAATAAAGAAAATCATGTCTAGATAATTTATAACATTTCAGTAGTTCTTAGAAAGTTTTGAGAACTTTTCATTGAAAATGTAATATCTTAAACACCTTCGGTTATTTGACTTGTTCCATTTACTACTTATTATTATCTTATCTTTATTTATTAATCAAGAAACAATAATCGTAGTTACAAAGTGATCGTAATCTTTTATTAATAGATGTTATAAAATAATGAATTATATATTTTTTATTTTCAGTCTTCTTCGGCTACAAGCTTTTCAAATCCATAAAAGATAAAGAAAAGAAGAAAGAAGAGAAAAAGAAGTTGAAACAAATGAAAAAGAAGAAGTGATAAATATAAAACGAAGGTTTATGATATATGTCTGAAGGCTAACCTCGATGGGAACACGACAACATATTATTTAGAATCAAAACATTTTATTTAATTTGTGAATTTAAAAATGACATTCCGTTAATTTCCGTTATTTCTCTTAATGTTCTGACATTGCCAGGAACGAGTGATTTAAATAATCAATGATTATTTATTATTTTTACCTTTTTATAATAAATGAGGCTAAATAAGGAAATAAGAAGGCCAATTAAATATAAAAGTTAATTTATTTTCTTTTTGGTTATATTATTTATAAGAAACAGTTAATATTTTTTTTTTTATTAATACCTTATGGCTCAAAAATAAAAATAATTAAGTAGTTATGGCAATTAACCTATTCCACATTTAACTTAAAAGACAAAAAATTTGTTTGATTATTGACCAAATATACAACGTTTATTTTTCTAGTGCTCGAGCATTCGCTGTAAAGTTAGTTAAAGTAGTTTTTAATTCAATTTACAAATGTTTAAAAATTTTAATATATCATGACATCGTATCCATTTTAATATTTTTAATAGAATTTAATCGATGTAAGTATTTTTAATATCTCAATACTGTTACGCTTCGATTAATTAAAAATATTTTAATCTATTTTATCTAAGAGATAGCAACACTATTCCATGAACGGTCCTAATAAAATAAATCTTGCCAAATATTTGTGTAATAAGTTAGTTATGTGAATTTCTATGTAATATGTGATTGTTGTCTATTATATTTTTGTTTACAAAACCGATTTTTATTTGTCCTGTAATATAAAAATACTGAAATGGTGAGCAGCGGAGTGTTCACCCCTGTTTTTGCGAAACTATCTGTCAATCCCAAAGTAATAAACAGCCAAACAAATAAATATGTAGGTCCAACAAGTATGTATTTACATTTACGAGTTATTACATATTAGTTTAAATTCTGAACGCTTGTGCTGTTTTTTTCTATAGTTTATAATGATTGCCGATTACTATTTGAATATTGTAACGAAGTAACGTGCTCGCTACAGGGCATGGATCCATATAAGGGGTGTAACGTAATTTAAATTTATAGATAGTTTGAAATGGACATTTTATTGCCCTTAGCGTTTTTTAAAGTGTTAAGGGTCAAATTCTTAAACTTAGACATCAAATTTAGAACAAGGATTAGTTTATTCGAACAAGATCCAACTTGATATCATTTAACAGATGAAGTCAGCGGCAAAGATTAATATAAGAAGTACGTGTTTAGGATATAAAGAGGTGTAAAAAAGCCGCTCAGACAGCGACAGCGTTCCACGCCTTTCCCGAAGGAAAGGTGAACGATCATCGAGGACTGACGACCGAAGGTCATCGTCCGCCTCACGCTCAGAACGCCGCGCCACGTCTCATCAACGCGACTGGTACGATCTCACGTAGTGTGTAGATCTCGTGAAGAGCTTACTATAGAAATGATCCTATGAAGTAAGGTCTTGCCAAAGTAATCCAAAGTCGGTCAGGTGATGTGTTGTGAAAAAATCTTGCCACCGCGATGTAGATTCGACGTGTATTTTTATCGCGACATCTACCGGTGAGCTGTTTACATCCACGTTACACGCTATTATAGTTAATTTCAGTCTATGTTGCCCCTTTCTTAAGTTCTATCGAGTCTTTCTAGATGGCGCTTATGTAAAATATTTAGGTTAGTCCAACATTCATCATATTTAGTCATATTTAACAAATAATGTTTTTATTACCTTTTATACTTTTTTTTTAACCCCCAACCTAAAAAGAGGGGTTGTTTGTTATAAGTAAATATATTTAATTTAAAAAATATAGTTCATTTTAATAAATGTAGTTCTATTTAAAAAAAAAACTCGATACAATAAGAACTCTAAAAAGGATAATAATAATATAAACCGGTGGACATATTTAGCGGAACGCAAAAAACAGACTGCAAGATCATATGAAAACACATTTTTGTTGTACAATACGTTTGATTATTATTCTGAATTAATTATATTAACATTTTTGAACATAAAAAATCACAAAATTAAAGCGAAAGAAACGAAATTAAAGACAATAAGGTCAGTGACTTAATTCTGAAGAGTTTTGACCTAACACAATGAAAACTAATGAAAAGTTAATATTGTCCAAATGACTGGTTTTTTCGCGATGGGTGATACAATCAGTATTTAGTGTTGCCACCTCTTGCTGTTAAAACTGCCTGCATGCGTCTGGGCATGCTCTCTATTAAATTGTCAGTAAAACTTTGCGGCATTGAGTTCCAGTTGAGTTGTTCCAGCAGTTGAGTTGTTTTTTGGACGAAAAATTATCATTTTTGAGTGAAGTGAACTTAATTCGATAAATTTAGGCGATAATGCCGGATCTCAGCGTTGCTCTGGTTTCTAAAGCTGTAACTTTAATTGAAAATGGTTACACTTACAATGAAGTGGCTCAAACATTACATGTTTCCAAGTCTGTGATTTTCCGCAATGTTAAACGATACCGGCAGACTGGAGAGTATACCAAGCGTAAATGACTAGGTCGCAAAAGAGTAACAGGAGAGAGAGACGATAGATTTATTGTCAGCAGTGTTCTCAGAAACCGTACCTTGACTTCTTCTGAGGTACGAAACCAGCTGCAGGAAGTTCGACAAGTGATAATTAGTACCAAAACCGTCAGAAGAAGACTGAAGGCAGCTGGTATAGGGGCGTACTTGCCTGCCAGAGGTCCACAGCTCACCAGGTCATCGAGTGGCTCGGGCCAGCTTTGCTCGTTTCCACCTAAATTGGAATAATGACGCTTGGGGAAAAGTTCTTTTTAGTGATGAGTCCAGATTTTGTCTCAAACCAGATGATGGAAGGACCAAAGTATGGCAACGACCCGGAGAAAGATACGCTCAGTGTAACATTATTGGGAGAGAGCCGTATGGTGGAGGGTCAGTAATGGTATGGGGCGGTATTTGCTTAGGAGCACGCACGGAGCTACACATCGTAGAAAACGGCTCCCTGACTGCGGCAAGATACGTAACCGACATTTTAGAGCAGATTGTGATGCCTTTTGCCTCTTTCATTGGAGACAATTTTCTTCTTATGCATGACAACGCTCGACCTCACATTGCGGCATTTTGGGGTGGCCGGCACGCTCGCCAGACCTAAATCCAATAGAACACATTTGGGACAAACTGGGAAGACAAATTAAACAAAGAAATCCATCACCTGTCAAGTAAGAGACCTCAAAACCGCATTGGTTGAAGAATGGAACTCAATGCCGCAAAGTTTTACTGACAATTTAATAGAGAGCATGCCCAGACGCATGCAGGCAGTTTTAACAGCAAGGGGTGGCAACACTAAATACTGATTGTATCACCCATCGCGAAAAAACCAGTCATTTGGACAATATTAACTTTTCATTAGTTTTCATTGTGTTAGGTCAAAACTCTTCAGAATTAAGTCACTGACCTTATTGTCTTTAATTTCGTTTCTTTCGCTTTAATTTTGTGATTTTTTATGTTCAAAAATGTTAATATAATCTTGACCAAACCAAGGCATGATGCATTTGTTTATGCTCGAAAACTGTTTGGAGTATCCAATTGCTGGACTAGAGATGGCACCATTATAGTGTTGGATAATGAAGGGGTGCGTCATCGAGTCACGACGGTCTCCGAAGTAAACACCATACATGGTGCATGTACAACTGCTAACCCAGTTCTTCCATCGACATCTATTACTGCGGCTCCAAAGGACAGCAAGGTAGTTTCCAATTTGAGATCTAAAAGATTGGCCAAGAAGTAGCCTTGTTTCTTTTTTATGTTTTTTGCGCTATAGGATATTCATTTCTTGAAATTATTTTTAGCAGACTATTAAATATATATGTTTTTAATTTTAATTTCTATATTTAGTTTTTAAATTTTAATCAGTTTTTACTTTTCTATTGTTTACGTTTATGAGTTGACGTTTGCAATTGTATACTGTCAAGTGTCAATCAACGCGACTCATTAGAAATGGTTTTAAATGCGTTCTGAAACATTAGTTTATTATTCCTTTTTTATATTATTTACTTGATAAAGTTAAATTAAATAATTATAACAATTTTGTTAAACCCTATCTTATTTGATAGTGTTTTATTTGTATTAATTTATTATTTTTTAAATTTTGTTTATTACTTGTCTTTTAGATTATAGTGAATATCCTCATCAAAGCAATTATTGTTAATTAGCATTCCTTTTACTTGTATCGTTCTCTTCCAGCTGGTAGGCTCATGAATTTTATAAAAACGTATTTATTATTTTTTTTTTTTTTTCTTATTATTATTATTATTTTTTATTATTATTATTATTATTTTTTTTTTTATTTTTTTATATAAATTATATATATTTAAATAATATATATTTCTTTTAAATATTCTTTCTTTTATTTATTCTTTCTTTTTAATATTTATTTTAAGTTATAATGTCTGTTTCTGATGACAGTGATACATTTGTATCTATTACTTCTGACGACTTTTCTAGTGATGCTAGTTACCACAGTACAAATTTCCCTTCTCTTAATGTTTCTCTTAATAATGTATTTTCCAGTTTTGATAAACACTTTAACGTAGTTCATATAAATGCCCAAAGTATTCCGGCCCATTTTCCCGAAATACTTGCGTCGTTTGAGTCACGGTATATTCACGCTATCCTTGTTTCAGAATCCTGGTTAAAACCCTGCTTACCTACTACTTCTTATTCGATCCCAGGGTTCAATCTTATTCGCAACGACCGCATCGGCAAAGGTGGAGGAGGGGTAGCGATCTATCTTCGCTCCTATATTCCTTTTACTATGATAAGTTCCTCAACTCAGCCACCTGCAGTTGATGCGGCGGAGCATTTACTCTTAGAAATCTCTTTGTCACATAATAAAATCCTACTTGGTGTCTTTTATAGTCCATCTCTCCTTATAGATTACTTTGTTTCATTTGAAAAGCTGCTAGAAAATATTACTCCATTATATAATCACAATATTATAATGGGTGATTTCAACACTTGTTTGCTTAAAAGTGATATCCGAGCAAAAAAACTTTTATCTATTGTGGAGGGCTGTAACCTTCATATTTTACCTTTGTCTGCTACTCATAACTTACCTAACTGTATACCTTCTCTTCTCGATCTTGCAATTGTTTCATCCCCTGAATTTATAAGTCAACACGGCCAATGTGCCGCGGATGGGTTTTCTTATCACGACTTGATTTATCTGTCGTATAAATTACGACCTCCTAAACCTAAAAGTAAACTCTTTCTGAGGCGTAATTTTGGAGGAATGGACGTTTCTCGTCTTTGTGATGATGCATGGAACAGCGATTGGGCTAGTATTATGACTATTGGAAGCATGGATTCGAAAGTTAATACATTCAACTCTCTTTTAACTCGGCTTTATGATATTCATGCACCAATTAAACCTGTCAAAATTAAACACCTTCCGGGGCCGTGGTTAACGGATGACTTAAAAACAATGATTTTAAAGAAATGTTATGCCAAATCAGAATACAAAGCCAATAAATCAGACTCAAAATTTCAAAAATATAAAAAAATACGAAATCGCTGCAATACATTGTGTAGGGATGCACAACGCCGCCATATCCATCAATCCGTCGAAAACGGCGACACTGCACGAATATGGAAATTTCTTCAATCTCTAGGTGTCGGAAAATCATCAAAAAAATCAACACAAACCAACAACATAGATATCGAGAGCCTTAATGCTTCATTCTCACCATCACGTAACGCTATGGATAATATTACAAAAAACAAAACTTTACATTTTATTTCTTCACTTCCGACACCCGACTTCCAACCGTTTACTTTTCTTCCATTTGCTGAATGTGATGTTAGGGGGAACATATTATCCATCTCATCGAATGCCATTGGTAGCGATTGCATTAGTCGGAAAATGATTCTCCCCATAGTTGATATTGTTACTCCTATAATAACGCATATCCTAAATTATTCTATTTCCTCTGGTAATTTCCCTACAGTGTGGAAGGACGCTGAAGTTATTCCTCTTCCCAAAAAATCCAACCCTTCCTCGTTTTCCGACTACCGACCAATTTCTATTTTACCTCTCCTCTCTAAAGTTTTGGAAAAACTAATTTATAAACAACTAAATTCCTTCTTGAATAAAAACAATCTTTTAAATTCATTTCAATCCGGTTTCCGCACTGGTCACAGTACGACAACCGCTCTTATCAAAGTTACTGATGACATACGAATGGGAATGGATAAAAAACAACTGACAGTGTTAACCTTGCTTGATTTTAGCAACGCTTTTAACAACGTAGACTATGATATCTTACTCAGTTTGTTAGTTTCTCTTAACATATCTCCATCAGCTTTGGATTGGTTTCGTAGTTACCTGTTTGGACGCCGGCATCGCATTCGTATTGACGAATCCTTCTCATCTTGGTGTACTGTAAGTGCCGGTGTTCCACAGGGAGGCGTGTTGTCACCACTGCTCTTCTCAATCTTCATTAATACGATCACTCACAGTATTTTTTCTCCTTATCACATGTATGCAGACGACTTACAAATATATTCACAGTCCGGCCTAAAAGACTTACCATGTGCTATTACTAGACTTAATACAGACCTTACCTCGATACAAAGTTGGAGTGCGTCATACGGTATTAATGTCAATGTTGCAAAATGTCAAGCTATTATTGTTGGATCTCCAGGAATGATCGCTAAAGTAGACTGGGCAAATTTGCCTCCTCTTGTATTCGATGGAGCTGTAATTCCCTTTAGCGATAACGTTAAAAATTTAGGAATACATATAGACAATACATTATCTTGGACGACCCAATTAAATGAAGTTAGCAGGAAGACATTTTGAAGACAGTTTAATTTGCTTACTTAGGGGTTAGATCAATGTGTGTAATTTGTCCTGATATTATTATTATTATTATTATTATTATTTGCTGCTATGTCTTCATTGCGTCGATTACAAAATTTTCTACCTATTCCTACCAAAATTATGCTCTCCCAATCTCTATTGCTTTCCATTCTTGACTATGCCGACGCAAGTTATCCTAGTATATCTGAAGACCAACTTAATAAACTTGAGAGACTTCAAAATCTTAGTATTCGATTCATATTTGGCTTACGCAAATATGACCACGTGTCTGAATTTCGTTCTCGTCTCAAGTGGTTACCTATTCGACTTCGCCGGAATCTACATATTCTTTCTCTTCTGTACTGTGTGTTATTTATCCCAACTTATCCCCTTTACTTGAAAGACAAATTCGAATTCCTAGGTACTTATAGTAAAGTACTAAGGTCTTCTGATAACCTTAGTTTACGATTACCTTGTCATACCACGTCTTTCTTTAAAAATTCATTTAGTGTACAAGCGGTTTTATTATGGAATGCATTACCGTTAGCTATTCGTCAAGCTCGGTCTTTGACCACCTTTAAGAAGTTGGTTAAAGACCACTATCTACACCTATCACTAAGTTCGGCATAATTATTATATCATTTACTTTATCATTTGTGTATGTACCTTGTTTTATGTATAATTTTATATAAGTTATATTTCTATGGAATGATTTGTCGTCTCTTGAATAATGTTATAACGTCTTTCCTATACTTCTTACTACTCGTTTATTATTTGTATTACACATCTTTTTATTTTTATTGTTTTTTCAGTTGTAATTTATTATATGTTGGTGTGTATATGTATTGTATGTATATGTATGTATGTATGTATATGTATGTATGTATGTATGTATATGTATGTATGTTTAAGTATGTATGTATATGTATGTATGTATATTGTACTAAGTATTTTATTATGCGTGTATTTATATTAATATTATTCTATTATGCACTACCCTCCAATCTCTCTCATGATCCGATCCTAGCAGAATAAGGTTGTCTGGAAGAGATCGCTACCTAGCGATAAGACCGCCTTATTGTATACCTATAAGTAGTTTTAATTTTTGTTTTTTATTTTTATATTGTTTTTTTATTTTTTATTTTTTTAACTCTGTGCCTGTTTTTTTTTTTAACTGACTGTATTTTCAACTTTGTGGTGTGCAATAAAGTATATTATTATTATTATTATTATTATAATTAATTCAGAATAATAATCAAACGTATTGTACAACAAAAATGTGTTTTCATATGATCTTGCAGTCTGTTTTTTGCGTTCCGCTAAATATGTCCACCGGTTTATATTATTATTATCCTTTTTAGAGTTCTTATTGTATCGAGTTTTTTTTTTAAATAGAACTACATTTATTAAAATGAACTATATTTTTTAAATTAAATATATTTACTTATAACAAACAACCCCTCTTTTTAGGTTGGGGGTTAAAAAAAAAGTATAAAAGGTAATAAAAACATTATTTGTTAAATATGACTAAATATGATGAATGTTGGACTAACCTAAATATTTTACATAAGCGCCATCTAGAAAGACTCGATAGAACTTAAGAAAGGGGCAACATAGACTGAAATTAACTATAATAGCGTGTAACGTGGATGTAAACAGCTCACCGGTAGATGTCGCGATAAAAATACACGTCGAATCTACATCGCGGTGGCAAGATTTTTTCACAACACATCACCTGACCGACTTTGGATTACTTTGGCAAGACCTTACTTCATAGGATCATTTCTATAGTAAGCTCTTCACGAGATCTACACACTACGTGAGATCGTACCAGTCGCGTTGATGAGACGTGGCGCGGCGTTCTGAGCGTGAGGCGGACGATGACCTTCGGTCGTCAGTCCTCGATGATCGTTCACCTTTCCTTCGGGAAAGGCGTGGAACGCTGTCGCTGTCTGAGCGGCTTTATTACACCTCTTTATATCCTAAACACGTACTTCTTATATTAATCTTTGCCGCTGACTTCATCTGTTAAATGATATCAAGTTGGATCTTGTTCGAATAAACTAATCCTTGTTCTAAATTTGATGTCTAAGTTTAAGAATTTGACCTTAAAACTTAACACTTTAAAAAACGCTAAGGACGATAAAATGTCCATTTCAAACTATCTATAAATTTAAATTACGTTACACCCCTTATATGGATCCATGCCCTGTAGCGAGCACGTTACTTCGATATTGTTTGAGCTATGACTGACATGGACCCCTAGTGGGTATGGGGAGAGTTTTAATTTCGTTAAAAGATTATACTATCAGACCCGGCGAAGACATATATTTACGACAAAATGTATCAAATCGAATGTTCTTGACCACAGAATTGGAGCATTAGGCTATAATTTGTTGATTGGATACTATGTGCCCTATCATCATTATTATATCTGCTTTCAGCCACAGAATAGGATTATCTTGCGGAGAGTGTCGTAAGAACCAGACATCAACCAAGTGCATACCAACCTAAACCACTAGCTTTTCGAAGGTGGCCATTATCCCATCAACAAGCGTTTCAAAGGCCTTAGTCAGTAATTCCAGCTGCTAAATAAATCTATTAAGATATCACAAATTGACGAATTCTACCAACCACAAATAAATGGTTAAGGTCAGGTGGATGATATTATTTGATATTGTTGAGTAGTTTAATTAAGTAGTCTAATTTGAGTGCTTCGACACTATATAGATTAAACAATTAGTGTGCAGCACTAGGCTGTTAGGTAGTGTAGCCTTATTTTTAAATACTGGCAAATAAGGTTTAAAAGGTTCATATGTAAATAAAAACAAAACACTGTGTTGTAAAAAACAAATTTGTTTTTGTTTATTTAATAAGGGATTTTATTAGACTAACAACTTCAATATTAATTAAGACCAAAGTATTTATTTTAAAATCAACATCTATTTGGATATATTTTACATTGAGACAAAATACTTTAAAACGGGGATAATTTTAAACCAAATACTTCAGTCAGTATGAAATAGAGCGGCAAAATAATCATCAAAATATATATATTTAAATTTCATAATACCTTCCAGCGTAACTTATTATTTGGTCAACTATACGGAACCAAATGTCCCATAGACAAACCCGAGGCAAAACAAATTTACAACTCCGATTACGTGTAATATATCACAAAAATCTGCATCGTTAAGAACAGTGGCCGATAAATAAGAAACACATTGATCCTCTTTGCTTACTTCTTACTATATCTTTACATAATGTACACACTTATATCTATTAAAAACGAAAACTACCTTAAATTAATTCTTTGAATCCTAAATCTGAAGTCTTGTAAAGTCTCGAAAATAAACGTTTCCCAAACAGACCAGTTTTTATTTTGTTTGTATGTTGGTTTGTATACTTGGTTATAATTGAGGAATAATAAATAATACAGTATTATATTTGTTCTACGCAAGTTTATAAATATTAGAATAAGTATATTTTTGATTGCCTTCATTTTTAGAATATAAGTTAGTGTTAGTATATCATTCCAATGTTTGTAATTGATCAATTATTAAATTAAATAAATATTAATAAAACAAACGTCTGTTTGGGTTTGCGTTTAATAAAATTGTCTAACTATTTAACGTTCATCTCACGGGAAACCATATTAATTACAATTATAAGGACTTTGTTCATTACAAGTAACGTCAATATTTTTTATATATTTTTTTATTTATTTTAATACTTATCCTACCTTAAATCGTCGGTATCATAAGAATCGTCACAAATTAAACTAAATTCCATTTAACACAGCGTTTAAAACATAATAAACGAACGCACTGCAATTAATTTGTATGTAATTATTCCATCTCGCTCGCGCATGACGCAAGTGAGCGAGATAGGATTAAAACACACAATTTGATTGTTACGTAACAATCATAGTTGAAACTTAAATCGTAGCCTCACAGCCACCTGTTACATAAATAAAGAATAACTATTGTTTCAGTTTCAATAGTCTTGGGCCTGCCAGAGACGAAAAAAATATGCTAAGCGGCCCCTAAACTACGATTATTTTTAACTATTTTTGTGGTCACCGTTCACCGAGACCGATTTATTTAAAAACTTAAGAATACTATATTAACATTCGATTATAGACTACAAGAAACCGAAGATTGCGAAACATCGAAAATCTATTACGAATATAACTTACGTCATTTTTTTTTTATTTATTATTTTATCACAATGATTATAATTTTGCCGATTCTCTGACCGATTACAACTAAAAATCGGTCAAATAAATTCCAAGCTATACATACCGCTCCTGTGTTACCAAATACATCAGTCTAGATAGGCTAACTAAACCTAAGGCTTAATTATTGCTATCGAGGACAACTGAAATGTGCTCTACATACAAGTGGGGTTAAGGCATTTCAGTTACAAACAATTTGAATAAACGCAGATTTCTACACGCTTTATAATGCTTAACCTCTTTTGTGACTTTTATAAATAATACAATTCTTGTATTGATTTGTAAATTCATTTTTTGTTTTTAAAAGGAGGTCACGCGAAAAGAGGTTCTGCATGTCCTTTTTTTTTCTATTAAAGAGAGTTTAGTAAGGTTAGTATTTCTGTGATGATTTAGTTTTTATATAGGGGATATATTATAAAAGCATTTAACGAGGAACTCTTTTAATTGTATCACTGATTTTCTGTCTATAAGAATTAATATTATACACTTTACTCTAACATAAATGAGATTATAAAAAAATATTATAAGTTATGGTACATTATTTATAATGGCGCCATGCTATTGACAAAAATACGAGAACTCCATTGGCCAAGAGAAAAAGAGGCAATTTTAAATAAACCAATCGCGTTCTATTATTTTTGACGGTACCCTTTAATCTCAATTCCCATTGGTAATATATAAAAAAAACATTTAGATCAACATTTTTGTTAGAGCAAAGTACACAAGAAATGAAACATTTAAAACAAAGCGGATCAATGTATCAGTCATTGGGCTTATTTGGACTGGATATATACATCGAGCTGATAGTACTCCCCGTATTTACACTTCGACTGTCCCAGCATTCAGTAATGCTAAAACATTTCGAACGCCCAGGCATGATTGCAATGATTGTGTTTTGGTCTACCAATACAATAAAATAAAACAATATTAAAGTTCGTAAACATATTAGAAAACCAAAACACGACCGTAACCTTAAAATATCCGCACTTATCGGACTTTGGAATTAGACATCGAACGTAATCGCCAAAACAATAAAAATAAATGCAGCGGCAATGAAATCACATTTAAAAATCGAATTCCAAATAGACTTAGAATTTCAAATAAACGACATCGAATTCCAAATTCGAAAAAAAAATACAGAACAAACAACATCAGATGCTCGGATCAAATTCAAAAATGGAACACGACTGTCAAATTCCAAACGTCACCGAGGCGGTCACACAAGGAGGTCCGTCGAGGAACGTCGACACACGATGCGCTGTCACTTGCCCCCGTGCCCGTTGGCGTCCACCTGTAATACGATCCACGTCAGTGCACTGTGTGTCGTCGTTCCGTTTGAGGCTACGTTCCAGTCACAAACGGTAAGGCTCATTGTGATGCCCGGTTGTGCAATAATGTTTACACATTGTTGCATAACTATTAGTCGTGTTATCTATGAATACAGTAATTATAGCTGGGATTGCTTTAGTGAATTAAATCTTATGTCTTATATATTAAATATTATATTCCTTTGAACGCAATCCGAACTATAAAGCTAACCCGCCACCGAAAGCAGAGACCCAGCAATTGTGTATGGTAAATTGCGTCCCAATAATACAAACTTTCGTTACACCATTTTGGAACATTCTGTAGCCCCAAAAGACACGATATACACAGCTGCAAACTATTATTTAGCCGTTTAAATACATTTTAAAAACAATTATAAAAAAATATAAAAATATAACAGCTAAATAATAGAAAAAAATATATAAAAACAGGTGTTATAAAAACCGTGTAAAAAAGAAAGAAAAAAAAATCATAAAGCACAACTTACACATGCGTTCAAATAATTATAACACGTATACATCTTTACACATCAATGATGGTGATAAATAAAAACAAAATGAACATTTATTCAATGTGATGTTTTAATTATAAAAACATATATTTTAACTGTCGTTAAAATTGGAGTCACCTTATAAAATATTATATTTACAGAGAATTTGTAATCAAATACATCAAGATAATCTCAAGTAAATAAAAATTACAAACCATAAAATTAACCTAATGTAACGAAACTTAAGTACTTTACCAAGGATTTATGATTAAAATAATGTTTTCTACTTCTACACAAAATGGTAACAAAAATGGCACCATCATAGTTAAATTTTAAAATTAAAATATAGTAACAAAAATATATTTCACAATTTATTTTCATTTGTGTCAATCCAACTTTCAATAGTTATAAAACAAAGAATACTAACCAAAGCCTTGACGTTTTAATTTTAGTTTATTAAAAAAAAAATATTTTCTTTTTGAAAATTATTTAAGTAATACATTTAAGTTGGCACAGAAATCCATAAGGAACATACACATATTATAAGCACCCTGTATCATTATTTTTGAGCAAAGCAAGTATAATTATTTTATACATAACTAAATAATTTATTAAATTCAATTAAAGCTGATATGGTAATGTGTTTTTCCGCCATTTTTCTAAATAAACTTATATACACATATATTGTTTATAACAAAATTATCATAATTCTATAGATTCCATAATATATTATATAAATTATTTATATTAATATTGTTCCAGTATATTTACTTGATCTTTAATAATAATTACAAAAACTGATTTTATTTACAATGGAATGGTGTAACAGTACTATAAAATAATTAAGCTACAGCATAATCATTTTTCTAACAAAAATAATCTTTTGAAGAACTCAACCACGCCCAAAAAGTATATAAACGTACAAAAATAAATTTAAGTTCACTCTCAAATTTTGTGAACTAATATGAGATATTTTTATAGATTTTGCTAATAATTTAAATTTTAGTCAACCCGTATATTTTTTTTCAATAAAAATAATCTAATGTGAATTGCACCAATCAAACATATTTAATTTATATATTATAGATACACTATAAAAAATAATATTATCAAATAAAAAATAAGGAATTTTAGTTTTTTATATTTTTAAGTAATAAAACCAATAAATAGTAACATTATTTGTTTGTATGTTTCTATATAACCGTAACGCTCGTAATACATTTTATAATACAAATATGACCTGGATTGACACACTACTTTAACACACAAACTGACATCAACTATATATAAAATATTAATAGACTCATATTTAAAAAAACGTATAGAGAATAGATTATTTAATTAATTTTTCTGGAACCATTTTTAAATACAAATATTTTTTTGTAATATTTCATAATCACATAAATATTTAAAACATGAATTCGTACTAGAGATATTAATTATTATATCATATATCAAACTTTATATAATAGAATATAGTAGACATTTATAAATATTCAGCAGTCTCATAGACAAGAAGCAACAACCATAAATAATTCAGGCCATAGACATAGGTAATAAAATTCATATATATATTTATATATATATATATATATATATATATATATATATATATAATAATATTTTAATATATAAATAAAATTCAATTCAATTAATAATTACCAAATAACCGACAGACCAATTTGGCCTATGACCTCAATACATAATAAATTTGTACATCACAAACACATTACAACCTATGTATAGGAAAAGTCTTTTAAAATATACTATTCAACATTTGTATATAATATCAAAATAAGCTTTGATACATTTTATTTGAATAAAAATAAATACATTAATTATTGAGCTATCATCTTCATTGCCATTAAAAATATCATATCAACGATAAATATAGTTTATTTATATAGATATTATGAATGATTTAATCCATCTGTCCATTAAGAATACTTACACAAATATTAACTACGCAGAATAATAAGTTCAAGCCGACGAAAGATTACAGATATATCAAAGATAACGTCGAGCGGATCAGACTTCAAACGGTATTCCGAGAGCAAACAAATATTTCTAAAAAATAACTAATATATTGGTACTGAAAGAATTAATGTTTGTCCGTCAGTCTGGTGGCGGCGGCGGCGCGATGGGCGGCGGCATTGGCGGCAGCGGGGGCGGCGGTGCGCGGCGCGGAGGCGGGGCGGGCGGGTACAGTGGGTAGAAGTACTCGCCGTAGTATAGCGGCGGCGGAGGAGCCACCACGTAGTACGGCAGCTGAGGCCTGTAGGGGGGCGGGACGGGCCAACCTACCTTGTGAGGGTCGAGGCGCGGCAGCTTGTGCTGCGGCGGCTCGGGGACTCCGCCGGCGGCGCGCTTGCGGGACGTCTCCAGCACCTCCTTGGAGATCTTGATCTTGAGGCCGCTAGGCGGGGGCGGCGGCGCCGCCAGACGCTCCTTCGGGATCTTGATCTTTAGCCCCGGGCTGGACGAGAGCTTCTCTCGAGGTATCGTTATCCTCAGGGTCCCGTCGTTTTCGGGCGCCGGCTGCGGGATGGGTTCCGCCGCCTTCTTTTCCTTCTCCTTGTCCTTTTTGTGCTTCTTCCTCTCATCCTTGGACTTGTCCCTGTCCTTGTGTTTGTGTTTGTCCTTCTTCTTTTTGTCTTTTTTGTGTTTGTGGTCGCCGTCCTCCGACGGGGGTCGGGGAGGATGAGGATGCGGGTGAGAGTGCGAATGGGGATGGGAGTGAGGGTGAGGTAGGGAGTGTTCGATGGGGATGGGCTGAGGGGGCGGGATTTCCACCGGTTCCTTTTTCTCTATCGGCGATTTCTTTTCCGTTGCCACGGTTATTGGCGCGGGTTTCGCTAAGCTCTCTTTGAGTAAATTTGATACTAAAGTAGGGTCGGTTTCTATGCCGTTAAGTGCTCTAGATTCGGGTTTTCGTTCGGGTCCTCGCGTTTTAATCGCATTACCCCGCTGCGAGTCCCGAATGACGTTCTCGTAACCGGGAGTCTCATCTATTTTCTTAACGACGGGAACCAACTCTGGCTCCGAATTTGAAGGTAGTCGAGGCCTTTGCTTCTCTCTAGGTGATGAGAAGGGAGATAAAATAGCGGGAGGCTGCATATCTCGGACGACTGCGGTGGGATCGGGCCTCTTCTTATGAGGACTGCCTGATTTCTCCTGAGGCACAGGCTGAGGTATATGAGGTATATTAGGCACGCTAGGCGGCATGTTAGGCACGGGTGCGCTGACACTAGGCCGTTGTTCCGGTCTCGGTCTCTGAGGTGGGTTAGGTCGTCTGGGTGCAGAGGCGGCCGCAGTAGGTGTCGTAGCGTTTTCCGGTGAGAACAGAGACGGCGGTCGCGTTCTGACTTCCGGGTGGATCGGGGGGTTGGAGGTGGAGGGGACCGGCATCTGTCGATGTCGATCCGGGGGTTTGTGTGGGGGTTTGTTAGGCCAAGGATGAGGGGGTTTGTGAGAGGGTCGGTTGTGGGGCGGGGGGTTAGGCCTGTTCTGTGGCGCTGGTCTCTGCTGCAAGGCCTGCTGCCGTCTCTCTCTGTCTTCCCGCCGCTCCCTATCCTCCCTCTCTCTCTTCTCTCTGTACAAGTTAAAGTCAATCTTCTGTGGCTGCGCCGGTGGAGGAGCTGTCGCGGGCACATATCCGCCGGGAGGCTGTTGACGACGTCTTTCTCTTTCATATTCTGTAAAAGAAATAAGTAATAAAATAATGATTGTTTAAAGATAAAAATATTTTACAAATCAAGTGATCATTGAGCAACAACATTTAAACCATTTTATAACACATAAAACTGTAATCAAGGTAAGATTATTTATTTTGCTATTGAGTGTAATTTATCAACTGGGAAACACTTTATATTATTTGTGGTGGCACTATAAGTTATATTTTTAAAAATAGTTGATGTTAACTTGACTTTGATTTTTATAAATTAACCCAAAATCAAAATCTTATATTACATATATTATTCACAAAACTCTAACCTTTATCAAAGGACTTATCAATCTCATCACTACTGGCCAACGGGTGCTTCTTGTCGATGCTGGAACCTGCGTGAGGGGAACTACCGCCTGTGAGAGAAATAAATTATTCCTTGTAATATATGTAATAAGTATGTATGCGAAAAAACGTCTTATCTTTAATTTTATTTATATTATATACTTACAATTTATTCAGAAGTATGCACACTAAGTTATCAAATAAGATAGAAATTTTAATATATAATTGTAAATGACTCTTCTTACTCTTATTTCATATAAATTCATAAATATTTTGTAAACAAATAACTAATTATAAGCTATGTAACGTAAAAAAAACTCACTGTTGGACATAGTCATCATTTTGCGTTTCAAACGGGACGGGCACTTATCAAATATATGAAGAAACTCAGAAGTCAGGCGTTCCAAGAGCTCGGTGGTCACACTCTTGTCCACGTATTGGAACCAGTGACGACCTTCGTGCGATTGAGGTATCTAAAATAACAAACTCTATTTATAAAAAGTTATAAGAATATCATAAGTAAAAGATTAGAATAAAATAAAGAGTTAGAATATAATAAAATATACTTAATAAATGTGATCACATTACAGAAAAGATTTTTATACATAGAAAGAACATTTATTGTAAATTTAAGTCAAAGTTGCGTAATCTTAGTAGTTACTGGCTAGCAAATAATAGAGATTTTAGAATTTGATCTGCATGAATGTTAGGGATAACCAACAGATATGTTGCATATCAATGATAATTGATATGCAGAAGCAACAGTGTTGAAGCAACACTAAACAGCAAGCAGCCCTGGGTGGTGTTCTCCAATATTTACCGTCCGAGCAAAACCCGTCAATAACGACTTTCATGCTCTGCCTAGTAAGGATGCACACTGTGGTGGTGATTCAATTGCTTAAGCTCTCGGTGAGCCAATAGGAAAGAAGCTTCGAAAGTAACAACTCATGTCATACACAAACGGAGACTTTCGAAATATCCAAATGGCTTATTGCTTGGCGGTTGCCAAGCAATAAAAGAGAGCAAGGGAGAACCCCTTGCTTTCAATAGTCGACGGCCAAAGACCTGTCTAATGCACTAGAAGATCGCGGACTGATCCTCAAGGTAAGCGGACTGTTTATAATAGCCCCCATTATTTTGAGAGCACGGAGGTAATGTTAATAGCTCTGTAGTTAGCTAGATCGGTATTGGACAAGGGCCGCCTTGTGCCGAAATAGAAGACTTAGCACAGGATTCAATTTAGGAGCACAATTGGGGAAATGTTGGAGAAGTGTTAAAGGGAAAAAAGATTGGTTTTTGATAAAGAATAATCCATTATTTTGAAAAAATAAGGACTCACCGCCCAATTACTCCATTTCGAAGCTAGATGTATACAGAAGCAGGCGACGACTGTCGGTCTGTACTGCAGGCACATAGTTGTTAGATGGAGACTGTTGGACGCCATGAAGTACGAAGTCTGTGCGAGATCCTTGGGGGCTGTAGAGGTTAATATTATTATTTTTGTATTGTTTATATCAAGCTTATATTTAAAAAAATACTATTTTTGGTTCATTGTAATTTTTTTTAAATATTACATAAATGTTTCTGGGAATCTAAAATTACGTTTTATAATCAAAATTTGAAATATCGATAACTTGTCAACCTTTACAAATTAGGAGTTTGGTGCGAATGGATAGGACACACACACATATAGAATGACACATACCTTGTATTATTATACTTGTTGTTCGTTGCGCACACGATATATCGTAAATGAGGATGGCTCTAGGTGTATTTGACTTTCTTATTGGTTTTTATATTGTGTACTAACGGTTATTTTAATTTAATAAGTATAATATATTTTAGATTTATATAAATGTCAAATATGTATATTAAGCGTATTATTTTTTTTAAAATACAAAACTTAAAACATTTACAAAATAAAATTGCTAGTATGAAAAGAAAAATAACAAATTTAAACTTTAAAATGTGTATTACATATTCCTGGCCACGAGATTTTAAATTCCAAACCCTAAAACCAATTTAAAAGTCAAATTTAAAAATGGAACCCCGCCATCCGGATAGAGCTCACCTTTGACAAGGTGGCAGGTTCGTACCACGTGCGTGTGCGGATGGTCGATAGCAACATCGAAACCTAACGTTTGTAGGAGTACATTCTCGTTGAATACCAGGTCCTGTGCCTGGAAAGGTTTTAATAGTATCGTTTTAGTAATAAAAAATGCCCTTAAAAATAATGGAATAGAATAGCAATGAAGATAATTAACAAATTCATTAGTCATAATATTATTTGATTTGCATTGGTACAATATTCGAAAACATGAAGAACAAACACACGGAACTAGATTAGACTATTCGTACATTATAAAAGATACATTTTATAAAAGATACATTTTTTAGTCTTATTAAATGTCAACCTTGAAGAATGATTACTTATTTTTTAACAAATAAAAACTATTATTAACTACTTGATTTGTACCTAGCACTGTTTTAAGGTTACAGTAGAACAACATACTTCATAATATAAAAAGTATATAGTGACTAATATTAGACCTTATTTGAAGTTGGGTAAGCACTCACCTGTTCTTGATATTGCTCGGAGGTAAGAGCATTGACACTCTCACCTCTGTGGATGCAGACGTGGGCGACTTTTATTACATATTCTAATTTTCGGGGCTGTTCCTCGACCTGGAATTGAAAGCATACTTTTATTAAACTATATTATTAATATTTTAATTAATAAAACAAATTGACAGCGTTAATGTTTAAGAAATAGTAATTATTGAATAAGGCCATAATTTATCAATATTATAAATTTGATGCTGCTGGAGAGGTAAGTAGTTTCAGGAACTTTAACACTATTTTAGTCTTAAATTGCTAAAAGTGTTTTTCACAAGTTGTTTACATAAAAACGGAAAATATGCTATAGTATTATTAAGAACTGATAGAAAACCTCACCTTTGCAGCGAGAAACAGTGCAGCGGCGGCTATTGCATTCCTGTGGAACTGTGTGAAGGAATGGAACGCGTAGAACCGGTGCATGTAAACTATAGCAGTGTTTATACATAGCTGTGACCTGTACTGGGTTGAGGAAACTTATTGGCTTTAAATATTATTAACTAACTATATTTTAATTCCTGCTTCAACTCATAGACGAATCCTATAAATGCTACATTTATCTTTCCAAAACATACACACATTTCTTGACAATTTTTTTCCTGTCTTTAAATAAGTTGCTTTGAAAGGCCTGTTTCATAAACACAATCTATAGTCAACATTTCATGTTTTATGAATTTAACTGCTATCCACATGGATAAGTAAATCAGTAAGGAATTGTCCTTACTGATTTACTAAACATATGAATTGTCATATGTTTACAGAAACTATAGCCTAAAGTCTAGAATCTAGATACAACTTTGCAAGTAATGGCCCAGTGCAATATTTGTCATAATTATGAAATATTGTGCAATGTTTTCTTACAAAGAATTAACCAAAATTATTCAATGGAAATATAACAGTACACAAAATAAAGGTCCATGTAGGGATAGAATTATCTTCCTATACTTCAAGGTCAAGCCATTGCATTGACAATGAATGATAAAGAGGTCACTCTGATAACAAGCCATTATGGAAACACTTTTATAAACAATAATTACTGCATTGTGAATTCAATGTTGATCATAGATTGAGTTACATTTTTTACCATAGCTGCTTAAATATTTTAAAGTACATATCAATGTCATTTTGTTATATCCTAACTATGTAAAAAAAAATAGATTTTCAATAATGTTTCCTATATAAGCAATTTATTATTTATCTGTTATATAGTTAAAATATTTTCATTATATAAACAATAATACCTGTTACCAGCATCTTCCTATACACCTCTTTCGTTAGACTTGAGTCAATAGTCTACATCATACCAAATTACATGATCAAGATGAAAAGATTTCAATGTCTGAATTATACTAACCAAGGATAGTCAATTCAATGTCTGAAGAATACTAACCAGGCAGATAGCAATAGGTTATTACAAAATCTTTAAAATGTTTTTACTTAATATTTTTATGTAAAGATCACAAGTTTTATAAATATGTAAGGGGTAGTTAATCATTTTTTTGTGGTTCTAAACATGTGTTTAAATAAATATTTCAAAAAAAATATGCTTAAAGCAAATAGGCCTGGAACCATCAATATAAAAAAGTAATTGTTAAAGCTTATTGTAAAGACTCACATATATAATCAGTGTCAATTTTCATGTCTGGGTTTTGCACATAAAAACAAAACAATTAATTGCTTATAACCTGCTTTATCACACAAATAACTATGAATCACTATTTTACCAGTGCAGATGAGTCATTTCCCATATGCATACCAAAACCGCTACTAATGATATTGAATAATGTTTACACAAATGAAGTTTAAATTATAAGAAAAAAATTGTTAAACGAATAATTTTAGAAACCAAAATCCATATTTTATACCCCAAAAATCTTTGTATAATTGTATTAAGATTTTTATCATTAGGAATAATTCAATCATTTGTTACAGGTAGACCTTTGTGAGATTACTTTTTTTTTAAAGGTAAAATCAGTTGACACATATCTAATGAAAAGAGGGGCTATACAACATTCAACAAATGTTTTTGAAAAAAATTACAAAAAATACAAAGAGAACAGGTAGTCCTTAATCTTCTGTTGGTTTGAACATGTGCAAGATAAAAAAAAAAGGATTTTCTAGTGAGGAGTATTTATTTTTATACAACTGTTTATACCCATATTATTTTGTATTAAAATAAATAATGTTTGATATATTCATATAAGCAAAAATTACCATAGTTAAGACATGAAGCTGGACTAACTTGAAAATAGAAAGGTGAAGAGGAAAGTAGGTCATTCTAGTTGTCAGTTAGTACATACTTGCAAATTTTGGCAAAACAATGACCATGGTTATACTAGCTACATGAGAGTGTAATCAAAGTTACTGACAAAGATAAAGAGTATAATAACAATTACCTTAAAGTAATATATATTTTAACACATATATTACTATATATATACATATAGATTAGAAATGCTAACTTCCTGAAAAAGATTGTGTTATTGCCATCTCTTTCTGTCAATTTTTCTTTATCTACGTCAATACTTAGAAATGAGAATGTTTATGAGCAAAATAACGGCATTTATAGATTTATTAATGACTCATACGACATAAGCAATTACTCATGTTTACTAGTGCAGTGCACGAGCTTGCACTAAAATCAAATAGATGTACTGTATTATGTTTACGTACTACGTATTTCGCGCTAAAATTTACCGCGTAAATGATAAAGTAAAGATTTATATTTAGAACCAGACAGGTCGAACCCTACGTCAGCGCGCAAGCGTCCTACACAGCTGTCAAAGAGCACTGACCTAAAAAATAGCATGATACACGCGATAATAACCTAAATAAAACATAATATAAGTATTCTATGACAAAGTTACGTTATAGTATATATGCTCACCTTTAGAAATCGAGTCTACTCACGGGAATTCCCACACAACCAAGCGAAAGTAAGCTGACGCTTGAGCTTCTCGAATCTCGATGTTTCGTCATACATAATGAACATAACTTTATCGATACTATCACGCGTCTAGACTATTATATGCACTAAATATATATTGTAATCACTTATAATACTACAATAACACATTTGATACACGTTTTAACCACATGACTCGACAAAAACATTGCACTTCACCATTGAAAAGGATACACTTGAAGCCGCTGGCCCATATCCTGTATAAGGTTTGCGGCCTGCTGCCGATATGCTAACTCTTTATCTGCATCTAAACCGCATTTTCTGCTTGGCGAATTCTGTAGTTGTTCTTTCACAAAATACCATTTTTCTTGTGCGCCAGCCATTGAATGGATATTCCAATGACTGCTCACGAAGAAGCACGACAGAGAGTTGTGCTCCGTCTATGTGCGTGAGTGGGAAAGGGATAGCGCTATGACAGCGGTGAACGGATGCAGACCACGTTAACATTTGAGTGATTTACTAACTAATAAATAACATCTTGAAGATACAACACCTAAAATATTCACAAAATTAATACTAAATAAAAATAAAGTTTTTCAATACTCTCACTCCTAATGAAAAGTTATGTTAAAATTCGTCACGTTTTGTATAGCTTCGTAGTAGATGTAATCAAACGGTCGCCATTGTACAATTTTGGTGGTTTCACAGTGAAGATTCCGGTGACAGAATGAAGATCTGTAATAATACCAGGTACATTTCACTTTATCACTATGTAATATATTGTTCTCTATAACATTTTCTATCATATGTACATATTTTTAATCACTGTAATTAACTTTTTGCGGAAAATAAATAACAGTCAATTTACCGACCTAAAAACTCTGTCACACGGTGCAAATGGCTGACCCACCACTGTTTACAATACACTATATTATTACTTTCATTGAAAGTCGTTATTTAATCACTTAAACATTTAAGAATTACTTTAAAATTAAGTAATTATTTAATTTATTATATTGGTATTATTCGTAGTAATGTTATTGGACGCTGTTAATGTGCATAATAAATAAGAATTGCAATTGACATGTTTCCTTAATGATTTTTTCGCGGTTTGAATTACTTATTGCGTAGTAGAATAATAATATTCCGAATCTGTGGACGTGTTGTATTTCGATTTTCATGAATTGGCGTATTTGTTGTTGTGTAGTTCTGAAATTAGTTGCACTTATTATTTTAAAATAATTTGATCACTTTTGTCAAGCCTTTCCATCCTGGCTTCATTATGTTTCCTATTAAAAAAGAAAACATTGACCATCTTCACTCCCACAATATTAGGATATCCGAACGTAAGTGATTGATTTATTGATATACGTTAATTATGGTATAACAATTTATACTGTGAAACAACCATTAAAAATACAAGTTAATTGTGTACACGATTACAATAAGTTCTGAAAGCTTCAATACAGTTCATTTTTGTATAACAATTAACATTATAACGTTCTTAGTTCGCACTACCTACGTTAAAATTGCAAACGTTCATTGACTACTAGAAAAAACACGTCATTGAATATTATCCAAGGACGTGTTTTTCTTTATTATAATAATAAATAACAAACATCTATTTATTTATTATAATTTAGTATCATCTAATGATTAAATAAATAATTATTAATTTTTAAAAATGATTTATTTTGGCGATGCCCCAGTTTCAAACGACATGACAACTTTTTATACTAAAATTTGAAATGAACAAACGCTTTTTATTTATTTTTTACGTTAAAAACAAGATACATTAAAATATCAAACTGATTTGACCTCTTTACAATTCGTAAAACTAACCAAATCATTTATATACATATTGACAACAACTAACATGTTATATAAAATTATTCCACAGTTAATCCATCAACCAACATGTCTCAACCACGGAAGATCATTCACCTTCCTAAGGTGAGGATGCTGAGCCATGGCTGTCCTGCTATCAGGATCACCAATGTCAAATCTGTGAAGCCAGACCCTGAGTTTGTGAAGCGCCAAGAGGAAGAGAGGTTAAGGGCCCAGGTTTGTAAAGCAAATTACAATGTATATAGTGTATAGATATTTGACTAATCCACAAAGTGTTACATTTTATTTTAATGTTTTCGTAAAAAGATGCAACAGTTTATTATATAATTTAGAAAAGAACTTGTGCAACACTAACTAGCTTATGGTAATAAAAATGTATTTTTTATTTCTAATAGACAGAAGTCTTATTTTGGTGTATAAATGGAACCCTATTACCAAGATTTTGTTGTCCAACTGTCTGTATCTCATGAATCATAATAGCTAGAGAGTTAAAATGTACAGAGATGATGTATTTCTGTAGCTTCTATAACTACAAATATTAAAATAACAATTTTAAAAGTGATATTTTTTGCGCTTATAGTGGTAGAGAAGCCTCTGTAAGGGAGTCCGACTTGCACAGTAGCCATTTTTTTGTTATTGTAATGAAGTTTGGTGTTTCATAATAGGTATTTAATATAAAAATATTTATGTGTATAATTGCATAAAAATAAAAATAGCTTTTATTGTTTAATATTGTTTTTTATGATTAGTAATAGTAGAAAAATGTGTAATTTAAGTTCCATTCATCTTTTCTCAAGTTTATTGACCCACCCAATAATATAATTATAATTTCACCAACCTTCTGTTCTGGCTCCTTATGTGTATTCATAGTTATGTCATTAAAAACTAATAAACTAAATATATTATTAATCGCCTCCATGATAATAATGAATTTGTCAAACCTCATCAAGGACTTACCATTAGAATGCAGACATATCTATTAGTTACATAATTATCAGCTAAGCTATACAATCTAATTTATAATTCTATTCCAGCTACAAAAGGAAATAGTGTCTCGGTCTCGTACATGTTCGTACCACGCATACGAGTGCACGCTGCCGGTGGTGGCGGGGCGCGCGTATTGCGGGCGACACATCCTGTGCGACCCCGCGGCGCCCTACAAGCAGTGCGCACACGTGGCGCCCTCGGGCACCAGGTGCGTGCAGCCCGCACCCGTCGAGAGAGAGCCGGGGTGAGTGCGTGACTCCATTTCGTTGATCTGGTGGTTATTGACCTCGACTATATACAAAGATTATTTAGATGATCCTATATATCGTTGTTCTCAGTCGGGGTATCCTATTTATGTTAGTAAAACTGATGCTTAACAAGTCATTAATAGTAATAATTAAATATTTTGTTTTTTTTTTTTATCTGCTCCAATAATAATTTCAAATATTGAGTGTTCAACAAAATTTAATTAATACTGTAACCAATATTTGGCATGGTCATATGGACCCACACATTTTATCACCTAAGCCATTTGAAGAAAATGTTAACAAGATATCACACACACATTTCTACCGACTTATCTTTTACCGACCTGTTGATGAGAGTGATATTAACTGACAGGTAACTAACTGGTGCTATTTTCTCGTTTGTTTTTGTGGTAGCGTACAGTCGATCACGTCGACCGGTAATGGACTGGTTGATATAGGTTCTTTTTCTTTTGACCTGTTCTTTTTGACGGAGACGCAGATACAGTGTCCCTTAAGCGCTGCGCACCTGGATTATCCCGGATACACGTTAGAGCACAACTTTCGCTCACGTGCCGGAGTCTGCGTGTATGCGCGGAACGACCTCTGTATCCAGCGTCTCCGTCACCTTGAAGACCCCACTTTTTCTTCTTTATGGGTTTTAGTAGACACAGGAAACGAAAAAATCCTGTATTCCTGTGTTTACCTTTCGCACAGCGGTGACCAGGAGACAACTAGATTATTCGAGTATCTCGGTGAGGCTGCTGATATGGCTCTGCATCAGTTCCCTTCAGCGCAGCTCGTCTTTCTGGGGGATTTTAATGCCTGTCATCAGGACTGGCTGTTCCCGTACCAGAAGACCGACCATGCTGGAAGAGAAGCGCGGAACTTTGCGTTGTCCTTGGACCTCTTTCAGCTGGTGAAGCAAGCGACAAGGGTACCAGATGTGGTAGGCCATACAGCCAATTGCCTGGACCTTCTGTTGACAACTGATCCGGACAGGTATCGTGTAGAGGTTACCTCTCCCTTGGGAACCTCCGATCACTGTCTGGTGAAATCTGTGTTTACATATTCCCCACCAGCTTTCGAACCTCATGGTGTTAGGCGAGTATGGAAATACAAGTCAGCAGATTGGGATGAGATGCGGCACTTTTTTGCGTCTTATCCTTGGCGGCAGGTCTGCTTCTCTTCTTTGGATCCGTCGAGTTGCGCGGATGCTATAACCGATGTGGTGCATCAAGTAATGGAGTATTTTATCCCTTTTGCTGACGTACCCATCGGTGGCAAAGCTCGCCCATGGTTTAATGCCGAATGTGGTCATGCTCAAGACCGAAAACATTCGGCATATCTCATTTGGGCTGATGCTCGAAGCCGCAAAACTCCGGATGTAAGTTCCAAGAAGAGAGCCTTTAACCAAGCTGCCAAATCCTACAAGAAGGCATTGCGGAAGGCTCGTCTCGATCGAATCGCTAAGAATGGCGAAAAGCTCTCTGTCAGACCAACTGGCAGTCGAGCTTTCTGGTCTCTTGCGAAAGCGATCGAGTCGAATTTCTGCCAACCCTCACTGCCTGCTCTGCTGAAGCCGGATGGATCCCTGGCCCACACAGCAACAGAGAAAGCGAACGTACTTGCTTCTCTGTTTGCTGATAATTCGCATCTAGACACTGGCAATGCTTCTCCAGTACATCTTCCTCACTGCGGTATTTCGATGCCTGAAATCCGCATCACTAACAAAGAGGTATGGAGAACATTGTGTCGTTTAGATGTGAATAAAGCCAGTGGTCCTGATGGTATACCAGCCATTCTGCTCAAGACATGCGCAGCTGAGTTGTCTCCTGTACTGACACGTCTGTATCGTCTCTCTTTCATGACTGGAATAGTGCCGAAATCCTGGAAGCTTGCTAATGTGCAACCTGTGCCCAAAAAAGGCAGCCGTGCCGACCCTGTCAATTACAGACCGATTTCAATCACCTCCATACTCTGCAAGATTATGGAGCGTGTATAGAACTCGCGCCTACTAGCATACCTAGAAGGTAACGATCTCCTCAGTGACCGACAGTACGGGTTTCGCCGTAATAGGTCTACTGGGGACCTCCTAGTGTATGCTACTCACATTTTAGGCGAGGCCATCGAGAAGAACGGAGAAGCGGTTGCCGTCTCTCTGGACGTCTCGAGGGCATTTGACAGGGTCTGGCATGCGAGCCTTATAAGCAAGCTTTCAGCGTACGGTATATCTCCTGGTCTGATCGGCTGGGTAACGGACTTTCTGAGCCACAGATCTCTCCGAGTAGTTGTCGACGGGTGTTCCTCGGAACCCTTGACAATAAATGCCGGAGTGCCTCAGGGGTCCGTCCTTTCTGCAACTCTGTTTCTGCTGCACATTAATGATCTGTTGAAGCCCGGTATCTATGGGTATGCAGACGACAGCACAGTTGTAGAAAGATATCTGCCGAGTACTCGGGCTAGTCGAGATCAAGTACAGTCTGAAAAAGAAGCCATGGAGCAACGTTTGAATGACAAACTTCAGGCAGTCTCCGCATGGAGCAATGCCAATCTTGTCAAGTTCAACGCCACCAAAACGCAGACGTGTCTATTCACCGCCAAAAGGAGCCCTTTCACCTTGGCTCCTACTTTCCAGAATGTATCCTTGGAATACAGTGACCGGCTTCAGTTGTTAGGCTTAGAGATTTCCTCGAACCTCAACTTTGGTCGGTTCATTGAGTCCAGAGCAAGAGCAGCAGCAGCAAAGCTTGCCGTTCTTGCGAAGGTTCGGCAGTACTTTACACCGGGACAGCTTCTTGTTTTATACAAAGCACAGATCCGGTCGTGTGTAGAGTACTGTGGACACATATTTGCTGGTGCCGCAAAGTCTCATCTTGCGGTTCTGGACTCAATTGAGAGGCGAGCAAAGAGGCTTATAGGCGATCCCGAATTGGTCGGAGCCGACCTCCAAAGCCTTGAGCACAGGCGTAGAATTGCTAGCCTCTCAGTATTCTATAGGATACATATTGGTGAGTGTGCGCAGGAATTACACAATTTAATTCTCCCGTTCCCCTTCCATCACCGGACGTCCCGACGCACGGCAGGTTTTCATCCTTTTGTTGTGGATATTCCACCTGTTCGAACGAAGCGGTTTGCTTCCTCATTTTTACTGCGTACAGCAAAGGATTGGAACAGCTTGCCTGCGTCGGTATTTCCGACCGAATACAATGTGGTCACATTCAAGAGAAGAGTGAATAGGTTGCTAGGGTAATGCGCCTTACCACCTAAGACTACATTCCACTTACCATCAGGTGGAATGTAGTCAAGCATTGCCCTAGATAATATAAAAAAAAAAAAAAAAAAAAAAGTTCAAGGTCGTGTTATTTAAGGAGAATACTTTTCACTGTATGGACGCCAGAACCTCTTTCACCAGAAAATCCGAGCACATGGCTTTCAACCCGGAGAACCGCGACGCTACCTGGAGAGATCTACATACACGGATCGAGAATATAAAGTCACAGACTGACAGTCAACTAAGCGTGCATGACAGACAGCAATAGTCGGTGTCGTACGATATAGTACCGATACTAGGTCTATTGGCTCGCTACTGCCTCGTAAGTCGCTCCGGTGGTGCTCCGCTGGCGCCCCGCACTGTCTACGAGAAGCTTCACGTGGCGCCCACTGTTAGATACGTGCCCAAAATTAAGTGTCGACAAAGAAACCGTAACGTCGGCGACAGCTACTGCGCCATCGGTGAGGCTCGAAATTCCGAACATGAGTAATAGTGAATGAAGCGAAAATGTGTATAGTGTCATGCAACCGAGTCGGACTGGAACCTTATAATTTAATATTAATCTGTATCTTTTCTTCTTTTAGAGTGGGCAGTAGGTACAGTGTATAAATTCGTACGTGTCTTATTTAATAAATCAATGTAAAACCAGCACTCGCGGACTGTAGTCATTTCTTAACTATACAAGCGGCACGATGGCCGTTTTGACATATTACAATAGTAATGTAAAATGTCTATTTGTTCTCGAAAAAAAACCGAAATCTATAAGTTTTGTTGTAAGTAGTACTAGATTAAAAATGTTTATTTTTATTTATCTATTTATTTTTTTATTAAAGAGCCCAAAGGTCACCTGATTAAAAAGGTTTAATAAAACAAAATTATAAATGTTTGCTTAATATACTCAAAGACCATATTCAATCAGATTCGTCATCACTGCTATCATCAGCTACATTCATTATAAGTTCATTTTCTAAAATATGATCTATTTTCACAACTCTTTCATAATCTTCCCTTATTAACCCTTCCCAGCATTTCACTCGAAAACATAATATACCACGGTTCCCATGCGATTACGTACGTTACGGGCGGCGCACTTGAAACCAGACACTTATATCAATAATAATTTTGTTTATGTTTAAAGAAACACTTGAAATCCAATTCCTAGGAGCTATTGAGATTAGCTATCTGAATAACAAGAAACCAAAATATTTGAATGTTTATTTAATTTTGTGTAAGCATTTGTTTCGGGTGTATGTATGCTAACACTGGCTTTATTTATATATACGGTCTTTCATGAATAAAAACATTGGAATTTTGTTATAAAGTTTTATATCCTACCTTCTTTACAATATAGTTTATTAAAACAAACAGAAAATATGTATGTATTCCTTATAAAAAAATTACCTTTTTCACAACAAACATGCTAAAAACTCGCGGAAAAAGCGATTTCGATATTAGATTGTTGTTAGTTTTTCTTTTTCACTAAATGAAGTGAGGCAAAGCATTTATACATTCAGCCAGGTCTTTGTCTATGGTGTAAAATTATTGCCAAATAAAACAAAAATAAAATTCTTATTTAAAAAACCGATATTACTGAAACCAAATTCGTTGACCTCCATAGACGCCCGTGGCAAGGTTATTGCTATCATTCTGAACGTCCATGGATGTCATGGCGGCTCAGATTTCCTTTAGTCACATGTTCATAAGCTTTTTCTAATATTTTTCGAATTTTCATTAAGATATATAGTTTAGAAATCAATTTAATAAATAAAGTACCGCAATTCTTTGCTACAAGACGGTTCCCTATACCGCGACATGTATATATATAGTTAGTATGTTCCAGGGTGTGTTTCGAGCACGCTCGCTGGTCGCTGCGCGCGCGCACCCGCGCCGCCGCGCCGCCCGCGCCCGTGCAGTCCGCAGAGACACTGCTGCACCACCTGCAGCACTACGTGAGGTCCGCACCGCACTCCGCTTGTTACCATACATTTATAACACGTAGTGCTGCGTAGTGAATTAACTCTCTTATAATTGATCATTTTTTTAATTTACATTTTCAATTTAACTCGACGTTTCGAATGTTTTGCAGCTATCGTATTCACAGTAAGATGGAGGTGTATGTCAGTAAGTCAGATCTTCTCTAAAGAAAATCCTAATTTACTTGATGACTTACTGACAGACACCTCCATCTCGTCTTACCGTGAACACGATTGCTGCAAAGCACTAGTAACGTCGGGTTAAATTTAAAATTTAATTATTCATACGCGAGTTAATTCCATAAAAATAGTTTTATTTCCCTGTATATATCCTGTGACACCATTTCGACGATGTGTTCTCTCATTGTAGACCTGAACGCACTCGCACTACGTCGTGCGCATCATCGGTGTCGGTGGTGAGCGATCCCGCCGACCAAGATATCACTCCGCACGCCGTGGACCCGTTCAGTAAGTAATCATTAATTTCTCTGCAGATTATGAAATATACTTTCTTTGATTTTCACGTTTTGAATATCATATAATAATACTTTAATTATTTGATATCAGAGGAAATGGACGCTGTAGCTGTGAACGCGTCGGTGTCGGGCGCTCTGATGGAGTGCGTCAGCGCCAGCGACAGCGACTGCGACAGCGTCGTGATAACACCGGCCTGCGAGCGCTCTGACACTGAGGACGCGCCCTGCGAGGACGCGCCGCTGTGGTGAGCCCACCAGTATACCTCTCTATGTAGGCTGCAGTACTGCCGGTGGTACCAAGAGCTACTGCTCTAATAATGGCTACTGTTGCATTGAACGGGGTGTACCGGATGCGCCGTTATGTTATTGTTATGTATGTATGTATGTGTGCATGTATTATGAATATTTGATTTCCATACTAACTACACACCTTTCATTAGTAAAAGCGCCTTCAAGGTTCCATATCCTGCTGCATATATATTTTGTACCTTGAAAAAACTCGTAGTATTCGATTAAATAATCATAAGAAGAAGGTGATATAGAATCAGAATAATATTGTTGTAATAATTATATTATTCTAGGAAAGCAGGTGTATACACAGCAGAGGAAGCAGTCAGTGAAGCAAAGAACTTGCTTCGGTCTCTCCAGTCTCTGTATGTGAAGCAGATGAGCCGACTGCGGTGTCAGCTGCAGACCTCCCGGCTGCGGTATCTTAGAGCCTTGAGGGCCGAGAAGGAACACTACTGTAAGTTTAGGAGATGTACCGTTTTAATATTCACTGCGGACCAACAGTTCAATCTTTCTAGAAATTCTGTGCATTCACTGAATTCGTAGATGCAATTGATATTTCGCTTTTTAATTAAATATAAAGTTAAAATGTAATGGATTAAAATATAAAAGAATTTCTAAAATTCACGTAATACTCTAAATACAGTTCTCTATATATCTTGTAAATTCCCAGGCAGTATAAACTCCCAGTCCCGGTCCGGTCCGCTGTCGGTCCTGGAGCGGCGACAGCTACGCAAACTGAAGGCGTACGCGGGCTATCATCGACGACACGGGGTCGACGCAGTGCTCGCCAGGAAACTACACCACAAGAGAGCCATGGTGCTTACACGGTTTCCTCACGTTTGACGTAATATAAAATAAGAGAAACGGTCTAAACAAATATAATTATAAAAATCGTTAATATTTATTTCATTAATCACTACAGTATTACTTAGTAATTTAAGTATTACAAAGTTCACAGAGCATATAAATCTCATCCACACGGACAGAGTCGCGGTATACAACTATTTAGTAAAAAAGTAAACCTTTTTTCCAGCTGAAGGACCCGCCCGGCTCGCGGGTGCAGGGACGCTGCGTGTTCACGGAGGGAGGAGTGCGCTGCGAACGACACGCGCTGCCTGCCGCCAAACACTGCCGCACGCACATACTGCACGACACACTGCAGGTCATACACACACATTATATAATATATATATATATGTATATATAAATACACAAACGCCCCGTGGGCACCTTTCGCGAATCAAACTGCAGATAATGTAGTGTAAATAAAAATATATTTTTAAGTATAATAATGATTAATAATTTTCCTCCGTCGTAGGTGTTGTTCGTGGCGTGCGGCGACACCCGTGGGTCGGTTCCGTGCCGGGAGCCGGCCGCGCGCTCGCCGCTGCCGCGCGCCTGCCGCTACCACACCGATGCACCCGCACACGCCTGCTACGCACCACACGTACGTACACTACTTATAAATGAATTAATACTTTTAGATAAATATACACTATATGGAGCTAAGTGTATATATATATCTATCTCTATCACACCATGCTTACTGGGTGTTAGTCATGCCGGCCGCGACAAATGGAGATTATTTGGAATACGAATATCTTTTCTAGAGGGGAGTGCGATTACACGGTAACTTGCAAGGCTTTATTATATCTGTATCTACGTATCTACATGATAAGTTTACTAAGTGTAAAAAAAAATTTTTCATCAACAAATAGTATTCATAAGTTGATTATTTATTCCTATTCTCATGTATTGATAGTGTTCATTCTACTCAATGATGCTCAAGTTTTCAATTTATAATTAAACTTCTGTCTATTCTTACAGAAACAAGATTCAGACTCCGATTCTGAGTCCATGACCTCCGATCTGTCTCCAAACGAAGTGACCTCACCGGAGAAGAGGGAGGTAACTGAGGATATACCTGACACACTGCAGTATGACTGACAGTTGATATTCAGTCGTATGGGATACGACTTCTGGGACTAGTTGACTATCTTTGAAATGTAAACAGTGATTTCATGTGATTAAAATCTAGCCGGCTTAATTTAATTTGTAACTGCCAAGTCTCTGTAATAATTTTATAGTTGATTGTATTTTTTTTTGTTTTTAGGGCTAAAAAATCATCCTACTAAAAGTTTACCTTAACCACTGTTTGAATCAATAAGTATTATAGAAAAATAAATTATTTAAGCACTGCATACATATATACTTCATTGTATTGTAGGTATAAGATATTGAATCCAAGAACAGTTAATGCTAATCCTGCCGATTTAGAAACGGTTAAATATTAGTGAACTTAATAAATAAATTAAAAGTTATCTAAGTTTTAGGAATATTGTTATAAATTTTAAAACTGATCTATAACTTATGTGATAAGTGAAGTGATGTTTTGAAATATAATTCGTGTAAAATGTATGTAATAAATAGTGTAGTGACCAAAGATATTCGTGTGAAGTCGAGTTTAGCTTTTAGCTGCTACTAGTGTTATAAATATTGTATAAAAATTGATAAAACAAATGTAAGTGTTATTTTGTTTCATATTTATTTTAAAACAGATTGAAAAACGATCTTTAAAGTTTATTGCAATTTAACATAGGTTTATATTTTTTAAATAATTGCTATAAGAAATTGCATGTACAGAGGGGGGTCCAAAATTGAAATGGTAGTTATTTTGAAGTTAAAGTCTGTTTATATTTATTTTTATATATTTTTTTAAATACTTGTGTGTTTTCGAATTCAAGTAACTGTATATGTACAAAATTATGCAAGCATCTTATATTTATGTATAGATGAATAATATAAAATTTCTTCGTCACATGGGTAATTATAGTATTATTGTTTAATTATAAGAAACCAATATCCTAGTTAATAAACATTACATAAATGCACATAATTTATTTCTTTATTTCCTTGAAATATAAAGCTTATAAAGTGATAATACCTTACCATTTAGGCATTAAGTTTCGAATCTAAAAGAAGTTCCTAATAGATTAAAAAAAAGAAGCTGAAAAGTAATCATTTTTTTACATCTAAAGTAATGAATCGAAAAGATATCATAATCAAAGCATTAATTAATGAACAAAAAATCAAATACATTAATAACCTTATACATACGCCAAATTATTATATAAAAAAAACAACCCATAATTTTGACCTTAAAAAGACAAAGGCATATATAATAAAGTTCTGGTGGTAGCTTACTTACGGACTGACTATACTGACCATTTTATTATAATCATTGACGACTTAAGTGCGAGTAAATGATTTATTGAATAAAAATATTTTGGATTTGAATCAGCTTTATGTAAACTACTTCAAAGTAAGATTTAGCTCTGAAATAGAAGTTACAAAAAATATATATTTTATAAAGACTGAATGTAGCAAAAAAAAAACTAAAGATTACAATATATTTAAATAAGAGAAGGTTTATAGAAAACATTTTATTTGTTTATTGTTAATATAATCCAAACAATTTTTTTGAGTTTTCACATGAAAATTAAAATATTTTTTCTAAAATAAATAATAAAACGTTAAAAGGCACGAATGCATAAATTTTATGTTTTCTTCATGTCGTGAGGGGTAGTAAATAAAACATAGTTTGAAACAGAATCGTCGCTTTATTCAGCAATTTCCGGTTGAAAAAAATAATCAACAAAACTACACTGAAATTCTGAACATGACTATTTTTACAAACAATTTACAGCGATTTTTATTAGTAAATACGGATTCTTTGAATGCCTCCCTTGGCTTGAACCCGTGCGAACTCGCGGCTCAGGGACCGACTTCGAAGTAACTAAACATGAATAAAGTAATATTTACAAGAAAATTAAGCAGCACGCACGAACGCGTTAGCGTGGCAGCCCAAAGAGAAAGCTAAGAAAAAATACAGCGCCCTCTGTAGGGAAGCATTCAAAATGCCCGCGAGAGCCTAATCTAGAAATCAGAAACTTATGAGGTACACATTTTCCTATCCACTTTACTAAGCGTATGTTAACAGCCCCAAAAATGAGGCCAATTTTTTTTTACATTTTCTTCCCAAATTTGCAGCCTTTTGTACAGTATATGATACTTACTAATTATACATGTATAGACATAGTTAAAACCATTATTTTTTTTGGTCGTGATATTTTTTCCTAACAGATCATCTCAGAGCTGTTATGAAAAAATCTCACGTTTTTTTTAATGAAACAACAGGACATGCGTAAACGACTGATATAAGTTTCGCAGCTATATTAAAACCCCAATGTTACATTTAAGATACATAACCACAATATTAAGATATATTTCATATTTTTTTTTCGAATTTTTCACATTATTAACGAGAAGTTATGAAATGGATTAAAATTTCCGAAAAAGAAACTACACTTTAACGATAGTGCATTTTGTTCAGGTTTATATAACTTGTAATATCCCTCTACATGTGTTTATGTGAATTCTAAAACAGACACAATTTCTACATTGTCTACATTTACACATCAATATTGGAAACATCATATCAATAAATGGTTTTTAAAAATCAAACCGAAGCCAAAATAATAGAAGAATTATGGATTCATACAAAAAATTTCCAAAAATACTTATTTTTATCTGTTTTCTCACTTGGTGTCATAGTCAACGATAGTTTACATAAAATGGTAATTGTAGTTTCTTTTACAGTTTGATCTGTTAACGAGGAGTAAGGATATAGAGTACTTTAAATTACAACATTTTGAATGGAACGCTTTCTAAGTCATTGTTAGGTTTAGTATAAACTAAAGTGTCTGTATTATAAATACATGAATAAAAAATTATTGCATAAACTAAAAAGCACGAGTACAACACATTTTATATATTTATTGTTTTTTTACTGACACAATCTATAAGATATTTGGTTATTGAAATATTACCATGGATCGTAAAATGTGGCTTGTTTTTTTTATTCAACTAATAAATAACTACACTATGGAAATGTTTTACACAGTTTTCTAGGGCTTATTATGATTATGGTCACATTTAAAATGTCAAATCTTTTAATCATATTTGACATCTATGGGAATACATTAAGACTATTTTAGTGTAAACAATATTGAAAGTGTAGCGTGCTGTATTATAGGATATTAATTAAATTAAAAAAATGTTTATGTGGCTGCATGTAATCTTTTCTTTAAAACAAAAAAAGAATCATTTAATTTCAGTCCACACAAGAATTGCTAAATCAACAATAATATATACAAAGCTTATTTTTACAGTTCCTTCAACGCAATTACATTAATATTTTGACAGTTGTTGTTATACTACAATACAGCATCCACAATATAAAGTGTAATTATATCCTAAGTGTTTGCAGTTTTTATGTTTCTCCATTAAATTCATACTGGTCCGGCCAGCTGTCTAATTAAGTAAATATACACAAACTATACAATAATGCAGTTATATTACAATGATACATTAAATATACACTGAACGAAGATTTATCGCATTTTTTTTTATTAGCATGAAAATTCCTACTGAATGTTCGCTAAACAAAACCTAAGCGCGTTGCCAGCCACGGAAGTGTTTATTTATCTAATGACTGATAAAAATATTGAAAATGTGATATACTTTTAATAAACACACATTGTTTCAAATAATAAACATATACACTTTACAAATCTCTAAACATTGACATATGTGATGGCTGGCAATTGCTATGTAAAAGTTACATGTATTAACTATGTCACAGCCACTTAAATTATTTTTAATGAAGCTTGCTTTATACTAAAATGGACCATATTGGGCTATAGTTTACAGTACTGTTACAGTCACTGTCAAGGTCAATCATTGTATACTTAAAGTAGAAACAGTTTATGCATAATGCAATGCTAATTATATGAGCAGCTATTGTATATAGAATTTTAACATACATATTTGTTTAATAAACATTAATTATTAGACCATTCCATTCTTTCAAATAATTTAGTACAAGAGTGACAAGACATAATTTGCTTTTACTTTAAGATAACTTGTGTTAACTCTACATAGAAAAGTTCACATAGTGATATTTTTTTTTGTTGTAATTACTTTTATTTGAGATTTAATATTACCATTACTCAAAACAAATAAGACCATTACTTAAATCTCTGAATGAAGACCTCAATAAACAAAAATATTTTCTTGTCAATATCTTACATGGTATGCTATTAATTTAATGAGATTGTTAAAATTCATATTATGTATATTTGTATACAATTTTAGAGTAAGCAATATTGTAGCTTTTATAATCACTTGTATCAATCAATTAAATGTTTCAACAACTAAAATAATATAAATGAACATTGAAATACCAATAACATACCAGATTGAGGGATAACATCACTAAAATACCACAGCAGGCACGCATCCCACTAACATCGTGTCGGCGGGAGGCCCATCGTTCACTATCACATCACTGCGGTCCTCATCACTATCACTATCACTACCGCTATCACTTGGCGGTTGTCACGTGACCTCCATGGGCAGCGTCTCCGCGCGCCGCACCGCGTCCTCGTCGTCGGCCGCCGGCGCCGTCGCGCTCGACGACTCCACTATCTCGCTGGAACAACAGAACCTTAATTACGAAACGAGCCAATAATTAAAGCCATTGATGTTATAATTTAATAAGTTAGAGTGCTCACGCAACAGGCGTCGGCCGCGGTTGCGCTACCAGGCGACTCTGGCGTGCCTTGAGCTGCGCTGTGGTGAATGCGATGGCCTGAACGTTAGCCGCCAGCGCTTGACCGCCCGGTCCCGATATCGCTATCTTCTGACCCTTGGGTAATTGAACGTTCTTCTGTAACAAGTTGGCAACCACCGAGCTGGCGATGGAAGCCGTCTTCGTGGGGGCTATCGTAATACTCGTCGACGGTTCGGAGGAGGTCCTGGCGATTGGTGTAGCCACTTGTAAGGTTCGGTTCTTCAGTTGTATCTGATGTCGTACGTGCGGTGCGCGCACTGCTGGTAGTGACGCCCGCACCAGCTGGCGTCCATCCAGGCTAACGCTGACTCTGTGCGGCCGCGTGGCGGTCGCCATATTGCCTTTTAACGTCCCGTCAAAGACGACTTGACGTTTTTTAGCGTCGTTGAAATCTATTCTCGCACCTTGAGCCTTGACTGGTGGGGGTTGTCGTAGAACGTTGACCAAGTGTGGTTTTCCTAGTTGCCCGCCTTTTATTTCATAATATTGCGCTACAGACCCGTGCGGAGCCTTTATTTTGGCGTCACCTAATGCTGCGAGTGACACCATTGCGGGTAGTTGGGCCAACGATCGGTTTTGGCCGAACAGCTGGGCTCGTTGTGAATGTGTGAGCGGATGAGCGTGTAGAACTTTTAATTTGCTGGGAGTCACGTGATGAACCTGAGGGCCAACGACGACAGAAGGGTGGTGGTGTAGTTGGAGCGGTTTGTGACCTAACGCGGCTGGCGCTAGTTGGACAAACGGAGTGACGCGGCGGTTGGCATTGGCAACTGATACGTTTACGTTGGCCACATTTGTCATTTTCCCGCTTCCGGCGGTGACATTTGCGACGCTTGCGACATTTGCAACGCTTGCTGAAAATAATATTAATTTTAACGTGAGTGTTTTATACAATTCTTGTGATACAAATTTTAATCCAAAGTGGTGGGTCAGTGAAAGATATTTTGATGATGTGTACCCACCGACAGGTAGCATCGCAGTGAAAGGACCATTCTGCAGTAGTCCTACTACGGCTCCCGTACCCGTCCCCGCTCCCGTTACCGCTCCTTGGTTCGCGAGTCGCACCTATATGGACAATTAGGTTACGTTTAAAATAAAATGAATTACAATGTTATTAAAAAGAAAATCTTGAATGAATTTTATATATTTAGAGAGTAAGTAAATCTGAGTGTTGTAACTTCCAAAAGCAATGTATAAAATATCTCACTTTTAAACTGTCGGATACGGCGACGGTCACGATCTGCGGCTGCGACTCCGACGTCACGACGGTGACGTCGCTGGTCCTGCGATGAGCCGACGCTATGATGTGCTTCTTGAGGGGCGACGGCTTCGTCTGCACTTTAAGCGGCGGCGCATGCTCTTCCCTGCGGCGCTCCGGCCTACCCGGCGCGGGCGGCGCGGTGGCGGGCGGGGCAGGCGCGGCCAGGGCTGGGGCGGGGCCGGGGGCGGGCTGCGGTGGCGGCGGCGGGGCGGGCGGCGCTGGCTGTGGCGGCGCCTCCCCGTACAGCGGCTCCGGCCCTGCGGATACGGCCACCGTGCTGGACCCGAACGCGTCCCTCCATCGCTTGCGGCCAGAGCCGGCCCGCGTCTCCAAGCTCTGGCCTCGATATAAAAAAGAATCCTTTTCCACATCCTTTACTAGCTCCTCCAGTAGATCGTCGGTCGCCTTCCTGTCGCCCTCTAGGGACTTGAGATCCGTGTCCGAAAGGATGCTCTCGACCTGGGCTTCCGTGAGGCCGGTGAAGTTTTCCGTCGATAGATCCTCGCCGGCGTCCGATGAGCCGTTTTCTATGGGGTTGATATCGTAGAGGTCACCGAGAGTGAACTCCGACGTGGTGAAGGTGTCGAAGTCGCCGGTCGGGGGGTTGAGGGTAAGTTCGACGGATATGGGAGTGTCCGTTGTGATCGGAAACTGATCGTCTGCTGGTTTTTCGATGTAAGGTGGCGAGGGCGGTGGTGTTTTCGGTCGGAAATGTAACCTGGTAATAAAAAAAATGTTTTAAATATTGTGATGATAATAAAATAGCAAAATTTTTAACTGAACTTTAAAAGTAATTAAAAGGAAAAACTTGCCATTTCTTATTAACTTTATTGATAAACTTTTCAAATTCTTTCTCTACTGGCTGCAAACTTTCATCAGAATCGTAGCTGCTATCACTACAGCCGCTCCACGATCTTTTTCTTATAACCCTTTTTAGGTTTTCCGTAACTACTTTGTCTATAGTTCTCTTTTCACTAACACTTTTAACTCTATCACTTATTTCAATGTCGGGTAACACTTTTTCACTATCGACTTCCATATGTTCCATTTTGACATCGCTGGCGTCTAGTTTGTCGACATTCATTTTAACGTCGTCGACGTTAATTTTCATATCGACGTCTAATTTCAGGTCATCAACGTCGTTTTTGACAGGATCCATCCATAAGTGGGAATTTTTGGCCAGATGTCGCCTAAACGCGTGCCTCCAAGGATATTTCCCGCCCGTATGGTAATCTCTCGTCATCTCTTTTGGACTTCGATGTGGTTTAGTCTCCAATTCAACCTGTAAATTAACAACCTATCAATAAATCTGTCTGATTACCTTTAGGATTTAAACCAGAAATAATAAGAATAAAAAGAGATTTCATCAATATCCAGCGTGGTGCGCGTGCGGTCCAGCGCCACGCGGCCGCCGTGGTTCAATACAGTAGTGTGTCGGTTATGTACCTCCTCGTCGCGGCGCGCTCGCTCGTGCGCCCCGTGGCTGAAGGGCAGCGTGGTCCAGAGCGCGTCCAGCGTGGTGCGCGTGCGGTCCAGCGCCACGCGGCCGCCGCGCCCGCGCCGTCGTCGCGCGAACCCCACGCAGCGAGGGAAGGGCACGCGGAGTGACGTCAGCGTGAACCTATGAGAGGACATTACTATTCAACTGTGCTTTTATAAATTACATGCAATTATAGTGTGATGCACACTTGGTTATTAGAACTAAATAATTATTGAGCATTCGCGGCGATGTAGATCAAAGCTGTCGATTGGGATAATTTCTTAACTTGATGATCAGGTTAATTTATAATGATAATAATAATATCAGGACAAAATACAAACATTGATCTAACCCCTAAGTAAGCAAATTATTTGCTTGTGTTGTGTTAGACAACGATACAAATACATAGAAATACACATATAAATACTGAGAATATATTTAATAAACGACCAAACCCAGAAACACAAACATCTATGCTCATCACATAAATGCCTGTCTCTGCCGGGAATCGAACCCGAGCCCCAATGCGCCGTGACACGTGAGGCGTCTGCGCTAACCGCTCGACCAACGGGGCGGTTAAACTAATTCAATACCTGGTCCTCTCGTCCAGTTCGTGCTCAAAAAGTCCGTCCTTGGAAGGGTTGTCGGGGTCCACCGGGTCGCCGTAAAGAGTTGACGTTGGCTAGAAGTAAGCATGTTCTGATATTTAAATCAATTTAACATAAATGTTTTTTTTTTCATTTTTTTATCACGCAAAATTTGTTTACAAACTTTGAATACAAAGAATAAAGTCTGTAGCACATTTGAGTGTGAATGCATAAAAAATAAGTATTAGAGATGCTTAGCACGTATGAGGGTGTGTGCACATAAAAAATAAGAATTAGAGGTGGGTAGCACATATGAGTGTGTATAAATATAAAAATTTAATTGAAAATTTAAAAAACTTCTGATACAAAAAACCTATAAAAAGAATAAAAATAATATTATTATGTACTTATTGAAGTCGTTGTACATACGTTGATGATGGTGTCTATTTTACGAAGTTAATCATTGCGGACTTAGACTATAAGATTCGATATCGTAATATTTGTATTTGCCTTGGTAACTTACTTGTATTTTTATTTTTTCCTTTATGGCCCCGGCGCAACGACTTAATAAGTACATAATAATATTATCTTTTATACTACATATTTAGAAGTTTTTGTATCTCGGCGGTTTTTAATTTTTTCAATATAGGTTTTTATGGTTTTTAAAGTTATGTTACTGGTTTCTTTATTGTACTAAAAGAACATATGGACACATAAATTTTCACTTGTTATAGTATTTCTATCAATATTGCATAAAAACCTTTCACCCGCACCAATAAAACCTCAATATCTGACGACTGTTTCTGATGGAGACGACTGTTTCTATCTCGACGAAACATAGTTAAGAACTAACTCGACGAACCAGGTTTTCGATTAAAAAACACCGCAATCAAATCCGTCCACGCGTTTTTCTGATTGAATACCACGGACAGACACACAGATAGATACACAGAGCGACAGGTCAAACTTATAAAACCCATCTTTTTAGTTGGGGGCTAAAAATAAGTATTAAAGGTGTGTGAATCTTTTAAGTAGCATTTTCCATGATGCGCAATTTTCTTACGTATGTGAGCGAGAAATATAAAATGGCATGCGAGTGGCGGATAATATTGTGAGTGGTTTATGATATTATGAGTGGCATATGCGAGTGTGAGTGCGAGTGTTGCTGTGGTTGATGGGTTTGGATGTGTGTGTTTACCATCTCGTAGAAGCAACCCGGCTTCCGTCGAAAGGCGAAGGGTCCGTCGTCCAGCGGTGTAGTCTCCTCCTCAGAGGACGTGCACACGCCAGAATCTGGAAAACACATAAAATTTTGTTTTTTATTTCAGACATCGTTTTCTATTATAGTTTAAGATATATTTATTTTCAATTTTAGAGGCCGTTTTGTATAGTTGGATATGAATATAATATAATAGATAAAATAATCTTATATATATAACATAAACTTTCCTATTGTAACTTGAAATAAATATAGTCCTATTGTCCTTCCGATTAACCTAATCTAAACACTTTTATACTGTATTAATATTATATACAAACAGCAGAGGTATCGCACCAAGTATCGTCAAACCCTAACCGTCCCAAGGTTCCAAGGGTCTGTAATGACACATACTGACCTCTGTGCGGGACCGCGGGGACGTAGTGGCGATGCTTCCGTCTCTTGTACGGACGCTTCTCTCGCTGGAAAATAATACACGATAACAGACTACTTTTGAAGTTCTATATGATAATGTTATCTGTTTTTACTTGTATATGTGTATATCGTGTTCGAATACAATATGACAACGTACGACGAGAGACCGATCATAGTACATCAAACCATACCGAGGTGTCGGTATTTAGTTGAAGTGAGTGTAAGTCCGTCCGGGTAGTGTCAGTAGTGTCTCACCTGTCCCGTGTCGAGCGGGGCGGGCGGCGGATAGGGCGCCGTGTACTCTCGTCTGAAGCTGGCCGCCGTGATGGGGGCGGAGTACTGCGGCCTGGGGGACAGGGTGACGTCAGACAGTGTTCTAAGGATCACACTATATTTGGACCTATTTGTATTCTATGTCAAACTCAACAATCAAATTGTTTTAAGAAATTACGTTACAACCTATGAGAATATTAATTTGATATATATATGAGTTCGTTGTATCATCGACCGTTCGAAAATTATTTAAATTAATTATTTAATTATTATTATTATTTAGTTAATTATTTACAAATCATTATAGAGAAACCGGAGTCGAGGTGTCCGGTGTTCGGAGTGGTGTGATAAGAGATGTCTGCGTGTGTGTATAGTACCTGTACGGTGTATGCTTGTGTGTTATATCTGAGCGGCGTGTGCGTGTCTGTTGTAGCTGGGAGGTGTGAATGCGTGTAGTACTTGAGCGGTGTGTGCGTGTGTTTTATATGTGCGGTGTGTACATGTCAGTTGTATCTGTGAGGTGTGTGCGTGTGTGTAGTACCTGAGGAATGTGTAAGTGTGTAGTTCCGATGGTGCGTATCTGTTGTATCTGAAAGGTGTGTGCGATGTGTACGAATGTGTAGTACCTGATCGGTGTATGCGTGTATTGTATGTACCTGTGCAGTCTGTGCGTGTCTTTTGTTCCTATGCAGTTAGTGTGTGTCTGTTGTACCTGTGCAGTGTGTGCTTGTCTTTTGTGCCTGTGCAGTTAGTGCGTGTCTGTTGTACCTGTGCAGTGTGTGCGTGTGTACTACCTGAGCGATGTGTGCGTGTGTACTACCTGAACGATGTGTGCGTGTGTACTACATGAGCGAGGTGTGCGTGTGTGTCCAGTACTTGTGCAAAGCGTGCGTGTGTGTAGTACCTGTGCGGAGTGTCTGCGGGCGGCGGGTGCGTGTAGTCCCCGGCGGTGTATCGTCTGTCAGCTAGTAGCGCGGTTAGTCGCAGCAGCTCGCGCTTGGCTCGCTCGCGTCGCGCCACCAGCTCTAGCAAGGACAACGCCCTCGCCAAGTCGCGACGGAGTTTCAGCATCTTCTCGTATGAGCTCTCGTCGTTTTTTCTGTGAGGAACGGATTTACACTTAAAATCTATATCTATACATATCGGTCCGGTCGCAACATCGCCCCGAAGTAGCGAACGGGTGCCGCGAGAGATGACGGATCGAATCCTGGGTCGTTCGATAGCGTTGTATATTTTTCTTGGAAATGGTCGTGTCCCATGAGTGCGGTTTAAATGTATGATTTTGACATGAGATTACGTTGCTCTTATGATTGAGTGAGTAGAATCGACACCGATTGTTATCCGTTTTAATTCCGCATTTTTATTTGTGAGTGTTTGAGACATGATCGTGAATAGATAATAATAACATCAATAATTAATATGTCTCTTTAATCGAACCTATTTTTTCTAGTTTGCATTTTCTCAGTGCGTCTTCTGAACGCGAGGTAGGGGTTGTTGGTGGACTGTCCGGGCCTGTTTTCGGTCTTCACAGATAACACGAGCGGATGTTGCTGTAATGATGATTTAGATATGCTTTAGAATTCAACACATAAGATATTCAGGTCAGAACTAAGAGCTACAAAAAATAATATAATAATAATAATGTCAAAATTACATTCAGGGCTATATAAAACAAATTACCAATTTCCGAGCTAGTCTAAACACAAGACTCACAGTGCTGAGGCGCTTATTGAGCCAGTAGTCGTAAACAGCTATCACGAGATCGTCCTGCCTCTCTAGCAGGAGCTTAGCTTCGTTCAGAGTCACGACAGTCTGCCCTGAACTCTTCTCGAGCTTGTCCATCATTTGCTCGAATTTCAACTCTGTGGGACGAACTTTGATTATTAAAGGTCCTTGGTTCGATAACTGTTTTAGTTATTGGTTTAATATTCAATATTTTCATTAAACATTGCCTTTTCCTGTTTGTATATACATTGATTAACATTATTTGGAGACATGTGTTCCTTAACTATTTATATCATAGGGACGTGTTTGGACGTTATTTAAATTAGCCTCTACTATAAAATAATGAATATAGGGAGTAACTAAATAAAGACAACCACAAGAACTAACATCACATATTTTAACAATAGCGAAGCTTCTCTTAGCTAAAAAAATATATATTGTATTTAATGTGGTGTTTTATTATATATTACTAGCTGTTGCCCGTGTTTTCGTCCACGTACACTGTAAAAATAACATAAACCATAAAAATATTATTTTCGATTATTTTTGACACATCTCATACGCCAAAATATTTTAATCTGTTTAGATTGTAGCAAGGAACATAAAAATGGCATAATTGGCCATATTTCTATTATCATACATATATTTGAATAACATAAAACTCCTTCTAAAATCGTCGGGTAATAAGAAGGATATTCACAAATAATTATGTAAAATTCAGTGAACCAAACGATTAAAAGCGTCGCAATTACTTATCGCGCTACAACCTATGTTATGGCATAGACAAAACTACGAGCAAAAGTTAGTATTTCTATAACCTATGTGTTATTTTGGTACATAAGATGCATTATTGCTAAGTTTCATCAAAATCCGTTCAGTAGTTTTGGCGTGATTGAGTAACAAACATTACAGACAAACATCCAAACAATCGAACTTATATATTAGTCAGATAGTATTTCAATTATAATGAAGCCTTATCAAAAATAAAACTAAACATTAAACTAAGTAAAGTACCTAAGTAAAGTTAAATAATTAAAAAAAATATATATATACATACATGGACCAGGACTATTATATTAATAAATTATAATTATAGTTATATACATATGAATCAATTTTACAATAGGTGTATATATATATATTACCTGTCAACTCAGGGTGCCTTTGCTGTTTGAGCCACCGCTCGTCCTCTGTGTCGATGTCGTATTCCGGGGCCTCCTGCTCTTCCCACAGCGCTGTAAAAACATTTATTCATAAGTATTGTAAATGTACAAGTTTTACAACAGGAGACATAGATGGCGCTACTAACCGTATAATATATCGAATATTGTATTCAAACTTATAAGATATTTTCTAGGCAGGAAGCAGAAGGAATTATTCCCCCTTACATTCATCCTTTATAAATAATACACAATATAAACATCGTTTCCTGTTATATTAAAGTTGAAACGCGTGACTCGAGTACACGAATACGATTGCTGTTAGAAATTAATATTTGTATTATACATTACAAATATTATCCTTCTTGTATTTATTATATAAATAACTCTTAGTCTGTTGGTTGGAAGACATAAAAAACAATATCTTTATGACATACATAATATATTACTTAGCAAAGCAACACTTAAATACGATACCTATTCCGACGTAAAAAATATATTTAAATAAACATTCTAATTGTCTTTACACGTAAATTAAAAACAAACGTATCTAATATCAATTTAGCCTCATTAAGAGTGTATTGTGTTTCGAATCAGTCTATTTTAAGACATGAAAAACAATTATTTTTAATAAGTTTATTGACAAAATATTATTTTTGGTATCTCACATTAGATAATATTGCTTGCTTGACTACACAGACTTGCGAGTATGACATGCTCTTGACATACTACTATAGTTACAATGTCTTCTATAATAGAAAATGGGTGGTAATTGTTCTATTACTAAAGGAGTTGATAGTTTATTCAGTGCTTCATAATAGTGATTGTAAACATTCCGTTCATATTGAGATTACATGCCCTTGTTATCTCATTTGAACCAACCTTAAATATATTTTACCATTCCAAATATGAATGTTTATAATTACTTTGTTTATTTTGACAGCAACTCCATACATCCAGTAAGGTTAGATATCAGACATGTTTTTCAGATATATAGGTACATAGATATATAACTAGTAAATTTTTTTTTTATTCAAATATTTTTGTTACACTTTCAAAAAGAGTATCTATTATTCAAAATTTCTAAACCTATCATAAAACTTTCAATCTTTAGTCTTAGCACAATTAAAATATGAGAAATATTACGATCACGAATTCAAAATTGAAAACATTTCAGCAACCGGAAACCGTCACGTCCGCATATAAAAAAACCTATTCATAAAGCAATTCAGTAACAAAAATACACAAAAGTAAAAAGGTCTTATTCGATAGGAAAGCGGTAATAGTTTGGCACAAATCCAAGTTTTTATTGAAATGTACCGGAAGGATTTTCACGTAACTTTCATAAAGATTCTTCAGTTTGAAAGTCTTTCAAACGCTCTGTCGATTTTATTAGGTTTTGATTATGTCAATGACAGAGCTACTATGTAATAAAAATACATTTACTACCTGTATCAAATATATAAATACAAAAATTAAAGTAGTTAGTATTTACTATTTAAATACCTAGTGTGTAAAAACTGTGCTAGTTGTAAGTTGGAACTCGCCCAACAGGCCTAACATCAACTCTTAACAACTATCATAATTTTAAAAAGTTTTGTTGCATTACTACAATAATATGTATTACTTAGATACTATAATTCGTATCATGATTATTATAAAATAATAGTATATATTCTTACTTAGTACGTAAATGACGTAAATGAACGAATACTTTTCTATTTCTGAAATAGGGGGAATGAGAGTTCCGGATTTTTTTTTTTTTTTTTAATTTTCTTTTTTATTTTGAATGATTTAGGATAACGCCATCAAAACATTATTAAAGTAATATTACTTTTAGGGTTTCATGGTACGAGAATCGAAATAAAGATTATTGTAATATTGCTTTAAGAGATGGTGGTAAGCTCCACGGCCGTTCAATATCTTTGAGTCGTTTATATATCATGTAGGATATCGATAATGAGTTTTCCAATACAGTAATTGTCAACTGCAAGGCGATAAGCTCATATCCTTTCATCACGAATGAAACATCGTTTCATTCAAAAAGGAAACATCTATGCACCTTCAGGAAAATAGACGAGATAGACAATGATAAATGTATACCTTTAAAACAACCTTATAGGTTTTTTTTCGATTAAGACTGCAATTTATGTTAAAAAGAAAAATAAGAAAATATTTTCTTATAATCTTAATTTAATAAGTTACTCTAATATTTTGTATGAATGTTCCCCATGATCCCTGATACTTTTAAATTTATTTACAAGTATTATATACTAATTTATTACTATATTATAATACTATAGAACCGACCATAATTTAGTTAATACTATAATTGTCATTGGAAAATCCACCGTGCACTATCGATTTTTGTATTATTATTATAAAGTATTTAAATAATTTTACAATACTCCTAACAAAGGGATTTTTGGAATTAATGCAACATGTACTTGGGGTGAGTTATGGATGACAACGTAACGAAGATAATGTAGGTATCACAAATAATTATGAATCACTTTATTATTACGTTCATCACTTCAATTACTACACCTTGCTATTGCTATCGCGTGAACCGCAGGAAGTTACATATTCGGCACATAGAAAAACATGCAATTTTCGCAATTAAGATATTTTTGTGTAAGATACCACCTACCTGCAACACCTACTCAGCTAAATTTTTCTAATACTGTGATTTCTCATAATGTAGATTTGTAATTTTATTTTATATATTAAATATATTTATATTATATTTCAAAAACATAGTGTATACAGTATAAGGCTTCTAATATACAAAAGTAAAATTCAGAGAAAAATCCCAAATGTCACTTCATCTTCATCCCAATACAAATTTCAGATAGTAAAACACTTATTTTAACATAAGTTAAATTATTCTACTAATGTACCTAAGGGCACGACTAATGTTATTGATCACATCCAAACACTATGAATATTAGACGTGTACAAGTATTAATCAATCCAATATCGGATATATAACCCTGGGAATACAGCATGCAATGTTACTGCACCAGTCCGGGTCACTGAAATATATTAGCTACATAATTTAATTCAAGCAATAATATCATTGTTAATTATCTTAAGACTTTAGTTAACCTTTAAAGAATTCACGTGAGTCATTCCTGATATAAAGACTATTTTGATTCGATCTTTTAATTCATTTGCAAACTTTAAACCGGTATTTTATTTAGTCTAGCTGTCTATCATATTTCAACTTTCATTTATTGCGAGATATGTTTTATGATCTGACATTTAATTTATATTTGAATATATTTTTTTTAATTATGCATAGAGTACATATGAAGCACTATTTAAACTTGTAATAGAGACTGCTTGAAATGTTGCAATACCTTTAGATAGCTAAGGCAGAGCTAAGGACTAGTCTATTAAGTAACAACTAATAAAAGTTGTAAAATAACTCTCATTTACTGTTAATATTAAATAATCAACTCTTTGTACAGGATTATTAGAATTTTATAATGGTCAGGATAATATTAATAATTTAGAAATATGCTCTATTGAAAAATAGAATACATTAACTAACTCTAATAATATGAATTTGGCGAATATACAAAATATAGATAAATTTAATCTCCGTTCCGTCTTGGATGGTAAAAATAAAAATGAAACTTATTGTATATATTTTATTTTTAATAATTTATATTTGTGAGTCAGTTAATTATTATGATTAGTGTAGGTACACACCGACAAATTGACCATAATCACCAGATAGTTTCCTACAAACTCGATAGGTACAATGACACATACATATTGAAGTGAATAAATTATTTTACGAGTACACCACCAACTCAAATAGTGACTTAAGCATTTAAATTTATTATTGAGTAATCTGTTTTTTATTCGTAATGAAGGAAAAGGAAACTTTATTGACTTTTATTTTTCAAAGGTTTCATCTGCATCTTGTGATTTTTTTTTTAAATATACATGCCTATTATTAATAAAACTAAAGACTTTTTTGTTGAACTGCTAAACCCTTGCACTACCAGTCAAATTAAAAAAAATAAAAGTTGTATATAACACTTACAACCAGTATTAGCAAAACAGTAGCTAGATATTAGTTTGAAAACAGCTAGTTATGTCATTTTGTTAATGTAAAATACTTATTTTTTATATTGATACATCAAAGGTAAACAATGTTTGTAATTGTATTTGTTTCTTCATTTTACTGTGTCAAATCGGATAGTGTTTTTATTTATTTTTGTTTGGTACTGAAACCATTCGTATTACAACAAAATCAGCGAACGGTTTTTAATTTCTTTGGAATTTTTAGTTGAACTCATATCTCATGAAGTTTAATAAAAATGATAGTACCTATGTTAATGTTTATAAAACGGAGGCGAGCAAAGCTTTGTTTGATATTATATATATTTGTTAAAATCGTCTATATTGCCCCGACAAGAGGAACAAGATTAATAATGTGACAATATGAATATTCAAATATAGGCATGCTATTGGTTAAAGTTTTAAATTTAAAACATTTATGTTATCTTAATACAAAAATGTGTTCACGTAGCTATGTCTGCCACTAGTAATGTCATATTTAGTTTTAGGTATTATTATAGTTTAGTAAAATGTAAAGCATTTCCCTTATCGTACAAAATTGGAACTAAACTAGTCATTTATAATAAATATATTTATTCTGCCAATATTGGCAGATAGTCAAAGGTCAGAGTTCATCTTATAGAGGCTTTATTTACGGAATTTAGTCTATGGAGGAACTATTTACTCGCCCTCGGGAGAAAGCGATTTCATATAAGTCTTATACAATGTACAACATGTTTTTAAAATATAATATAAATGTATTTTTACATATAAAATTATTTACATATTTTAATATAATTAAACATTTCTTGAGTGACAATGAATTAAACAGTTAATTTAACAGTCTTATTAAAACAGACCCACTAAAATGAATGTCTGTGAAATCTGGTATGCCTTTGTTTTCACAAACACGTATAAGATGAAAGCCAACATGAAAATTATACAAGAGCATGTATCTTTCTTTTAGGCTTAAAATTTTCAATGTGTGAATGTAAACTTACATTCACGGGCGGCCACCCCAATGCTTCCACCCGCCCCACTCCCCCCCGCCAACATAATGCTATGTAATAATATGCTTTCTGTCTGCTACATTGCTCACGTACGCAGAAATGTAGCTATTATACCTATAAGGTAGTGTTTTATTCACGTTAGGAGTCAAATTATTGCTATAATAAAAGGAGTTTAACAATAAATGGTATGAGGGTGTGTTATGTTTTTCCAAGGATTTGTTAGGACTTCTGGTTGTTTCTCTTTCATACCACATATTAGGTATATGTTACGGTCGGAGACCGAACTGAAAGCTCGTAAGGCAACAATGGCAGCTTAAATCGAAGCGAATCGAGCGAAAATAATACTAACATGTATATAATGTTTAATTTATTTCTCTCTTAAAGCACTTTTACATAAACCCCGTCTTTTGTTGTTTTAAAGTTTGAGGCAATGAAGCAATATTGAAATTGGTATGAATTACGTTTTCATGGATATTTAATAAAAATGTTTCAAGTATATAATATATTACAGCTGTTTACTATGTGAAATAAAACATATATTTATTTATATTTATGTAGTATGCGTAAAGTATGTATATTATCCTCAATGATGTGAGTCATCGGGCGTGTATTTAATTGGTTAGAGCGGTCAATATATTAGGTATGTATGTGTTAGGGACAGGTGTGGTGATAGAAGCACCTTCCAAACAAAATTAAAGTAATTAGATTACTTTATATGTATACGAATATAAAAATAACTTAAAAATCCATTATGAAACCTTTGTATTGCAATCGATGCATGTCCCTGAACAGAACTTGATTAAACATAAAAGCTTGCAGCGAGGAAATCTCAGCCAGAGGGAACGAAAATAGGGTTGTGTAAGATAAAACTATATTCCAATTTAATAAATAACTGGTGATGATTACAACCGATCAAAAATATTATAATAAATATAGTGTCACTCGAAGATAATTTTTTATTCTATAATATAAAATTGTAAAAACAATCTAAATCATAAAAAGACATCGTAAGTAAACAAATTTAAAATAATGAAGCATTATATTGAAACTAAATCATAAAGAGGGGAAAATATTTATTGGTTAAACCAAAATAATTTTTCAAAGTTAGTGCCAACCCTTCGCTACGGCTGGCTTAATATCAATTTGGATAGAGAGTTATATTTTCAAGACCAGAATTTAAACTCACGGCCTTTGCTTTAAAGTTTATTTTAGCATAAAAATAGCTGTGTGAAGTGGCATTACAGCCATATTTTATTTTATATTTCCTAATTAATTTAACTTCATCATTTTTTATCTATAACTAATTTAATGATAACATAATACAAAGTGCTCTGTAAATAATAGTCTTACTATTACTGGGACAGTTTAAATAAATATAATCCATTTAAGCCACTGGAATGTCTAAGTCAACGCTAGCTGTTGTAACTTTTAACCAAACATTCCCTAACAACCGAGTGTTTGATGTCAGTAAAATACCTTGCATGTACTCACACCAGTTTACACAAAAGATATAAAAACTTTATATAATTAAACCACTTCACCTATAAATAAAATGCAGTTAAAGAATCTGTTTGTGTAATTTCCGTTACGTACATAACGTTTTACTCCACTTGTTTATTTTATTATGATGTAATAGCAAATAATATAAATGTAATTGTGTTTGTTTGTTTGTCCTTCGATCTTTTATGAGGCGACGTAGCAACGGATAGGATATACATAAGGACTAAAGATATAAAATGAGAGGTCGGGATAGCACAGTATTTAGTGATTTTCAGACTTCGATTTGAATAAAACTTATTTTAATTGTTTAAATAGAAACACTCCCATATTTCTCTTTCCCGTGACAAAGATTTTTTACAGGATATTCAAAACGTACTGAATAAAGAATAGAGATTGATTTATAAAAGCCTTGTAATTACGGAAGATTTCATCTCTGTCCTGTCGCCTCCTTACCCAAAAAACATATGATGGAAAGTTTAAAAAAAAATATCAAAATGTTAGTTAGGTTTATCCATTTAAAATAACCAATTAAGATGTTTACAGTTATTTTAAAAACTATTAAATTATAAGTTTAAAAATGAAAATAAATTTTATGCAATACGTTTCCGGAACAAACTAATTAATAGTAAAATTGAAAACACAGTTGCTTTTAATTAATTCTCAAACTTATATCTACATATTTTTTTAATTCGAATCATTTATAAAAATAATTATATTTTATAGGAATAAGTAACTAAGAGTCACATGCGGTTTCGCCTGAGGAACAACAGTCATAAAAATCTCATTCTGATTTTAAATTAAGATAATTTTTAGTACATTACGTAGGTAAATTGTGGATATGACCTTAATCAGACAAGTCAGAACACAGGAATCAAAAATGACCTAAACTCTAAACAAAGTCGGCCCAGTACTAAGAATATTTAGAGGACATGTATGTATAACATACCTAATCCTTTTTACATCTACTTTACTTCTACTTCTATTAATTACTGAATGTTCTTCTTAAGGCAGTCCATTTCAAAAAATCCTTTCTTAGTGCTCACATGCTTCACTAGAGGAACCTACACACAAAGTGTCACGTGAATCCATTAAAGAAATAAAAAGTTTTAAAATATCTTTAAACATGTATAGCCATGGGCAGGGATTCGAACCCGCGACTACTGGGAAACCGTCCCGTCGCTCTAGTAGTCGCGGGTTCGAATCCCTGCCCGTATCGGTTTATTTTTCATTCTTTATTTATATAAATTTAAATAAGCTTAACATGGCTATACATGTTTAAAGATATTTTCAAACATTAATTTCGGTAGTGGCATCTTTTCAATGTTTATCTATACTGCAAAGTTAGAAACATTGGTTAGGATTTTCGAAAGAAACCTAATAGATGTCACCACCGTCCCGATAAAGACGATTACATATAGAATGCTTAATTCACCGAGACGGACAGCGATACGGTAGCTCAGTTGGTAGAGCGACGGGACGGTTTCCCAGTAGTTGCGGGTTCGAATCCCTGCCCGTATCGGTTTATTTTTCATTCTTTATTTATATAAATTTAAAAAGTTTAGTTAACCTTTTTTTAACTTTTCTCATCTCCTAATCTTCTCTTAGAATTCCTTCCACAAATACTTCAGCTTCTTGCGTTCAGTAGTTTAGACTGCGTTTAGTTTCTGTCAGTCTGCCACTCAGTAACGGAAAGTATTATATATATATGGGTGTTTCTCTACTAACGGGAAAGTTTTGCATGAAATTTGTCCTGCTCACTTTTTGTTTTAAAATAGGATTCTAAATATATAGAATGAAAGCTAATAACAAGCGATTTTCAAGTCTATAAAAGGCTGGAAGATTACTCTGCTATTTCCAATTTTAGAAGTTTTTTTTTTCGGTGCTTTTTTTTCATTGACCTCCTCCCTCTTTTGAGGATCATTCTTATAACATTTGTATCAAAACTTTGCTGTTTTTCCCTTTTTTTTCTAATATTTATTCTCTCGTCATTTTATAATTTTTTTTGGGAGGTAACTGGCATGGTAAGCCGTTTCTAAGCTATATTTGTAATTACTGTACTTAAGGATAATAACTGCATATAATCCATTTAGTAGCTAATTTTATTTAAATTTATATAAAAAACAATCCACTGGAAACTATAAAACTCCCCTGAGTTGCGTCGAAACAGGGGATTGTCGCCAGGGGACTGTCACCAGGGGACTGTGTTTTCTGGCACTAAACAGGACTGTACTCATTATTTACGAATCCTAGTTTATTTCACAGCTAAATAATATAACTGTACGTTTATTTTCTTATCGATATATCAAAATCATATTCTAATTAGAAAAAATTACCACTCAAATTACTTACCAGGGGACTGTTACGCATAACGGCCCCGACGCGTGATTCAGTAACTATTGCAAAAAATTAAACTACCCGCAAAATGATGGCTCGGTTCTGACTCGATATGATCGAACTTCACACTGTCAGCGATTCATTCAACACAAAATTAAGACGTTATCATAGACTATATAATTTTGTTTTATTTTTTTCAAATTAACCAGAGGATTGTGTTCAAATATTTAGGACAACACTCAGGCGGTAATTTCGAATAATTATTATTACATTTACGTAGTGTTTGTTCAACATATATCATTTTCAGTATATTTAGTTTTATATATATATATATATATATATATATATATGTATCAAACGACTACATATTACCGTTATTAATATGGAGCAAATCAATGACGTTTGTTGTACAACATCGCCCCCTTAAATATTTTTAATATATGTTTTTAGAATGTATTGTTATAGCGGCAACAGAAATAAATCGTTTGTGAAAATTGAACTTTCTAGCTATCACGTTTCATGAGATAAAGTCTGGTGACAGACAAACAGACAGGTAGACAGACACGTGGTCTTAGTAATAAGGTTTCGTTTTTACCTTATAGGGTACGAAACCCTAAAAACACATATTCAAACAAAGAAAACCTTTGAAATGTATAACATGACATCACATTCTTAATACATATTATATCTCACGTAATAAATTGTTGGAAGCAAGTTGAAGTATTAATGAGATTAACGGAAAACCCCAGAAACATCAGACAACAATGGAAAGCCGCTTATTTATACATTATCTATTAATGTACTGAATAACATATTCGGAATACAGGATTTATATTTACACAAATAAAGAGGAAGATTATTAAATAAAGATCCGTTGTTAATTTTATTCCACTCAGCCGCTGGACCGATTTTGAAACAACTTTTGCGTGTTTTTTTGGCCTCTGGAAAGTTTAAACTAACTATTGGACTCGGTAGGTGGAGTTAAGTAGGAATTATAAATTCCCAACTCCCACTGAGAGATAAACATAACAATTCTGTCGTCATTACCATTAAGAACAAATGATGATTATAGTTCTAATGTCGAAATATAAACCGTAAAATGCTAATGATCATGACACAAAATTTTGTTAAAGCGTTGGAGTAAATGATAAATGAATACAAGTGACGGAGAAAAATAAAGAACGAATATACACGATGCTAACGTTTCCATAACTTAATATATAATAATATATTGAGTTTATATTTTTAGTTGATGATATTGAACATTATATAGCTACTGACAGATGGTTAGAACATATGGCGAACTTGATTCGTATTTTGCACAAGGTGTTCGTAAGATTATGTGTTGTAAAATATTTAAAACATAATATATTACTGAATATGACCTTAAATCAGATTGTATTTGATAATAACTAAACAACTTTCAACTGCCACTTCTAGGATCTAACAATCTTTAATAGTTTTAATTTTCAAGTACTGTTGTCAAGGTTATGACGATTTTTTTTGCGCAAGCTCTTTCCTATATATCTTCATTTATTACTAGTGTCTTAGTGACCATATTGTATTAATATTTGCATATTACTATTTATTATACATATTTCAATAGGAGATAATAATTCAAAGATGTGTTAGAATCCCATAAGTAGGGTTATATTTATTTGATTAATATATTATGTGTTTAGCCTTTGATATTTATTATATGTATATAAAGATTTCGGAACAACATTAGTTGAATGCAACCAAATACGGGATCCAATAAGTAGCACTGTGTACAAATTGTTATTAATAATTAATTATTAGTTGACGCGAGCAAAGTCGCAATATATATCTAGTATTATTATTATTACGGGATGCAGTAGTATGGGGCGTCAATATCAATAGGAGTAAGACCACATGGCGCGTTCAACATATACGAACTTATAAGTTTTAACATTAAGAATTACTTTAAATTAAACATGAATTACCATTGAATTATAAGACGTTATTATTATTATATTCTTCTTTTTATTATAACCTCCATTTATCCATTTAATTATAATAATCAGTAAATTTGGGTAAGCAGAAATTACATGACGTTAAAAATAAACTAATAAATAAATATATTAATAAACTTTATAAAGATGGCTGTAATTAATTTAACGATCAAACCTTTTAAAAACAAACATCTTATATAAATATAGTTAACGTAATGAAGAATAATCCTTTTATTACGTAAATACTAATTTAACTCCAGTAAAGCTATTCAGAGTTTTAAATGGGAACATTGTCGCTCCCTACACATGAGAGATTCCTTGCAACTTCCCTTTGTAAGACAAACATGTAATAACAAGCAACACTGATACTTATTACATAGCCTTTAGGTCTATATTCAGTTTCATATTTACATTTAAACCAGCTGACATAATCAGCTGTATTGCACGAGTAATTGGCTGACTCATACTATTTTTGTACGATCGTTGAATTTAAGCCTTACAGTTATGAGATAGAATTCATTTTTAAATGACTGTTGTTTTTCAATAGTCCGTAATACAAGGGAATAAAGCTCAATGTCCATGAAACAACGGGACTTGCGATTTCTTATCATTAACGGTCACAGGAAACAGGGTTCGAAATTCGAATAACATTTGCAATTTTTGTTTTTGTTAACAGAGTGTATTAGGAAGTCTGAAACGAAACCTTGTGATGAAGTATTTCTCTCGATTTTCTTTCTCTTATAAATAAGTATTTTAATATTTTACGGATGGTTTATAATTAACAACTTACGTTCATTAATTTAATGATTAAATACCTTCAGGATTTTCAAACCTTGATTGATGGTGAATTCCTAGCTATTATTTTACATAATGTTGTTAATTCATTTTAATATACAATGTATATTTATAGTAAAACACATAAATAAAAAAACTTATTCCAATGATAATTTCAACAATAAATTTAAATTACAAAAAATTGCATTCATAATTACTTTGAAGTTAATTTGGAGAAACAAAGTAACTAACATTAAAAATATTACTTTCATTCCGGCATTGTTACATTGTATCAATCTATTTTGAGATAATAACAGATAATTATTCCGTAAGTAGAAACGATATAGGGTTATTAAGGAAATAGTACAATCGATGCTAACCTCATTAATAAAACATTTTTTATCTTTATCTTTTTAATGTTAAACTGATTTAGATTTCTTCAATTGAATGGAAAATAAATAGATAGATAGATAAAAAAAACATTTGTGTGGAGAAAAGTTTAATATAAAATCTTTATCTTGAAAACTAGTTATCCGATACCAATAAATAAAAAATAATTGCAATCGGTCCAATATTTTTGACATGATGGAGAGACACATATAACATACAACAATATTACAGAGTTTATGGATCTACACCAAGTAATTCAGCATGACATTTGAAACCATGATTATATTAAATCTATATATCAAATTTCGTAGTCTACGATAACTAAAGTAATTACATATATATATATATATATATATATATATATATATATATATATGTATATATATATGTAATTACTTTAGTTATATCGGAATTTTGTCCGACTACTTTCGACCCTATTTGGGGTCTATCTCATGAACTCAAACCAAGGCAGACTGACGTGTCTGCTGAATGAGTTTGAAAACTATATTAGGGAAAAATCCGATATCACGTTAATATGGCCAGCTAAATATAATATATGTAGCTTTATATATATTTTCACTATGAAGTTCATTTTTTCATTTGAATCTTATCTGGTTTATAAATATATTTCTTTGCTCCAGTATACTCTTCAGTATGATATTCCACTTCTCCAGAAAAGTTATATGCTATATACCTAGTCTAGCCATACGTTCTGTTATAAAGAAAATATCCGATAATTGCTATAAAAAAAATATATATTTTATAGTTTTATATGTGATTATTTAGAGTGAAAAAGTTATGTTAATGCACTAAACTAGTTATTCAAAGTGTGCACCCTTAGCTTTAACACATGCTTTTAAACGGCCGGAACATTCGACTCAATATTTGGGTGACGCTTAAAGCAGGCCATGTCCTTTAGCACAGACCACAATTTATATTCCAAAGGGTTTAAGTCCGAACTAGCCGAAGGCCAATCATCAGGCTTTATGAAGTCTGGAATATTTTGCTCAAGCCAAATTTTTGTAGTGTGCGCCTTATGACCCTGGGCTGAATCCGGTTGGAATGTCCACAATTCGTTTTTGAATAAGGTGTTGTTGAGAGGTTTAACTACCGCTTCTAACATACATACACTCTGACTGAAAGTGTTCACTCTTTTTTCGCAAAAATAAAGTTTCGTAATCCCTTGGTAGGAGACACCCCACCATGACATATGCTGGATGATGCTGGAAATGGTGGCCTCGCTGAACTTTGGCCACTACCTCGGAAACATCTTTAGAGCTGTGTGCATACACTTGATCATTTTGTTTGTTGTAATGGTTCTCGATTGAAAAAAAAATCATCTGAAAATTGAATTTTTCTTTGTTTTTCTTCCGCGTTTCGATCTAACAGCTGTTTTGATTTTTTGACTCTCTGTTGTTTTAGTGCCTCATTTAAGGTATGTCCTGTGTATCTCCGGTAAGCCCCTAGACCTTAGTCTTATTTGATAATCCGAGAAAGTGTCCTCGGTGGAATTCTCATTTCTCTGGAAATGATTTTCTTCTTCCTTATGGGATTCTGACGAATTCTGGCCTTGACTCTATTAACGGCCTGGTTTGTTGGAATAGGCCGCGGTCGGCTGGATCTCTCACGGTCATCAACAGACATGGTACATACACAAATATTCGGCTCATCCCTAGTTTTTTTAATGTATCAAAAATGTTGGCTGGCTCCTTACCTAATTTGTATAGTGCAATTACTGCAACTTAGTAATGCTCTCTAGTGCCACACTCACTTTTCAAAAGAAAAAAAATCTGAACAAAAACATACAATAATAGCGGTAAAGAAGTCTATTTTTTTATCGTAGAAGGTTATCGTAGAACATTAGGTTCAAAATTCAAATTATTGTTTTTTAAAGGTATTTAATCAGCCAGTAACAGAATTTATGGCTAGACTAGTTATAACATCACACGACGACTGTTACAGAATATCAATAATATATGAAATTGGGGTGATGCTGTTTATTTCCACAATTTATTCAATATACTTACTGCGTTCGCTCTCCCGTGGTTCAAAAGGATGGGGTCGCAGGTAACATGTATTGTGTTAAGATATGTAGCATTGTTTAAGATAGCTACTGAAAAGGCTTCTCATATTGACATGTATATAAATAATAAAGTAAGGTTGTAATATTTTGTACACAACGTATTTAACCAATTTATGAATTTAAAAAAGAAACAGTTTATACCCAATATTTAAGATAACAATATTTTTTAAATGTAGACCGTTTAAGTTTTTCTGTTACACGGTTTGGACGTGTGATCAATTAAATAATATATAACATGTCGCTTAATCTGGACTCGGTTTTAATCCTCAGATATATAGCAGATATTTGATAGATAGCTAGCCAAATTAAGTTTTTTTCAATAGCTATAAACCAACCGGCCTAACTGCCAAACGTAACATCGTATACGGGAATAAATCTATCACACAGACTGTTTTGTGAATTGGATGTGTTGTAGTAATAGTAATATTAATATTAAACTTTTGAAACCTCATACTATTCTAAAGGGTAGGTCCATGAAGAAGAACCGGCAATAGCTCCATAATTATTATGGAGTCACAATCATAATCGACACGTGAGAATAAAAAAGCATTCAAGTGAAGCATGGTACTAGGAATACTATAATAAAGAACAAGCACTACAAGTTTTATGATGCTCTCACTTTGAATTAAAACAATGTAACTTTAAACATTCAAATAATAGTAATTGTTTAATGTCTTACATAATTACTAATTATTATTAGTTTAACAATAATATACAATTAATAATGAAAATAAAACAATATTATATGTATAGGCGGGTACGTTTTCCTATACGTATAGATTTACTGGCATGCTAAAATAATAAAGAAAAATACATAGTACTATTGTCAAAAATATTTATAAAAGAATAATGCTTTAAGAAAACTATGCTGTTGCTGTCGACAAGTTTAAGTAACGCAAAAATCGTGTCTAATTAAAAAAATATTAAAACCTTCAATTACGTACATAAGTTTTATTTCAAAAAGATAACGAAATATTTTACAGCTATCTAGTTTTAAATGTTTTAATAAGCCATTCATTCTAATCTTATTTCAACAGTCATTTTACGTAAGTGCCTACTATTATCGTAAATTAATTATATTTCATTCGTTGTCTAAGTATCAATTTCCCACTTTAACATTACATTTTGTCGAGGTACGAGACGTCGCCACTAAACGACATTGGTTTTAAGGACGCTGACGTAAACATTGTTCAAGAAGTGTATTTGATAATGTATATTTTTAGTGAACAATCATTCAACATATTATCTACTAATGAACATAAAAATGTGCAAATTTACTATAAAAGGATGTTACTTAGAAGCGCTGATGAATATAAAATTATTTTTATAGCATGTAGATGAAGGACCATTTAATACTATTCTTGTTTTAGTTTTAATAGAAGAACTGAGAGCTTAAAGTTATACTTATAAAATAGCAAGTAATCGTAAACAGATTCAATTACGTAATTATAACTTTACTACTATAAAACACGGACGACAAAGATTTAAGGATTTAAATACATTAACCATTACTTCCTCTAAATATAATAAATATCGTAAATTAATAATCTCGGTCCTGATTTCTTACTTGTTGATGTCTAACTCAAAAACATAATGACTCGGCAACAAATGATCGATATCTTTATTAGGTACATTTAGCATTACTATTAATAAAGTGATAATTCTTTATGAATACGTAATGTTTTTATGAGTGTGATGAAAATGTTATGATCATGATTCATCTGTGTTCTAACTTACTAGTTTCTACTACAAATAGCAGACGCGATTTCGCCTTGTGCACAGATCGTATACCTAACTGTAGAGTTGCATGTTTTTTACTTCCATGTGTCATTGTTCGAACGAATCTGCAGGTAGAACAAAGTTTCTAGACTTAGTAGTCTATGCGTCGATACACCAGCCAGTCATTCGCAATTTGTAAATAACCGTTGATGATTCACTCTCAGGCCCTGCTTTTATGTATTTATATGTTACACGGAAATGTACGACTTTTACAATTTTTGATGTCTCATATGGATCAGTAAAACAATAGTGTTTGACTGATATCACAAATATTCATAATGTAACTCTTATACATTTCATTAGGTACAGTTAGTGTTAATTGATAGATTACGAAATAAGTATGTGTAATTAAAAATTTTGAGAATTACGTCATGTCTTCAAAATACAATCGCTTTAAGCATTCCCATTACGCCTACACTTTATAAACGGTTCATCGTCTCTCAAACGTTCTAATACTATATGCAAAGTAAAACCTTTTTAACCTTCACGTTGTATTAAAGACACCTATAGAAGTATGTGAAGCATTTTGTATAACAAATAATAGCAAGGGTCTCAAAGCAACACCCTATGGTACTCCTAAAATAAAATAAAGAGTACATTTAAAATAGATCGCACTCACGCTGCATATGTATATGCTGCTTGGGCATCTTGTAGTCGGGCGGGTAACATGACTCGTAGAACTCGACGTCGGAGACCTGGCTTACTTCCGGGGTTGGTATAATGAGCCCCGTGCCTGATATCGCCCTCTGGAGGTGGTGCTCCTGTGGTCAAGATAGAATCAAATTTAATCTTACAATATACGATTATAATACGTATAATTTGAGATGAGTCGTATAACTTGATAATTAAGGAAACGTAAAGTACGTTACGTCACGTACGTACGTAGTTAAAAAACGAACGAATTGTTAAGATGAGATGAGTTCATACTTAGGATTTTTATTATCGTATTTTGCAATTTTGGTAAAGTTCTGGATCAACCATATAATATTATGTTACTTTTAAAATTGGCTAGTTGTTATTCTATTATATTTTTTGTACATAATTCTGGAACTGTAAATAATTTGATATACCTAAATTACATTTAAGGTTATTTTTTGTTTAAAAGTGAATTTATATTAACCGTGGTCACGAGCCAACTTTTTACAGTTTTTAGTTACAGTTAGATCTAGATAAGAGTATCTTTTCAGGTAATAAAATGAGTGCTTTGAGCTTACTGGATAGATAATAAAAAATATATGTATAAGCTTCGGGTATAAAACAAAATATTATTGAATCTTACTACAATAAAAACATGCTTAGAATATAAAATCATATAAGTAAGATAATTCACTACACTAGCTGTTTCCTCAGCCATAAAAGCTACTATGATAAATTGTACCCGCTTTACGTGCAGTGCTGAGTAAGTACTTAACTTAACTTTAACTTAGGTTCTAAATGGCGAACCATAAAATAAATCAAAATAACATTTTTTTTTTAAATTTAAGTTATCGATAGTAGTTCTAGGAGCTATTAGGTACCTACTTAGAAAAGTAAGTAAAACAAAATGCAAGGATGACAAAGTCTATAAAAAATATTAGCAGTAGAAATTAATAAAATCTTTTTTTAACAGATTTACATATTCATTTAGAAATTTTAATATAAATTGTATAACATTTATTATTTTTGGTTGTAACACATTAATATTCGAATTGAATATTTTGAAGTTACCCTCTTTATATAAGGAAGAATTTGGAATATGAAGTGTCAATAAATTTGTAAATGTTTAATTCCGTTCTAATAAAAGCATAGATAAGTCCTGTGTTCAGTATACTCTTTAAAAACATCGCACGAGAAAGCTACGACTAAAAGTGCTTTAAAAAGTATGTTAATATATCCCTAAATCGGATAATCATATAAAAAAAAATTACGAGACTTCACTTTAACAAATTATGTTAGTAACAGTGACAATATATTAGTATTATAAAGGCTTTTAAAGCTTTACAAAGATAAGAGGTTAGGGTTTTCGAATGAAGCCTTATAAATGTCGCCTCCGTCGATAAAGATTATATGTAGAACCGTCACAGTAACACAAACTAAAACGTTTATGAACATCCAGTCCCATGAATATTTCATGGGACTGGATGTAATCAGTTGTGCATTAAACACTATTTGTATACGTATATATAAACACTTCAGAATACGATATATTTAAAACTTATAGAGTTATATTTTACATCGATCTAATAATATTTAACATAGTTACGTCAATATCGCTGTAATCTAACAACAGTGACGTCATAGAAATATGTTATAGATTGTGATTGTGATGAAATATGTAATTGATGTCATAGATAGATATTGATTATGGATCGTATAGCACACATATTGCTTTCATACATATTTTGTATGATAAATAATATCTGAAAATGTTTTAGGGACAAAAAGTTATATAATATATTTGAACTATCATTTGTACTTATATTTTGTAATTATTATATTATATTTGTAAGTACAGAAGATTTTTAATTGATAGGAATATAGGTGCATCATCATAATGGATGAAGCACAATATACACATACTTATAATAAAACCAAGTCCTTTGTTACGCAAGGGTTTATATAGTATTATTGTTAGGTATTATTGTGCTACTGTATTTAAACTGTTCTAAATTCAGGACTTAAAGAAAGAACTTAATAAATTTATGCATATATATATATATATATATATATATATATATATATATATATATATATATATATATATATATGATATTATATAATATCTATAAATATACAGCCATAATAAATATTTTTTAATAACATAGAAATCAATTTTATTTTCCCGATCGGCACAGACTAAGGCATACTTTAGACTGCTGAAGCCTGAGCGGGTCTGGATATGAGTGGGAACTTTACTTGATATGCTTATTATTACCATTAACAACCAAAGCCTTACATTTTTAGTTTAATTGCAATTGTGCAATTTCTTTAAACTTTGCTGCAAAATAAATATCCTGTATGGTAAATTGGAAAAACAAAATATGTACCATATTAAAATTTATCAATATTTTAGTATGATAGTTTTTACTTTTTGGATGATGAGAGAATAAGTCAACAGATAAACAGAAACAAATCTGAAATTTTACATACGACCAAAATACTATTTATATGTTTTCGTTACGGTTTTATTTATTTTATTACTATTAGAATATCGTTCAATTGAATTTAAATTAAAAGATTTGTGTAATATTTTATAAATAATTTATATTACGCGTTTCTGTTGTTGCTTTGAAATGTAAAAATAATATTGGTGAAGGAAAATTTAACGTATCTGTCTTAGCACATAGGTATAAAACAACTTGATACTCTATGAAAAAAAAACATATTTTTGTCGAATTTACTTTTTATTGGACTTCACATCTCTCAAAGTCAAATAACTATATTTGAATTAAACTATGAAGATTTGTAAACAATTAAATTCCCAATACAAACTTACACTTGACAAATTAACTTCATATTTTCTACAGCTTCAATCCTATAATTAGTAGTTCCAGTAGCACTAACAAATGACAACAACAATGAAAAAAGAGCATTCGTGTCCCGATTGTATTAAAGAACATTTCTTAGTATCTATTATCAGTTTTTGAAATTCAGAGAATTGTAAAATTACAAATGAAAATCTACCCACGAGACAGTCTGTATTATTTCAATTCTACTTTGCATTGAAAATATTTCACTATAATTCAACGTGAATTTTATTCCCCGAAAATAAAGACGTATTTCGATTGTATAAAGTAAATTAAGTATGAAGTGAAAACGTTTTTTGTTGTAAAATGAGCTTTATGAAAAAGAGATAAAGTTAGTAATTATTTATGTTATTAAAAGTCGATATGATTCCCGGAGATACCAAGGATGGTATTTTAATAATAATTCAGGTTTTCTATCGCTTTTATGTTCTACACAGAGTTTATAAGATATTTACTCTCGACTAATTCAAGCAAATTGCTTTGTCACGTTATTGTGTGTCAGAGCCCAGTAAATCCAGTTTTTATATCGTCATGGAATCCTAAGATAGAATAGAATATGCGAAAATATTATCTTGTTTTTTACCTATAGCTCTATATTATTTTTGTTACAAATTTATATTTTTTTGAATCACATTTGTAATAGATTGAATATTCAAGTAATAATATCATCAATCAATTTTAAAATTATATTTATTTATTTGAATCCTGAAGTTAATAAATTCGATTTTTAATCCTTAGGTTAAAATTTAGATTCATCAAACAACCACCAAGCGAAATGTTGATGATTATTTCCTTAAAAAGTAAGTAAATTAATTTAATGTATTGTAAAGTAAGTGAAGAATGAATCATCTGAGATTGTTATTGCTTGAGAATATTTTATAAAATTAATAAAATACCTAAATATTTATTACTCACTATCATAAAGTCTGATAGCTATCCCTTTTTGAGCAAAACGCACATATATGTAAATATATATGAAAATGTAATAAACAAAAATTATGTCTTATGTATTACAAAAACATTTGTTAATACATTATGTGCAACTTAAACTTAACAAACAGTTTTCGTTGACATGGTATTGCTAAGAATATTAATTTGATGTAGTACATTGTCAGAGTATATTGTCACCTGGCGTAATAGAATAAAAAATATAGGTACATGCGATAATTATAGAGGTATACTGTTTGTAAAAACTTTATCGAGCTTTGGCCAGTGGAGCCAGTAACAACTAGATACAACAAGTGATATACATTTTAAACAATATTAAATAAATAAATCATGTCACCAACACTGGAATTAATTTTTAATACCATTTGTAATTAATTAAAAAAGAGAGTCAATATTTACTTTAAATCTTCATAGCGGACAAACATAAAAGAGATACATAATTGGAAACAGTTTTCGATTAATTATTGCAGAGGTGAGCTTATTTCACGGAACAGCGAATTTCGAAGGGTCTCAATATTAATGGTAATAGGCTATTTGCATGCGCTGACCGTTTTGCATAACTTCATGTAGATTTAGATATTGTAATGGGTAAATCTATATCAAAATAGAACCACACAAAAGCTCTTTCAGTGGCTTTTACGAAAACTAATGAATATCAAAGTTATTGAGCACTTCACAATACAGTCTTTGATTTTTAATATGGCTTTTGACTTTAATAAGACTAGCTAGTTACTCGGTTTATTAACTGACGAAAACATGGTATATTATACATGGTACATGGTATATAAATGAATAGAGAACAAACAAAGTATCTGTACCTAATAGAGATTAATTATAATAAATACATAATAATGGCAGAAATACTAGGAATGTAATTATTACTCAGATTTGCGAGGAAAAATAAATTTTGTAAATTGCATGTTTTTAATAATACAATAATATGTTTTTTTTTTTAATCACACTTTAAATAGAAATAGAGTGCAAAATATTGCAGGAAATAAAGAAGTTTGCAATTTAATTTATTTTTACAGATGGAATACGTTTTGTGCCATATTTGATATTCTATGGACATGCGATGAAATAGTTGAATAGTAGATTTTAAATGAAGCTGAATGCTAATAATCCTAAATTGATATAAATTCGCAGTTGATGTATATTGCAGTTACTTATGTTAAAACACACACATGAAATCTCTAAGGCATGAGTCGAAGTATATTAATATTTATGACATAAGATTATTTTTCTATACGCAATGTGGGTTTTTTAATGAATACATATGTGGCATTAGTAACTTACACTTTTCTCTGTTACAAGAGTGTAATTAAATTAAATAGGACTGTGTTTATCAAATATTATCAAGAGGGCATTAATTTTGAATATTTTAACAATAACCTTGATCTTAAATTTGTTTAAAGCACAACAAATATATTCATATATATTAAAAAATATTTATAAATTAAAATAATATATTTAAAAATTAATATAGTAATTTTGGATACATAAAATAATATACCCTGAAATATACATAAATATATGACATAAATTAATTTACTCTCATATAATATTCTTTAAACCGTGTAAATTCTAGTTTCATATATTATGTAAATGCATTAAAGCTCTGGGTGTTCAACAATAAATATACATAAAAGCAATTATAAATGCATGTTATATAATCCTGCATTTAATATTCAGGTACCGAGATGTTGGAGAGTGTATACTGGAAGGTATAATCTTTCTTACTTAAGACTAAGCTGGTTAGATTTATTTCGATTTAGTTGGTTTATAAATACCTAACCCTTATTTGTAACTATAATAAAAACACATAATATTTATTTTAAGACTTACTATTGTTACCTAAGATTTTTTTTATTAAAAATGATATTTTCATTACAAAGGTGTTTATTAAAATACTAAAAAGAAATTTAATACATTTATTGGGTGTTAATGACTAACCTTTTTAAAGGTTCTTACGGTTTATTGAAAAATATCTTATATTTTAAATTGATTTCCCAATGGAAAACAAAAGACCTAATCATTAAGATTCAGGGTAAGGAAGAAAAAAAGTTAAATAAAAATATCTGGTGTAGGTACCATATATCATATAAAAAATAGTCATAATAAATTATTTAAATACGCAAATTAGTTAAATAATTTTCAGAATGAATTCGAAAACATGTTTGAGAAACGAAGAACTTATAGGGATTAGGCTCAGAGGAAAAGATCGGGGATGTGTCTAATGAGGGCTGTATTTTAAAATGATATTACGTTCTTTAGTAAAACGAGTAAATCAATATTTGTTTTTTGTCTCTTAAGTACAAACTCCTAAATCGATAATATACGATAGCGATAAAACTATAGTGAGTTCGTTCACATGCAAGATTTAGGAATTGATACAACTATTTTACAACAGGTGATGTGACAGGTCTTTTATCCGCGCATTCAGTTTGTTTGTCAGAATATATAGAAATATTTATTTAGATAACTTACAAATAAGTATAATTGCAACAAATGCTAGGTGTCAAGTTTATAAAAAAAACATTATTATTAAGATCATATAAAAATCATCCTTTTATTCATTACAGTTACAATTTTAAAGTAATCAAGGTACATTTTGTGGGAAAGTAGGTGTGAAATATGGCCAAAAGTAAACATTTGAAGAATTGAAGCATATTGTCCTCTTATCAGTCAAGTTGATAAGACGCGGTGTCTTTTAAAATTTAAGTGTTTAAGTGCTTTTAATCAATTTTCCAGTAATGCGCATGCATTCATAAATTGATTATATAAAATCTTTTATAATTTCGTTATTATGGTATACTCTGTAATCATCATAAATTAGTAATAGCTTCGAGTTACTTCAGAGTTCAGACCACTAAAAAATATGCACATATGTATTTTATTGGTTGTTTGTTTACTAAACTACTAAACGGCTTAGTAGAAAAGATTGCCGGCAACAGTTACTAATAAATTAGGCGAGATGTTTTTAGAACAATATTCGAGATATTATACTTTTGAAAAAGACTTGTTCTTTTAAAATACTACTATTATTCTGAAATGTGCATTTATTACACGTATATTGTACATTGTAGTATCTGTAGAGCAAAAGCAATATACGAAAAGTGCTCAATAAATATCCAATAAATTATATAATACATCAACATGTTTAAAAACGCAAGAATCGACGATGGTCATTGGCCCGAGCAGGCGCCAAATTCGTAATTGCTCAAGGTCTGGGAACTTTACTGCGGCGCGAACTTCACACGTTGCGTCGCGTCTAATTCTCATTACGAGACGATGTTTTAAGAGTACTACTCGTTACAATATTTAATATACGTTCTTGTTACGTTATAAAATGTTTTTTCTATTTTTATCAACATAAAATGTCTTGTGGACATATTGTCACCGTAGCAGCCACATTTTAACACTTATAAAATACTACATAAAATGTGAAGTTATCATACATGCTTCTATTTAAAAAAAAATAAGCGACATTTAAGTTATTCGCATGGCAATAGCGTTTTGAATTCCGTAAATTCGGAGGTTACGTAATGGGGTCATTGACAGGGGCCCCACTCAGCTTCGCATAAGATTAGTGCGACTTCAAATTATCATTTATATTTGTTTTTCACATTTATGAAAAAATATATGTTATAATAACAACAGATAATAGATTATTATTACAACAACTTAAAAACTAGTTAGTTATTAGAGATGAGCCGAATATTCGGTAAGTATTCGGTATCTTTTTCACTATTCGGCCGAACTATTCGGTTTTGGTGCCGAATATATTCGGTTGGAGTATTTCTATTCGACACGGTAAAGAAATGATAAACTAAATTCTAAGATTTAAGTGATATTATCATCTTATAAATAAAGTGTTGAATAAAGCATAATAATATAAAACAATTAATCTTAAAATCAACATTTATTTCATAAAAATAACAATAACATTTATTTTGACTATTTATTTGTTTTTAGTTCTCAAAACAGTATTTTTAAACCACAATTCAACATATTTATTCATCTAGTCATCAGCCATATGTAATGTTTTCTTTAATTTATTTTAATTTAAATGTATAACCTAGTGTTTAATATTAAATAACAATAAGTAAAAATGTATATATATATATATTATATATAAATTAATATTGCATGTATGATAATAACAATAATAATTATAAAATACTAATTTACTATTAATATAATAATTACATTAAAGTACATGTCCACAATTTTATCAACGTTACAAGAGACAATGAACACGGGGTCTACGAACATCTGAACCGTTACACCCCTCGTTATTCCAGTATATTATGTATTTTTAATTACTTTTTATAATTAACGTTTTAAGGCAGGTTAATAAATTAAATGATTGAATAGTACTTTAAAGTTTAAAATTAATATATATGTTCATTCATTTGATTCTAATTAATTATCATTATCTTCTATAATTATTTACGCACTATACATGCGTAAATACGATGTACAATGTATAATATATAATGCTATGATTTTTTTCAATAGAATACAATAAATATAATGTTGAAGTGTGTGTGATGAACAAGCACTTGAATTTGTCATTTTATAATTAAATATGTCTAATATCATAGTACCTACTATTATATATATTGCGTTGTAATCCAGCATGAAAAAATCTCTTTTATATGTTCTTTCAGCTAACAATGTTAAATTAGTTAAAGAGGTAGATGAACTTACACCCACACAAAAACACAATGATTACCAATCAGCTGGGCGCATTCATAGTGACTGAGGAAAAATTATACACAATGTAATAATTTTATACTGCTTATGAGTCGAGTGTATTTAATAATCAATAAGCATAATGAATTAATAAAATATAGGAAAATACAAATTATTTATATCTTAAGGAAAATTGGTATTCAAGTACCTACCGACCTTTTATTCCTTTTTGTAATAATAGCGGTTAAATGTATATAAAGATAGAAAAACTTAGGTTGTCTTTATTTAAAAATATAATATAATATTTTCAACAGGTTGTCAGATTACCACAGCAATAATCTCAGACGCAACCAGAGCGTTGACATTTCAGTAACTTGAGTAGCTTCGGGTTTATTTATAACATAAGAGATTAATAACTTGTGATAAATTCTTTAAAGAATCTATAAAGAATATTCTAAACTGTGTGTATTTAGGTGTGATCAAATAGAAACAAAATAATTGTTTTGGACAATAGTAACATAATCAGATCATAATAATATTTAAGTAGGTGTTTAAAATATAATGTACATAGATATTATGTAGACAGACGTCGCACCTAGTAACAAACGATTTTTTTGCGTAAACTTCTTTAAAGTTTTGTCAACTTTAGAGAGTTTTTAGAAAAAAAAAAAAAAGCAGAGAGTGAAGTGATGAATCTTAATAATGCAGTGACATTAATATACTATATACTTGTTCTGGAAGAATTCAGTGACAAATACACAAAATAATAATTTTAAATTACCAATAAGTTGTTATTTTCTAGGAATTATAAAGTAAATGCGTAGCCGTGACGTGAGAGTACGCTTAATGTAAATGTAATTAACTTATATAACATAATTGTACTGTAATGTACTGAGTGTTTGTTTAATAGAAATTTAATACTTATCTTTAAATAAATAGAAGAGTGCATAAAATATGGTTTATATATTAGTATTAATTATACTAATTGCACTTATCACGTTTTGAAAAAATATATAAAAGGTTGTATGTTTGTTTGATCTTTATTTCCACAGTACAGTAGAGAACAGTAGGTACAGAAATAATTTTTACCTGTATATGAAGTTAAAGGCCGTTTCCACGAACAAAAACTGTGCTTTTATTCGTTGAAAAATAACCTATAACCGAACGACAGGGCAGCGATATAAAACGGGAAGTTTTATATTTTTCAAACGTAGTTTTATTTTTTTAATTGGGGATCGTATGGTAATTAACGATATCACTCTTAATAGAGCTCTGGTGACAGTCATTTATTGTTGTCATATATATTAAATATTATTAACTAAAATTAAATTAACATTTAGTTACAACTGTGAGCACACACTTTGTTGTTAAATAAATATGATATTGTCGATTTTTATTATGTATTTAGTTTTCAGTATATAATAATTGTTATCATTTTGGGAATCGTATACAGGCTTATTTGTAATTATTTGGCCACCTCTAGCAGGCAGTCTCTCTACATCAATTCCAATAACATTTGTTCTACAACTTTTTAAAGTTACTAGTTTTAAAATTTAAGTTTTCCCATAAAAATATTATTTGTTGCCTTTGAACTGACATTAACTCTGAGCGTAGGCTGCCTGCAAGAGGTGGCCAATTATTTACGAATAACCCTGTATATACGATATAACTCAAAATGACTAAATGGTTAACACTATGAGGTGGTCTAGGCACAGTGAAACTTGAGATAGACATCCACATACACACGTATGAGTAAAAATTGTTACATACGTACTGCAATTGCAAGAAACCAAGCATAACGGACGTCGCAGCTCACTACATAACCTGTTATTGTTCACTTTTTAATAAATCTAAAGAGACTGTAACCCATAGGCGAGAATATTATATTCCAATATAATTTGTTTTTTTTTTTTAAGTTTGTTTTTCATAAAATTCAACCCCAATTACGCGGTTAATTTTTAAAATAGGTATATATATACAATATTAAGCTCAAAGTAGGTGAAAAGTAAACCTTATTTTTTTAAGTACAAAAACCATAACTCGGTCAGAAAGAAAGAACTGCATGCTTTATGTAAACCAAGTTAAACGATGGATCCGCATATCGGTAGATACTTATAGTACAAACTACAAATATGTAGGGTTACCTCAAACAAACTCAACACTTGACTGGATTTGTATGTAAAGCGAGAATTGATGTTAAATAAATATTTGATAAGGATTAACCTGTTAGTTAATATGTAACCTTATAATTATAATATCGTTACTTGTTACAGATACTATCGCTTCACTCTTCACATCTTATAAATTTGTTTTTTTAGATGGAATATTCAAATAATATCTTGTTTTTGTTTTCCCAACAATCGGTGGTAGAGTGTAGATTTTAGATTTGTCCATTTGACTGCAGTAACCACAAACCAACCTTTCTCCTAGTTTCTTTTTAACTCTCATTTTCTACAGGATGGCAACGTACTTGCATATACATACATATTTTGCAAATAAAGAGAAATATTAAAGAAAAACGTCTGCGACTACTTACGTCGTAGACAGTTTAATACTATATACATTCAGAGCCATTTGTCATGACCCACAGGGGATTTGTAATTACATAATGTTAGCTTAAGTTTCATCGGTTTCATTTTATATGAAAACTAGCGGACCCGACAGACGTTGTCTTGTACACGCGTCTTTAATTTAATAAAATCAAACTTTAAAAAAATATATTAAAAAGTTATCATAATTCAACCAATCGATATCGATAATCGATATCGTAAATAAAGATTTTTTGTTTGAATAAATGAATTCCAATATTTTTTTTTAAATTTCACTTTTTACGTAGCGAAGCACGTATCGGGCCGCTAGTACTAAAATATTTTTCTTATTTCTATCGCAACGCCAACTCTGTCAGGGCAGACTATAATTAAAATATAACATTATTTAATATTTGACATTGCCATTGTAACGCAGTCCGTCAGAACCAATGTGAAACATTCCAAAATCACCACCAACTTACACATTAAAAAACCATTTTTCAGTGGACCAAATTGTGAATCTAAACAATTCTCAAGTCCCCTTGAACACACACAAATAATTTCATAAAAATCGGTCCAGTCGTTTAGGACGAGTTCAGTGACATACACACGCACACAAGAAATATATATATATATATATATATATATATATATATATATATATATATATATATATATATATATATATATATAAAGATGTTAAAATGGGTTCTATAAAAACAAATTTATTTTATGAATTGATTGTTTAATGAATGATTGATGATTATAACTTACTCTAACAAAAAGCTTTAGAAAACGAAAAAAAGATTGCGCAATTTCCTTCCAACTTCCACCACTTGCCCTTGGCCAATCTCTGATCCTACCTATTCTTGATTACGCTGACACTTCCTATCTTGATATTACAGAAGAGCAGCTAAATAAACTTGAGCGCTTACAATTTTTTTTCTTAGATTTATATTTGGTATGCATGCGTAAATTTCGCGAAAAACTCAAATGGCTACCAATTCGTTTTTGCAGGAATACTCATATACTTTGACTTCTTTATACTGTTCAATCCACTATCTCCTTGCTACCTAAAAGAACCGTTTGAGATTTTAAGACTCTCCTAACCGTTCACATCGTTCTATAGACTGAACACTTGACATGTTCGAAGGAGTTCAATACAATTATAAACAAGGTAATAATAATAATATCACAGGACAAATTACACACATTGATCTAACCCCTAAAAGTAAGTAAATTGTTTGCTTGTGTTAAGGGTGTTAGACAACGATACAAATACATAGAAATAAATACTGAAAATATATTTAATAAACGATCAAACGCAGAAAAACAGACATCTATGCTCATCACATAGATGTTTATCCCTGCGGGGAATCGAACTCGGGCCCCATTGAGCCGCAAATACGTTAGGCGTCTACGCTAACCAGATAGGTATTTTTACAATAACATAGATCTTTAAAAAAAATAGTTTCGACCATCATCGCTACACATCACTATGCAATATGCAGATATATACTCATATAAAGTATATATACTCATATTAGGTTGTTAAAGAAAATAATAGCCAGTTGCACCTGGCAAGTAACTGGTTATAGAACACCTGTCATGTTTTCTCCTGGAAGGATTTTAGAAGTAAAAATGATTGATAGTATTGTCAAGTTATTTATAATTGGCGTTCCATTGTACTATTGACCAATCATAATGGTTTACACAGGATTTGACAGCAGATAAGTTACTGTATTGTTTATCAACTTTTCAACGAAAGCCTGTTGTATCTGATGTGAAATTAAAACAAATGTTTCTGGATGCATGTATATTAAAGAATTAAATCAGTTTTATATATACCTTGCTGTTTATATATCTCATATAAACAGCTATATACATAAAACAGACATAGATATACAATAGCTTGTATATACAAAATAAGTTTAACAGTCGAAATATACAAAACTTATTTCAAATCCCTCAGCTGAAATGTGTATGAAATTGGTCTGATCTCCATAAGCTATGGAAATAAGACCAATTTGTAGTATTAAACTTTAACCTACATAATACATATTTAATGAACTTCTCTTAACTAATAATATGATAGTTTAGGGTTATGTTTGCATCATTGCGCCAACCAGATATAGTGCGGTTGCGATAGTAAGCTAAGCCTATTTCGGGACGGAATTTAGATTATACCAGGCAACCCAACAATACATAAATGATTAAAGAAAGTTTAACTTTTGCAAGACATTAGGCAACTTACATAATAAGTATGCATTATTTATTATTAATTAAAATTTCAACATTCAGAGTTTGTTCTGGTAAAGTTAGTAGGTATCACCAAATTCACTACTAGAAAGTATCCACACATAAAGAAGAGTACATTTCATTGACATAATATATTTTTATTTAAATAAATACATTATTATTCATAATACATATTTAGTAATTAGTAATCGCTGCATTATTTTATTAAAAGCTAATATTTTCTTTTAATAATATTAAAAACAAAACTTATAATAAAAGAGTTTAGATAAATAGTTTTCTGTATTGGTAACCCACGCGGGGGTCGTGCAACTACTGTCATTTTGTTTTTCTTGTCATTCGGCTTCATTCTCTCAGTTTGACTGCACGAATGTTTTGTTTCATTGAGATATTTTGTTATTTACCTTCAAAATGACAGATATGAGAAACTTATTTGAGGAAGGTCTTCTAAAAATTACGGCTACAGAATATGGTCTAAATGCATATCACAGACACATTATACACAGACACATTATCACAGACATATTATAATAAATGTTACAAAAAGGGATAACGATAGCGAGAGCGAAGACGGTGACGATTTTTAAAATAAAATATTATCATGATACACCAAATTTGTTTCATCTCTCATGTTCCTTTATCATCACATTTTTTTAATAATTTCACACACAATGATCAGTGAAAACACTCAGATCCTTAATTAATCGTCATAACTAAATTAATCGATTCAGAAATATATAATTTCCGTAACGATTAATTTCGTAGCGTCACTATTTAGTAGTTGTCATTACGTGGTAACACTGAAATTGTTAAATCTGGAATAGAATTAAAATTCTGACTAGGTATAGTAAAAAACGTCTATAATAATAAATTTATAAAACAAAAAAAAGATTTACAACAAAAAAATATATTAAGGCTTTAATTGAGATCTTACAAAATAGTTAATATACATTTAAGGCTTTATTATGACATAATATATTGTACATTATGAATTATAGAAATAGACAAACCAAGGCGCCGTGCGCCATTAACAAGGAAAACTATTAACTTGTCTGTTTCCTTTAATACATATTAAGTTATTTTTACAGTAACCGTGTAGCGTAATGTATGTATGGAATGTTTTTATCTTTGCTTAATATGTTGAAAATTTTATATAGTTTTATAAACACACCCATTTAGATACCGTCTCCTTTCTTTGGGGTCTCGAAGCGGGTGAATATGGTCAACCGTGACAATTAATGTAATCAAGATTTACCAAGATGTCCAGCTGCTAATGTATATACATAAAAAAATATAATATATTTATGTATTACATTTAGAATCTGAACCTAGCAGAACGCTGTCTAATATGTAACGATTTGTAAAGAAATACCTAGACTTAATTAATTAATTTGCGGACTGGGGAATCGTAAAACAGTCATTATTTTTTATTACAAACAAATATCGATGAAGTTTATAAAGTTAAACAATATTTTAAGAAATATACTTCCAGACTTAAACATACTATATGAATTCGTTTATGAGTTTTGGATGTACCATGAAACATGAATAGGAACTAATTTGTACCAATCGGGCATCCAATGACAGATCCAACAGATTCAATTTCCGAAAAGTTACGTCTTATTATTGTGCCCTAATCTTAACTTGGTCACTATTACATAATATTTACAAAATTTTGTCTAAAAATTATAAAAAAGTTTTTCCAACTTGCTTGATTTCTGTACTTGTATTATTGATGGTACCCAAATAGCTTGTTTATTGATACTATTTATAGATTGAAGAAAGCAACTGACGGACGAACAACGAGATTTAGCATAGTTTGGAGCCTGAACCTTAAAACTATTATTAAATGGAAGTGATATATGTACAGTAGTTTTTTTTATTTATTATAATATATTTATAAAAGACAGTATGAAAGTTATTAGAGATGGATTTATAAACCTAGTTATCATCAAACTACAGGTAAAAAATAAAAAAATAAAATTTAAATACCCCCGATACAAAAAGAGAGCTAAAAAATATATTATTATGCACTTACTTATTGAAGTCGTTGCGTCGGGGGGACCGTTGTACGTACGTTGACGTGGTGTCATTTTATGAAGTTACGAGGGCTTAGACTATACATTTCGATATCGTCATTTCTTTATTAGCCTTGGTAACTTACTTGCATTTTAATTTCTTTCTTTATTAATAGATCCCCCGACGCAACGACTTCAATAAATACATAATAATATTATTTTTATTCTTTTTGTATCGGGGGTTTTTTAAATTTTAATTTTTTTTTCTGCTTTTAAAGTAATGTTACTGGTTTCTTTATTGTACTAAATGAACTTACCGACACACAAATTTTCACTTGCCTAAGTATTTCCATCAATATAGCATAAAAACCTTTCACCCGCACCAATAAAACCTCAATATTTTGGAGACGACTGTTTCTATTTCCACCAAACATAACTAAGAACAATCTCGACGAACCAGGCCTTCGACTAAAAAAAAACCATCAAATATATCATACCTAGACGAACCAAGTTTTCGATTAATAAAACCGCATTCATATCCCTCCACGCGTTTGGCTGCTTCGTTGACACAGACAGACACACAGATACACAGATCGACAGGTCAAACTTATAACATCCCTTTTTTTGGGTCAGGAGTTAAAGAAGTTTTATGAGAAGATTGTATAGTAAAAGGTTGTACGCACTTAACCGGATTGTAGTTAAGCAAACAATTTTCGCCATTATACGGAATAAATAAGATCTAATTCTGCTTACAAGTGTTTCCATTATCCATACTAAATCGATTCTCAATACTTGGCACACAGTTTTCTAAGTAAACCTTCTACTTACTGATTTGCAAAATACCATTGTTATTATTAATATTTAATTTTAGTAGTAAAAGATAAATCTTCTTTTCTACCTACAATATAACTAACTGTAACTGACATTTCCCGTCAAAACGAAATTTATAAGACAATCAAGTTTATTAATGCGCTATTGGAATTTATAGTTAATTCCGTTATTTTATAGCTCATTTATCATAACAACTATTTATTATATTTTATACACGACATTTGTATATGATGTTTTTTAAATTTATTGTGCAATTTAAGAATTTTATTTATCTATTTGGATCAAATATGTTTTACGTTTAATATCGTTTAATATTAAGAATTATTTTAAAATAAGTTCTACATTTTAAAAGAGGCTCGTATTATTTTATTGAAACCATCTGGTTGAAAAGATTTTTTTACTATATTATCAACCTCAGTTGTAACTGCCTTACAATAAAATCATTTGTTTCGTATTAAAATCTAGGTCTGTTTTTGAAATTTGGTTATCTTCATAAAAAAAATCTTTATAGTTATGTTTAGAATGTTTGTCATTTATTTTAGGGTTGTATTGTTATGAGTTTTATTTTATCTACTATTGAGTATATAATATATCGAAATTTAAAAGATTCAACACAAGTACAGACTATATCCGGCAGTCTTATCGACTCGGTATGTCTCACCGCGCCACTTGCCACGTGACTGTGAGTCATTGATAAATAATGATTCGCGTACGTTTGTGCGCAGTTTTGGCTTATCTCTACTATATATAATATGAATGTAATAGAAGCGTTGCTATCTTAAATTAGCGGTTTTTTTATTATTCAGTTAAATAAGTCTTTTCTGCGTCGAATTTTTAATAGAATTTTAGAATCGTTTTGATTTATTAATTTCAGGGCACAAAAGTATATAAATATATGTTCTACATTGTGAAAATAATGAACCAGTGAATTACAAGAAAATAATTAAAACAATTTGTAAAAAAATCAGGTATGTATAATCAGTAATAATATATTTTTTTTATATAAAAAATAGTACATTTAATAGTTTTAGACATGCTTTTTCGGCTAATCATTGTATTTTTTAAAGCCAAGAAAAAAATAACATGTTTGTACGTTTAAGTTCCTAATATACTAGATACATATAGGTATGTTAATGATTCATTTTTATTCATAAAATCCTTCAAATGAAGAAGGCTGATAAGAGAATGGAGCTAAGTCCAATTGGTCCTTATTCAAAGCTATTTGAGTAAAATTATATTGAGTATGCAGCAACAGAACAACCTATTTCTCACAGTGCCCTATACTACTTATGAAAGCTACATTCATTTTTATGCTTCTGCTGCTCGTAGGACATTATTATGGTTATCATTAACATATTTCAAATGTCTTGTTAGTATGGAAATTTAGTTATTAAAATAATTTGATAATTTCAGGACAGTCAAGAGCCAACGGAGGGTCATTGTACCTATTAGAACGCCAATTTAACATCCGCAATAAAGCAATACAAGTGAAAGTAATATAAACACAAAAGAAAAAAACCCCGTAGGTATTCACCCACCAGCATAGGTACTCCAGTGTAGATATACCTAGACCCAACCGATTTATTTTATTCTTCTAAAATATGTAGGTATAATATTAATATAATATACCTAGTCCTAATAAATAATAATATAATAATATGAAAATGATTTTCTAAAATCTCTTACATATTTTTTTATTTACAGAAAAGGTTTACGAAAATGTATTTATCATATACATTTAAATATTTTCATGGCGATACACGGTATGATATAAATTTTGCTTCTTAAATTCGTTTTATGTTATAAATTGTATAGTTTGTTTGATATTATTAATTATTAAATATTTATGATAACGAGGTCACTTTATGAAAACGTCAAAGCTCTATAAACCTTAATACTGCTCTCACTGATTGCTTTGCTATTTATATTAGTTATGGATTATAACACAGGATTATCTACGTAAAAGAAGAAAAAAATATATATATTGAATAAGAAGGAATTCATTAATATAGGCGGCTTCTATGCCTCATGCTTATATTTATGGGGATGTTACAGAGATTAAGTTGTCGCGTGCCGGATGATTATAAATAGATTTGTCATTTCTCGGATCTGAATCTCGGAAAAAACCATGTAGATTCTGATGAATTTTTATGACTTGTTAATTTATTGTCTGAGCCTACATATAATAATGCTTTTCACTGTGGTAAATTATTTTCGAAAAATACTTATATTACAACTGTTACCTATCCGCTAATGTAAATTTACTGTAACCTATCAAATACAATTGTTTCTTGTTTAGCATCATCGAAGATGTGTTATAATAACTAATATATGATCCTATGCGAAAATGTATCCTAAACGATACTGAGTAATCATATAGGTACCTACTTAATTCTCATATGCTTTTTTTATATTTGGTGCTAGATTTTTCCAGTACCGTGTAGAAAATAAAACAGCCCTGTAATGTCACACGGCCGCTTAAAAGTTTATATTCTATACCTCGGGAACAGTACTTTTATTTCGGGATGTAATATATCCTATATATCCTTTTCTGTATCGGTAGCAAGAAGTGTGCGTAGTTTAATAACGATCGCTTAAGTAATTACGACGTGAAAGCGTAACAAACAAACAAACTCACGTTCTCTTTTAATACAATAATTAGGACATTGTAGGCATATAGAAGGGCATTGTACGACTCCTTTAAAATAATATAGTTCTTATTGCTATTTTTATCAGTACTTATATAAAACACTTAATCGGTACTACTTAAAAAGCCTTATTATATATAAATAACATAAGTATTAAGACTTCAATTCCAATTCCAACCAACATCGATATTCACTGACAAGAACCTTTGGTATTACCGTCAGTTACCGTGCATAGAAATTAAATGAGATTTTGTTTGCATCCTTCTAACGTGTTTGCGTTTACTGACGTCATTTGAATTATTATCTGGAATATCATCTCGTAATTTGTTTTAATATCTGGAATATCATCAAGATCTTGACAAATAAGGCACCATTTATTCATTATTAAATAACATTTACTTATAAATAATATTGAACAATTTATCGCTTGATTCACCTCGTGATTAAATAACGTTCTTAACGTCTTGGATTTATATATAACACTAATAACAGGCGAATCAAGTGTTTGTAAATTCCTTACCCGGTCTTTGGAATAATACTGAATTAAATGCTTTATAAATTTCCGGTAAATAATAAATGTTACCTGAAATTGATTTGTATATGAGACATTATCTTAAACATATTTAAATATAATTGAAACTTTTTAGAGGGATTTTCCAGATGTTGAATGAACGAAAATGATGTTCTGTCAACTTAACGAAAACACATGTAGAACACTTGCATTAAAAATTTAATCAAAAGATCATTCAACGATTCGATGAAAAAACCCACAGAACTGAATTATTCACAAAAAGCCACCCCTGTCTGATTTAGAGTAAGCTACGAATAATATATATTCAGTTCCCCTATACTGTTTGCATCCAACCCTTACCCCTTCGACGCCGCTGCTTAATCTAATTATACACCCACAGCCCAGGTAGCGACAAAACAGGTAGTACGGCGTCTGTACAATGTATATTTTTATACAAATATTTTTTTACTGTAATCTCTACTGACTTTGTCATTCAACGTCAGTTGTGAGATCAACCTTTGAGTCTAGGAGATCTAAAGGGTTTAAGACTTTTTGAACTTACGTACGAATCCGACATGGCTAGACTTATGAAAATGTATTATGTCAAAAAAGAAATACTAAAGTCTATTTCTATTTTATCGGCTCAAGGCCCTAAAAGGCAAATTGGCGAAGCATTTTGTTTTTTCGAGAAACGTATTACTGTTAAATTAGACCGCTAGTAATTGAATAGTTTTAAATAGTGTGCATATTTTTATTTAAATCTGTCACAGCACCCTTAAATGAGTACTCGCGTTTTTTTGGGCGCACTAGGTGTCCTTAAGAGGAAAAGAATATTCACTTATAAAAAATAAACATGTATGTAGTACTAAATTGCAGTATCTTACGTATCGGCTCTTTGAATATAAACGTTTTAAGTAAGTATACGTTAATGTAACATCGCTAGTAGAATTACACCTATATTCGTCTAAAATCATTGGGATATGCCCTTGTCAATCCCGGCAGGGGGGTTACCTTCATAGTCTCAGATGTTATTGAATTTAACATAATGTTAAAATTCAGGACATAATAAGAAACTCGGTATTTTTTTTTGTTTTGTCCAAAAAAATTCTTTGCCCGAAATACAGGCCGTCAAAGATGGTACTCGGGCGCCATTTTGCATGTGTGATTTTTTGATAAAATTTTAAAATGCTGTATTTCTGGAACTTTTCCAGACTAAAGGTCTTTCTTGCTGCATACAGCTTATGAAATGACTTCACTGACCATGGTTTCTTAACAGGACTAACACCTTCCTCTGTGCCTGACTGATTCAGGGAATGTAATTCTTCCTGTGCAGATGCAAAATCTTCATCATTTATACCGTGGGACATTTCGTCTTGTTCAGTTACTGTCATTGTTGAAATTTTGTCAAACCATTTAGAACACAGAAATTCATCACTGGAAACATCTTGACTTTGAAACAGAGTCTTGAAATGATCACTCTTATGCCTAATCTGAATAAAATCTGTTTTTTTTTTGCTATTTTTTAAGAATAACTTTTTTATGGATATGCAAATAGTCAACACACTTCACTCTCCTGTGGCCCCAGTCAGCAGACATTTCAAACACAGTCCTTTCCACAAAACGCTGTGTACAGCGTACTCAATCAATCAGCAGATTTCTCACAAAAGCTTACAGGTACTATTGAACCACAGATTTGGTGAACTGCTCTCTTTGCTTGCCTGGACAACTGAAATGGCAATTCATGTGGCCTCCCTTTTATATGCTAGGCCAAAAACACAGAATTGTCTGGACTGTTCCAGAATGTTCTAGCAGTTCTGTTGTATTCTGAAATAATCAGGATGGTTCCAGATTGTTCTAGAAGGTTCTGCATTAAATAAATTACCAATAAATAACTGCAATAAAGAGATAAACAACTGTAATAAAGACATGAGTAATAAAGAAATTAGCTACAGAAGTTAAAATCATTTTTTTGGTTATGGAAGTTCCCCTTTTTAGGGAATGTAGTACTGTATGGTACTGTTCAACAGTAAAAAAATCAAAAGTTTTGGGATAGGGATTTTTGAAAAAAAAAAAATATTTGAAAAAAAAAATATTCAGAAGACTACAGCAAGAGAACTTGAACACATATTTCCAAATCGAGGATATCCTTTTATTCAGAAAATTAATACCTTTCTAATAAAAAAAAAATACAAAATATCTGGAAAAGTTCCAGAAATACAGCATTTTAAAATTTTGGCGCCCGAGGTACCATCTTTGACGGCCTGTATCTCGGGCAAAGAATTTTTTTTGGACAAAACAAAAAAATACGGGTTTCTTATTTTGTCCTGAATTTTAACATACGTTAAATTCAATAACATCTGAGACCATAAAGGTAAGATTTTTCCTTTGCTTGCCTGAATTGAGAAAAACAGGGCTATTGACATACACACGAAAGGATAGATAATGCAATAAAAACCTAAATGAATCCAAACACAGTGTAACCGGACGGATAATGACAATAAAAATTAATGATCACATCTTGCTTACATAAGACGTACCCAATAAAATTATCAAAGATTCAATTAATAGTAGGTATAATATTTTAATAATAACGTTTCAAAAGCTATTGTTAGTTGTTACGCATAAAAAATTGTAGGGAAAATTTGAAGTATTAATGGTGTATTTGAATGTAGTATCTATGATCTAATTCTGAACACAATTCTAAATTCTTTAAATATAACACACTTAATATTTTCTTCAATACATATACACAGCACTGGGTAACTAAACAACTGGTAAACAACTAATAAAACTAACTCATCATGGAATTTATGACTAATCGTGTTATTTTTTTTTCGTGTTTTGGTTTCATTTATAATTTTTACGATTCGGTAGTATATCTACTTTTACCATTTTAATTTCGGATAGAAAGAGAGATTAGACATTTTAATTTAGAATTATTAGGAATGTATTTTAATTTTCTAGCCAAGCAAATAATTTTGGTAATATGTTTTTGTATTATACAGACATGTGAAGTACAGCTAAATAAACAGTATAACTTCTCTTTATCTGTGTTTTTACCAATATTAGACAATGTTATTATACTATTTTTTTTTCCATCTAATCCTTCCTATCCAATTATAGTGTAACGTCGCCAATTATGGCGAGATAAACAATAAAACGTTTATATATTATATATAATATACAATATACGTCAATTACAATCTGTACTGTAAATTCACTCTTTATTGTGACGCAATTATTTTAATTTATGAACCTGCTTAACCTTAACATAGGTAATCAATTTGTCAAATGAATAGTTTTTTCTGGTCATAATTTACCTACGCAATCGATATAATTATGTAGTTCTAGCACATACATAATATATAAAAAGTAGAAAATAATGTATTTACGATTCATGTAAGTAGGTGTACTTATTTATCTATAATATAATGGTTCGATCTATTTCATAATATAAAGAGAAATATAATCAAAACAGATACATTAAAAAATCAACATGTTATGTTAAAATTATGTAAGTAAACCAAGGATATAAAATAAAATTATTTTGTAACCTTGTAATATATCAAGTGTGTTAAAAGTCCTTCTTTTAATATAGCTCTTATAACCTAATAGAACAGTCGAAAGAGCACGATAGAAGCCGCGGTTACTTGGTTTCAGTTACAAGTAACCCTCACCTCAAATACTAAATACGATCCGTATAGATTATTGAGCTTCATAAATTTACGTGAGCGATGCATATTAGTTTAAAAAATACAGAATATCAGAATATTCCGAAGCATGTAAATATTATATTTTTTTTAGTTTTTATAATTTTACGTATTTTATTTTATACGAACATATTGTGATAAGATCGTGAAATTGGTCATTTTCTATAATAAAAAAATTTAAAAACTCCTGAAACAAAAAAAAATCCTAAAGTTTAAAAATAATATATAATAATGCGTCGGGGGACCGTTGTACGTTCTTTGACGATGGTGTCATTTTACGAAGCTTTCGAAGCTAAGAAATGAGGACTCGTTTGGCTGCTATAAGGCCACAGGACAAACTTAGAACACTCTTCTTCTTGGGTGCGGGGTTAATAAAATTAAAACAGTAATGATATATTTAATGTTTGTTGATTGTTGCACTTGTTACAGTATAACTATATATTGAGTATTCTTTTATTCTTAATGAATAAATTTATTAACTAAAAATAAAAATTGCTTTTGATATTAAGGAATTGTCTAGACTGGTACCTCAAACATCAATTTATAATAAGAGAGATTCTTAGTAAAGTTCTAATAAACTTCTTGTGCTCTTTAAAGATATTGTAATAATAATTTATTTGAACTTAAGTAAACTGTTTTTCAAATAAATTTGAATAAAAAATATCATATATATTGAGTTAATTCTTTAGAACTTAACTCAAGGAAAATAGTTAATAGAATATTGTTTTAGATGTCCCAAACATGTTTTTGGTCCATATAATTTTATATTAAGATTTTAAGTCTATTTTTAAAGTCAGTATTTCTACTTGACAAGGATGAATTCTGTATTTTTTTAAACCAAATATATTTATTACAGATATATACTGCATATAATTAATTTTAAATATTTAAATTTATTTATAATAAATCTATTTCATCAATGAATGCAAATAGCAAAATATGCAAATATTCATTAATAACATATGTTAACCGAGTCAGTAAATATTATGAGATTTTAAATACCTCTTATAAGTTTAGTATTATAAATGTAAAAATCCTAACCTAGAGAGATTAAACTGAGCAAATTTTTATTTATATTTGTAATGTGAGATTTCCTATGACAGACAAAACTTTTATATAGATACAGATTTTTGTAAAGCTTTGGTATCTGCATAGATCTGTTATTTGCTAGCATATTATATACAATTTAATCTTAAGTTATAAATTGCGTCAAACAACAATAAATTTAAAAAAATACAGATTCTATAGCCAGTGATATCTTATTAATATCATATACTCAAAATAAAGAAACTCATTTGTAGAAATTTTAATTTAGTGTAATATATATTTATCAAGGTTTTGCAACAGATAAGGAATATTGTGTAACAGAACTAAATAATTATAATAACATTTAATGATAAATGTATTGAATTGGTAATTTAATATTTTAAAACAAAAACATTTTTAATTAAAATATTACTTGTATTTCTGGTTAAAGTACTACATTATCATATACAGTTTATAAAAACTTTTTTTTTTCAAGCAAAAACAATTCGATTCATAATATTAGGTAAAGTTTAAGCATTGTTTTTCAAGCATTTCAAGGGAGTAGTTACAATTGATTTTTGATGAGCATTACACACAGAAACCACTAAATATAATAATGATATATATATTTATATTTTGTTAATTGATATTGAATGAATTAAAAACATGTTTAGTGACACCTGATAACACCAGATAGAACACCCTAGTATTGTTAAATGTATACAATTATACATTGAACACTACTAATTATACAATTAACTGGTCATAATACAATAACTTAATAACAAATAATTACAATTATTGTCAAATCCATTCCAATATTCTTTATTCCACCTTAAGTATGATGATGTAAGCCTATTAAGCATGAAATTTATTTTTTTTTTTAATAAATATAGTAACATTAATTTAAAACTACTAAAATTATCACATTATATTTACTCAGGTATTAGTAATATTATTTATTAGTTTAACAGTCAAACAGCTCATACCGGCGTTACGTGTTTGTTTGTAAACAAACAACATATGATAGTACCGGCTTTGATTAAATTTTTTACAAGGCTGGTATCTCTCTGACTCGCATATATTAAAAACCTCAGCTCAATCAGTTGTAACATCTTTAAAAAGTATCATTTATGTGAGCTATGGAATCTATAAGAAATTCCCATGTGATAGTATCGCGCCAAATTTTGACAGATATATTAAATAGGAGCGTTGTAATAGAAGGAATTTTAATTAAAAATAAATAAGCAGCCTCACAGTAAATATATTCCTAGAGTCAGCTAAACATATTCAGCAAGTAATTCGCAATTTATTATTAAATATTTCTAATAAATATACCGCTTACCGCCCCTAGTGGTAAAAATACGAAACCGACACATAATGGCCGACACACAGTAGTTGTGATGACTTAATATCTAAATGCGCAAAATACTTACACTTTCCTCCTCTTTTTCCATACCAGAGGGCATTTGAGGTACAGCACGATTAATCGCTGAGTAGTCCGGCAAATCCGGGAGCTCCTCAGCGAGATATATAGGCATTGGTTTCGACGCATCCAGGGCCCTCGCCCTAAACGAGAGCTTCGACATTTTGTTGACAGAACAAAACACGCTAGCGTCGACACAAAAATGCACTTATAAAACACTTTTTAGCTCCTCCAGGAGCCCCTAATGGACCGTAAACTACACTTTGCACACTCTAGTTCGTTTCCATGGTTAATTTTTGCACGCACTCAGTCACAATTAATGAAAAACAATAACGAAACTTTACATATTGAGCGTACTTCACAGAAAGCCATCATGGCGGCTTTCCGTTTGGCGGACGACCATGACCAACTTCCACCTAAGCGACGTGCGCGGGAAGGAAACACGCGGGACCAATTGTAACATTTTTTATTCTTATTTATTATTTTTAAATAAATAATATAAAACCTATCTAAAAATTCACATAATTAATTATAAATTATTTATTTTTACTATGTTTGTAATACTGTATAGATTATTTTAAAACGGATAAAATAAAAATAGGAAAATTACGTCGGACATAGGTTGTCAAGTCATAGACAATGACGTTCTAAAACATTTTCAAATGTTAATCGGTACAAGATAAAATATATATTATAATAAAATTTATACCTTTATAGAAATCAATTAAAAATATACTTGATGAAAATTAAATAGACATTTATAGTGATAAGGTTTGATTTTAACATTTTCTATAATTATTAAGCCCTTTTCAGACGTACGAATAGCTAAAATTGCTTTTCGGTTGAACATAACTAATATAAATTATACTTATCTGGATTTATTTTTGTTAATTATCTTTTTTTACATATAGCATTCTCTGTCTATGCAAATTGTCTTTATTTTTACACTTCTTCTTTTTTTGGCAGCTACCCTCTTTTAACGCAAAGAAAAATGAAGAATATTGCTTTGTGTTGTTAATACGTTGTATGAGGTCTACTATGTAATAAGCTATACACATGTATAGATAGGAACAGAGGATGCTGTTCCAAGTAAACTTATTGGTGGTGGTTCTCGTTTGTTTGCAATAACTTTGAGAACCATTTTTACTACAATGTCCACCCTTGCCAGAAACATTGTTTTCGTCTACATTGCCCAGAGTTGCGTTGCCGGTAACGCGAGTAATGAAAACGATTTACGATGTTACGTTGCCAAATGCCAAGACCAACGTTGGTCCTTTTTAGACGTTGCCGTCAACGTTGTTAAATTGTTCAATAACAATAGACTAATAAGTGATGATAAAAACAACACAACTGAAAGCCATTAAATCAATCAATAATATAATAAGTGATGATATAGACGGTAATCCTCGTATAACCAATTTTACAGGTTGGTGTTTTTAGAATTTGACTGTTAGTTTTTTTAAATAAATATGTAAACTTGCGAGCAAGGGCTTATCTTCATTGTACCAATATAGTGTTACTGGTAGTGATTTTAATATATTTTTATATAATTAGGAATTAAATTAAAAGAAAAAAACATATTTTTGTTTAGTCTTTATTTTGTAGTTTCCTAATATTTTTAAAAAGCTTTATTTTACATGTGGTAATTTTGTATTTTATCTTGTTTCTTCCACACTTTTTAAATATTTTATGTGACACATTACACCTGAGAACAATAACTGAAGCATATTATTCTGAGCATTAAACCAATTAATCACAGATAATTTTATTGTAACGTAAGACAGTAATTTTTTTATATAAATATAGAATGAAAAATAAACCGATAAGGGCAGGGATTCGAACCCGCGACTACTGGGAAACCGTCCCGGACGTGGTCGTTAACATGGCTATACATGTTTATAGATATTTTCAAACGTAAGAGAGTATAGTAGTATTATCACGCATTCGGCCTTTCAAGAAGCTGAACTAACATTTCGAATTTATTATTTGATTTTTCGATATCGAATTTAATAATATTATTATTTTATTATTATTTTTTTAAACTTCATTTTATTTGATTCGGATTTCGATTATTTGTTCGTTTCTTGAACAATTTTTAAAAAGTTACCCATGGCATGTACTCTGAGGGATAGTTTAAATTCTGTTTCTATACATATTTAAATTTCCAGTGAAATCCATCCGTGGACTGCAGATCTGTAATAAATGCTTTTATGCAATTAATATATTTAAAAAAAATCATGTTACTCAACCTCTAGTGTATGCCGTGGAGTGTTCATATCGAGCCTCTTTTTGAATACCTCCACTTCTGTATCTTTTTTAGATACCATTTTTTCGTAGGTAGAGAGAGGCACGTCGACTTGACCCTAGTTAGGATCAACAAGTTTTTTATATTTAAATTTTGCTATAACGACACACCCTCACAATTGTAACTATCTGAGCGGTAATATATTTTTTGTGATTCAAAATATATCAATATACCTATGTGGAAGTGTGAAGGATTAAAAGTTGCCATTACTATTAACTGCATTTGTTCTTATAACACAATAGGATTTATCAAAAATTTCTTGTACTTTTACTTCGTTGGGCTTTCCTGTCACAAGGGTATCTTTGATTTATATTAGGTGTTTAACCAAGATATTATCGAGGTAGAAGACTTCTGAAGCTTTATTAGTGTTTTACGAACTTCAGTCCATCTGCATAAGAGTATATGTATGGTGCAAGCACCATATATATACGTTAATAATTATGTGTTTCGTTTTTACTATTTGGTAAACTGTCATAGTTTTCGTAACGTCAAAACTCGTACTAGGGGTACTGTGGGAAATTAGTATATGCTATGGTAACATTACGCTTGGCATGAGCCACAGAGCACTTTTTGTATATAAATATGAGCTATGACTTACGACTTATCACTTATGAGTAGTATAAAGATTAAAGAACAGACTACTATAAAGTATTAAGCTTGTTAACACAGAGAACTATAAAATTGTTAACACTGGGATAGCTCTGACTTTATAGTACTCTGTGACTCTGACCACAGAGTACTTTTTGTATGACTCTGGTCTCTGAGTCAGAGACTCTGACTAAACTTTTGGCGACGATCGGCGACCGGCGTTTTCATTACCATAAACCATTTGGCATTTACGTACCTATAACGTATGTGAAGTGTCAAGTGTTTACGCGTGTAAACTGTGAAAGAACCCGCATAGTTACAATAGAAATAGATTTATTTTTTAATTTACTGTGTAATTTTTAATATTGTTTAAACTCTAAAATGTAATTGCGGGTTGAATCAAATTTGTTTGATTGCTGCGCCTGTAAGCAACTCATACTGTCTGATAACACTATCCATTTAAGCGCCCTTTCCTCCAAGAATTGAAGCGCAGTAGGAATTGTTAGACACTCAGCCGAAAACATATTCGTTTTGTGGGGCAGACTGATTCTATGGCCGGTTTTCAAATATGGTATGTAAATAGCCATTGAAAGATACTCTCCATTTTTGGAACCACTAGTGTATACATGTCTATGTTGAGGAAAGTTATGTAAATGTTATGCTGTCTTATCTAATTCAATTACATCTATGAAATCTTGCAGTGTAGTGGAACAACTGGTTTTGTCCACAATAAATTACATATAATTAAATTAATATTTTTTTGCATGATCTATAGTATTTTTATAATATTTTGTAAGGAATGCTATCAAGAATATGAGCTGTGTCTCTTGTGAAAATAACAAGCATTCCTAAATTCTTGATTATTCCAAACTGAATGTTGAAATTAGATAATCAGTATTTTGTATAGGTTGACTATTTACATTTTTAAAGGGTAACTCAATAGCATCTGGTGTATATTTTTAAAGAAACTCTGTCACCTAATCTCTATAAACATTTTTATAAGAAGCGTAATAACCATTAAATCCCAGGACTATCTTCCATAGCCTAGAGATAGGAGTATATCATCAATTAAGTGATTGACACAAAGACTTTCAACCTAAGCTTTTTCCTTTTTTAAGACTTGTTTTCTTTTTTTAATATTTTAACAGTTTGTAGTTTCTTAAATTTCAGATAATTTGCTTTTGTGAAACTATGCATGCATTCTATGTATGCATTTTTATATTCTTCAACAACTTTTGCACATTTAATGTTCCACCATGGTAGAAGGACACACTTTATCATTACTGTGTGAAGTATGATTGGAATGACTATCAGGAGATTTACTACTAACACGACTAATTTACGGCTTCTGAAATGCAAGGTACAATAATTTAACCAAATCTGAATAACATTTTAAATGATTGAACTCATCACACAATCTATTTTAGAGTATAATGTAACACTTTCACTAAGTATTTGGAAGTCTACTAAACAAAAGTTAAAATGAGATAAAGGGGAATGAAAATATATTTCAACTAATAATTGGGGAAATAAGGATGAATTAGTGTTGTTACTAATATTGACTTTTGTATATGTAGGTAAATAATGGTTGCCCATTGGATTGTCATAGACTGACCATTCACAGCGAAGCTCCAATGAGGGTGAAACTAATGTCAATTCCAAAGCATTCATTGACTATTTATTAGAATCAAGAGTCATCATCTGACCATCATTCAAAAAGATTAAGTAGCTGTTGTTAACATTGCTGCTACTTACAATAATGAATTGATCGAATTGTTAAAATTAGTTTAAGAAAATGAAGGATCACAAATACCTGGACTAAAGAGACACAAGAGAGATATCTCGAGTGTCACAGAGCAATTTTGATGCAAAGTTTTGAATGGAGTTGTCAAAAAAAGTATTTATTTTAACAATTTGTAAACTTTTATGAACTAAAATGGTTATGCTATTATGGCGATTACTAGAATCTAAACAAATTACATCATAACTTTTGATATTAAAATGTAAGTGTAAATTAATTCTACATGAATATTATGCTTTTGTAAAAATGTGTTAATGTTAAAAAAATATTTATGGGCTGGTAAACTGAGCATTCAGCATTCAGCATTATGATTAACATTTCTTCTGATGCTATTATTTGGTTTGGTGGCTACCACCGCGGGCGTCAGCAGCATGTAAAAAATGACAACGTCTTTTCCTCGTATTGCCCAATCACTGCTGGCGTTCCTCAGGGTGGTGTCCTATCTCCACTTCTCTTTGCTATCTACATTTACACTGTGACATACCTTCTTTCATCTTCTCATCACCTTTACGCTGACGACCTCCAAGTTTACACAGCCGCTTCCCCTCACAATTTAAATATTGCTATCGAGAATTTAAATCGAGACTTAGATAGGATTAACACTTGGAGTGAATCCTATGGATTGCGTGTTAATCCAAAAAAATCTCAGGTTGCTTTATTGGGTGGTCGTAACCAGCTGGATAAACTCTTACTTAATGAACTACCCAGTGGCGTAGCGTGAGTGTCGGCTGCCCGGGGCGGAAGACAATTTTGCCGCCCTCTTATTTAGGTATTTTATTTTAATGTATACTATGCATTACATACATTAATTATAGAGAACTTTTCGGAGAGAACAGTCATCATTATTTTGTATTATACAGGCTAGATTTTAAATAAAAAACAGTTTATCTAAGTTTTACAATCACGTTTATTAATACAAAAATTCTTTTACTTTAACCAATTAGATACATTGATTTAACTTAGGTACCTATCACTTAAGATTAGGTACACCTTGAGGATCGACAAGATTAAATAAAATCAATTTTTATTTAGAACTAGAACGATACTATTATATAACATTTTTATTTTTATTGAAAAGTAATATGAGTATTTCTTAAAAAAACAAAACAAAACTTCCGTCTTTAATTAAAAATTTATACGTCTACTTTTTTTAAGAGCAAAGTCTTTTATTGCACCGTCAATGTCTATCGCATCACACACCTCTTGCTCAATAGACAAAATAGCCAAATTAGTTAGTCTTAGAGTACTCATTGTCGATCTTAAATAATTTTTAATCAATTTCAATTTTGAAAAACTTCTCTCACAGCTGGCATTGCTTATAGCAACTGTGAAAAATATTCGGAACATTATTAAAATATTGGGCAGAGTATCTTCCAGCTTGGATTTAACAATAAATTTAAATAACTCAAGTGAGTCTGCATTAATCAATTCATTTTCGTTGCCTGTAGCAACAACGAAAGTCCGCAGTCGAAGTCTTTCCAGCTTGAAATCCTGCTCGTCAATTTCGTCAGATGCGTAGTCTTGATTACGTTCAGTGTTGTCTGGATCTAATAATATAGCCGGTGTTAGATAAGCAAACTTATCCGTTAAATTCTGTAATTTCTGCAATAACTCTATCTAACGAAGAAAACAGCTTTCGTCTCAACTCATTTTCACAAGACAAGTTAGCATCTCTAGTTCCGTCATCAAAAATATGCTTTCTTGTTATGCGCCTCCGAGGTTTTATGGAAATTCCAAGTTCTTCACACATATTTTTTGCATAACCTACAGTGCCATTTGCCCATTCCTCTCTTTTCTCTGTCAATATCATCTGCAAAGCATTTACTTTCTGAGCGCACAATCTTATGTCAAGTCCCCTTGTTTGTAAATATTTTTGTGCATCATTCACTTCATGTAGCACCGGTTGCCACAGGCCCAAAAAACAAAGAAAGGAAAATGACTGCATCGAAACTAGTAAAGTACCTGCATCTGTCCTAGTGTTTAAGCTTTCACCTGCCTCCGTCAGTTCTTCCAGAGTGACGAGAATATCTTTGTAATGATGCCATGTCACATTTACGGCATCGCCTCTTGCACTCCACCGCGTGTCTTGAACCCTTTTTAAGCTTTTGCCTGTAGCTGTTATCAGAACTTCCCAACGATGTGTCGATGAGGAAAAAAAAGAATAGCAACGTTCTAAAGTGCCGAAAAAAGTTAGTGAATCCACCTCAACTGAGGCAGCGTGTAAACAAACTAGGTTTAACGAATGATTTGAGCAAGGTACGAATTCAGCTTTAGGGTTTATTTCTCGAATTCTTTGCTGAACTCCTGAATACTTTCCAGCCATAACAGCAGCATTATCATATGCTTGGCCTCTACAGTTGCTTATATCTAGGCCATCAGCTTGAATTTTGTCCAAAATCATCTTTGAAATTCCTTCAGCAGTTTTGTCTTTAGTTTCAATGAAATCTATAAAAGATTCCATTACTTTTACTTCCTGATTTTCAATTACTACGTATCTTAATACCTGACTTGTTTGATCTTTATGAGAAAGATCTGGAGTGCTGTCGAATATAATTGAATAATACTTAGCCTTTTTTATTTGTCCGATGATATGTTGGCGAACTTTATTTCCCAAAATGGCAATAAATTCGTTTTGTATTTGTGGTGACATGTAAGTGATTGAAATTTTGCCAGATATTTTAGACCTTACAAGATGTTCACGAAGTACAGGATCGTATTTTGCAATTAAATTAACCAATTCTAAAAAGTTTCCTCTATTGATACCGGTGTCGTTTTCTATATGTCCACGTAAAGCCAAATTTTGTTTGGCAAGGAATCTTATAATATCAAACATTCTGATAAGAATTTCCTGCCATTTCTTTATTTCTTTTGCCACTATGTCTTGCTCTTTTTTGTCAATAGTCTGTAATTTTTGAAGTCTGCTCTCCAACTCCTTCCATTTGCAATAATTTTGGATGTGTAGTGCACTTGATTCGTGACTTGAAACCTTAGGATTTAATTTCCACCAAGTATTAAATCCATCAGATGAGCAAAATTTAGATCCATTCGGTGTACTTACGTTCTCAAATAAACGACAACAAAAGCAAAATAATGATGCTTTAGCTGGAGAATAAGCCATCCAAGTACGTAAAACTTTTTCGCCGTTAGTCAATGTACGATAAAACCAATCCGTAGTAAGCCTTCTTGTCTCTCCTTTTGATTTTAAAGAGCACGAATCTGAGCGTGTTACTGTTGACATTTCAGCGAAATTAGTATCAATATGCTGAACAATTTCCTGTCCTTGCTGAATGAGATGCAATCGAATATTGTCGTCTATGTGTTCAGGCCATTTTCCAATATCGTCGAAATTTTCCTTTCGTCTTTGGTACTGAATAGCAGACAATGATGATGTTGTATCAATCTCTGTTTCGGAACTATGCATGTCCATGTCTGAACATACAGATGGAGACACTAATGCAGTGGATGTTGTTGGAATTTGATCTTTAGGAACAATGTCAAGTTCTTGTATTTTTTCAGCTTGTTCTGGGTTTAAAGGCCCAGTTGTCTGTGATGAATTTAAGCCTAACGAGGAATCTGACGTGTCAGGAACAACACTTTTCACATATTTAAGTAAAGCTCCTTCATTTGCTCTAATATTTTCCAACTTAGCTCTTCTCTTATTACGGTAAGAAGCCCCACTTTCTTTTACTCTTTTCATTTTTGATGCTAAAATCAAAAAAATATTAAATGAGAAAAGTACAAGTTAGTGTTGTAAACAAAATTATCGAACATTTCAAAAGAAGTACCTAGGATATTAAAAAAAAAACCTTGCTTTACTGAAATTTTCCGTTTTTAGGGTTTTGTACCCAAAAGGAAAAAAATTGAGCCTTTATCTATTTTTACTTTTATTAAATCATTTCATTGACCGTCTGTCTGTCAAGACCTTTTTTCATAGGAACGAGTACTTACTTACACATATTAAATTGAAATTTATATCACAGTTTCCGATCAAGATCCCTTTGAAATGTGAAAATACTTTTATGCACTTCGGCGTTTCTTTTTTATTTTAATAAATTAAAGTTTGAAGTTTGAACAACATATTAGATAGTCCAACATACAATTAGATAAATATAATATTTAATACTCACTCAGTTGAAAGTTGTTCAATAATTTCACAACCACTACACGCACTTATTTGCACAAAAATCACAATTTGGAAAGCGTAACATAATTAAAATACGAGACAATGTGAATTGGACAACTGACGATCCATCAATAAAACTTTCTTTGAATTGTCAAACTTTGTCAAAGCACGTAATTCCCCGTACCTTAAAGGGGCTTTCTCGTACGTGTGATAAACTATATTGAACTTAATATATATGTAATAGAAGTCATTCTCGCTGATTGTTAGTCATAAACGGGGAATTCCCACAAGTCAGTATAGACGTTGTTGCCAGTCGCTACAAAATATCATTCAAAGAAAAGGAATTCCCCGAATTCGTCACAAAATAAGTAATGAAAAATTCCGTGCTCCTTTCAATCGGTCCAAATTTGTAGTTACGATAAAAATATATATTTTTTATTTATTGTTAAATTTTGCCGCCCCCTATAAAGTGCCGCCCGGGGCGGGCCGCCCCCGCCGCCCCCACTACGCTACGCCACTGGAACTACCTTCCATACCACTTGGCACAACGATCCTTGAGATAGGCCAGTCTGTTAAAAATCTTGGTCTTATAGTAGACAAATCTTTATCTTGGGCCCTACAAATAGCTGAGATTAGCCGGAAAATTTTTGCATCTATCGGTGGCCTTAGACGCTGGCAAAATTTTCTTCCAATTAAAACTAAAATTTCCTTAGCACATTTTCTCCTCCTACCTCTCTTAGACTATGCTGACTCTGCTTATCCTGATCTTTCTGAGGAACAACTCAACAAGCTTGAGCGCCTCCAAAACTTGTGTATTAGGTTTATCTTTGGACTTCGAAAATTTGATCATGTTTCCGAATTTAGGGCTCGTTTAAAGTGGCTTCCTAAAAGATTTAGGAGGTACCTACATATGCTCACTCTTCTTTACTCTATTCTTTATAATCCTCATACTCCCTCTTACTTAAAGCAACGTTTACTTTCTTACTTTCTCGGCTCTCACAATGAACGGCAAAACCTGAGGTCTAGTAAGGACAACCGTTTGCATAATCCTTCTAGGCTCACAGGTTATTTTGGTAATTCATTTACCTGCAAATCGATGGTATTGTGGAACGATCTCCCTGCTGAAATCCGACATTCTGAATCAATTTTAATTTTTAAAAGTCGCTTGTATAGTCATTACCTATCAATTGCTATTAATATTTAATCTTATGTATATAACATATTTATTTATGTGCTATGTATGTATATGTATGAGTATATATGTATGTATATATTTGTTTGTATATATGTATATATAAATATATTTATATGTATTTGTATATATAGTATATGTATTTATGTGAATGTTATGTATTCATGTATTGTCTCTATATACATAATACTAATTGTATTATTGTAATCATTTAGCTTATTTCATTTTTTTTTAATGCTTTATCCCTTATTCTCAGTTTCTACTCCTTTCCCCAAAAGGTTGTCTGTAAGAGATTGCTTTAGCAATAAGACGGCCTTTGCACCCTTTTGTTGTTTATTTTGTTTTTATTTCACTTATTTTTGTATTTTGTGTGCAATAAAGTTTTAATTTATCTATCTATCTATGTTTTAAGAATCCAAAATTTTATTTATTATTATATTGGATATTATCTAAGAGTATGTTCTTAAAATTTTCTGTAGAAATTACTGTTCCTTTATTTTTATTCATAATTATCTTAATTATTATATAATAGGTAAGGATCGTCGAAATCTTCATCATCGTGCAAGTTAATCCACTTTATATGGTTTAGAAATCGTGTTGATCTTTATTTTTTAGAGGAGGTAGCCTCCACGTCCACGTCATTTCTCTTCTCGAGGTCCATCCACATCATCGTTTAAGACTATAGGACTCCTTTGCTTTCGGGGCGTTGGCGTCGTACCAACCAATCGTAAAGAATTTGTTGAAAATCTCCAGCTTCTGGCTGAAGTTGCACTTTGAAATTTGTAAGAAGTATTACTATTCACGAACATGTTTACAGTATCAATCATCGATTAATATTCGTACATTGTCACTAGGATCTTCTTTTGGTGCGGTATATCTACTCTGCATCTACATCATAACCATCGACTTTTAACCATTTTCAAACACTAGCCAAAGTTTCTTTCTTCTAAATCTTTGTCTACATTTTTTCCGAAAGAATCTAAATGTAATCCATTATTCTCATGAGGCAAAATCAAACCAGCAAGCTCATGACTTAGCGGAGCTATTATTCTTTCCACCCGTTTGTAAGCACTCCTACCCGGTGCATTTGTAATAATAAATAAAGCATCCAAATTATACTCCCGAAAATGCAGGATGGGATAAAATATAAATTTTCCGTAGCGAGGTTTTTCGTCAGGACCCCCACCAGCAGAAATAATTATTACAGGTTTTTGTAGATCTAGTGTTTTTATAGACCAAACTTTTAAATGATTCCAGTTTATTTATTTTTTTTGAAATCATGGGCATGTGTCTTGACACTCGAACTAGAATGTTTGCAACTCCGAATAGTTATAAATGTTGGTCCTGAATAGGTTACTTTTGAAGGATTTTCAAACCGAATGCATTGGTTCAATAACAATACCAGCGTACAGACAGTACAGACGGTATTTATTTATATCCAGTAGCCACACTCATGGTCTGGAAGAGAAACTATTGCATGTGCATTAATAATGCTGCTTGTTTTGTAGCTGCTGTGAGCCCGATCGGAACTCGGGCTTTAACATTTTAAGAAAGGAAAAATACTTCATTGAGTTCAAGAAAATAAACAAGACTCGCGCGCGAATTAATTTCACTCGAACGGTAGATACATGCCCCTTTCCTTCACGACAAAATGAATTTCGTGGTAAAAGTCGTACCTAAGTACGTAGCACTTCTATCCAGTTAAAAACCCAAAGTTGTAATTGCTCGTGTAATTGATTATATGAGACCTATAAAATCAAAGGCAGCCAAATCCAAGTGGGTCAAATATTCAGTAAGCTACAAAAATCGATAATTTTGTTCAGGTAGCTACGATATTATATATTCTAAAACAGATTTATAAAGAATGAGAATAATACTAATAATTTAAATTTTAAGTAATAAAACTCCCTTTATATTTGAGTACAGAGTGAAAATAAAATTGCATTTAGCTGTTTTTGATTTCAACTACAGGACATAGTTATGTTTGATTCTGAGTAAATGGATATAACTGCGTTTGATAATGACAGCCACCATTTTGGACTCAAAATGGCGGCTTCGGATTAGTGATGTTCAATAATAAAGAGATACATTCGATACAGTAAAAACAACTATATTATTTTTATAAATTTTAATAAATTTTTAATCAGATATGTGATAATTACTTTCATTATTTTGTGCTTATTATATTCTTAAGACTGGCGATACGTCTTCTGTTATCCCCTCACAAAAACTTTCTTCTAAATCTTGATTTCCTTCAATAAATGGCCCTTTAATAATACCCAAATAAAATTTTAAGTCTTCTCTTTCTTGCCACTAATCCAAAATGTTTTGCCAACAATTTCTCAACATCCATTATTTTAGCCTGTGTCACAGGCACTCCCGTTGAAATGGTGATAGTTGAAGCATGCTTGTATTTTTGCCAGTTTTGCAGACATTAAAGGCTCTATTGGTGTCCGAATTATAAAATGGTTCACCGCGGACAAGTATGTTTCTTAAGATCTTTGATCTCTTTATAATGAATCTTTTGCATTCGGTTATTTTGAATGGCCATTTCGCTGTCGGTTTAAAAACCTCTTGAGTAGCTCTTTTGAAGTCTAACATAATAATATCCCTTAGATTCGTGACCGTTGCATAACTTGAAATGATGTCGCTATATTCTTCTGGTTGAATAATTACTTCTCGTTTCTTTAGAATTTTTTCTATATTGCCAAAGACTCTGTCCGGGGGCATAAAACTATGCCCTGTTACGGGAAATATTATCTCAATACGTTTGACAGAGACATTTTCCAATAACCATTTAGATAACATACTTAGCATTATGATATTTTTATTTTGTCCACCGCATCCGTCGGCAAATAAGCGTATGAGAGTGATCCCTGATATACATATTTGTTTTATTTAATCGATCGTAGACGGCTGATGCTATTTGATTAGCTGTTTTACCAAATTCGATTTCAGTCCAGGTGTATGCAAAGGTTGTGTTTTTATTAAGCTTGTCTTTAGAGGATCCTTGCACAATAGCAAAGTTATATAAGTAAAATTGGCGACTGTAGTAAGCACTTTGGTCTGGAATTCGAGGCAGTGGATTGTTTTTCTGGCAATCAAAGGAGAATGTTATCATATCGTCTTTTTGCTCCTGCAGTATTTTGAAGAACGCCTTTGCTCGTAATTTATGCACTCTTAGTTCAATCATTAAATCATTTTTCTTGATTCTATCGTTTTCTTTTTTATTCTCTCAGTCAATGCAATACAAGTCGAGCAGACGTCAGTGCTAGGGGTACCGAAACCTAAATTAAATTCTCTATTAAAAATATGGCGCAAGTATGATTGTTTAACAGTAGATTGGGGATTTTCGCCTCTAAACATTTTATACAGCTTGTTTATACTCAAGTCACTAGGTAGGTATTTTCGTTCTTGAGAGGATGATCGACAATAATGTGATTCGATACATTTTTGTTTCATAATGTAATGTAGAATGGACTCCTTCTGATCTTTAAATTTATTAATTTTACGATTACCACCTCGTCGTTCCCTGGCAATTTCCCCTGTATAAAATAAATGTTTCAAAGCATACTCTACACGATATTTTGTAATGCCAAGTATATTCAGGAACGCTTTTTGGCACACAAGAACACAATCATTGCGAGCTCTGAAAACACTATACTTTATATTAAAATCTCTACCCAATCTTATGCCTTTGGTAGGACGTCTTCTTTTTACCTTCTGCGTTTTACAGCACTTTAGTATCAAAGTATCTTGACCACTCCGTTTATTTGAGGAATAAAACGAACGGTGAAAATTCATAATATCAGTCATTGTCAAATTTGAACATTTTAGATGTTTATTTCTATGTGAACAAATTATTCGTTCTGGTGCTTTCTTTGGCATGTACCTGTAAAATAGAAAAGAATGCTATAGTTTAAGAGAGTATCATGTCTTTGCAACGTTTTAATTTTCCGTTGGCCACACTCGGCGACGAGGGCAGTGATTTCAAATGTTGGGCGTACATCACAAATGACAATAATATTTATTGTAAACTAAAAGAGTTTGCTTTGCTCTTGGGCTATGAGAATGTTAAAAAAGCTTATAGAATTGTTCCAGATAGATGGAAATGTTCAAGGAACAAGTTGGGCCCGTTCACGGTCCATCTTGAAACGCCACCAAACTGGTATCCAGAGACGCTTTTTGTATCAGAACCCGGTATCTACGCTCTACTAGTGCGCTCAAATAAATCGCAAGCAAAAAAAATTATGCACTTCGTTTACGAGGAAGTGCTGCCTACCATCAGGAAAACGGGCGCGTACGTTTCTTCGCAAATTAGTCAAAACCAACTTTCCGAGTTGATATCTCTGATGATAGAGAAAGATAAACAAATGACTAAATTAATTGAAAAAATCATTGACGACCGGCCTAAGTTGGCGGTGATGACTGAACGCGACGAAACCAAGCACCATCTCCACGTTTACAAGAGTGATGACTGTTATAAGTTTGAACGCGCACAAAAGAGAAATCTTTCGCAAGCCCTGAAGCGGGTACCCCCAGGCTACGAGCTGGTCATCCAACAGAAAAACATTCCAAACGGAGTCAATCTACTTAATCGCACTAAGGAATTGCTCCTCCGTGACTCGTATAAATCTTTTTATAACAATATTCGAACCAACATAGATGTGCCAAGTCTTGTGAAAGACCTGTTATCGACTGTCTAAGTGTCTATCTCTATATAGTGAATAACGCTCTCTGCGCCCGGTCTGTTTATAAAACTTACTAAATGAATACGCGGGGAGGCCCCACGGCAAAAAAAACACTTGGAGGCGTGAGATACGGTTATTTTTTTACTGCAGTATTAACGTATTCTAATAGTGGGTATTAAAATTTGTAATTAAAAACGTGTAGGCACATCACTAACCTTTTCTTCTTAGCAATATTAGCTTTCCAATTCTCTGGGTTTCTTGTTCTTTTACGAGCCTTGCCCGCACTTGCACTTGTTACAGGGACCTCTATAGAAAAAAAAAATATCACGCAATTCAATAGAAACAAAAGAATTACGCCAGAAACTGGACGACACATTCGCAAAAATTGTATGGGGCGGCCATGATGTTTTTTGCGAAATCTTGCTCCCTGATTGGCAGGCGTAATTCTTAAGGTGGCGGTTCGTGCCGCGACGGAGACGGGAGACTGAGACAGGAGACTGAGACTAGAGACCGCGACAAGTGTCTCGGTCTCTTCGGCATGTACTGTAGATCGCGACAAGTGTCGCGGAGCGACCGCTTAGTTCAAGAGAGTCTGTCGATAAAGTCAGTGGTGTTTTGTGTCGTGATGGAAAACCAAGTAATGAAGGTGCTATTGGAGGAAGAAGAAGACGATGATTTGCTCTTATATTATTATTACAAATACAAAACTGAAAGACGATTACCTATTAATGATTTATATTTAACTAGAGGACAAGAAGGATCATTTTCGCTATTAGTAAAGAAGCACCTGATGTTTGATGACATTATATTCAGGAAATATTTTCGGCTGAATAAAATACAGTTTTATTACATATTGAAAATACTTAAAAAAACAATGCAAGAAAAGGGAAAAATTGCAGAGAAAGAAAAATTAGCACTATCTTTAAGGTAAGTTTGCCAATTCATCGAAATTATTCTGGTCGATTTCACCGTCATTGCTTGGAAATGGTTCACTCGAAATATTTGGTAATTGGCGAGATGTTAAATCAATCAATCGAGTATTTGTTTCGTGTTCTGATGGAGCTGCACTTATCGGAGAAAATGAATTGAATGAATTGTATGATGAACTTGAATTATATGATAACGGATTGTAATAACTTATAGTTTGACCCTCGATATCTCCGATCTCATACTTGGTGACAATATTAAATATTTCAGTTTTTGCCATTGCTCTTGAACGTGCGCTCAATTTTCTTAGCATCATTTCAATATGTTTGGCAAATGTCGATATATCATCAACTGATTCTTGAGATTTTGATGACTCCAGCTGTCTATTTTGGTTTTCCTGCCTGTCCTTCATAAATTTAATAAATTTATCTTCTTTTTGTCTCTTTCTCTTTGTATACTTGGTGGTTGATTTTTCAGAACTGTCACTTAGTGGTATATTAGATCTCTCTTGTGTAGATTTAGAAGTGTTGGGTAACTCCTTTGAAGGAGTGTTATGTACTGACGTGTCTGAGGCTTCATGAGGAATATCTTCATGTTCTACTCCTGGGGAGGTATTAGTAACTTCTTGTTCTACACTGGTGCAGCTTTGCCGTTCTTATGGTGTGTTTTCTATAAATGTTAAGCGTTCATAAAACTGCCACTTTGAATTTTTAGCTGGTGCTGCAGATCCCGTCGATTGTTTTAGTTTCCGCTTATATCTGTTGTAGGAGTCCCTGATCAGTTTCCATTTTTTACGGCATTCCGAATCTGTAATAAATAATAATATTATTTCTTTTATTTTTAGATTCATAACGACTGGAGAAACATATGCTTCGCTATCATTCGAATTTCGTATATCACCTTCTTATATTTCACAAATGGTCAAAGAGGTGTTAAAACATTTAAAGACTGTTTTGGTGCCAACTTTTATGCCTATTCCAAAAGAAAGTGATTTTAGACTTATATTGAAATTTTAGGATTTTGGAACAAATGGCAATTCCCCAATTGCACAGGTCCTATTGATGGGAAGCACATCAGAATAAGAGCCTCTGAAAATAGTGGGTCGTTGTATTTTAATTATAAGGAGTATTACTCAATTCTTCTGGATATTGTAGACTATAATTACAAGTTCTTTGCAGTAGACATTGGCTCTTATGGCAAAGAAGGAGATAGTGGAATATTCCAAAAGTCTACAGTGGGAAAGCAAATAATGAAAAATGAATTTAATTTTCCGGAACCAAAAAATCTACCAAATTCGAACATAATATTACCCCATTTTTTAGTTGGAGATGAAGCATTTAGTCTTGATACTTTTATGATGAAACCTTACGCTAGAAGAGTTGCAAAAAACGATTTAAGCAAAGAAATATTTAACTACCGCCTTTGTCGTGCAAGACGAGTATCGGAAAACGCGTTCGGTTTGCTGTCTCAGGTGTGCAGAATATTTTACACTTCTATCGGAATAGCGCCAGAAACATGCACTGACATGATCTTAGTTGCCTGTTGCTTGCATAACCTATTAAGAGATGGATTTTTGGAGTCTGCTTAAATGCCCGTACATCAATGGAATCGAGAGGAAGAAAATTTGCCTTCAAATTTTGTTACATTACGTGGAACAGGAGGGGTTTCGAACAGCAACGGACTCGATATTAGAGTAAAATTAACCAATTACTTGACGTCACAGCAAGGAGCAGTAGACTGGCAGGAACAACATGTCACACGGCTTGTTTGAACTGATTCCACTGCACCTTTTCTTTCTATGTTATTACGTATCTATTACGTACGATTATAAACTATGAACTATGAACTATGTTTCATTCAAAAATATTAATTCTATGCAAAATAAATAAAATAAGAATAACTCACCTGTTTTATTTTGTATGCCTTCTGCTATGCTTTTCCAAATATTGTCCTTCAAATTTTCGTCTCTGTAGGAGTCTAGTTGTGCATTGTATAGCGGAGGGTGCTGCCTGATTAGTTCAATCAGAGTCTCACAGTCTTCGTCAGAAAAACTCATTTTTTAACACTAAACACGTGTGCTTTCACGAGCGCGACACAGACACTACTTGTCCGGGGCACCGACCGTCTCGCTGTCTCTTGTCTCGCGTCTCGGTCTCACTCGCGAACTGTCGCGTATACATTGCCTAACATCAAGTAGCGGCCGCGGTCTCTAGTCTCAGTCTCCTGTCTCGGTCTCCCGTCTCTGTCGCGGCACAAACCGCCACCTTTAGCTGTATTTGATTCTTATTGGTTGGCATGTAGATGTCTTTGATGCCAATATCAACTTTTGAACTGAATTGACTAGGAATTTAGGTGCATTTGTTAGTAAAATGAAAACATTAAAGCGTGTAGAAATAACTGAATTAGATGGCGCCATAGAGAACTCATTTTACGACATTAAGGCGTTTAGCTGCCTTTGATTTTATAGGCCTCATATTTCTTACAGCTTCTTACTGTCTCAGTACTACGTCGTTCATCAGCAGAACTAGCAAAGATGGCAATTTTCATGATACTTTGCCACATGTCTAGTTCATATGGTTAATTAACTTAAAAAGGAATGTGATTTTCAAACATTTATTTCTTTGTTCCAACGATTGCATGTATTAAAGTATTTAAATTTTTCTTCATATTTGGAATACTTATTGCAACGAGTCGTATAAACAAGTCTTTTAATGAACTTTTTCTAAATGTTTTCTATGATTAATCTGACATAGGAAACCAAATTGGACAACAGTATTCTATATGCTTACGAACTAGGCTAAAATATAAAGGTCAAATGGCCCATTCCATAGTGACGTGTGTGACATTTGGAGTCACTTTACAATTGTTTTACAATAAAAATACACTCTCCTAAAATTGATAGGAAAAGCTTGTTAATATGGTTTTGTTATGCATGAGTGACAGGACATTTTAGTGTAAAAAGCATTTAGTTTTAGTTTTTGCTTTAAATAGAAAATGACTTTAAAGTCATGTGACGTGTGTGACTATTTTGTAAGGAAAATTTTCAGGTTGATCTGCAAATTATTTTTTTTCTGTGATTTATATTGATATATGATATTTATTTTGATTTAAATGGGTAATAGATACTTCAAGTAATTCCTATCAATCACTGTTTTATTACTTCAAGTCAAATACATATTTAATTTAAAATAAAAATGCTTGTGACGTGTGTGACTTCAATTGTGACGTGTGTGACACGTGCAAATAATTATAAAATTATTTATTATGAAACTTGGGCAATAGGAAAAACTTAAAATTAATTCAGTAAAATAGGTAAAATAAGGTTTAACAGCATATTTTTAAATAAGAATATTGTAATTTATAGTTTCTCAAAGTAAAATCGTCCACGTGAAGTTACTGGAATCGGAGGATCAAGTTTTCCAATTACATTAACAAATGTAGTCAATAGTCATAAATATAATATTCCAGATATAATTGTATTGTGATTGTATATACATGTCAATTAGTCAATACATTTAGTCAAATTTCTTATTTAAAAATTCCTTATAGCTATAAAAGGACTCCTCAACAAGCCATTTTTTCAATTTGTTTTTAAATGAGTTTAGACATACTGCGTTTTTAATGGATTGGGGAATTCTGTTAAAGACTTCGGATCCCATGCCCAAGGTAGTCTTCGAAGCTTTAACAAGTCGATAGGATTTAGACATCAGTCGTTTAGAGTACCGTAGATTATGTTTCTGCCCGTCACCTCTATTCTCAAACTTATGTCTGTGTTGCATGACGTAAATTGCTACATTGAGAATAAGTAAACTTGGTAGGGTTAGTATAGTAGGCAATGTCTGGGTTTCTTGGCCACTTCCAGTACTTTCCAGATTTAATCATACAAGAAACTTCAATTTCTTCTGTTTTTACAGTTATCACTTCACCAGGATATTTTTTTCCGTCATAAGTCACAAGCACCCAATCTCCTTGACTGTATGTTTCACATTCACTAATTAAAATATCATCACAGTTATTACTTTGTGCTGATTTGAGGAGTTTAATATTTCCTTCAGAGGAACATTCAATTACATGGATCTGTTTGATGCCTGTTACCTGAGGTACTTCTTCATTCCATAGTGACATTGAAATTGACTTTTCAGTAATTTCTGCTTGTGATATATAAAACACCTGAGTCTTTGGCATTAGTTCCGCAGCTACGTTGGCAAAATCTTGTGCACTCTGAACTACAATTGCTTTATCACAGCAACTCATAACCCGCTGCCGAACTAGAGATTTAGCAGAGCCACCAATTCCATCCACTATTCTTTTTCCATGTGAAGTTGTAAAATACTTCCAATGAAAAGTTCTAGAGTATTTAGCAGAGAGCACTTTTAGTAATTTTACCATAAAGGGATTCTTAAATTCGCTTAATGGCCCACCACTCCATATAACATCCACTTCCGGTAGAATTGAATCTTCTAACTTTTCATACAAGTGGAGCAAGAAGCATGATATGGAATCTTTGTCCTTATTAGGTGCGTCTGAACATATTAAGTATGTTTGACATTTACTATCATAGATCACTGCTGCTGTGAACAGTGTAACACTTGCTCTGCTGCACAATGCTGATTGTACCTCATGCTGATATTCTGCTGAATATGACATGGCAAAATCTACCTGCAAGACTCGTTTCCTTTTATCGTTTTGTTCAGCTTGAAATTCACTTGCTTGAATTCTCTTAATATTTGTATGGTCTCGCATTTTGCCAAAATCTTCCAATACTAAATCAATTAGCTGTTCTACACAGCCCTCTTCCAGTACTTTCTTTAGAACTCTCCTCTCTTCACATAACTGTGTTTTCCAATTATACCACTGTACAGGTTTTTCCCTGTCAAATAGAACTTGTTTTGGAAACTTTCTGCCATCTTTGCACTCATTGCACTGGCCTTGCCAACAAAGTGAATTTTGTTCTGTATCACACAAGATACTTTGCCACCATTCATTGCTGTAATTGATTTTCAAAGCCTTTAATTTAAGAATAAAGTTTTCATGAATCTTGCACTTACATTGATCTGCAGGTGTTTCATGCAAAAGCAAAACGTTTGGTGGTCTTAGGAAGCAGAACTTCGAAAATCCGACTTTCAGGTTATCATTCTCCATTATAAATAAACTATAGGCTTCTCTCAGATACATCGTTAAGTAATACTTCCTCAGCTTAACTTTCCTACCACTATCATATACAGTAATCTCATCATTCATTCCAGGCATAGTATACACAGCATCACTACGAAAGTAAACATTTTTAATTAGATTTACAGTTTCTTCTGCTAAGCTGTTGCCATGAAGTTGTGTTTCTAATTTATTGATTAAATTTAGTCCAACATATTTAGCAAGTCCATGTACAACTGCTTTACGTTTACTTGGAGAAGAAGGAAGTGCTCTCACAGTTTTTTTAATAGCTTTGCCAAGTGGGGTGAAGGACCCAATTATCAGCACTTTAAGAGTTAGTCAGAACTTAAGCCCATGTACCACATTGACAAATTATTTTTTCACCTGTTATAACGAGTTTTCTACTTTCAATATCCAATCAGTGAGATGATATTTTAAAGAAATATGTTTATCTTTACCCCAATTGTTTTTTAGATAGGCAAGAGTAAAAAATGACCATCTCACCATTTACTAGCACCATCACCACCAATTAATAGCATAGAGTGAGCCAATTAACAGCACTGTGATAGTGGTTTTTAAATTATATAAAATAAATTAACTAAAATCAAATAAAACATGTTTATTAGGTAGGCAATAATCTCTTTTATTGAATTTTCTGTAAGTTAACATAAAAAAATATATTTCACTTATAGTCTAATAGTATTTATAAACTTGACAAAGTTCAACATCTTTATAGTTATAGGTATCTGTATTTAAATAATTTGTTAAAACTTAGGTAAATCTCACTAGAAAGTGTTTTACTTAATAATACGATAGGTATGTACCTATTACTGGTAGATAGGTAGGTACCTACAACCTTTATGGAACATAAAATTGCACTTAATAAAGTAGGTATAGCAGCAAGAGCATTAAAAAATATATAATAGTTTTTGGTCTACATCTTCAATCAATACTAATCCTCAGAAAGTATCTTCTCTAATTCTAGTAAAGAGTAATTTCTCTTTCTTTTATTATTTATTATTTTGTCCAGTGGGTCACTAATTGGGTTGTCATTTCTTTGACCAACTTGCGAAGTTCTGGATACGTTCGGTAAATTCAATTTAATGTCAGAAAGAATTCGGATTTTTTTATTAGGTGATAACACAGGCTGCTTCTCAGCGTTTCTCTTCTTAATGTTAGGCGGGTGTTCATTTTCAGGAGAGGGTGGTATATTGTTAGCATGAATCATAACTTGGTGATTAACAACTGTATGGTGGTGATTAATAAGTGTCTCTTGTATTTTGCTAGCTTTTGTCTCTTTAATTTTGTTTTCATTTGTCACCTGCAGTTCTTTTTCTTTTGCCTCCGGTATTTTATTAGCTTTTGTCTCTTGTTTTTTGTACTTGTTGTCTCTATCGCTTTTTTGTTTATCTTATTTCTGATGGTTTCTTCTTTCAATTTATTTTTTTCTTCTTGTTTCAGTAATCTGTTCTTCTTACGAGTTTCCTGTTCTTCTTCTTTAAGTTGTTTAGCTTTTAGTTTGTCGTTTTCAGTCTTTTGCCATTCAGCTGAAGTAAGAACGAATGATGATCTCTCTACATTTTTAACACCTTTTCGTTCAGGCGTTTTTTCCGTAACCAATACGTCCTGTAATTTGACTGGAGTAAGTAAATATTGTTGACTATCAAGACATACCAATTGCGCACTGCCAAGACAATCTTCAGTATTGTTATCAGACAATTTTTTCGTTATCACAGTGTTTATAGGTCGCATTTCATCTACTAAATCTTCTGCTAATATAACTGGACATTGATCGATATTGAGAAATTCAACTGTTTCGTAATTTAGAATCTCAACAACATCTTCTTGGGATGTGGACGCATCAGTTTGATGATTTTCAAAATAACAACAAATCTTCTTCAAAATCCTTTCTGTTTCTGTTAGACTTTCAAGCGGTGTCCTTTGCAGAAATGTAATTTTTTCTTGCCCTACAATCATTTTTAAAGTTTCACGTGTCATAACTCTATCTTCATTAGAATTTTCTTGTCGTTTTGATTTGTCTTCTTTTTGTTCTTCATCAGGTTTACTTCCTTTACCCAGACATTTTTTGTAGTTGATGACTTCAGAGTTCCAGGGACATAATCCAGTAGTCCTGAATCCATTCATCACCGTTGTATCTTTGACGCCAACTTCTAAAGCCTCCTTGAGGACAGGTACAAAATTGTTCTTTGTGAGGGTCTCTAAAGGGTGATCTCGCCTCCATTTCAGGACACTTTCCTTCCATGCATTTTTAAGAGGTCTAAAGGCTGACACATCTGCTGGCTGTAGTATTCGTGTGGCGTTGGGGTAAAGAGCAATCAAAACAATCTCTAACTTGCTGCACAATTCACTCACTTCAAGACTAAGATGTGTTTTGTGCCCATCTACAAAAAGTATCACGGGAAATGTTACTTTTCTTTTGATTAGGTATGGATGAAATACATTCTTGATATAATCATAGAAAAGTTCGGATTTCATCCAGCCAGTATCGCTCAAGCCAATGCCCCACTCATTTGGAACTGATGATGTTATATCTTTGGGAAGCCTCTTGTTGGGAAACACAACTAGTGGAGGTGTAATATCTCCGTTGGCGCAAAACGTAAACAGTACAGTAAGGGCTGTTTTCGCTACTGCGTGATCAACTTCATACACGTCTCTTTCTCCTCGTAATGAAATAACTTTGCCACTTTTGGGACATAACTGAAAGTTAGATTCGTCTCCATTAAATACACGAGACGAGTCCTGTAATATGTGCAACTTGTTGTTTTCTTGAAGATACAGCTCAATTTTGTGAAACCACCCTTTAATGTCTTTTTCTGAGACATTTGCACTAGCTGATGTTACAGCTTCGGCGGTGCGTTCACTGAGTTCTGGATGACGGCGCATAAATAGGTCATACCACTTTTTGCCAGGTATGTCATTTTTAAAGGGGTTATCCCTGCCTGTCTTCTTTAAGAAATTTGCTACACTTAATTGTAAATCAGACTTTCTTTTCGGGAATCCTTTGCGACAGCAATCTACCACCCACTGTACTAAAACTCCTTCTTCTTCGTATGACAATATTGGATCAGGACCTGGTAGATCTTTGCACGGCTTCCGTATTCGCGACTGGATGGTTCCTCTAGGTACATTGTAAGTTTTTGAGGCCAATTTTTTGGACATACCCTTTTTTACGGCATTCAAGGCTTGTAGAAGACTTTCGTTAGTATATTTTTTTCTTTTATTAACTTCCTTTGGTTTCATGGTAGGTAGGTAGATGGGTCTGAAAAACGGAAATGTTATGAAATGCTAGAAGAACCAAATTATCAGCATGCTTTTGATCCAATTATCAGCACTGTGCTGACAAATGGAAAATGTAGTTTCAGCACTATGCTAAAATTTGGATTTTGAAGGTATAAACGACTTCAACTAAAAAAATATAATAACATGCTTATATTAAACACGGTTTACAATAAAAAATAAAGAATAAGTATTTATGTAGTATTTTCCATTTATCAGCACCAGTGCTGATAATTTGGAATACGTAAAATATTAGAACCATTTATCAGCACCACATTTTTTTACCAATATGTCATTATAACCTCAAATTGTTATTTTCAGATTATTGTCATAAACTATCTTAGAAATCAGAGAAATCAAAAGTTTCAGTATTCAATATCCAAAATATCTAATATAGTATAAAATGTAAACACGTGAACTTACCTTCGACCACAAGGAACTAGCAAAAACAGGAACAACTGCAGGACACAAACGTTAGTTTATAAAAATTTCGCCATTTTGAAGCGGGAAAGTATGGTATTGCCAGGAGTAGGATTTCAAAAACTTCTATTTATTTATTTTTAAAAGTGGTAACCCAAATTACTTAGTGATAACCTTATAATTTTACTATTTATTCGGGGTGCTGATAATTTGGTGTAGTGCTAGCATTTGGGTCCTTCACCCTGATTGAGGTTTTCTATAAGGAGATTCAGAAATGCTAATTTCTGTAGAATTATAATTTTTTACAACATCATCTTCTTTCTTTTTAGCTCTACTTTTCCTCTTACGCATTGCTGCATTAATCTTATATGCTTTTTTTTTGTTGTGCATTCATACCCTGTATCCTATTTTTTCTGATTGCTTCAATTCTTTTGTTTTCTTCAATTTTGTATTCAGGATCACTTGCTTTCTTTTTAGCTCTGGATTTTCTTTTTCTCTCTGCTGCTGACATTGGTTTCTTTTCATCCATGATTTTAAAACTCTCAAATTTAATCCAATTTCTTTAAAAGAATAAAACTTTTAAAACATTTAATCAAAATCTTTAATTTATATGTAGCTGGAGAATAATTTAAACATACGGTAGCTCAGTTGGTAGAGCGACGGGACGGTTTCCCAGTAGTCGCGGGTTCGAATCCCTGCCCGTGTCGGTTTTTTTCATTCTATATTTATATAAATTTAAACATGTGCTCAGGTAAATTAGAATTTCTAGTGTCAACAACAAGTTAGTGTTGCTAGTTTTAAATTCATAATTTTTTGTTGCCAGTTTTAAATTCATAATTCATATCCATTATTTATAAATATAACTTTGTGAAGCCATTTTTACAAATACTTTTTTAAAAGACAATTCTTTAAAAAATGTGAATGCAATAACTGTAAAGTAATTGCGAAATAGCTCTTAGAAGTTGAGTGAGGGTGTTGCCATTTTTAAAAATAGTTGCCAAATGATGTAGTTTTATTAAATTTTAAAACTATTTTTCAGTATTCCTTGTTTTATAAAATAATGTTTATATAAAATAATGTATTCTTGTAAGCTTTTTAAGTTGAAAGTCACACACATCACAATTGTCACACACGTCACAATGTGACGTGTGTTTTTGACATTTTAAAATTTAAATTTTAAAGTGTAAAATATGTAACAAAATTAAAAGTCCTGACAGATTTAGCTATCTTGATGCAAACTAATTTATAAACTAAGTTTTTTAGTTAATACTCATGTTTTATATAATCTTTTATAACCCTTTACTTGGCAAGAACTAAAAATATGAAAAAAAAGGAAATTATTGATAAATTTTGTTTAATTTATGAATGGACAACTTGAGAAAAATAAAAATAAAAATCTAGGTATCCTAGGTTTCGAGAAAACTTAAGTACATCACAATGTACACTGCCAATTTTACAGAAATATTATAAATAAATTGTTTGTACATTTTGGTGTACACTACCAAGGACATAATGAATTACATTATTCAGGTTATTATAAATTTATTTCAAAAAAAGGAGGAAATATTTAAATTATTCTTTTCTTATTTTAGGTGAAAATTACGAAAGCAATTACGTTTTATTTTTCCCACAACAAAACACAAATGTACGTTACATTTTATACAGTAGACAGATGTTCTTCCACTCTTACAATATTTGCAACGCATTGTTTCATTACCTGCTTCTGGAAGATGACCTGTGTTATCAAATCTGACGCTATCAGTTGGTCGGACTGAGACTGGTTTATGGATTTTCAGATTCTCGCCTATATCGTCTGTAACGTTTTGGTTTGTTCCTATTCTATTAGACTTAGACAACCCATCAAACAATTCAAATCTGAAATCTTTCAATGAAGTCTTCTTCCCATCTCTTCTATGTAGGAGCCAAGCGTTATTTATACACATATCAACAAGTTGTGAAAATATTCCCAAGTACCAACGGTGACTTTTGAAGGGAGTTCTATATAACGATATCAACATATCTGCTAAATCGACCCCTCCCATATGTTTGTTGTAATGTTTGACCACTTGAGGACATTCTACATCTACTTTCTTTTTCTCATCCTTATCGTATCGTTTGATTGTTTCTAAGGGGTACGAGTCTATGTAGGTGCTAATAAGTGTAACCACTTTATTGTCGTTCCACTTTACGACTGCCAACTTATTCTTATTGCAAACCACCTGGGCGCGTTTCTTCTTTTTTAATTGTTTGTCAGTTGGCAATAACTCTTGACAGCCTCTGAGACGATTAGTCCTTATTGTTCCTAGACTAAGGATCCCGTATTCTTCCCGCAGAATATATGTTAGTTCAGGCGACATAAAAAAGTTATCAGCATACACAATGGCCGGCTTTTTCTTTATAGTTTGACACAATGCAAGCACTACCATACCTCCTAAACCAATTGTAGCTTCTTTCTCTGAAAAAGTCAGTCCACGAAAGGTATCGTCGCCACCATACAGAATAAAATCGTAGATGATACCCGAAACACCCGCACGGACAAAATTCTTAAACCCCCATTTCTTAGGTTTCATTTTTACGTACTGCTTTCGTTTACCTGCTTTACGACCTTTATAAGGTATCATCATCTCGTCAATGGAATATTTTCCTTCTTCTTCAATTTTCAGAAAATTTTTGCGTATTTTCTCCATTAGGGAGCGAATCTTGAAATAACGGTCTGAATCTTCCAAAGTATTATCAACAAAATGAATATATCGACGTATTTGTTGATACTTTTTGAGAGGCATAAGATCAGCAATGAGAGGGTATCTTGTTTTTCTTGCCCAATAGTCAGTATAAGCTGGCATCTGTACTATACCCATCATGATTTGAATGGCCAGGAAGCTTTTAATCTCATCTTCTGTCAGCTGAATAGATCGACCTAGTTGTTCAACTGCATATAAATTTGTATTATAAACAATGTCAGTAATTAAGTCAGGAGAAAAAAAGAAATAAAAATAATCCAGTACTGTCTCTATTTGTGTTTGATGGAGATTGTATAAGTTTTCTTCAAGAGATACATTGTGACGAAATACTGCTTTTGACCATTGATAATTTAGGGCGAATTTCTGAACCTTTACTTTTTTGGTCACTACAGTCTTTGTTGTCTTTTTACGCTTGGACCTGGTAAGTAGTAACTGCTGTCCGCTGGTGCTAGGCTGGGGAGATGATAGTTCAACAGAAAAAGATGGCAAAGATTGGATGGAGTTCAATGTGGGTATAACATTGTAGTTACTTGTATTCGGCGATGGAAAAACTTCATCAAATGTTGGTGTGAGTGGTAAAGTAATGGGTATATCATGCTGTTCGTTGTTGGAGTCAGTTGAAGTATCAAGCAAATTAAGGGCTTCTAGTGATGATGCTATTGAAGGTGGATCAGAGGTATCTGTTGAAGGCGGTATATAAGCATTTGCTTCCTCATCAGATGTGGAACTATCGTCAGAGCATGCGTTTTGAGCGGGTACCAAAGCCAAGATCTTATGGGCGCGAGTTAGTTGTAAGTTCTGCAGGCGGAAAAAGAAAAAAAAAAGTTCAAAGCAGACAGTTTTTATGAGAAGGTAAAAAAATAAATAAACAAAAACTGCCGATTCGTTGAAAAACAAAAACTGTGTAAACTTAGCAATGTACAGCGTGGTTACCATTTCATTCATTTTCATTTTTAGTATTTTAGTGCGTTATTGGCAACGTGCAGTGCAGTGTACATACATTTGTTTCAACCAAAATCGGCCATAAAAATTGAGACAGTAACGCATAAAACCACTTTTTGAGTAATACATAGTTTTTAGATCAAATAACACACCATTTTTTATTAGTTTTTGAGCTAAAAAGTAATTTATAACGCAAAAACTTACCCGGGTCCCGCCAACACTTTGTTGTTTCGAAGCCATTTTGAATTTGACATGTGTTGTTCAGTGTTGCAACAACGAAAATATTTTTCTACTAATTCTAAATTATTTAGTAATATTTTTAATAAAAACAAAACAAAAAAATATTATTATTTAACCAGTAAATTTTTTTTGAAATGTATGTACAGTCTAATGTACCTTACCAAGTTAAGGGTTAAGTGAGTGTGACGTGTGTGACTATCAAAAAGTGTTTTTTTTTCCCACTAGTAAACTTATTTAAAAAACTTTTTTAATTATAGACCATGTGTTTTACCTTTGAAACATTCCATAATATTATTTTTAACTCCAGTTTTAATCATTTTAATATATTTATCATCTTAAAGTAAAAAATATGGTGACTGTTCAAATCATATTAGAAATTGTAAAACAAATAGTATAATAAAATAGCATATTTTAGAGTATTAATTAATTTTTTTGATCCAAATCATTAGCAAATTTGAAAAATTCAACTTTTTTAAATAAGAATGAGCCATTATTTTTATCAATTTGTTAGTTTGAAATTTTACCCCCTTGGTATAGCAAATCATGGAATGGGCCTAATCTTGTTCTGACATATTTCTATATATATTCTATGGGCATTTAGGTTTTGTATCGGATGTTTAATGTTCAGATTGCTCATTGTCATCATCACTGTCTAACATATTAGCTAACATATAGATTCTTCTAAACTCTGGTAACGTTATTTTCTTACAGTAATTGATTTGGCTCCAATACCTTTAGCTGTTGTGAGTTTTTCTTCAGTTTCTAAAGCTGTAAGCAAATTCTCTTTTATTTCATTTATGAAAATATCACTTAAGACCGACCTTTGTACCGTGGGTCTGAAAATATGAAAATATGTGAAAACTACTTGAAACAAAACATTCCGGAACAACAAACAGAAAAACGATAATCTAATTCATTTTTCAAAACAGACATAAATCCAGATCAGCGGATGTACTGATATTGGAACTCCCTTGGATCTTATTCTTATTATAGATTTTATTCAATGCTCGTATTAGAGGAATGACGTGTGCATTTTGTGAGTTATTTTTTTTCTAATGTCTTCCAGAGGTTTCAGAACTTAAAGTAATTCTTGAATTATAGTCCAGTCATCGGTATTAAAATCATTGAATTCTTCTATTTTATTATTAAAAGCATAAAGTGACAGCGAATTCTTGATGCAATCGAGTCATTCCAAAGTATGAAAACTGGAATTCCAGTGTGTCGATGAGTTTTGCAAAACGTTTGAAGCTTTTTGATTGAGTCGAACTTGTATTTTTTCTAGGTCTTGATTTGCCCTTGTGGAATCGTTGAAATGCCCTGCAATTTTCCTTAATTTTGCGAGTTAAACGGAGATTGTATCAACTTTTTTGATAGCCTTTTTAACCACCAAATGGAACTAATGTGCTACAGTAACTATGGAACTAATGTGCTACAGCAGTACAGTAACAGTAACTATGGAACTAATGTGCTGTAGCACATTAGTTCCATAGTTACTGTACTCAGTAAGGGGCTGATCGTGATTTTGTGGGGCTAAAACTGCTCGGGGAACCTTTTCTCTATGGTGATGTAGTGTATAGGTACTTATCAGAAAAAAACTGCTGATAAAAATATTCATCCATGAAGACAAATACAGTGTAAAATCTTTATATCGAAACTCAAGGGACTTAGCAATTTTTTGACGTTATGTAAAGTAAACAAAAAAAACAACTTGTTTATGGCCTTGGTTATTTTATCAGAGATGTTGTGTGCCCTGAGATTAAATTCATATCCCTCTTTGGTCAACACCACCTCTGATCCACAGTTGTGTAACCCTCTACATCCAGATCTTAGAGATGCGTATAGTGCTTCGTCATTTCCCAGTATAATATCAGTATTATCATCAGACTCATCCTTATAGATATTGGTGATCGAAGTTGTTGTTTGACTTTGCATTTGGGTAGTCTGCGGTCCTTGGCTAACCATAAAATATTGTCTAAGATCGTTCTGCAAGTTGGCAAGGACCATTCTGTATGGATAAAAATGTTATCTCTGTAGGATAGACTGTAATGGTCAAACTTGACATTGTGATCCTTAATTATCAGGAATTCCTTTGTATTCACATTTTAAGTCAGCCAACTAGACATGTAATCACAGGGCCGTCTCTAGCTCACGTGGCGCCCGTGTGCAAACATTACCCTAGCGCCCCCTAGCAAGCGCGCGGTCAAAATGAAAGGGGTACAAAGTACAAGTACAGTTTGTCCGGCCGCTTAAGGGTGAGGTCTCCATATTAGTATGGATCATTTATCCTGAAGCCACCGGACGAACTATAACAGCACAGCACATCAAGTTACCACATAGGTACTGTCATATTTTTCCAATAGATAACAAACTCTATTGTTTGTAGATTAAATTTGAAGTTTTGTACTTCATAGAAACGTCCAAATATTGATTTTTTTTTCATTCTTATTTCATCATAACAAACTTACAATGTTCAACAACATTTGAGAACATTTGACAGGGAAGCTCACTGAAAGCGAGGGTCCTGTTCAGTCAGCGTCAGATCAAGTTACCCCCCTGCAGTGGAAAAATAGCACTTGTGCCCCAGACATAAGGACGGCCCAAAGGTCAACAAGGGTAACTCAACGTGACGCCGTGTGTACATGGGTATAAGTATTTTAAGGAAGGAAAGAGTGACAATTAAGAAAACAAACCACAAGTTTGTGTTTTTTTAATAATAATTTAATAACTATTTGTTACAGGATTTACAGGTTATAATCAACATTATTCGATTTACAAAAAAAGTAACTTTTCGAGCCTTTGCGTTAGCAAAATCCCTAATTATATCGCTTACTTCAATTTTATTTTCGTGTTCTATACTTATTAACGATAAATTTGTCAATCGCCTTTGCGACAATGTTGAGCGAAGATAGTTTTTTATTATTTTTAGTTTTGAAAATGATCTTTTGCTGTGTGCTACTGTGACTGGCAATGTGAGGCAAATCCTAAATGCTGTGGATAGATTGGGGAACACTGAGATTAACTTATTCTTATACAAATAATTTAAAACATCTAAAGGCGTAGTGGAATCACCAATAAACATCGGTCATAATTCGATTTCATTGAAGACTTACTTCAATGAAACTGTTTGTTTTCACTGTTTTAAATTTAGAAGAATTGAAAAAAATATATTATTTTTATTCAAAAGCTCGAATCGTTCGTCGAACTTAGTAATTGCGGTATCTAATAGATAGTAGTAAAAATTTACTTCATAATGATTTTCTGCGTCTGTTATAGGTTCATCCTCCTCCTCATAATAAAAAACCTCTTACGCGCACGAGGGCGGACGGGTGCGGGAAATTCTGTTGTTGCCTCGACTTCTTCCGCTACTGTTTTTGCGCTATGAAGGAGCTCCCCAAAAGCCGACTCAATACGGAATTCAGACAAACTCATTTTTGCATTATCAATCATTTTAACGGCTTCTGATAATATGATGTCTGACTTTTGAAGAGCCTTGCTAACTTTATTTATTCTGCTTAAAATTTCGAACCAAATAAGCAAAGAACAGATGAATTTAAACGACTTAATTTTTGTCAGTAATGAATTTGGCATATTTCTTGACTCTGCATCTCTGCTCCTATGGGAATTTATGGTAAACAAGGCATCGTATACTTTCCCTAGATTAAACCCTAGTGCTTTTACCGCATCAACCCTGCTCTCCCATCAAGTATTTGAGAGAGGTTCAAGACTTAAAGTTGGCACTTCTTTGGCAAGTATTTGCCAACGTGCTGTTGACGCAGAAAAAAAACATATATTTTTTGGACAATTGAAAAGAAATTGATAATTTGAAATGAACTTTTGGCAACGTCATTTATTACCAAATTTAGACTGTGTGCCGCACAAGGCACATAAAATGTGCGCCGGTTTGAGTCTAAAATGCGTTTTGTAGACCTATATTTTTCAATCTCATACTAGCACCATTATCGTAGCTTTGACTTCGCACATCTTGTATGTCAATTTCATTTGAGATTTTAATCTCCTCCTCCTAGATGTTGTAACATCTAACAAAAATTCAGTTAAGCCCTGACCGGTAGTGTCTGTGATAGGAAAAAAAACCCAGAAAATGTTCTTTAATTTCAGCTTTGTTACTGTTTACATTTAAGAACGTAACGTACGACAACTGATATTTGTTCTACGTGGGCAACATCTGGAGTACAATCTAAAATAATTGAAAAATATTTAGATTGTTGCAATTCGAAAACAATAGTTTTTTTTATTCTTTCTCTTAATAATTCTATTATTTCGTTCTGTATATTGTGGCCAAGATAATGAGTTACGCGTGAATCAGATTTCTGAATGATGGCAATGTGTTCTGCAAGTACATTATAAAAATTAGAGGTATATTCAACTACCTTTAAAAAATTACCATTATCAGAATCATACAGTATTTCAGTCTTTCCGCGTAAAGTCAGGCATTGTCTCGCCAAAAATTAATTATGTTCATTATTCGTTCCAGTACTACTACGCAACGTTTTTTTTCCCGTTCAATTACAACCAGGTTCAAGAAAACTACCGATGTTTCTTTTAAAATAACAGTTTGTAAAGTAATTTGTTACTTAAGACATGACATTCCAAAGCTGTAGACATATGCTGCCAATCTTTGTAACCTATTGTACCATTAAAATGAGTGCTATCAGCACGGAACAGTTTACAATAAAACAAAATACGGAATCATTAGATTTAGCCAGTTTTTTAAGACGATGATGATGAAACCCATCATTTAACATCAACATCTTTTGACATCTTTTTAGTATAATAACCATTTGAAAATGATCTCTTCGAATTATTCAAAGGGTAAGATGTTTTCTGTTTTACATGTACTGGTCCACGCTCAATTAAAAATATCCTCTGCTTATCGGATAACACAGGTGGTCATAATTCGAGGTCATTAATTACATCTTCTCGAAGTATATTTTCTGGACGCGCTTCGGCATAAGGAAGTACTTCGTTTACTTCAACTACCGACGACGGAGATGGCGGCGGCGGCGTTAAAGAGTCGACTTCTGTTGTAGAAATAACTTGGTTTTCAGATGCCTTCAGATATTCGTCTAAGGATGGACCGGGTCTAGTAATACATTTTTTCATAGAGCTTGTATTTCTTTTTAGAGATTCTTCCATTTCCTGCTTTATTTTTATTGATTCTGTGCACCTGAAAGTTTCTTTTTTGCATCGCCATCAGCCATCTAAAATGAATAATAAACTATGAAATGTAGGCATTTTAAAGTATATTTTATAGGCACCTAAAAGTATTGGCCCTGAATATGATAGCTCCAATAGCTCGTAAATGTTGAAAGAATTATAAAAATCGGTTCACCAGTTTCGGAATTAGCCCATAAAAAATAAACTCACCCGGGTTTAAAACCCACGATACCCCCTGGCTTCGTAGTCCGGAGCGTGAAGTGAACCACTCGGCCATATGCCATGAAGACAGGAGTAACACAGCCAGCATCATATCGACTACCTACTCAAATCTATCGTTATATTTTAACATCCAACAGTCCCAACAGATATTGAACTCTAACATTTATATTACAAGTAGGTATATAGTAGGTATATTTTTAGTAGGTTCATATTAAAGCACTTACCGTTTGTTCCGCACTGCACTAGGATAGAGATAAAAAATAAGTTCGTATTTGCGTTATCACTATCACTCATTGTACTTATTTGAGTAAAGTAATTTTAATTTTTAGTTTTCAGCCTTAAAAATTTTCTAAGTACCTATGTAATTTTTGGCGAGCTCTACCCCCGTCGGTAAGTGTTTTAAGGTTCATTTTATGTTGAAAAATAAAGTTTAAATTCATATTGCAAAAGCCGAGCCGCTCGTGGCGCGCCTTGCTTTGCTTTAATTCGACAAATTTTAATTCGACAAATATAAATAACTATAACTAGCTAACGTAGGCGCGCGCTTAGTGGGGCTCCGTTGCGAGCGTCGCTCTCCTAGGACCGCGCCGCCCGTGTGCAACGCAACCCTGCACCTAAGGGAAAGACGCCCCTGTTTAATCAGGTTTGTACGATGTATCAGATTGACCATTGTTCTGTCTAACAATTGCACTCATGCATTCAAGTGGTTCGACTTTCTTGGTTTCAATAGAGAATTACAGAGTTTGATGACCGAGTAAACCTTCATAACATTTAGATATCTATACTTCCTTAGTACATAGATAACCGGGAATTATTGTATCATCAGGTGAATATATGTCAGTGGTAAAAAATAATTTTATCATGGTTGTTCCGATAGATACAGGGTTCATTAGTTCACATTTAACCCTTGATTACTCGCGAGATGTTCAGCCTCGTGAGCACTCGCGGGGTATTGTGGCCACCCCACATATTCAAAATACATTTCTAAACGTATAATATGACTTAATGAAAATATACCAGCATTTTATTATTTTGTGTTGCATGACGTATTAAAATAAAAAACGTAAATTGTATAATCGACTTTATTTGCTATTCTACGAAACATTATAATAATCAGCCTTTTTCGTCATAATATTGAGACCATTCCTCAAAGAACCAAAAAAAAAAACTTCTTAGTTTTTAACATAAACTTTCTTATTGAAAAACATAAACGTATGGATATAGTAACACAATAAAATAAAAATATATTACTTTTCATAACAGGAACTGCAAATTAACTTCATGTGTTTTTGGCATATGGTTTGTTTGCAAAAATTGCAGTGACTCATCATGTTGATGTCTTTAGAGCGTGGACAAACTATACAGCTCTGTTTTTTTGTTGGTGATATTCCTGTACTGCTTGGCCCAGGAGCATTTAACATCCTCTTGAGTGATTTGGGCAGTCCTGGTTGCAACGATCTTCTTTAGGTGACCTTGAAACATGTTTAAACCCAATGATTCCAAAAAGTCTGGCCTTTTCATATTACATTGGGATTGCGCCATATTCCAATTGTAGATAACATTGGCATTGATACCAGAAGTATCCAGCATATGAAAGAAAAATCTCAATGGCCATCGTTAACATATCCTTGAAATACTATAGTTGCCGCACATTTGGTCGGCCGTATCCACGCCGCCTTTTGTTTCATTGTAGAATAAAACAATTTGCGGCTTTTGCTCATTTTTAGCTGTTGTGGTAATGTTGTCATTATTGTCATGTAATGTAGATATTAGTAGTAATTTTTTTTCTGTTTAGGACAATAGGACACGAGAGTCAATGGCAATTTATAATGAAAGCCAAAAATTGAAGTTCAACAGTACAACTCATTGGTCAACAAAAGCAGCGGGTATCTCTTTTTTATTCTTTATGAATGTGCCTACCACGGTGATTTTATTTTTCAACAATTCTTCTGCTAATGGAATGCTAGTATACCAGTTATCACATGTAAGATTCCTTCCAGAACCTAAAATAGACGCACATAATCGCAGAACTACATCGCCCGGCCTATAGCCGACTTGATAAGTCCCTTCTGGTTGTTGGCTAAGATATGGTTTACTTTGGTACGTGTAAGTCTTTGCATCGCATAAAGCAAAACTTTTCAAACCATAACGCCCTAGTTTACTTGGAATGTATTGTCTAAAAATACAACGTCCTCTAAATTTGAGTAATTGTTCATCTATCGTGAAGTTCTCATTGAGACTATAGTTGTCACCGTAATGGTTGTTGAATTGCATGAAAATGTTTCTAATTGGACAGAAGTTGTCAGTTGATTTTCTTGACTCACGAGTATTTACGTCATCGAAGCGTAGACATTGTAGTAAAAAAGAAAAACGGTTATAGCTCATTGTTTTGTGAAAAACTGCAATACCTAGCCTAAACTCGTTCCATAAATCTTTCAGCTTTCTATGGCTAGATTTACACAAACCAGACAAAATTAGTAAGCCAATGAGAGCTTTAATTTCAGTTTCATGGGTTTCATTGCAATCTCTCTGCCGTGCATATTGAGGACTTATTTTTGTATGTAAATATTTGTACAAAGTTGTTATTTCTGCCATTATACCGTCGGTGATAAAAAGTTGGAAACATTCTATAGGAGATTTACAAGACTTAGCCATACCTTTCGGACCTGGAAGTTCGGTGATTATATTGTGAGCACGGGTTCTTATTGTAGTACGACCCTTGACTTTGTGCCACTTAGTAACTTTGTCTTTTCCGATATAACCATGTTGACGATCCTCAGTTTCAAACTCTTCTGCTTCAGACTCTACAACCGATGAAGCATCCTGTTCTGACAAAGAATCATGATCAGATTCTTGAATAAAATTTTCATCGATGCTGGCATCACTTTCCACTGCAACATCGTCTTCATTATCCGATAATGCTTCTTCTATCAAGGCTGTCAATCTTGCTTGCTCTTGTTCCCAACTCATCTAAAAATAAAATTATTTGAAAAATAAGTAACATACCGACAAACAAAGCAAAGTAAGACGTAAATAAAAGTTTGTGAATACAAAAATCTTATTACTATTGTGCAAAGAAATACACTAATATTTATATTATAGTAAATAAGGACAATCTTCTATAACTTACTATTAAAAAACAATTGAAAATACGTACCTTGTTAAAAAATAACCTCCAAAAAAGTATAACACAAGCGCTCGCGGGGTGTCGTGACCACCCCACGGCAACTTTGGCACGTCCTCACACTGCGAGAGGTCGCGCCACACTGCCCCTCTCGCCCCGCGTCGACGTGTTTACCGGTCACTTTAAGCTACTCAAAAGTGCGAATTCGTAACTAAAGAAATTATTATTAATTTTTACATTCAAAAATGCGTGGGATGGTACCAGCACTCCGCGCGAGTGATCGAGGGTTAAACATCTCAGGATATATCGAATGTAATTCGTAGTCATGCGCAAATGGGAATATCATTGATTTGGCGTTTGTCACAGAAGACAAGACTATCAAAACAAGCGAAATTGCTATGATCCTTATAGTGATAATCTTATATTTTATATATATGTTGATTTAAACATATCTGACATAACCTTTCACATTTTCGCAGCATTTGAAAGTTTTACAATTATACAGTTTGTGACCACTAGCATTACAAAAGAAACATGTTTTATTACCTGATAATGTTGATGTTATGTTGACAACTGCTTTCTTGTGCGGGGCTACAGGCTCAGAATTCTTAACAGCCAATGCTCTTTTTTCGAGGAATTCCAGGATATCCTGGATTGTAGGATATTTTTCTCATTGTTTTTGTCAATGTTAATTGATCATTGGGTAAGTGGAAAACATCAGAGAATTGAGAACAGACGGAATATAGAGCTTTTGTCTCTTTAGAATTAAGGTGAGATATACGAAGAAGTTTCAGAACTTCTTCAGTGCGTTCTAGAGTTTTTGATTTTCGTCAACTAGCTATTGAAATAGAAATTGTTTTGAAAAGTCCAAGGTTCAATTAAAGGTCAGATTCAATAGTTGCGAACTTCTCTGAGGTGACTGAGAGAATTACAAACGAACTAACAACCGGTTTGTTTTTACTTGGGCAATACGGTTTGCTACTAATAGATTTTTAGTTAAATGTTCGTTTTTTATTAATAATAAACCTTATTTAATATCGGGATTCGATACTGTACACTCTATTATTAGCTTATGTTATGCCCCTTCTGAACCCAAATTGTTCCGGCCTGGGCGTGAGGTATGACTGGATTGTAGGCAGCAGTATCGTTTCAAAAAGCTTGGAGAGGGCGCTTAGGAGAGTAATCGGCCGGTAGCTTGCGGGTGAGCGTGGGTTTTTGTGAGGCTTCATTAGTAAAATCACAAGTCCCTCCTTTCACTCCTCGGGGCTGTAGCGCATGGAGCCGTCTTGGTCTTGTAGCGGCCTGATAGCCGGCGGCAGAGCGTCGTAAGTGATGTGATGTCCTCGACGGCTTCCTCGATCTTTTCATTCCATCTAGTTGCGGCTACCGACTCAAGCTCAATAACAGACAATAACAGACATCCGACCCACTCATCAGTTAAATGAAAACCTGTTCCTGGTAATTTTAGTGCCGTATCGTAATCAGATTTACGTAGAAAGTCATGGATTCGGAATTTTCTAGTCTGATTGAAATTAAATATCTTAGTAAACTGATCTTTCTCTGAAATCCTGAATCGTCAAAAAGTGATTTTAGACAATTCCACACGTGTTGGACAGTTTTTTCAATCCTGTATCTGGACATAAAGGGACGAATCTATCTATATTCATGATTAATTTAGCTTTTGCCTTGAGTGCATCAAAATCTGAAACTGTTCCTGCTCCTGCTGCTCCGGCACTTAGATCTTCCTTTATATATGTCCACTCCTTCAAGAACGAGATGTTTTTCTGCGGCAAAAGCACATTCGTCGTAATTCTCACGACCTTTGAGATTCGGCACATTGACGATGTAGCTGCCGGCCATTGTTCATACACGTGTAACGGTCGAACAATAATTTCGAACTTTACAGTATATAACCTGAACAATTCGTTAAGTAGTATACAATTATAATACACGATGAACAACTGTGAGTCAATAGGTCACGGTTTAATAACGTAATAACAATTTTAAAATCGGAAAAAAGCGGGACTGGGCCCATAACCTAATAAAACGGCTTGGTTTATTTTCACAGATTAAATTTATTTCATAACTATGCATAGACTAAATGTCGCACAGATGATATATTTTGATACATAAAAACAATACCAAATGCTCCACCATTATTTTGGACAATGGCAAGTGTAGGAAAAGTTTTTCCCGGTAAGGATGGCAAAGTTAGAGCATTAAATTTACAAACTCCGAATGGATAAATCTACACTAAGTCCTTCTCAAGTATCTGTATTTTACCTTTTAATTATAATAATAGCGATTAAGTTTGTTTTACTAATGTTAGGTTGTGTTTAAATAACAATGTTTGTCTATTGTAAAGAAAGAAAGAAAGAAAACATGTTTATTCGTAGTCTCTACACAACACTTACATACAAAAAAGGCTATAAAAAGTTAAAACAGAATTAAGTGACTACTAAGTGCTATGTACCTAAATGTCATGTTGAGCCGAAAAGGACTCAGCTCAGCTTACGCTACGATGTATAAAATAAAGAGTGGTCCAGGTTCTATTATACAATGTGAAGTGTGAACTATTCCTTACTTTCATGTTTTTTTCTATAATTTTTTTGACGTTTCTGACATTCAGTCTTTGGCAAAATTAACCATGAATAAGTACACGATTGAGCAACGCGTTAAGGTGGTTGAAACATTTTATGAAAATGGGCGTTCGATAAGAAACGCATTTCGTGCACTTCGTGATTTTTTCGGTCAGCATAATCGCCCAAATGAGCTGACAATTCGGAATATCGTCAATAAATTTCAGCAAACCGGGTCTGTGGAGGATGTGAAAACACCTGTGCATGCTCGCACAGCTCGTATTGTGGAAAATATTGCTATGGTTCGCGATAGTGTGGCTGAAGACTCGTCCACCTCGACTCGTCATCGTGCCCAACAATTGAACGTTTCACGCACGTCGTTAATGTGAATTATGCATAAAGACTTGCATTTACACGCTTATACGGTTCAATTGACGCAAGAACTGAAGCCAAGAGACCATTTGAAGCGTCGGCAATACGCGGCATGGTGGCAAGAAATGACAGCAGTGGATGATGAATTTCCGAAGAAAATCATCTTCAGCGATGAGGCACATTTTCACCTCAGTGGATTCGTGAATAAGCAGAATTGCCGCATCTGGGCGAATGAGAATCCAAGAATGATTGCTGAAAAGCCGATGCATCCACAAAGAGTGACTGTTTGGTGCGGTTTATGGGCTGGCGGCATCATCGGGCCGTACTTTTTCGAAAATGAGGCCGGCCAGACAGTTACAGTCGATCAGGTTCGTTATCAGGAGATGATAAGAAACTTTTTGTGGCCCGAATGGGAAGATATGGATGTGGACGATATGTGGTTTCAACAGGACGGTGCAAGACCTCACGTAGCCCGTAACACAATGGCAGTTTTGCGCGAAAAATTTAATTGCCGCATTATCTCAGAAAATGGCGATGTCACTTGGCCGCCAAGATCATGTGATTTGACGCCGTTGGACTTCTTTCTTTGGGGCTATTTAAAAGAGAAGGTATACGTTAATAAGCCAACAACAATTCAAGAGCTAAAGGATGAGATAATTCGGCACATTAACGACATTGAACCTCAATTATGCCTCAGCGTCATCGAAAATATGGACCATCGGATGAACGTGTGCCGCCGAGGCCGTGGCGGCCATTTGGCCGATATTATTTTCCATACATAATTGCCATAAATCAATCTTCAAAATAAAAAAGAAATCATACTAATATCACAAGAACTCTGTGTTTTATTCGATATTCACATTATATAGTTGAAATTGGACCACCCTTTATATAATATAATAAAAATATCGCAGCACTGATTTTTAGTTGAGCCTTTATACTTTATAGTAGTCTATGGTTGAGCCCGCGACAGTCAGCAGCCACACAGTTTATACATACATAACCTATTAAAGATTGCATTAAATTGAAATATTATAACAACAGAAAAAAAAAATAAAAAAAAAGGTACAATTTAATATAAGAACATATAAAGATTAGGCATAAAAGTCTTTTAACCAATCCATAACAAATAATCAAGTCTTGACCTAAAAAACAGGAGTACGAAAAATAAACTTAAATAAACGAAAGATTTATTACACAAAATTTATTGAGGTGTATAATCGTAAAACTAATTACTAGTGTAAATTTGTATATATATATAGTAGAATCCGTATATAACGACCTTCAAGGGAACGGCGATTCTATGTCGTACTAACCGGATGACGCACAAAACGGCAGAATTATTTCTTAAGTTGGTTCATATAACATACATAGCTTACGAATACAAATGAATTTAGATAAATGAAAAATTTCATAGAAATCATAAATGCTTTATTTTCATACGTATGTAATACTTGAAAATTCCAAATATCGGTACATATATAATGTAAGTATATAAAGCTCTGTGTCACTAACGTAGAAAGTCAGTTATTTGGGTTTGTTTTTGACAAACGTTTGTTCGGTAGTAAGAACTTCGTACAGCATTGTGAATTCGTGACATCACTGTTTTCATAAGATCATCATCAAAGTTAGTCTGAACAAATACACTGAGTGTTTCTGCAGCCTTCAAAGCTCAAATGAATCTCCTCTGGTTCGCCATCGTCACCGTCGCTATCTTTGCTATTCGCGTCGTTGGTGATGATATTTTCCACAATAATTTCATCAGACGGTTCTTCACAAGTGGCGACAGCATCATATACATACACGCGTATTATTCAAAGTCCTCATTTGCTATGGGAAACTGATGCCTATCAATAGCCCTCGCCCAAACACTCAGCGGTACGTCGTCTTCTTGGTTAAAATCATCTGCGTTTCAAGCAATGGTACATTCTATCTGGCTTCGCATAGAACCAGCGTGTTTGTAACAGTTAAAAATCGTACCTTGCTTGAGTTGGGTCCAGGCATCTTGAATCATTAGAATAGCATCAAGAACAGTAATCTTTGGGTACTCAAAACTAGTGTTTCGGCAGCCGTCGAGAAATCGAATCATTTTCGGGACAAGGTTTTAACGGAAACATGTTTTCAAAGTTCGAATAATTCCTTGATCCATAGGTTGCAACACTGATGTCGTATTTGGAGGCAGAAACACCAGAGTTATGCTTTTTAAGTCAGCTATGTGGGGATGTGCAGAACAGTTGTCAACTAACGGCAGGATTTTCTTGTTCTTTCTTGTAAGATCACGATCCCAAGCGCGAACCCATTTAGTAAAAATGTCAGCAGTCATAAAGGCTTTTCGATTGCTTTCATAATACACTGGCACATGCCGTACATTTTTAAAGCATCTGGGGCGTTGAGATTTTCCGATTACGAGAAGTTTTTTTTTAACTGTGGCACTCATGTTGGCTGCCACCATCACAGTTATTCTCTCCTTTGATGATTTTCCTCTGTCTGGGGTTAATTTGTAAAACAGCCCGGTCACATCTGCATTAAAAATTTGATCATCTGTAAATTGTGCACGTAGAGTAGGCCAAAAATTTTCTAGCCAATCGATTACATCACTTTGTTGAACTGACAAAGATTCGCTGGACAATCTGACAATCTTACCACTAACATTGTTGTGTCTTACTTTAAAACGGCTTATCCCACTCATGTAACACGTGAAATTTTGCATGTCTAACTGTCTAGCAAAAAAGTTTGCTTTCTCTTGTAGCAAGGGTCCATTAACAGGAATTCCCCGGTCGCGCTGAAGCTTGAACCACTGTAAATATTCTTTAACCACCTGCTCATGAGTAGACGTCCTTATACGTTTGCATTTCAAAACATGATCATTAAACAGCGGCTCAATTTTATCTTTATTCTTTTTAATTGTGGATATTGTAGAATGAGCTACGCCAAACTCCTTTGCGAAGGTTGCATTTGATACACCGGCTTCCAAACGGTGTAATATTGCACTTTTTTCTTCAATTGTAAAACACTTTTGCTTCACTGAACTCATTTTGTTGAGCTTTATGAACTTGTCATAACAAGTGACAAACATTAACAGTGATTTATGCGCGCTAATAAGCATAGATGAAGCGCGCGGGGCGGGGGTGCGAGTGCGTAGGTCAACAAAACATTGCAGGTGTATCGTTTTAACCGGACGTATTATCATAAAAAATGGTCGCTATAAGCAGATGGTCGCTTAAACCGGAGTCGCACTAAACGGTTATATTTTCTTAGTACCTATCTACTAAACCTAATTTAAGTGAACAATATCGTCGATAAAACCGATTCGTCGTCATAAGCGAAGTCGTTATAAATGAATTCTACTGTAGTTCATGAGTTAGGTGAAAAATATGTTTTTGTGAAAGACGTCAATTAAAAAGTGCGAATTGTTGGGAGTGAACACTAAGACAGCAATGCAAGACTGCCAAACAAAGTAAAGACTGACAAATTATGTCTTTAGTTTAAAATGTATGTGTACTTATGGTTATAAGCTTCAATTCAACTTATCCTTGTATTGAATTAAACTGATATTTTATTTTACTTAAAAAAAGTATCGTTATCCCAAAACATGATTATAAAATCATCTACGTACAGGAACTACAGAAGGAGCAGCTCTGCGCTTACACGCAATGCACACACGTGAATGCAAACTTGTCTAATCGTGTATTGGCATTGTGTAAAAAAACCAACGATCTCGTGTTGGCAGACCGGCGATTGAAGATTCGCGAGATAGATGAGATTGTAGACAACGCAGAAGAAACAGTTCATCATCGCCGCCACGGAGACCTATTTTGATGATCTCGGGACAGGTTAAAAAAGTTGGAGCATCGCTGGGCAAAGTGTATTGAATTGAAAGAAGACTATGTTGAAAAATAAATTTATACTTTCTCAAAATTTTCTTTTTTTTTGTAGGCTAAATATTTATTAAATGGCCCTAGTGTGGCCTTTGATGATTGGGGAAAAACTGCCTCTAAAAGGATCGCGCCGTAGCAGGTATAAAATGACATAGCCATATCATGAAATCGTATTAAAATGCGTCCACACAAAATCATTCAGCGATCACGAATCGCGTATCTGAAATGAGTATCAAATATGCGGTTATATAGCGATTGGGGTGTATTATGTTACGAAGCGTACTTAAGCATATCTGTCACTGGTACTTAAACTTAGTTGTAAGTTGTCTTAATTATTACGCAATATTATAGCATCTTCTAAAATCATTAACTTATTTAAAATAATTTGTAAACTAAAATCTATGAAAATATTTAAATAATACAAATGATTATATAACGCATCATGGGCTTTTATCGCGTTTCCTATATATAAAACTAAATTTCTCTGATTATCGGTAATCTTGTCCAATTGATTGCCAATTTTTTTTACCGTATTCTCTGCTATAATTAATGTCTTCTTCTCTGAATTTTGAAAACCAGTAATTTTATTCCTTACAGTTGAAATTTCAGATTCGGATTTCAAAGCATCCTGTTGATTTAAATTACCGGTTAAACCTAGACCGTCTATAAGGTTACGTTTACGCAAAGATAAATTGTATTCTATTTCATTACGATCAATCAAAAAGTCGTAGAACATATGTTGTTGAGAGTATTGAGAGGCTGCCTGCAAGAGATGGCCAATTAATTACAAATAACCCTGTGTATGTGCGATTGTTTGGATGTTTTGATGGATGGATGTTGTTACTCAATTACGTAAAAGCTACTAAACGGATTTTGATGAAAGTTGTTGTTGTGTCCTAAAGTTGTTCCTCAGATCAAGCTGTATGACAAGCCACTATGTAGAGTTTACGGATTCAAGTACCTCGGACACTATGTAACAGCTGACCTAAGAGATGATGTATATATAGAGAGGGAACGCAGGGCTTTGTAGATTAGAGCGAATATGTTGGCTCGCAGGTTCTCCCGCTGTACAGTCGAAGTTAAAATAACGCTCTTTAAAGCCTTCTGCACTTCTTTCTACACGGGAAATCTCTGGGTTAATTACAGCAAGAAATCGTACAATGCCATGTGTGTCCAATATAATAACGCCTTAAGGGCGCTGTTGTCGTTGCCGCGCTATTGTAGTGCCTCAGCTATGTTTGCGTATGCAGTAGTTGATAGCTTTTCAGCTATTCTGCGGAAGAAAGCTGTATCACTACCGCGCAGGGTGCACGGCAGCAGCAACAGCGCCCTGAAACCGGTGTCCGATAGTGGGGATTGTCCACTTATCAGCCATTTAATAAAAATAACAAAATCCCCTGTAGAATATAAGTACTAACACAACTAGTTTTTTAAGATTACTTATAAAATGGGTCTTATGTTGTCCGAAAATAAATATTTTTTTTTTTTTTTTTTTAGCAATATTGTAGCTTATGTATCAGAATAACACAAAGGCTATAGAAATAGTAAATTTTGCACGTGGTTTTGTCTGGTATATTTGTTACTCCATCACGCCAAAACTACAAGAGGGATTTTGATGAAACTTAGCAAGCAATATTGGAGCCTATGTATCAAAATAACACACAGGCTATAGAAACACTAACTTTTGCACGTGGTTTTGTCTCTGACATAACATAGATTGTAGCGCGTTAACTAATTGCCACGGAAAATCCTGGTTTTAATCGTTTGTTTCACTTCATTTGACATAATTATTTGTGAAAACTCTTCTTATTACCCGACGACTTTAAAAGGAGTGTTACGTTATTCAAATATACGCATGTTAATAGATATTTAACCAATTATGCTATTTTTATGTTCCCTGTTAGTCTAAATGGATTAAAAGATTTTGACGTATGAGGTATCGGTAGATACGTCAAAATTAATCGAAAAATAGCTAGGAATATAAGACATAAAAATATTATTTTCACAGTCTACGTGGACGAAGTTACGGGCAACAGCTAGATTTAAATATTTAACATTATAAACACAATCTAATAAAAAAATATTTGTTTGTTTATTTTTTGGCCTTGTTCAAGCAAAAGGATTCCCTGTACGTTATTAACGGGATTAAAGGTTGCATTTTTTGTTGCATGGAGCATGAATGCTCCTGCTATGAAGGTCCTGGAACAAGGTGAGGCCTTCTTAGGATAATTATAAATATGATATATTATTAGCATATATTATATTTATAATTATGTTATAATGATTCTTATAGCTTTCGAATTCAGATGGTTTCCTACTATTTCAGGAACGTTATTGGGGGGAAAGGAAAATGATTTTATACGTAGAGTAAATGCAGGTAATTTGGAATACAAGTTTCTTTAAAAATCATACTCGCGAAGGGTTAAGAGCAATAAGAGTAAAAACTACATATATAGTTAGTGAAACTTGTGTATTAATAGCATAAAAATAATCAACATTCTTATTCTTCAATAAAAAGCTTTAACTTTGGTTTACAAAGAAAACAATTAGAAGGCATCGAATGCCTAATGTGAATATAATTTGGAATTGGGTATTCCAAATTATATTCACTTTTAAATAATAAACTTTTAACTTAAACATCAAACAGTCTTAGTTAGAAGTTCTTATTTTAACATATGTTTATATTTACTGAAAACGCTTATGATATAAAATAATATCCTTTAACCTGAACCTCAGTCTTAAATGTAACTTTCATTGGTAGAGTTTTTCTTAATTAATCATCTTTGAGTAAGGCCAAAATCTAAAATCTAAATTAAATTTACGTAGTTAACGTAAAACTGATCTACATCTAATATTTCAGGTTAAGAGTATAAAATAGCTATTTCTATTCTTTGCAATAATCACAGACGTAGCAACCGGATTCGTAGCCAGCGCATTCGGTATGCACCTAACCTTCGCACATGAAACACTAAACCCATTCCTCTCCCCTTTTATCATATGCATATTTTTCATTGCAAAAGAAACACGCAATCATCGTTTGTTGGTTGTGTTACCCTGTCGTCCTCATGTAATTTTTCTTCTGACTTGTCTAATGTGAATGTAGCATTACTTTCACTATCAGAGGCATTCCGTTCTTTTATTATCTTTCTCTTAGTGGCAGTCTTATATTCGTTTCGTTTCTCGTTCTCGTTTCTCGTTTCTCTTTTTCTCGTTACTCTTTTTCATCCATCTCCTTTCCTTTTCTTTTTCTTTCTCAGGCCGTTTTCCTTCATATTTTTCCTTTTTCCTTGCCCTTTCCCTTTCCTCGACCTTAATTTTTTTCCTGATCTTTGTTTTTAGCTATTTTATTCAATTTCGTATTTCTTCTCTTTCCGAACCGAACTGGAAGAGGCACAGTTCGGTTTTATAGGGGGAACTTGAAATAATTTCAGATTTTCCTAATTTTCGACCTCTATTAGATGTACGTTTTTTTAGCACAGGTCATTTATAATTTAACATTGCTTTTTCTCCGACATAAACAGTAACAAAAATAGCAACTCTATATAGTACATTTTACATTTTCATTTCATAGGCTTTTACGTGCAAAATAAGACATCAAAATAATTGTAACTCAAAACAGCTTATAAAAAAAAATGTCGATTGTATCACAGATAATCGTTATTGCGCACGTACCAACACACAGAAACCAGCGCAATGACCGAACGGAAAAACAACACAAAACAAAACTAACTTACATTAAATCAAAATAAAGTAATATGTATATATGTATATACGTGAAAAACGGTTCAAGGCACATCACTCCTCCGTTCTCAGAAGAAAATCTTTCAGACTAGACTTAAAGAGATCCAAGGAAGTAGATCTTCGTATCTCGAGCGGTAGTTCATTCCAGAACGTACAACCGCAAATCAAAAAGGACTTTTTGTACGTTTCAGATCTCGCGAAGGGGACATAAAGGTTGTCTTGATCGTTGCCACGGAGTTGACGCGTGACCTGAGTTGCTCTATAAGAGAATCTATCAGACAGATATTAAGGAGTTCTTTCGGACAGAGCATTGTAAACCATAATGCCCAGAAAATATCGCCGCCTGTTGTAGACTGACAGCCAACCAAGCTCGTTCAAATGCGGGGTTATATGCTCAGCAAATCTCACACTTTTCACAAATCTGACAGCAGCAATAGTCGATGCACGGAAAGATCAAGGTTATCACGAGTTTCGTTTTGAGACTAGTATTAAGACTATTGGAGTTATACCTCAGCTGTCTTAGAGTTCGCCAGATCATAGAACAAACATGCTCCACCTGAGGTCGCCTTGTCAGTTTCGAGTCGATAAAGAGCCCGAGATTCTACGCTTCACTAACGAATTCTATATCTGATCGTCTTTATCGGGACGGTGGTGACATCTATTAGGTTTCTTTCCAAAATCCTAACCAATGTTTCTAACTTTGCAGTATAGATAAACATTGAAAATATGCCACTACCGAAATCAATGTTTGAAAATATCTTAAAACATGTATAGCCATGTTAAGCTTATTTAAATTTATATAAATATAGAATGTAAAAAACCGATACGGGCAGGGTATACGGATATCGGTTTTTTACATTTTATATAAATATAGAATGTAAAAAACCGATACCGATCCCTGCCCGTATCGGTTTTTTACATTCTATATTTATATAAATTTAAATAAGCTTAACATGGCTATTCTATATCTGAATTACCCATTTTAAGCCTCGGTAGTCCACGCACGTCCAACTGCTCAACAAATCGGATTGTACCCAAGATATTACCCTTCGTTTTCTTTTCATTCATTATCAGTTTGTTTCCCATAGCCCATTGACAGATGCTGGCAACATCTTTTTGAATCAGACTTAAATACTCGAAAATTTTACTAGGTTGACAGTGAATGTAAATTTGCAGATCATCCGCATAAAGCAGATGCTTGGTGTACCGAAGAACTTGTGGGATGTCAGTCATAACAATAGAGAACAGCAGAGGGCCTAGATAGAATCGACCCCTGCGGCACTCCTGTCGAAGAAGATCTTTCTGCCGACTTATTCCTCTCATTGTCAATCACTACTTGCTTACGATCGGCGAGGTAGGACTAAAACCACCTTACGGTCGCTTCAGAGCAGCCCATAGAACGAAGTTTACAACATAAGATGTCGTGATCAACGAGGTCAAAGGCCTTCGAAAGGTCAAATAGCACAAAAATTGTCACCATACGATTATCTGCTGCAAGTCTCACATCATCCAAAAGCCTAAGGAGAACCGTTTGGGTAGAATGGAATTTTCTAAAGCCTGACTGGAACGAGTCCAGCAGGTTGTTGTTCTCGATATAGGTGATCAGTTGATTGTAAACAATTCTCTCAAGTGGTTTGGAAATGGAACATAGGAGGGAGATGGGTCTATAATCGGATGGTGAGACTGGAGCAGGGATTTTCTTGATGGGTATAACCTGGGATAGCTTCTAGCTAGAAATAGGAGTGTAAGATGGAGTGGTTCATCACAGTTAGTAAAATTTCTTCTATCGCAGGAAGGGCAAATTTTTAGAAGCTAATGGGAATATCGTCGTGGCCTCGAGCTTCAGAGGTTTGAGACATAATGGCGGATCTGATGTCGGTGATTGTTACAGGTGAGAGTTCAAAGTTAGTATCAGGATTTGGATCAATAGGACGTGTGGTAACAACATCAGCCGCTATAAATGACTGGGAATGTTGGATAATGGTATTTACAAAATAATCGATGATCAGGCGAAAAGGACGACACTGATTTACTTATTTTGTCACGAACTATACCTAGTCTGCGCAGTTCACGCCACAACTTCACAAAGTTTTCTGCAGAAGACAGTACTTGAAAATTTAAAGCCTGCTTAGCTAAACGCAATAGTACGTTGACATTGTTGCGTTGCGCACGCAAAAGCTGTAGAGTATCAGGTGTAGAGTGTAAGCGATAAGTATTACGAAGTTTGTCACGTTCTCTAATAGCACAGTAAATCTCATCTGTGATCCAGGGGCGCGGGTCGTCCGCGAGGAGTAAATGACTTGATCGGCGCAACTACGTTCATTGCATTCAACAAAATACCACCCAGACTCAGCATAGCATTATCAACATCATCAGCATTCAGTTGCGACTCTCGCAATAATTCAAAAACAAGTTCGATGAAACGATCTATCTGAAAGTTTTTCATATCTCGAAAGGTCACTACTTCAGTTGAAACAGGGAAAATATCAAAATCAATTACCATACAAATAATTTCATGACCCGACAAGAATGGAAAACCAGATTGCCAATGCGAGAGGACGTTGATCGGGTTGTCTACAAGATGGTGATCAATTGTAGTGTGCGAGTGTTCTGTGTGATGGCTAGGTTGAGATTCTAAAAGGTGAAGACCGTGGGTGTTGAGTACGTGTTTGTAATACTGCGGGATGAACTCGTCGGTGGAGACGTCGATGTTGAAATCACCCATAATAGCAATTGTACCTCATCGGTCGAGGATTTCGTTCAAGCGAGATGATATAAAACTCGGCACCAAGTGATTCGGTACACGCACGCAAGCTCTACTCCTATAACAAGATTGTCCGACTTTCCATGAACTTCAACGAACAAAAATTCAGTCGGGTCAGCTTCATCACAACCAGATTTCAGCAATATCTTGACTTTGAGATTACGAGCAACATACAAACAAACTCCTCCTCGAATGCCCCTCTGTCTATCGTGTCGGTATAAATTGTAACCAGGGACTTTAATTACATCATCTGAAATACCACCGTGAAACCATGTCTCTGAGACAGCAATAACATGAAAATTTTGACTTGAGAAATAAGAAGAAAAAGTGTGAAAATGAGCTGCATTCAACAGAGATTGCAGAAGTGGCAGAGCCGGATGCCTGGTTGGGAGGCAGGTTTGTGATGTGCGATAGGCTGTCACACTTCACGCGGTTTTTGAGGCTCAGGATTCTCTTAAGTTTCCATAGACTCTGACGCTGGTTGCACTAGTTTCATAGAGAAAACCAAACGCCTACCCTCGGATGACTGTTTATAATATACCTTTAAATCCGTCATCCAACAGGAGTGATGCCCTTTATCGCGCACAAAATTTTTAGCTTCGTCGTCAAAAGTCGTCTTTCTTATACTGTATCGCGCTGGTTAATGTAGAGAGGCGTATCTGATTCACCCTCTTGAATATCGGACCATTTCACAATTCCCTTCGCACGTTTGGCTTTCAGCCAGTTGATTTTGAACAAAGGTGAAACAAATCTAATCAACAATAAACCTGAATCAGGGCGCTTAGTGCCAGAGGCGGCGTAGGGCGTGGGCGACGTGGGCCACAGCCCACGGCCTCGCGGTCCAAGGGGCCTCGCGCCATGTAGATTTATGTATTACTTAAACCTAAGCCATGAACGCGCCGAAAAAAGTGCTTGCGTCGCTATCACACGTGAGAAATCCCCGCTGTAATGCACGTCACCACTGGCCTAAAAAAGGGTATTCCCCTGAAATTGCGTTCCTATCGCTAGCGAAGAATTTCCGCTGCGCGGCGCCGCCCAAAACAAAATAGGGTATTCCCCGTTCGTCAAATAACAGCCCCGGTGTACGGGACACCGCAACTTTTTGACGATTTGTTTTCATGCTGTTGGTCGTCAAAGCAAAGCGTATAGTCTACTTGGGTTGACTTGTCGTGTATAAGTGATAATATCTTTTTTTTATGTGACATTCTATTTAAGAAATTAAATCTGTGGTTTACTGTTTCAATACGCTGTTTTGTAACTATAACTACTTATAAAATAATAGATACGTAGTCTTGTACTAACTATTGATTTATTGTTTGTGATCTGAAGAAAAATAATTGTACCGGGATTAAGTGAAAGGTAAGAAATCATTTTATTTACACATAATACTTCTTTTTTTGACTTCAAATGTTTATTTTATTATCTGATCGAGGAATGTAGGTTTTATTTTCAATAAATTTAAATTAATATTTAAAACTTTATTTTTATAAGAAAAAAGCGTAAAGTGTACTAATTATCCAGTAGTATTACGTAGGTAACTAAACCCAGCAGACATAAAGTTACACGAGGCAGGGCAATTCTATATATCATGTGTCTGCCTTGTTTATGGACCACGAGAGCTAGTCTTATAAAGTATTATTGTTTTTGCCCACAGATTACTTATCATGTCAGGCTTAGGCCCTAAGAGAGATAGAGATGCTGGAAGGAAATGGGAATCCGGATCAGCAAAACGAAGAAGAAAAGCTGAAAGAGCAATATCAAACCAGGCGTTAAGTACAGGTATGATGAAGTTTCTTAATCCAACTGCATCTGGTACGACAGAACCATCTGAATCGACAGCGTCGACTTCTAAAAAATATTCAGCCACGATTGAGATTCCTATGAATTTGAGAAGTACTGATGGAGAACCACTAAATACTGATACCGAGCGACAGTCTGAAATTGATACAAAATCAATATCTAACGAATCAGATTCCGACGATGAAATTCCTGTGTTTCCAGACAGCAATATTCTAGATCACGAAAAAAAAATGAAAATTTGTTCTCCACCAACTAGCAGCGATGCGAGTGACGCAATTAAACAAGTATTTGATAATTTTGATCCAGGTATGTGGTCGTTGCCCATATCAGATGTTCAGCGTCATGATATAGTTCAGAACGGCCCCTCACAACAATTAAATATTGATGATGAAGATTATCCCAAAGACGACGACCGTAGGCACTTTTCAAATTTTCATTTCTCTAGAAAACTAAATAATGGTGAAATTCAACATCGTCGCTGGTTAGTTTATTCTAAGTCTCAAAATAAAGTATTCTGTTTTCCATGCAGACTTTGGCAATTCACAAACTCAGATGGTACAGGGAGGATGCTGTGACTGGAAACATTTAAGCAGTATTTTACAAAGACATGAGAATACCAAAGAACATATGGCATTTATGTTCCAATGGATAACATTAGAGAGAGGCATAAAACACGAGAAAACAATAGACAAAGAAAACGAAAGGCTTATTTGTGAATCTCAAAAACATTGGTACAATTTGTTTGAGAGGTTAATCGATATTATTAACTTCTTAGCCTCTCATAATCTTGCATTCAGAGGTCACAAAGAAACTATAAAAACAGACGGTGACTTCAGGAATAGTGGGAACTTTATTGATTTATTTAGATTGATATCAAAATTTGATCCTACTTTACGAGAACATATGAGACGTATTACTGACAAACAACTTGCGCATCATTATTTAAGTCACGACATACAAAATGAATTGATTACACTGATATCAAAAACGGTAACTGATGAAGTGATTCGCAAATTAAAAGAGGCAAAATATTATTCTTTTTTGCTTGACTGCACTAGAGACTGTAGTAAAGTAGAACAAATGTCTGTGATCTTAAGATTTTGTAATACATCAACGGGCACAATAGAAGAACATTTTATTGGATTTCTTGCTGTAAGTGAGACAACAGGAGAATATTTAAGTAATGCCATTCTAGGCGAGCTAGAAAAGTATGGGTTAGATATTCAAAACTGCCGTGGCCAAGGATATGACAATGGCGCAAATTTGGTAGGCATAAATAGTGGAGTCAAAACTCGAATATTAAATATAAATCCTAGGGCATTTTTCACGCCTTGCGGTTGTCATAGCTGGAATCTGCTGTTGGTAGACGCCGCTAATTCTTCGGTGTCAGCAAAAACATTTTTTGGTTTTATCCAAAAAAATTATTTGCTGTTTTCAGGTTCCAGCAAACGCTGGGAATTGGTCAAAGATAAATTAAAACTTACCATGAAGCCTTTATCGGATACGAGATGGGAAAGCAGAATCGAGGCAGTTAAGTCCATACTATTTCAATTTGATGATGTTGTAGGATGCATAGAAAGTTTGAAAAATCAAACAGATCAATCAGACACTCTCAGTGATTGTGATTCAGTATTAAACGAAATGCTTAGTTTAGAATTTGTAATAACTTTACATGTATGGTATGAATTGTTATCGCGTGTTAATGTGATAAGCAAACTATGGCAATCTGTACAAGTCCATTTGAGAATTGCCCTTAAACATTTGCATACATTTTGTGACTGGATCAAAGAATATCGGCAAACTGGATTTGAAAAATGCTTGTCTGATGCTCAACAATTTATTGACAGAAGCTGTTATGATCTGCCGAACGAATTTAAAAACAAAAGAGTAGTGAAAAAGAAAAGGGTCTTTGATTATGAGGGCGAGGATCAACCTATACAGTGTCCCAAAAGCCGGTATGAAGCAAATTTTTTTAACACTATGCTTGATTCAATTATTACCAATATGGATTTGAGATTTATGGCTTTAAATCAACATCATGAAAATTTCGGTTTTCTGTATGATATAAGTAAATTAAAAAATATTCCACACGAACAAATATTAAAAAATTGTCAAGATTTACACACAGTCCTACGAGTGGGTGAGAGCAGTGACTTTCAACCTTACGAATTATATGAAGAATTACAAATAATGATCCCTAATTTACCTAACTTTATAACAGACGTAAAACAGTTGCTTCAATACATTACACATAATAACTTAAAAGAAATATACCCAAACATTTACATCGTCATTAGAATATTATTAACAATACCAATTAGTACAGCCTCCGCTGAAAGGAGCTTCTAAAAATTAAAACTCATTAAGAATTATTTAAGGAGTACGATGTCACAGGAACGACTTTCTGCGGTCGCAATTTTGTCTATCGAGGCTGATATAGCATCCAAGCTAGATTACGAGCACGTAATTAAACAATTCAGCAGTGTAAAAAGTAGAAAATTTCTGTTCCTGTAATAATTAAATTAAATTGTTTTTTAACGTTGGTCTTAATATCTTAAATATTTTTAGGTTAGCCGATGAAATTTTTTTTTACCTAATTATATATAATCATATATGATAATACATAATTAGATAAAAACATTTTTCATCGGGTAGTTGTAAGTTTGACTATATTTTGCATGAATAAAAGTTTAATAATGAAATGACATATGTTTTTTATTTTAACAAATCTGTCTTTATGCCCGAGGAGAGGGCCTCGCAAAATGTATCTTGCCCACATAAAATTATGATCTGGCGCCGCACCTACTTATTGCGCATTTCACGCAATAAACAAACATGCCAGTCTTGAAGATCGACGTTTATCAACGCAGCAATTTACTGAATCGTCGACATCTTTTCTCGCAGTAGTGCACGTGACAATCCAATTATGACGATTTCGCTGAGACGATTTACAGAGAACTCAAGATCACGCTTGATGGTGGCGCGATCAGCTGACGTAACATTGGATTGAAGCGCATTCGATTCTATGGAAGTTACACGCTGTTCGAGTGATTTTACATCGAGATTAAGCGTCTATATCGGTACGGTTGGCATTACATTTTTCCATGAAAACATCAAGTTTCGCATTCATATCGCTCAAGTCAGACTTAATTTTTTCAATTCCCGCGGTTTGCGCTTCGATGTTATTGACTTTTGATACAAGATCAGGTAAACATTCGACCTTAGAAATAACGGCCTACTAACTAACTACTTTGGAGTTTATTCGACGATTGCACACACCAGAACGAAACTTTAATTTCACTACCGTTTCACCTGATAAAGTTAAACAACACATATGAGCCATTAAATCCGATGCTGTAGGCTGTGATGGAATAAATAGAAAAATGATTTTATTAACATGGGAAGCCGTCGCTGATGTCATATCTCATATATTTAACTTCTCTCTTAGTTCTTGCCAATTTCCGTGTAATTGGCGTAAAGCTTTAGTGGTACCTATCCAGAAAACCCTATACCCCAGTTCATTTGAACATTATCGCCCTATATCCATTCTTCCTTTTCTTTCTAAAGCTCTTGAGCGGATTGTGCATTATCAGCTAAGTACGTTTCTTCGTACTAATGGCATCATAAGTCCCTTTCAATCGGGTTTTCGACCTGGTCACAGTACTACCTCGGCTTTAATTAAAGTCTGCGATGACATCCGTGCTGCTGTCGATAATAGAAATGTATCCATTATTGCCTTGCTTCACTTTAGTAGTGCTTTTAATAACGTTAATCACGATTTATTGCTTAAGCCGCAATTATATTTAACCCACGCCGCGTGTCGCCGCGCTGCCTGACGCAACGGCGGGTTATTACATTTGCGTGTCGTTTCGCCGCGCGCCCTGACGAAAATTCGTCTCAGTTAGTATAGTGGAGGCCTCGAGTAAACATCTACAATGTTTTCTTCAGACTCGGATACGGATTTTGAAGAAAATGTAGCATACCTGAAAAGGAGATATTGGGTACATCCAATAAATACTTCGAGAGGAAGCCGAAGTGAATATCATTTGTTGGTGCAAGAACTAAAAAGCGATGAAATTAAATTTCAACAGTACTTCAGGATGACAAAACAACAATTCAATTACATACATTCTTTAATTGAACAAGATATAAAAAAGATTCATACCAGATTTCGTCGACCCATTGGAACAAAAGAAAGGCTAGCAGTTTGTTTGAGGTAATTTTTATTTTGTATTAAAAATCAACAATTTTAATTTTAACAAGTACGAAACTATTATATTAATCATTCAAGTACAGTGCTCAATCAAAAGTTACACCGCTGTAATAAGTGGACAAGTTTCCTTCTCCGGTAGAATTTGAATTTTGAGCCTCAGGATCGAGTATGGACTGGGATTCAGGTGAAAACTCATTTATTTCTGTAGGTGAATTATGATAGTAGTAGACTCTGGATGGCTCTGGGAGAGGTTGGTTACTTGGCGGAATTACCGTTTGAGAAACTATTCTAAGCGGTGTCTTTACTACACGTTCCATTTCAATGTTACGAATTTCAGCCTGAGAAATAGCCATATGTAAATCTAATTTAATTTTTGTTTGGTCTAATTTCGGTAGCGCTTTGACTGCTTTGCTCATACTTAAGAAAAACATGTCTGTTTCATCCAAGTCCAGTTTTGACTGTTATTTTTGTTGCCTCAGACTATGCTGTGTCTTCATCATATCGTAAATGTCTGCTAAATCAGGTTTTCTCTTCGAAGATGAGCTCCTTTGAGAATATGAACTTAAGTTGCTTTGTTGTGACTCACTTCTGAAATCAGGCGGACTTTCAGGAACTTCAGGACTTTCTGCAGGCAATTCCGATGTGATGGTCTCTGCAGATGTCGACGGAGATGATGGCGGTATCAAATTATTCTTAGTGTTTCTCATTTCCATGTATGGACGTAAAAAACCCATTTGATCTTCGTATTTACATGGAGTCCCTTGCGTTGCCGCTTGCCCAGATTTAGTTTTTCGTCGTTTTAGTGCACTACAGTATGCGTTGCGTAATTTAGACCAATTATCTTTGCATTTTTCAACTGAAACAAAAATCGTTACTTTCAGAGCTGATAGTGTTATTATTGTGTTAACTTTAATATTAGGTACTTGACTTTATATTTTTTCTTGTTACTATATCTGTTGTTTAATTATATATTTTTTTGTTCACAGGTTTTTGGTCACTGGTAACTACTTTCGTTCAGTGGCATTCAGTTATCGTATGGGTTTTACCACAGTGAGAAATATAGTCAAGGATGTATGCGAAGCTATTTGGAAAAATCTTGCACCCATTGTAATGCCACAACCTTCAGAAGAGAGATGGAAAGAGATTTCCAAACATATTGGCATTTTCCTAATTGTCTTGGCGCATTGGATGGCAAGCATGTAAACATAATATGCCCAATAAATGCTGGATCAACCTATTACAACTATAAAAAAGATCATTCAATCGTATTGCTTGCTTTAGTTGATGCTCTATATAAATTTGTTATGATAGATGTAGGGGCGTATGGCCGTAACAGTGATGGTGGTGTATACGAAAATTCCGTGATGGGGAAAATGTTCGAACGGAACCAACTGAATGTTCCACAGAATACTCCAATACATCAAAATTCTGAACCTATGCCGTATACTATTGTGGCTGATGCAGCATTTCCTTTAAAAACGTACCTTTTAAAGCCCTACAGTAAAGCAAAGCTTGTAAACAATGATTCTAATAAAGTATTTAATTACCGTTTATCACGTGCTCGAAGAACTGTAGAAAATGCTTTCGGAATTTTAAGAGCAAGGTTTCGCATTTTACAAGGACCTATGCAAGTACAACCGGATATGGCAGACATAATCGTACAAGCTGCATGTGCACTTCATAACTATTTGCGTACCGAAAAATCGCAAGAAATTGAAGAAAATTATCTAAATTCTAATGAAAGTCAAAGTTCTCAAGACGGTCTCTCTAATATTGAAATTGTTGGAAGAAATTACTGTCAAGACGCTATTGCTGTTCGAGAAAAATTTAAAGAGTACTTTGTTTCTCCAGCAGGACAAGTACCGTGGCAAATGGATATGATCAGACAAGGCAGAATAGACTAGAGTCTGTCTCATTCATCATATCATAATCCTCATCATAATCCCAAGTTACTCTAAACATGTATGTACTTTTAAATTTCCGAAAAAAAATACTTAAGTATCAACAATTATTATAATAATATCGTTGTTACCCGCTAATAATCGTCATTAAAAGTATAATAGTCATTTCACACCATCAACAATATAGGTATAGGTACTATAAATAAAAATGACTACTTACAATACATACTTACAAAGCATCACTTTTGCACGATATTCGCGGAGAACATCGATATCCATTATTGATAGATAATAAATACTTAAAAAATAAAAACAATACAGTTACATACCTGGCAGTTTTATTTTTAAAGATATTTCCTCCCACGCCGAATTTCTTTTTAATTGGTCTTTATAGTCTTTGTGTTTTTGGTTGTACAATATTTCATAGTCTCTAACGACTTCAATTAATTCGTCTGACATTTTGAAATACACGTCCACTGTTCTACGTCGCCACTCGGCTGTCTGCGCGTGCCCACGCGTTATTACAGTAGACCCGACTGGGCTGACGCGTCACAACCCCCACCACCGACCCCACGCCTATCGAAATCGCGCGGTCTGCGTGGCGTCAGCAGGCTCTGCGACACGCGGGACGGGACTAACGTAATCAATCCAGTACTAAATGTATGTAACCGATAGCTTACCCACGCGTTGCGACACGCTGCGTGGGCTAAGTATAATTGCGGCTTTACCATCTCAAAATCAATTAATGTAAGTCCGAGTGCAGTTCAATGGTTTCATTCGTATCTAAATGATCGTCACCAATGTTTAAAGTTGAACAATAAATTTTCAAAATTTTGCAACTTAGTACTGGCGTCCCACAGGGTAGTGTGCTTTCTCCCCTTCTGTTTTCTATTTTTATTAATACTGTCACTACCTCTTTGTTTTGTTCTTACCATCTTTATGCAGATGACTTGCAAATCTACGTTGCTAGTTCTCCAACTGACATCGAATGTGGTGTTGTAAAAATAAATAATGAACTCGAAAAAGTTTTGGAATGGAGCAAAGCATTTGGTCTGTCTATAAATGCTAACAAATCTTAGGTTGCTGTTGTAGGTAGTCCTAGACAAATTTCTAAAATTGATTTCAATATCTTAACTCCTGTAACCTTGGAAAAGTCATTATACCATACTCTTGCACAATAAAAAATCTTGGCCTGCAAATTGATAGTACATTCTCATGGAAACCGCAAGTTGAATATGTAAGTCGCAAAATATTTGCCACTATCAGTGGTCTCAGATGATGGAAAAAGTTGTTACCTATTAAAACTAAAATTTATCTAGCTAACACCCTTCTTCTACCCATCCTAGACTATACAGACATTTGTTACCTAGATCTCTCTGAGGAACTTTTAAATAAATTAGAACGTGCGCAGTTGGGTTGGTTATCCATAAGGTAACGTCGAAATATGCACGCTCTTACTTTTCTCTACACTGTCCTCTTTCATAACCAAACTCCTCATTACCTCAAGGAGTGCTTCACTTTTCTTAGTTCTCAGTCTTTATACAATTCACGCTCCATTAACTCGCTCAAATTAAAATTACCTAGTTTCAACACATGTTTTTACAGCAACTCTTACACCGTCAAATCTATATTACTCTGGAACTCAGAACAATAACTAAAGCATAGAAGGAGCTTCAGATTTTTAAAGCGTACACTGCCGTAGACAACAGAATTTTTTCTAGTGATGTGAAATTGTGTAAACCTACAGGTTTTAAAAGGCTGGTTAGGTTTTCTCTATCATTTGCTAGAACGAGATACACCGAAAAGTGCTATCACTTAACCGATGTTTTCCCGATAACAATTAGCTGTTTTGATCCTAGGCAACAAAAAATTTACTTATTACATTCTCGCCCACGTCAGTCGTGGAGCGACATTTATTGTCCTTTGAATATTACAGTTTTAGTAAAAAAAGACCTAATTTTTTCTGCATGATTAGACAGTTTTTTCGTACTGTAATGGATACGAGTTTTTAAAAATTCTTTGCTGATTAATTTTATTAAAACATTTCTATGATCATCTAGTAAATGGTTATCGAATGAATGTTCAACCAAATCATGGAAAATTGATGTTGGTAGTAATAATTCCGAAATTTTGTTTATCATGGACAAAAAGTACTTAGGTTGTCCTAATGATTTCATGCCTATACGTATCTCAAACTCTCGCAATATTTTTTCAGCTGTTTTACATACTTTGTTAACACCGTAAGACGGATGTACAAGACCTCCTCTATCCTTAATAGAAATCAAGGACAGTGATGTTTGCCTTGTTTTTTCTTCTAAGGTTTGGACGCAAACTTCGGAATGTATTTTATTTATTTTATTTTATTTTATTTTTATTTTTTTTTGTCGAAATCTGGTACAATAATCCATGGATATATTACTAGTCTAGTCATTTGGTAGTTTTACCTGGAAAGTTTTCCGGGAGTTTTGAAAATTGGTTATTTTATAGATTTCGGTATGCTCTTTTCGAATTTCAATTTTGCCACCTCGTATCTCCGTCGCTCGCGCCACCATTTTGAAAAAATGGCGGCTAAAACCAGTTTTTTCGAAATATCTCCTTTGCAATGCATTTTTTGAAAAAAATATTTATGTACAAAATTAAAGTAGAATAAATTTCCTACAATTTATGTATTTATGTTTTTTTTCATAATATCAATAGTTTTTGGCGTACGAGCGTCACAAAGTATCTTCATCTACACCACCACGTGTTTTTGGTATATTTTTTCTAAAATATTCTACTATTGCCACAGGTATTGAAGAAGCATTGTGGGTCTCTGTGTTGGGTCCCTTTCTTTCGACTATGGAGACTATAGACATTGTATAGCCTCCATACTTTCGACTTTCAACGAAACATCTGTCGGTAGAAGTTACGAGAAGTATTTAGTTTAGGCGGAGTCATCAGTATACGTTTATATGTATGTACGTCGTACAGTGTTGTTTGTGTTCTTAGAGCCATGGCTTCTAATACAGAAAATTGTTTTATTTAAGACAATTTAGCCTTATTGGCAGTGACTGTAATGAAAATATCATCAACGTATTTTTTGAGCAGTTGCGTTTTTTTTTATGTGGGGACGGTAATCACCTTCAATTTTGTCCATTAATTCGTCCAAGGAAAACTGACACCCATTGAAATTCTGTTTAAGGTTAGAATTAATGCATTGCACTATCTATCTCATTGATATAAATTTGTTCATGCAGGAATTGAGATACTATGCATCTGCTGCGGCAAAATCATTCACGTCATGTTTAAGACGCTCAATAATTGCTCGACCCCAATCGTCATTACGAGCTCTAGCAAGATTTGAAATACTGTCTTTCATTGACAATTACCACACACTATACTATCTGTTTTTGTTCTGCCGGATCTGTTTTTGTTTAGCTATAAATTCCGCTGTTATCTCATCAGCACATAAAAACAATGATATTTAAAAGATAATGCTGGGTGCGAGGATCACAGTAGTGGCTGAGGTTTCGTGGCATCACTTCCTCTACGCAATGATGTAGCAATTAACTTCTCATTGTTATGTCGTTTTCGACACAGATCATGAACTTCTATCCTTGTTTTTGACACTCAATTAAAGTCTCCAATCCTTTTTCTTTTACTTCAACTGTTTCATTTTCTAATAATGAAGTAAAACAATTTTCTGTATTAGAAGCCATGGCTCTAAGAACAGAAACAACACTGTACGACGTACATACATATAAACGTATACTGATGACTCCGCCTAAACTAAATACTTCTCGTAACTTCTACCGACAGATGTTTCGTTGAAAGTCGAGAGTATGGAGGCTATACAATGTCTATAGTCTCCATAGTCGAAAGAAAGGGACCCAACACAGAGACCCACACTGCTTCTTCAATACCTGTGGCAATAGTAGAATATTTTAGAAAAAATATACCAAAAACACGTGGTGGTGTAGATGAAGATACTTTGTGATGCTCGTACGCCAAAAACTATTGATATTATGAAAAAAAACATAAATACATAAATTGTAGGAAATTTATTCTACTTTAATTTTGTACATAAATATTTTTTTCAAAAAATGTATTGGAAAGGAGATATTTCGAAAAAACTGGTTTTAGCCGCCATTTTTTCAAAATGGCGACGCGAGCGGCGGAGATACGAGGTGGCAAAATTGAAATTAGAAAAGAGCATACCGAAATCTATAAAATAACCAATTTTCAAAACTCCTGGAAAACCTTCCAGGTAACCCCCTTTTTTTCGACCACATGACTGGACTATACATAGATGTTGCAGAATTTACTAGAATAACACTGGATTAAATTATCGATAACAATAGTTTTTGCAAGACTTACAATAATATATAGAAAACTTAAAAATGTTCAAATATCATATTAAATATTGCATATAGCAGTCTTATAATTGAACTATAGGACAACACTTTCTTAAGAATATATAAACCAGTTAAAAAAGCACAAATAGTTATTTTGTAACTAAGCAAAACGTAAAATAATACCATGTTAGATCACTTACCGGTGAAAAGATACCGTTTCAACTTGATTTTCTTTACGAGATGAATGGGATTTACATCCCCTTATGACACACGACATTCTTTATACGATTAACTTATGTTTTCTCTCAGCGAAACGGAGAAAATATGTGAATAACGAGATGAATTCGTTAATAAAACTAAACATGAACACACCACTGACAGCCGACATCAAACACAACCAAAATGTGTAAACATTGTCCATACCCAATAAGTCAAATATGAATTGTACTTTCCAATTTACCATCATAATGGTGAAAATGGAGGCCAAAATGGACACCAAAGTGACATTCAAAAGTGTAAATTTTCCTGTTTTGACAGCGTTACATTTGTTTCACTCATTACTATATATTTTTAGAGTATGAAAAAAGAGGACAACTATTACGCACAATTTAAGTCTTCAAAGTTATGCTACTTCTATGCTTTAGTTACTGTTCTGAGCTCTGGAATGACCGTTAGAAATTCAAACTTCAAAATCACTGTCAATTTTCAAAAATCGTTTGAAGCAATATTATTTATCTACGTAATATTTATTTTTATCATAAGTATGTATACCATATATTATGTAGGTTATCTATTTTATTCTATTTATTTATATATACGGATATATGTATGTATATGTATGTGCGTATGTGTGTATGTATATTATTATATGTATTTATAAATTTATATATAATCATTATTATTTAATTACTTATATAATTAAAAACGATAGTTTTAATTTTTATTGTGTTCTTATGTATAAATTCTTATTCTTGTTGTAGTGTGCTTGCACTATCCTATGACCTCGCAAATTTTCATTATTCATCAAGGGTTGTCTGTAAGAGATCGCTTTTAAGCGATAAGTCCGCCTTTGCACGAAAATTTCTTACTTTATCAACTTTTTACTATTGTAATTTCTTGTAATAATTGTATGTGCAATAAGTTTAAATAAATAAATAAATAGCCTTAACCAATGCCGCAAGTTGTGTTGGATCAGATTCGTTTGTCGTCAGATGCGTGCGCCCTTCAGAACTTTTTAAATTAGACATTCGACGTTTTGTTTCTTCATTCGCACATTTCTTACAGCCCTCAACGCTGCGACCATGAAAATCATAGGTTTGAGGAGCTGCACAGCCCGGATGAAATATCCCATTGCACGCGGGACAATTAAATCCGTCACCGGCATTATTTTTCTTACATTTTGAGCACATTGGTATTTTGAGTTTGATATATAAATTAGTAAATAAATTGATAAATAAAGAAATATAATAAAATACAGATAATAAAGAAACTAGTATAAATACAAATTATTTTCTCAAAAAATATTTTTAAATAAACAAAATCCCACGGCTTATAAATAAAAATGGAAGAATAAATTACAAAATAAAATAGAATTCGATCACACAGAAAAGTAAAAATTCAATAAATAAACATTCATACAGCACACACGCATTCACTCTCAATCACAGTCGGTATCACAGATGTCGCACAAAAGTCAGCTGAAGTGACTTTCAGTGGACTTTTCAAGTCACTTGAAAACACAAGCAGAAGGCACAAACACTAGCACTGGTTGCGACGTGAAGTTCGCCGTAGTTCGCTGCAACGTCTCTGCTGTTGATCGATGGGTCGATAAGGCAGCACAGTAGAGTTGTAGATGGCGTATCAGGATGGTATGCAGCAAACGGCGGCTCGTATCACGTGCTCAGGAACGAAACGATGACCTCAGGGCCCTCTGACTGTGGCTCTAAAATCTGTCTAGATCTCGGTGGCTCGTTTTTTACTCCGTCCCAGCAGGCGTGACGGTGACGCAGCTACTATGAGAAGGACCTGGGCGAACAGGTGTATTGTCAATTGTTAGATGCTGATGAGGTTAGTTTTTACTTAGCGGCTGCTGAAATTTGGATGGAGGCAGATTTGGCGTCCCACTTCTAACATTTGGACTACTTACGCTGAGACGACGAGATATTGATGTCGGTGAAGATTGACCTGCTGGTTTAGTGACATCTGGGAGATCCTGTTCTAACAATACTGATATATTCGGTTGTTCTTCAGGTTGTACAGGGTGGGCCATGAATTAGTTAACATTTAAAAAATCGTATAAAAAAACCATTTAACATATTTTAGAAATAGTTTATTTACGAGAAAGCTAATTAGTTGTAATTTATTTTTTTTTAATTATTTCGTCTAAATGACCACCGTTTCGGTTTTTGCACTCATCTAAGCGAGTCCTGAAGTTTTCGAATACTCTTCTGCAAAGAGACCGCGAGATCGCCGATATCACTTCGATGATTTTTTCTTTAGGTTGACGGAGTGTATTCGGTTTATCAATGTAGACACGACTTTTTAAATAACCCCATAAAAAGAAGTCTGCTGGGGACAGATCTGGACTTCTGGGCGGCCATGGGATGTCACCTCGTTTAGAAATCAGCTTTTCCGGAAACAGTTCTTTGACCACCGGCAAGGACTCGTTCGATGTGTGACACGTGGCTCCATCTTGTTGAAACCATGTGTTACGATTATAGCTAGCAAATTCCAGTAGCATCGGTGCTAGAAACTCCCGTAACATTTTCACATACTCGGCAGAATTAACAGTAACTGAACGGCCTCGAGAATGTTCAAAAAAGTAAGGTCCGATGATTCCTTTTGCTGAAATTGCAGCCTTACAGTTACCTTAGGAGAGTGAAGTGGCCTTTCATGTTTAGCTTTGGGATTTTCGCTGCTCCAATGTCTGCAATTCTGTTTGTTTACATGTCCATTTAGGTAGAAATGGGCTTCGTCAGAGAATAAGATGTTGTCAAAATTACTGAATCGAGTTAATTTTGTTTCGGCATATGACTTACGCAAATTTAAATCATTAGGGTTCAGGTCTTGCACTATCTGGATCTTATATGGATGTAATTTCAAATCTAATTTCAAAATACGGCGTAATGATGTGCGGGACAATCCCAATTCAGCCGAACGTTTGCGCGTCGATAAATCTTGATCACGTCGAACAGAAGCGGAAACTTGCTGCACGTTCTCTTCGCTTCGAGAACTCCGCGGGCCGCCGGTTTGTTTCACATTTAGTGTAGATCCCGTCTCTTCGAACTTCTTCACCCATTTCTTTATTAAAGGAGCACTTGGACACTGACTTAAGTCGTGTAAACTATATTCAACGCGAAATAAGCGTCTCACAGTAATGAGCGAAAAGTTGTTTAAATAAAACTGTTTCACACAGTAAGCGCGTTGTGGCCCAGTGAAGCGATCCATTGCGACTAAATTTCCAAGAAGCGAGCTACTGCCCCCGCCCGCGCCCCGCGCGGCAATAGTTTGCGTGGTAAGTTACATTTAAATGTTAACGAATTCTTGGCCTGTATAATGGATGGTGACAGATTTGGTGTTTCAATTACACCCTGTTGACAATTTGTGCTCACACAACAGGGTTCAGCTATCGATTTTTCTTCATCATGAGCTGCTGCGAGGTAATCTGACTCTTTGAAGATGTATCTGTCAAATAGATAAATTCCACCGACGCTGAAACTTTTGGCTGCGATTTCCCCAGTTTGGCATTTACGATATGCCTTGCCAAATAGTTCTGCAATATCGTAAGCAGTAAGGGGTCTGTTATTGTCGCGCAACCACATACGGGAAATCCGTATTTCGCTATAATATGTCTTAAGAGGGCCCATAAAGGCTTAATCCATCGGCTGAATTTTGTGGGTACTGTGGTGTGGCAGCGAGACCAAAGTTACGTGATTTTCGCTGGCTTTATCTATGAGTTCAAGGCTTTTTGTATGGATAAATTGACCATCAAACAAAAGAAGAACTGGTGATGCTTCAGATGGTTTCACGTAATCAATAAAATGCTGGAACCATTGGGTAAACATATGTGTTTGTATCCAACCAGATGGATGTGCTCGTCCTATTGATCCCACAGACGCACCCTTCATTAAAATCTCGCTCATATTTTAGCAGGGAAATATTAATATTGGCAGCACAAAAATCCAAGCAGGACTCATACAGGTCACTACCGTATTGAGAGAACCTCTTACAGCGGACGTTATGGCTCCAATTTGTTTTTTGCCACGACGAGAAATTACTTTAGGAAATTTAGATTGGACAATAGATAATCCCGTCTCATCTACATTGAAAATTCGATCGGGGTTTTAGTATCGAAAACTTTTTCTAGGTTGTTCATTCGTTCATTCTTTGCTTGGTGAACCCATTTGCTCTAGCGAATGATGTTCCAGACGGCTTCCGCATTTATAATATTTGCTTGTGCCTTGAGAGAAATCCTGCTTTATCATCTTTAAATGGATTGGGTAGATTATTTCTCACTGCAAGTTGGTGGGCCATTCTTCTTATGTCCATTTGTGTTAGGCTATATAACTTGTCTTCCATAATAAGGGCGTACCTAACGAGCAAGTCCTCAAAGTCTTTATCGAAAACTGGTTTGAGACCAATCTTTTTTGAAAGAATTTTTGGCATAGTAAGCTCTTTTTGTTTTGCAAGCCGAAATAAAGTCGTTCTCGGTACATTAAATGTCTTTGCCACCTTTAAATATCCCATTTTTTTCTCTCTAACAGCTTGTACTACAGAAGCCATATCGTCTTCACTCCACTTCTTCTGTTTTTTATATTTGTTAGTAGAAAAGGGCATGGCTAAAACAATCAAAAACAAATCCATTAATTATAATTATAAACTAGCGATAAGCCAAGCGACCTAACCATCTAGACAAAATCCTAACACTTGCGTTCATTTAAGAGCTGTGATGATACAGACACACACATGAAACGAATAACACCCTGCTTTTTTGCCATATTCAAAATACAAAAGAAAAAGGTGTGAACACTAAATGTGCATATAATTTGGAATATTCTAAATAATCTTCACCTACCGTATACCAAATTAGCAACACACTGCAACTAACCTCAAAATGCCGTAATCAACTTATATTTTGAATTTCTTGGAAAATAAACATTGATTACAATTATTAATATGCCAAACAACATTTTTATAACAGCGTAAGTATATGCAAATACTTAGAAGTCGAGATGCAAATGGATTTCTTACCTACTCGAAAAGTTTTGTAAACAGCACTTGTACTCGGATGACGTTTACCACAAAAATTTCAAAATTCAAAATATCTTTATTCAAGTAGGCATTTACACGCACCTTTGAATCGTCAAATTCATTAAATTAAATTTAATTAAATTAATGAAAAATATATGCTAGTACTAAGTTCCACAATTTAATGATTTTATATTTATGCTATGCGACCGGTTTCGAACATCATCGTCAGGCATACTAAAATAGATAGTGTTCAATGATGGGTAATTTACATAAAATAAGTTTAACTTACTACCCACTAAATTTACAACATCAATGCAAGCTATTAAGTTACAATCAATTTTTAGAATATTATTTAAAAATGTATAATATCAAATTCAGTATTGAAAATAATGTCAAAGTTTAAAAAAATACAATAATGTCAATAGAGAATAAATAGTTAATTGTATACAGATAATCACAAATTCTGGGTCAAAATATTGGTAATTAAATTATTAAATTTTTGTTGAGACGTACTGTGGCAATGGCGATGTACTTGCTCCTGCTCATTAAGTAATAATTCCGGGTATACGTGTTTATGTTTGTTTATTTCTATAGCTTCTAAGGCGTTCAGTTTTCGTCCTTTGTCACACACATGTAAAACGGTCATGTCTTTTTCGGGGTCAAAAGTATGTCTGGTTTGATGTAAGTGTACTGCGAATGTGGATTTTTTATTATTATTTTTCCCATTTCCTATATGTTCTTTCAGTCTTGTTTTGAAGTTTCTTCCTGTTTGACCTATGTAGACCGATTCACACGTAGAACACTTTAATTTGTAAACTCCAGCTTGTTCCAGAATAGGGATTTTATCTTTATTATTGCATAAAATACGTTGTAAATTATTATTGTTATATAAAACGGTCTGTCTGTCTTTGCTGTCAATGATCTTTTTTAATTTTACTGAGAGTTGTCCTACATATGGAATTTTGGTCCAAGTTTTCTTTTTATTTGCGTCTTTGTTGTAGCTACCATATAATAGATTTTTAGCGATTTTTCTTTTCTTTTTTCTTGTAATGTTCCGAATTAAATTTTCATTATAGCCATTATTTTTTGCAATTATTATAATATTGTTCAATTCGGTTTTATAGTCTTCCCTGGTCATTGGTATATTTAACATTCTATGAATTAATGAATGAAAGACTGCATGTTTGTGTGTACTGGGGTGTCTTGAGGAAGAATGTATTATGTTATCGCTATAAGTTGTTTTTCTGTAAATTTTGTACTGCGGTTTGCCTGAAGAAATATCTATTGTGATGTCTAGAAAGTTTATGAGATTGTTGCCTATTTCCATAGTAAAATTTATATATTTGTTTATATAGTTTATATATGCTGGGAACCGGGGTTTTGGGTGACGAGAAAGTAAGGTGAAAGTTGGAGAAAGTTGGTAAAAGTCGTAAATGTATTTTTTTTGTACACCCGGAGGATACCAGCTGTGAACCGGGGTTTTGGGGGAGGGGGGGGGGGGGGGGGGAAAGTAAGGTGAAAGTTTTTGAAAGTTGGAGAAAGTTGGTGAAAGTCGTAATAAAACACCAATAGCAAGATCCGATCTTACGATCAATGCTTTCTGTGTTTTTTTTGTTTTGTATTATTTTTTCTTTTTTTTCGTTTTTTTTGTTTTTTATCATATTTTTCCTCCGTTTTTCTTGTTTTTTGGTTTTTCTCTCATACTCCTACATCAAACTTCCCGCCTTCGTCTACGCGGCGGCGGAGGAGGTTGACAGGTTGGCATTGCTGAGGATGCTGCATTCGCTTGGCATATTTCTCCCCACCTGGAAAAATTCTAACCATGTCGTTAATAAATTTCTTAAGCTGAAGCTTAAAAACGCTGTGTCGGACACTGACGGCACCATCCGGAATCAATTTACGTAAAACCTTTTGCCTGTACAAAAATTCGCCTACGTAGCCACAAATATGGTCTTCAGATTTACAGTTCTCAAGGTGCGTTTTCATTTCCAACCAGTGGCGCTCAATGTTTTGGGTGTGCACGTCCACCTCTCGTTTGTCCGGATTCCCGGGGATTTCACGTAAATGGCTACATTCATATTCCGGTGATTAACATGACGGTTAACAAACTGGACGGAATGATTCACGACATGATGAGCCTTAAAATTGAGGCGGGTACCAATGTTCTGGTAAACCCGAGCCTAGTCGCTCATCAGAACTGACTTGATATTAATTTTCCGTTGGATTATTGGGTCAATTGTGGGAATATGCCGATTCGGGACTACTTCTACCCACGATTGATGCGTTAATCGGCTTATAGCCCCATAGACCCAGATATCCTTTGTAAGGTTAAGGATGCGACCGACATTATATTTTCGCTTGAACAAGTGCGACTCGTCCATTTCCACCACGTCTCCTTCTCCCTATCATTTCATAGTCGTGGTCCTGGTGGTCGTGGTCCACGTCGCACACCTCTCTAAAAAACTAATACCAATCAACCGCCTTGTGTCTCGACTTAATCTTCACGGCTTGTTAGAAAATCTCCTCTATCTGTGGTCTAGGATCGATGCATGTTATCAAGTATATGAGCGTTCATACCGCTCAAATCCAGAACGCGGTAAAACCATTGTCCATCTACGCGTTCGTCGTAAACAGAAAAGATTGAGGATTTTTTATCAGCTTCGTCAGCACCTCCTTTGGTCGAGTTGTAAAAGAGAATAATTTCAGGCTTCTTAGTTACCTCATCAACCTCGTTATTATGATGCATCGAATACAGAAGTATCACAGCTCTATTCTTCTTAGGTACATATGAGCACATCGTTTTTTGGCTCGTAAAACCAATCAAAGTAGACTGAATTTCACGATTTTTGTGCGGCTAAAATTCGATGGGTATTTCGCGTTTATTGTTCTTCACAGTACCCAAATAAGTAAGCTTTCGTTTTTCAAATTCATCAATGAGTTCTACAGAAAAGAACCAATTATCTGCAGTCACATTTAGGTTACTTCCTTGGATTGGCTTTGTTAACTGCAAGACGCACTGTGTGGGCACGAGAAGTTTTTTATCTTGTGTGGTCAATCCTACGTCATCGGAACCTTTTCCGGTATAATCATATGCCATTATAAAAGTATGAATTTTTCGCATCACATAAGGCTCGAATGACTAATCCGTATTTGCCAGGCTTCTTTGGCACATGCGGATATGGCAAATACAAGCCTGACAAGAAGCCTGGCAAATACGGATATGTATGCTCATATGTCTCATTCTACGAAATTTTACTAACTTCTCATCAACGGTAACGCATTCGCTCAATTCGTATAGGTGTTGAGAATTGTTGATAAATTTATTAAAAATATAGGATATAGCTGTCAAACTATCGTTTTGTTTCCTTATAGCAGGACCGTCTGGGTTATTGAATCGTAGACACAGTAGTAAAACGACAAATCTATTCTCAGATATAGAACACCTGAATATCTCACATCCTGTACCATCCCCAGCAAACAAGTAGCTTGAACGTTCATGATTAGATTTAAAAACTGCTGAATATAGAAAAAGACCGATAAAAGCTTTTAGCTCCGTTTTATCTATATCTTTCAGATCAGGTTTATTTTGATAGGTTAATTTTATCCTGTAACTGGCGAGCTTTTCGTTTGTCCAAGTCAAAATTTGTTGCAGCATTTCTTCATCAAACAGCTTATTCCAGATGCTGAATCAATCAGTCGTCAATTTTGTGGCACATATGCGAGTAATTATATTATGGCAAGGTGTACGCACCCTAGCATTAGGTGGTGTTTTTGCCCATTTATAACGATTTTTACCGTAGTAAAAATTCGATCGTCGTATATGTGTAAGGGGCATCGTTGTCTTCGTCTTCGGAACTGTTACTGCCAACTTCTTCTTAAGTGATCTGATTCTCATCATGGGTGACATCTTCTTCTGAATCATCATCTTGACCACTATCATGATTTTGTATTAGTTCACTCTCACAGACATACTCGTCAAAATCACCATCACTATCAGACTGGTCTGAAGCTAGCATCAGGGAATTGGATTCCTCTTTTTTTCTTGGTGGTAGACCATAACATCGGGTCGCCGGCAAAGTTACCACCCATCGGGCAAAGTCGTGCCGCAAAGCGACATAGTCGTGTTCCGGCACGTTGCTCGATGAAGCCGTTTATGGGAAATGGGTTTGAACAGCTGCGGTACGTTGGCGAACCGGGTGACGTCGAGTTGGTGTTTGTTTTGTCGGGTGTCTAGTCGAGGAGGGTAGCGGGATCCGAAGCGACGGCTTTCCGCTGGCCGCCCGCAGATAGTTGGGGGCCCAATTAGTGGGTTAGCCACCCACGAAAGGCTGCCCCGCCAGCTGCGAAAAATCCCAGGGTGGCTCCATCGTGCTGGTTGGCGACCAGGCGAGGAGGCCCGATGGCGATCCCTGGGGGGGTTCGGGCGTCCCCGCAGTCTCCAGACTAGCCTCCCAGTGGCAAGACATCACCAATTTCGACGTCGGGTTCGATACGTACCGCCTCGTTCAACTGCCATTTCCCATCCCTATTCACTTTTATTTATTTTACTTTATGAAAAAGGTTAAAAAAAGAAACAAGTTGACACAGCGGTTGCACTCCTCCTCATACAAAGTGAACCTGACTAATATAAGGGGTTTGCACTCAAATCTTTTAGCTGTCCACCACCACCTGGAGACAGAGCAGCCGCACTTGCTCTTTTTGACGGAGACGCAGATACAATGTCCTTTGAGCGCTACATACTTAGATTATCCCGGTTACTCGTTGGAGCACAACTTTCGCTCACGGGCCGGAGTCAGTATGTACGCGCGGAACGACCTCTGTATTCAGCGTCTCCGTCACCTTGAAGACCCCACTTTTTCTTCCCTATGGGTTTTAGTGGACACAGGAAACGAAAAAATCCTGTATTCCTGTGTCTACCGTTCGCACAGCGGTGACCAGGAGACAACTCGTTTATTTGAGTATCTTAGTGAGGCTGCAGATATGGCTCTGTATCAGTACCCTTCGGCGCAGCTCGTCTTTCTGGGGGACTTTAATGCCTGTCATCAGGACTGGCTGTTCCCGTACCAGAAGACCGACCATGCTGGAAGAGAAGCGCGGAAATTTGCGTTGTCCTTGGACCTCTTTCAGCTGGTGAAGCAAGCGACAAGGGTACCAGATGTGGTAGGCCATACAGCCAATTGCCTGGACCTTCTGCTGACAACTGATCCGGACAGGTATCGTGTAGTAGTCACCTCCCCCTTGGGAACCTCCGATCACTGTCTGGTGAAATCTGTGTTTACATATTCCCCACCAGCTTTCGAACCTCTTGGTGTTAGGCGAGTATGGAAATACAAGTCAGCAGATTGGGATGAGATGCGACACTTTTTTGCGTCTTATCCTTGGCGGCAGGTCTGCTTCTCTTCTTTGGATCCGTCGAGTTGCGCGGATGCTATAACCGATGTGGTGCATCAGACAATGGAGTATTTTATTCCTTTTGCTGACGTACCCATCGGTGGCAAAGCTCGCCCATGGTTTAATGCCGAATGTGGTCATGCTCAAGACCGAAAACATTCGGCATATCTCATTTGGGCTGATGCTCGAACCCGCAAAACTCCGGATGTAAGTTTGAAGAAGAGAGCCTTTAACCAAGCTGCCAAGTCCTACAAGAAGGCATTGCGGAAGGCTCGTCTTGATCGGATCGTTAAGAATGGCGAAAAGCTCTCTGTCAGACCAACTGGCAGTCGAGCTTTCTGGTCTCTTGCCAAAGCGATCGAGTCGAACTTCTGCCAACCCTCACTGCCTGCTCTGCTGAAGCCTGATGGATCCCTGGCCCACACTGCAACAGAGAAAGCGAATGTATTTGCTTCTCTGTTTGCTGAGAATTCGCATCTAGACACTGGCAATGCTTCTCCAGCACATCTTCCTCACTGCGGTATTTCGATGCCTGAAATCCGCATCACTAACAAAGAGGTATGGAGAACATTGTGTCGTTTAGATGTGAATAAAGCCAGTGGTCCTGATGGTATACCAGCCATTCTGCTCAAGACATGCGCAGCTGAGTTGTCTCCTATACTGACACGTCTGTATCGCCTCTCTTTCATGACTGGAATAGTGCCGAAATCCTGGAAGCTTGCTAATGTGCAACCCGTGCCCAAAAAAGGCAGCCGTGCCGACCCTGTCAATTACAGACCGATTTCAATCACCTCCATACTCTGTAAGATTATGGAGCGTGTATTGAACTCGCGCCTACTAGCATACCTAGAAGGTAACGATCTCCTCAGTGACCGACAGTACGGGTTTCGCCGTAATAGGTCTACTGGGGACCTCCTAGTGTATGCTACTCACATTTTAGGCGAGGCCATCGAGAAGAACGGAGAAGCGATCGCCGTCTCTCTGGACGTCTCGAGGGCATTTGACAGGGTCTGGCATGCGAGCCTTATATGCAAGCTTTCAGCGTACGGTATATCTCCTGGTCTGATCGGCTGGGTAACGGACTTTCTGAGCCACAGATCTCTCCGAGTAGTTGTCGACGGGTGTTCCTCGGAACCCTTGACAATAAATGCCGGAGTGCCTCAGGGGTCCGTTCTTTCTGCAACTCTGTTTTTGCTGCACATTAATGATCTGTTGAAGCCCGGTATCTATGGGTATGCAGACGACAGCACAGTTGTAGAAAGATATCTGCCGAGTACTCGGGCTAGTCGAGATCAAGTACAGTCTGAAAGAGAAGCCATGGTGCAACGTTTGAATGACAAACTTCAGGCAGTCTCCGCATGGAGCAATGCCAATCTTGTCGAGTTCAACGCCACCAAAACGCAGACGTGTCTATTCACCTCCAAAAGGATCCCTTTCACCTTGGCTCCTACTTTCCAGAATGTATCCTTGGAATACAGTGACCGGCTTCAGTTGTTAGGCTTAGAGATTTCCTCGAACCTCAACTTTGGTCGGTTCATTGAGTCCAGAGCAAGAGCAGCAGCAGCAAAGCTTGCCGTTCTTGCGAAGGTTCGGCAGTACTTTACACCGGGACAGCTTCTTGTTTTATACAAAGCACAGATCCGGTCGTGTGTAGAGTACTGTGGACACATATTTGCTGGTGCCGCAAAGTCTCATCTTGCGGTTCTGGACTCAATTGAGAGGCGAGCAAAGAGGCTTATAGGCGATCCCGAATTGGTCGAAGCCGACCTCCAAAGCCTTGAACACAGGCGTAAAATTGCTAGCCTCTCAGTATTCTATAGGATACATTTTGGTGAGTGTGCGCAGGAATTACACGAGTTAATTCCCCCGTCCCCCTTCCATCACCGGACGTCCCGACGCACGGCAGGTATCCATCCTTTTGTTGTGGACATTCCACCTGTCCGAACGAAGCGCTTTGCTTCCTCATTTTTAGTGCGTACAGCAAAGGACTGGAACAATTTGCCTGCGTCGGTATTTCCGGCTAAATACAATGTGGGTGTCTTCAAGAGAAGAGTGAATAGGTTGCTAGGGCAATGCGACTTACCATCTAAGACTACATTCCACTTACCATCAGGTGGAATGTAGTCAAGCATTGCCCTAGATCATATAAAAAAAAAAAAAAAAAAAAAAAAAAAAATGACGGACTATCCACACGCATTATTTTTCTCTTTGATGAACACGCAGTTGCACTACTACGTTTCCCGCTATTTTCTGCCATTTTGAACTAAAAAATGTAAAAACAAAAAAAACATTTCAAATGTTTTTTACATGGTATAGGGACATGTAGCCTGACATTTTCGAATAAGTGTTACTGACGTGCTATTCAACAACCGACACAACTGTCGTTTCTTCCTTCCGCGTCGTTTTACTACTAAAAGCTACTAGGACGCAGAATCAAGGGAAGCGGGAGGAAGGGGTCAATTCTAAGAATTTGCAAAATGCGATACGGCTGTGAGACTCCACGTCCCTGGTTAAAGGGTAAGGCTACCCACTTAAAAAAACAACATTTGCCCTCATCGCCTTAGAGGGACGCCACAAAATCGCTTTCGCACTCACCGTGACGCCCCGGCGCACTATGGGACCGACCCGTGTGTACCGTGTCAAAAATTAGTAACTTTGTTATTAATTGAAGTATTTTGCTGAAATTTAGTACGCAGTATGTATAATATATATAATACTATCAAATAAAAAAAAATGTTTTATTTTTTTAAATTTGTAATATAATAATAGTTATTACAAAAATAAAAATATATTTTTTTTCGTACTGAAACATAGTTTACATGACTTAATGAACAATAATTATAAAGTTTTATAATATGAAACTATTATTTTATATTTTCCTTATGAAAATTACTTACAAAAAACTTGATCAGCTTCATCTTTTTTTCCTTCAGACCTCAATCCTTGGACATATATATTATGGTACATGTATATACACGGTCCATATTCTTGAATCAATTCCATATTCTTTCTTTTTTTCCAATTTCAACAAACAAGATTCCCGTTAGAAGTTCTAAAAAAACGTAGAGCTTCAAATCAAAAAAAATGAGAGAAAAGCCGGAAACAGAGCAATCATAAAATATGATAAAATAGTCATTTTAGGAAAAAATTACGAAAAAAAGGCATTTCAGGAAAAAAATACGGAAAATTTACAAGAAAAGAAACTCTTCAATATCACCAGAATCATTAAGAAGTTGCAAAAATAGTGAAATCAGCATACCACTCATCAAGAAATATTAAAAACATTAACTTGACTTTCTTAAAAAAACCAACTATAACGTTTCAGGGTTCTTCCTCCCAACATACTCATGAATGTAGACAATAATAAAAGACTGTAATGTAAGACAATAATGAAAGTGTTCATCTGTTCAATTTCATTGCCTTCAATCACATCAACTTTTATACCAGGACATCTCTCGCGAATGACAGTAGCAAACTCTTTCAAGTTAGTTATATCACCTCCTGTAGCAATAACTTGGTCTGCTGTTCGTTTACAAGTAGCCCCTATACCATCAGGTGCCCCCTTCCCATGACCAGCCTCATGAAAATTCCAAGTATAATTCACAAAATTAGGGTACATGTCTTGCAGTTTACAGGCCAATACATAAAACATTGATTTATTCCTGTACTGTGTTACAGGACCATCACTGAGAAAGTGAATATTTTGGATATTTGATGGTAGTGATCCCAGTACAGGTTTTAGATGGGCCCAAATTGCTCCAGCGTTATGAAACAAATAAGATGACATAGTGCAGTGAGAAATAATAGAGTCTTTTAGGTAAACGACGACTGTATGTAATGAAATCTGGGCGCGCGAACCTCCGTAATGAAAGGACTGGATTTCCTGGTTGTACTTAGTGCAGAAATTTTCTGAGAAATCCATATGTACTATGGCATCGTTCTCCAACAAAGAGTCTTTCAATTGTTTAATGTTATTGTACTGGTGCACTATGTTAAAAGAATGCCGGAAAAATTTATTCATATCACTTTCAAGTTTTTTAATAAGATTTTTAGGTTAAATGTCCTGAGTTTCTTTTTTACATTTTGTTACGAATCGTTCTTTATTTGTTTTTAAATCAATTATGGACTCTTTCTTACTCACCCACTGTTTTAATAAGATCGGTTTTGTGCTATCGAATTCTGCATAAGTTAAAGTTTTTGAAAAACACTCATCACATGTTCTCTCTAGACATCTCTCAGAATATCGGTCACAACAAAGCATTTTCAACATACTTTGATAATTACTCACTGTTGTCAGAATATTTGTCTTTTTCAGGGTAGCAAGTTGAAGTCCATATTTTCGTGAATTGTGCAAACACAAGTATCGCGGTTTGACAATGTAGGGGGGACCACCCAAAATGGTCGCAATCGAGTAAATAAAGAGTAACTAATAGAAAATGAAACGGTTTTCACCATTTCAAAACATTTAGAAGATGCTGTCTACAAGCAACTCTCAGAATTCATTCTTAGAAATAATCTCTTAAGTACTTTTCAATCCGGTTTCCGTCCTCACCATTGCACTGGAACAGCATTACTCAAGGTCACTGATGATATCCGTTACGCAATGGATAGAAAACAGCTTACTATAGTAGTTCTTCTTGACTTTAGTAATTATTTAATTCAGTAGACTTTGATATTTTGCTTGGCATCCTCCAGCTTCTCAATATCTCCATCCGTTGTAAACTGGTTTCGATTATATCTTTACGGCCGTCGGCAGGTTGTGTGAAGTCCGATGAGAGTTCCTCTGATTGGACAGATCTTTCTGCTGGGGGGTACCACAAGACGGCGTATTATCTCCCTTACTCTTCTCTATTTACATAAACGAAGTCTCCAAAATAATATCTTCTCACTACCATCTCTATGCAGACGATTTACAGCTTTACAGACATTACAGACATTCCACCTTCTCAGAGCTAGACTAGTGTATCAAATCTATTAATAAAGATCTTGATAACATACGCTTGTGGGCACACGAATATGGCCTTTTAGTTAACCCTAATAAATCGCAGGCTATAATAATTAGTAGCAGTTGTTTGCTATTTTTTTTTATTTTTGATTGATTGCACGCAATAATTTAAATATGACTACCTTGCCTCATATAGTTTATGATAAAACTCCGTTGCAGTATTTGGACACGGTGATTGACAATAGATTGCCATTTCACCTGGATAGCTCAGGTAAGCGATGTAAGCAGGCGCCTCTATCATTCCTTGCACTCCCTCAAACGCCTTCAAAATTTCCTTCCCGTTAAAACTAAAATTATGCTAGTGCGATCTCTTTTGATCCCTCTCCTTGATTACGCGGACGTTTGTTATCTAGATGAATGTGTGCATCCGTTTCATCTATGGATTGTGCAAATTTGAACACATTTCAGAGTACCGCCAAAAGTTTAAATGGCTCCCGATCCGAATCCGCCGGAATATGCATGTGTTAACGCTTCTCTATAGAGTGCTTCAAAAATCATCTCCTTCTTACTTGCGAGATCGTTTTCAATTAAGTCCACCCAGAAATTTACCAGAACGTTTCTGTCTTTCCTTAAAATTTCTTGATGTACCACGGTACAATACTATATTCTATCGCAAATCCACCACTGTTCGTGCTGCGCAACTCTGGAACTCAATCCCTAATCACATGTATAAAGACTGGCCTTCTATCGCTTCCTTTAAATTTAGGTTGAAGAATTATTTACTCTCACTTTAAGATTGTCTTGAAAAATATATTGTGATTATCGGTATATCTTTTTCTGTATGTATATATTGATGAGTATATATGTATATATACATATATGTATATGTGTAACTATATATATTTATTATAACTTAGTATATATATATGTATAGATATACAATATATATTTATTATATTTAAGTGTGTTAGATTATGTTAATTTAAATTATTTTTAATTTTTAAGCTTTTACGTACCTATACCCTCAATAACAGATTGTCTACTTTTGTTAAGGGTTTCTGGAAGAAATCTCTGCTAAGAGATAAGTTATCCTATATATTAATTATTTCATAAATATATTGTCATTTATATTTTTCTTGGTACATAAATAAATGAATAAATAAATAAAATTTCCTTCAGATCACAGGTGCTTAAGAGCTACATTTTAATTAAAATGCATTAAAAAAAAGAGAAGCAACTACTCAAGCTACTCAAAAAAATACTTTGAAAATTAATGAAGAAATTTGTAGATATCTAGAATCTTTAAATAATTAAAACCGGTAAAAATCAAACATCTTCCAGCTCCTTGGCTTACCAATAAAATTAAGACATTAATGTTTAGGCGTACCTCCGCTAAATCGAAATACAAATCGCACCCGTCTGATAGAAATCTCGAGAAGTACAAAACACTGAGAAACCAATGCATCAAGACCTGCAAAGACGCTCAACGCGCATACATCCATGCGTCTGTAAATAATAAAAGTCCAGCTAAAATTTGGCAATTTCTTGATGTGATGGGTATAGGTCAGCGACGAACTACTCCTTTTGGGACCAATGTGGGTATTGACCGACTCAACGCTGATAACGATATCAGACGTAACACTTTCCCGTCTTCCTACATATCACTCTCTTTCCTATACACTCTCTTTCCCGTCTTCCTACATATTCTTTCGATCATTTCAATTTTTCTGAAGTTAGTAGTAACAATCTCAAACGTCACATTCTTTCTATTAAATCCAACGCAATCGGTAGTCATGGTATCAACCATAAAATGGTTGTGCTGGCACTCGATACTATTCTTCCCGTTCTTTGTCATATTTTTAACCATTCTCTCTCCTCAAACACTTATCCTAACATTTGGCGGCTTGCTCATGTAATTCCATTTCCAAAACTCTGTAACCCCACAAGCTCATCACATTATCGACCTATTCCAATTCTCCCATTCTTATCCAAGGTCCTAGAACGTATTGTTCAAAAACAACTTGCTTCCTACATTAGTAAAAACCTCATACTATCTCCTTTCCAGTCTGGCTTTCGATCCGGCCACAGCACCGTAACAGCTCTCACGAAAGTGTGCGATGATGTTAGATTAGGTGTTGACAATCAGCAGATTACTATTTTGGTTCTCTTAGACTTCTCTAACGCTTTTAATATGGTGGATATCGATATTCTTTTAGCAACCTCAAAATACATTAATATTGGCTCAAATGCTGGTGTGATTTTGCATAATATTTTTAATAAGGCTAATATTCCTGTGCTAGACAAGGTAATTGAAAAATTTCAATCAGAAACACCTATGCCTGAGGTTAATTCTGTAAGTATCAGCAATTGTAATCAAGGTCTTCAACAAGGTGCGCTTATCAGAAATGACCTTAAGCGCCGTCTGTAGGAGGCCCGTTAAATCTGAAAATACATATATTTTCTTAATATTGATACTATTAAGACTAGCTTTAAAATTGTATATATATTATTTTATTATTGTTGTAAAATAAAAATAAATACTATAACAAACTTTAAGATGTCTTTAATCTGTTTTAATACATCAATGAGTTCTCTTAGCATTGCACTGTTTAGTATATCATTTTCAGCTCGTATACGACATTCTTGCATAAAAAATCAACGAGCCACTTCTGCTGTTTTTGGTCGTCCACAACGTTGACGACAACGGTGCGGAGAGACCGTTTGTGGGGTGGCTAGATGAATAGGGACTGTAGCTTTTTGTGGAGGTGTTCTTGGTGTGGGTGGAGGTGCTGTTGGAGTGATTGGTAGTGCTGTTGGAGTGGGTGGGTGGTAGAGATGTTGGAGTTGTGTCAGCTTCAGTGATGTTCGAGGTTAATAGGTATTATGTAACTGGACATCAGTTAAAATACTTTCAGGTCCATCTGCCGCATCAGACATACTGGGTATACTTTCATGTATGTCATATAAAGATTTCATTATATTCTCTATATTTCTTCAAATCACCATAATACAACATACAATAGTTTTTTTTTTTTAATAATAATTAGCCTAGAGCATGTATGGGCAACCTTTGACAAGTTGTGGGCCAAACTTTAGTGTGCAAATACATTCGCGGGCCGCGTTTAAAAGTAGTTCATTTTAAAGTAGTGTTGTCAAGTAGTGTTCATAATTTTTTGCACTATTGCAAATATCTATATATCAGACATGAAATAATACTACAATATTATTATAATATCATTTTTTTAAAATAACAAAATGAAATGAAAAAAATTGGTACAACATTATAATTAAATCGTTAAATTTGGAATTGTTACAAACTACGAAAGTCAAATAGCAACACCGAAATCAATGAGACACTTGAGCTTGAATTTGGGAAACTAATCCATCGATGTTTGGATTAATTCCACTGATACAAAGACGTAAAGAATTTTCCAAATTATCGTCAGTTAGCCTTGTACGATGTTTTGATTTTTTTTTTTTTTATTTTTTTATATATGATCTAGGGAAATGCTTGACTACATTCCACCTGATGGTAAGGCGCATTACCCTAGCAACCTATTCACTCTTCTCTTGAATGTGACCACATTGTATTCGGTCGGAAATACCGACGCAGGCAAGCAGTTCCAATCCTTTGCTGTACGCAGTAAAAATGAGGAAGCGAAGCGCTTCGTTCGGACAGGTGAAATGTCCAATTAACTTTCATCATTGAAAAGAACTGTTCGCAATTATAAGTACTGCCAAACGCACAAATGAATCTTCTAGCGAATTTTCTAAGTTGCGGAAAATGGTCTCCTTCGAGGTATTTTTTGTAGAAATCGCACAACTCCACGTCTTCAAATTTAGATTTTAGGAGTGAGTTATCTCTAATCTCGATCAACTCCATTTGCAAGTGTATTGGAGCATTTTGTACATTACTTTTTGTTGGAGTAGCAAATAAATTGAAACAGTCATCCATGTTTTTGAAATCGCTAAATCATTATCAAATCTCAAATATTGAGCATGAGCAATATTCTCATATGCAGAGAGTGTGGGAAAATGGTAACTGTTACCAGACAGCATCTGTGCCTCCCACAAGCGGATATTATTCTAAAACGCTTTCAAATGGCTGTACAAATCATTAACTAACTGTCCTTGTTTTTGAAGTTTCAAATTTAAATCATTCAAATAGCCAGTAAGGTCGACCAGAAATGCTAAGTCACATATCCATTTTGGGTCACTCAATTCAGATAGTGGTTTATCTTTTATTTGCATAAAGTCTTTTATCTCATTTGTAAGCTCGTAAAACCGTTTCAGAATTTTCCCTTTGCTTAGCCATCTGACTTCACAATAATATGGTACGTCGTCATATTCGGCTGATATTTCATCCCAAAACGCCTTGAACTGACGATGATTAAGGCCTCGGGATCGAATAAAATTGATGGTTTTTACTACCACATTCATAACATTCTGGAGTCGAATGGACTTAGAACACTAGTTCTGTTGGTGGATAATGCAATGAAGGACTATCAAATCATCCTTTTGCACATTTAGTTCAGTTGCTTTTTCATTCAAAATTCCGATGAAACCTTTACGTAAGCCGACCATCGAAGGTGCACCATCAGTGCATACTCCAACTAATTTTGACCATGGCAAGCCAAAACTTGTGAATACCTTTTGAACTTCATTAAAAATGTTCTCTCCTGTAGTGGTACCTTTTAGCGGCTGTAAAGCAAGCAATTCCTCAGTAACAGTGAACTCTTTATCAACACCTCGAATAAATATAGCGAGTTGAGCTGTGTCCGACAAATCGGTGCTCTCGTCTTATGCTATGGAAAATGATTCAAAACCAGTCATACGGTCACTCAATGTTGTTTTGATATCATTAGCCATCATTTCTATACGTCGGACAACAGTTCGTCTTGACAAACTAATTTTTTCAAATTCATTTTTCTTTTCAGGACACAAAACACTGCAAACTTCTAACATACACTCCTTGATAAATTCTCCTTCGGCAAATGGTTTTAATGACTTTGCCAATTTTGAACTAACTATAAAACTAGCTTTCACAACATTATCAAGTTGTGTTCTTTGTTTATCAAACATTTGCTGCTGCTTTCCCAAATTTGCAGTAAGCTACTGTATTTTGTCTTTTCTTATTTGTCCTGTCAGTGAGTGCAGCGTAGGATGCTTAGTTGCGTAATGCCTCTTTATATTGAATTCTTTCATCACTGAAATGGATTCATTACACAGCAAACACATAAGCTTACCATTGTGCAAGATAAAAAAGAATTCTTCAGTCCATTTTTCTTAAAATTGGTGACCCTCTGCATCTACTTTTCGTTTCTTTCTACCAGACATTATTTTCGTATACAAAATATAATTAGTAGGCACTCAAGATGCACTCAAAGTCACAAAGCAAATTGACGGCACTAGCAATTCGCTAGGATATCGCTTGTCGAAGTTATCACTTCGGTAGCTCAAATAGAACTGAACGTAAGTTCGGGCCATCCACCCGCTTATATAGGCAAAATGAAGGAATGATCTAGAATCGTCTAGTGTAGAACAGTTGAGAAGAAATAATCTTTTGTTGCGCCGCCAGTGAGGCGGCAAACATCAAAGGCTTTTATGATTGCCGCCTCACTCTTTGATGATCGCCGCCACTCGGCTTGCTCGCTCACTTGATTCCGTGAGTATGAGTAAGTAGTGTAATATATATTTTTTTTAATTATGTTTTACAAAATGTCTTGCGGGCCGGATCAAATCATACAGCGGGCCGGATCCGGCCCGCGGACCGGTTGTTGCCCACATATGGCCTAGAGTTTCAATTCTCAAGATGGAGCTCAAAAAGATTGGATAGGATAGTGCAAAGTGAGATTTATTTCGTTGTCCCTCAGCAGGTTTTTCACGACGTCTAAGCTCTCTTCTATTGGAACGTTTGTGAAAAGCTATTCCACATCAAAGCTGACCATGCCGTCATCAGATGACAATGTAAGATCTTTGAAGATCTGAATGAAGTGCCGTGAGGCCTTCACAAAAGACGGTGTTTTGCCTACAAATGGTTGCAATACTGACGCAACGTGCTTCGCAATGTCGTAAGCAGGAGAGGCGATCTGACTTACAATAGGCCGTAGGGGCACGTTGGGCTTGTGTATTTAAGGCAGAACATATAGTTTCGGTGGCTGACGCGTCTTCGGTGCATACAGTCGTTTGTACTCGTCCTCTGAGAACAGGTCCTTTTAATCCCGGATAAGCGTTCGAATTTTACGCGTTACTCTGGCCGTAGGATTATATGATACCGGTTTAAAAATCTTATTATCACTCAGCAGTTCCCGAATTTTTTGTTGATAATCAATAGTATTTATCACTACAGAGGCGTTTCCCTTGTCAGCATTAAACATTAAAATATTCTGGCTCTTCTTAATATTTTTTAGCGCCTGACGCTCTTGCATATTGATGTTACTAATCGGAATTTTGCTTTACGTAATATTACCGCGACGTCTTGTCTAATGATATCGGCTTCGCTAGGCGGTACATTATTACGTGCAATCGATTCCTCAACCCTACTGATTACTTTTTCGAACGGTACATGCTTGGGAGTTGGAGCGAAAATCATACCTTTTGTCAAAATGCCGATGGTAGTCTCATCTAAACTCACGTCTGACAAGTTAATAACGGTATTGCTTGCTCGATCAGGTGGAGCCGGTGACTCTTCATTTTTCACATACCGTCGGTTATACTCTTTCGAAAACTTCCGTTCAAAGTTTACACTACATAACTCGAAGGTACGGCTCGCTTGTAAAAACGTAACCCGATCACACAGATCATAATCCGCTTGAGATAGATTAGAACTACATTTAAGTGCAACGCATATAACTCTTATATCAGCAAAAAATCTCTGGATAAAATCTATTTAATTTGCCTTCATTCTCACAAATCCTGCAATTTCTTTTTGTTAGTTTTATTTTTTGTTTATTACTAATTATTGGTACTATTCTTACCGCCCCGTTGGTCGACCTGTTAACACAGACGCCTAACGTATAGCAACTCAATGGGGCTCGGGTTTGATTCCCGACAGGGACAGGCATGTATGTGATGAACATAGATGTCTGTATTTCTACGTTTGGTCGTTTATTAAATATATTCTCAATATTTACACAAGCAAAAAATTTGGTTACTTAGGGGTTAGATCAATGTGTATAATTTGTCCTGAATTATTATTATTATTATATTTATTTTAAGTGCTTAAGTTTTTTTGTGTCGTGTTTTCTTGTTAAACTTTCTAGTCCTCTTATGCAGTTAAATAAGTCATTTGTTTCTTTAAGGCTTTCTCTATCTATTCCGCCTATTATGAAGTTTAATATTCAAATTCATTATGAAGTTTAATATTCAAATTCAAATTCAAAATATCTTTATTCAAGTAGGCATTTACACGCACTTTTGAATCGTCAATTACATGAAATTGGTCAGTATAGTCAGTCTGTCAGTAAGCTACCACCAGCTTCGAATGCTGTTCTACTGAGAAGAGCTGGCCAGAAACTCAACAGTTGCTCTTTTTATATGAAATTATACAATGTTTGACTTATACATTTTAACATCAACCCTACAAATGAGTCAATGACCCAAGTTCCATACATTTCGATCATCCAAAAATTCTTGAATTTTATAATAAGATTTATTTAATAATATACTTTTAATTTTAGATTTAAAACTAAGAAAAGGAAGATCCAAAATATCTTGTGGAACCTTATTATATATGCGTACACTGGAGCCCATGAAGGATTTATTAACTTCTTGAAGTCGAAATTTAGGCGTTACGAGTTTATTTTTATTTCTTGTATTTATCGTATGTCTGTCGCTGTTTTTAGTATAAGTATTTAAATTTTGACGTATATATAATATATTATTAAAAAATGTATTGAGAAGCGACCGTAAGTATACCGATTTCTTTAAAAAAATCTCTTAGGGAGTCTCTAGTTCTTAGATTACAAATAGCCCGGATAGCTCCTTTTTGTAAAACAAATATATAATTCATTTCGGCAGCACTGCCCCATAATAAAATACCGTAAGACAAAATACTATGAAAATAACTAAAATAAACGAGTCGAGCCGTATTAACATCTGTTAATTGTCTTACTTTTTTAATTGCAAAGACGGCAGAGCTGAGTTTGCCAGCGAGTATTGATGATGGGGTTCCACTGGAGCTTTTTATCTAAAGTTATACCTAAGAAAATTGTTGAGTCAGTCAGTTCTAACACTTCATTGTTAAGGAGTAAACTACAATTTTGACTTTAGACATTAGGAAGTGTAAATACCATGCATTTAGTTTTTTTAGTATTTAAGACCAAATTATTAATTTTGAACCAATGAAGAACACGGGACAGAGCACTGTTTACTTTGTCATAATTAGCTTTATTACCATCAACATTGAAAATAAGCGAGGTATCATCAGCAAAAAGTACAATGTCACATAGTCCTTTTACATAAAAGGGCAAATCATTAATATAGAGTAAAAATAAAAAGAGGCCAAGAATAGATCCTTGTGGAACACCCATCTTTAGGTGAGAACCAGCCGATTTACAATTACTTACATCAACCGTCTGAACTCTTTGATTTAGGTAAGAGGCAATAAGATCAAGAGCAGCACTACGTACACCATAGCGGTTAAGTTTGCATAGTAATGTTTGATGGTCTACGCAATCAAAGGCTTTAGATAAATCGCAAAACACCCCGATTGCATTCTGTGACTTCTCCCATGCGTCGTAAATGTGCTTAAGAAGCGTGGCACCCGCATCACTTGCTGATTTGCCTTTGGTGAAACCAAATTGTTTACTATGCATGATTTTATTGTTGTAAACGAATTCTGTCATTTGGTTGAGAATAATTTTTCGAAGATTTTACTTAAGGTAGGCAAAATAGATATTGGCCTATAATTTCCCGGTTCAAGTCTATCGCCACTTTTAAACAAAGGAACTACTTTACTATTTTTCATTAAATCTGGGAATGTACCGGTTTCAATACATTTGTTGAAAATTAACGATAATTGGGGAGCAATGTCATTTATAACAGTGGTAAGTAATTTAACTGACATACCCCAGAGATCCCCTGTTTTTTTCATATTTAGGTTTCTAAACGTTTTAACAATTTCATATGATGAAACAGGTTTAAAGACAAAACATTTGTCACTGACTCTTACGTTATTCGTCAATTCGGCGATTGCATCAAATGGTGAAGAATTTAAATTCCGCGTGACTGTTACAGGAATTTCTTTAAAAAAAAGTCTCAAAAGTAGCCGGAACATTTGAATCTGTATTTATTTCAATATTATCAATTTTTAGCTTAATAGGTCCATGAACAGCCCTAGTTTTCCCAGAAACACTAGATATAACATCCCACGTTGCTTTTATCTTATCGTCAGAGTTTAAAATTTTATTTCTAATATAAATCGACTTGGCATGTACGCAAACGTTTTTAAATATTTTAGAGAAATTCCTAATTTTATTAAAGAACACGGGATCATGATTCCATTGCCTCTCACCATACAAATCATGTATTTTTTCTCTACTTTTGTATATTCCCGGGGTAACCCAATCACAAAATTTAAGTTTTAGGTATTTAGTTAAAGTTTTTGGTTTAAAAATATTATCGAATTCTTGTAACAAAAAATCGAAAAATTTATTAAATAAATTATTGGGATTACTATCGCTCATGTCTACTTTATGCAGTTTTTGCGCAACAATATTCTTAAAAGTAATGATTCTGTTTTTGTTATCGGTCTGCAAGAAAATTTTTGGGGCTTTTCATTTTCATGATTGATTAATATAGAATTTTTTTGACCACAGTGGCTTTGTCTTAAAATTTAGTTTAAAGTGGAACGATTATGTTCTGTCAGTACTACACTATTTAAATTACATTCATTTTTCGTTATATCTCTTATAACGAAGTTTTTTAAATTAAATGCTACTAAAGTAGCAATCTGTTTTTTATAATAAACAGGCAGATACATTGTACCTTTTGTCATCCTAAACCTATTATAAATAAATTTATTTACATCAAAGTAAAAGAATGCGTCACTATGACGGTATGTCAAATTATACAATGTCAAATTAAAATTATATAAAATATTTAAAATTTATAGCATACCTTATTGGTGACCAGCCTTTATCAGCAAATGTTTCACTTAAACTTTTCTTCCATATAGACCAATCTGAATGTATAGTACGTTTGATAACACAGCTCTACAAAAAAAAAATGTTCAGCAGGCTAGACCATGTATAGCTTATGTTTTTGGGGTCGCTGAGTCCGAATAGTGGTCCGATTGACCCTAACAAGTCGGAGTTTTTCCATAAACTCGAAAAATAGGTCTCAAATACCAGTTATTCTTTAACCTTAGATCACTAAGCTTATTTTTCGACGCTTATCACTAACCTTCGTCAATTCGACTACGGTACTTATTAAAGGAGGATTAAGGAGTTTATTTAAACAAAATATGTATAATATTCATTTTAAAATATTTATTTAAGTTATTTCATCTTTATGAACAAATAATAATAATAATAATAATTAGCAAACTTCTTATTTAACAGCCTTTGGATTGAGATCATAGTTTTCATGCAAAATCAACAATAGTAACATGTTAAAAGTCGTTACTTGGACTAGTTTTAAGAATATATATATAGAGATATATATATATGTCGCAGATCACGATAATTTAACAATAATTAGTAACTCAATTGATATCATTGTAATAGTGGAGTGTGAATGCCGTGACGTATTGAGTCACGTGATCGGAATCGTTTGGAGGGGCACCGGAGACATTTTAAATAGCCGAGAGCATCGAGACGAGAGGATTATTGATTAGTGTGAGCCTTACAGTCCGGACCCCCCAAACGGGACCGGTGGTACACGAAACTCTGATAATTGTATACCTACTAAGTAATTTGTGATTACCTACATTTAATACAAGTAATTGTCATATTGTGTCTGTGTGGTTTAATTGCCTGAGACCTACGCTTCGGATCCTGTACCAGAAGACGTCATCAAGAACGAGCAAGCCACGAATATACCTCCTATCTCCGACATATATATATATATAGATATATATATATACATACATATATAACCGGCGGTGTCCCGCAGGGTTCAGTCCTCGGTCTCCCTCTGTGGGACATCATGTACGACGCAGTGCTGAACCTGTCGATGCCCGAAGACTGCACAATTGTAGGCTTCGCTGATGATGTGGCACTGGTAGTAGTCGGTAAATATCTTGAGGAGATCATATGGAAGGCAAATAGAGAAGCGTCCTGCGTAAAACAGTGGCTCACATCCGTAGGATTGCAACTGGCCGATCATAAAACAGAAAGCGTCCTTGTAACTGGAAGGAGATTGAGAGAATCAATCACCATCTCTGTCGGGGACTGTGAGATCCATTCACAAAGATCCCTAAGATACTTAGGGGTCCAGATAGACGAGAAGCTACGGATCGGTGAACCCCTTCGAATCGTCAGTCAGCAGGCATCCCAGGTGGTGAATGCACTTTCCTGGATAATGCCAAACACAGAAGGACCACGACAGAGCCAAAGACAGCTCCTTTCTACGGTCTGCAGCTCGATTCTTCTCTACGCCGCTCCAGTCTGGGCATCAGCTGTGGAAACTGCTTCCTTCGCTCGCCCGATGATCAGCTTCTACAGAAAAAGTGCACTGCGCGTCGCATGCGCTTACCGCACAGTGTCCTATGATGCTGTGTGTGTAGTGGCTGGTCTACTGCCTATCGATATCTTGGCGGACGAGCGACGGAGAGTCTACTTACGTAGAAAAAGTGAGGCTGACTACACCACGCCAATTGCACAAGAAGAAAGAGGCAATTCGATGGAGAAGTGGCAAAAAAACTGGGAATCCTCGCAAAACGGAAGATGGACATACCGCCTGATTCCATACATTGCGACATGGATCAACAGGAAGCACGGAGAATTAGACTTTTATGTCACGCAGTTGCTAACTGACCATGGCAACTTCCGAGCATACCTCAACAGGTTTGGCTTGGATTTTGAACCACCATGCCCAAGTTGCCAAGATGAAGACGAAACAGCGGAGCACATCTTCTTCAAGTGCCCTCGTTTTATTGCAGAGAGAGCAGAAATGGATGAAATTCTCCAATGCCATGGTACGCCAGAAAACCTCGTTGACCTGATGGTCCGCAGTGAGAAAAATTGGAAGGCAGTGGCCGATGCAGCGGCCAAAATGATGAAAACTGTCCAGAGAGATCGACGAAGGAGACGACCATAGCGATTTTTATTGAAGTGGGCAGATGTTAGTCAATCGTCCCCGGGCGAAGTAATGCCTGACGGCGGTTCTGAAGACTTACCGGTCAGTGCGTAATAGCATTTCCCCCTCTTGATCAAAAGGTACAATGTATCTGCCTTTATATTATAAAAAACAAATTGCTACTTTAGTAGCATTTAATTTAAAAAACTTCGTTATAACAGATATAACGAAAAATAAATGTAGGTTAAATAATGTATTACTGACAGAACATAAGCGTTCCACTTTAAACTAATGGATAAGACAAAGCCTAAGTTGTTAAATATTGTCCATCAAAATATACAAGGCTTAGGTGGCAAGGAATTGGAAGTGGAACTCTTTGTTCAAAAATATGACATAAGTTTATTGTGCATTACAGAGCACTGGTTATCAAAGAATAACAATATTATAAATGTAGAAAATTATAAATTGTCAAGTTCGTTCTGTAGAGAGAAAGCTATTCGCGGTGGGTCACTTATCTTAGCTCGTAACGATGTAGTGTTAAAGTCTCGATCAGACATAGTGGCGCTCTCTGTCGAGCGAATTATTGAACTATCCTGCATTGAGCTCAATGAACATATTATTTTGTGCGTGTACCGACCCCCCTCTAGTGACTTTGATGAATTTGAAAACAAAATGGAGGATATTTTAACTAAGCTTTGTCATAAAAACAAGTCCGTGATTGTTTGCGGTGATTTCAATGTAGATATATTACAAGAAACTTCGTCTAGTGTACGTTTATTAAATTTGTTTAAATCTTTTAACTTACTGAACGTCTTTTTTGAACCTACTCGTATTACTAGTATTTCCGCGACTTGTATTGATAATGTGTTCTGTCGCTGTAACATTTATGAAGAAACAGTAATGACGAATTTAAGTTCAGACCACTGTGGTCTAAAATTTTCTCTATTAATTAATCACGAAAGTGAAAAGCCCCAAAAGTTTACTTGTAGACCAATTACAAAAAACCGGGTCCTAACATTTAAGAATACTGTTCAGCAAAAAGTGGGTAAAGTAGACATGAGCGATGATAATCCAAATAATTTATATAATAACATTTTCGGTTTTTTGTTACAAGAATTTAATAATGTTTTTAAGCCAAAAATTATGACTAAATACCTTAAATTTAGTGATTGGGCTACCGTGGGAATATATAAAAGTAGAGATAAGTTATATGATTTATATAGTGAGAGGCAATGGAATCAAGATCCGGTATTCCTGAATAAAGTTGGATTTTTTCTAAAATATTTAAGACCGTTTGCATACAAGCTAAGTCGATTTACATAAGAAATAAAATTTTAAACTCAGAAAATAAAATAAAGGCAACTTGGGATGTTTTATCTAGTGTTTCTGGGAAAAATAGGGCTGCTAATGGATGGATAATATTGAAATAAATTCAAATTCAACTGTGGCGGCAATTTTTGAGACTTTTTTTAGCGAAATTCCTTTAACAGTCACGCGTAATTTAAATTCTTCACCATGTGATGCAATCGTCGAATTGACGAATAACGTAAGAGTCAGTAATAAATGTTTTGTATTTAAACCTGTTACATCATATGAAATTGTTAAAACTTTTAGAAATCTAAATATGAAAAAAACCGGTGATCTTTGGGGTATGTCAGTAAAATTACTAATAAGTATTATAAATGATATTGCTCCACAATTATCCTTAATTTTTAACAAATGTATTGAAACTGGTATTTTCCCAGATTTAATGAAAAATAGTAAAGTAGTTCCTTTGTTCAAAAGTGGCGATAGACTAGAACCCGGAAATTATAGACCTATCTCTATTTTACCTATTTTAAGTAAAATCTTCGAAAAAATTATACTAAACCAAATGTCAGAATTTGTTTGTAGCAATGAAATCATGCATAGTGAACAATATGGTTTCACCAAAGGCAAATCAACAACTGATGCGGGTGCCGCGCTTCTTAAGCACATTTACGACGCATGGGAAAAGTCACAGAATGCAATCGGAGTGTTTTGTGATTTATCTAAAGCCTTTGATTGCGTGGACCATCAAACATTACTTTGCAAACTTAATCACTATGGTGTGCGTAGTGCTGCGCTTGATCTTATTGCCTCTTACTTGAATCAAAGAGTTCAGACGGTTGATGTAAATAATTGTAAATCGGTTGGATCTCACCTAAAAATGGGTGTTCCACAAGGATCTATTCTAGGCCCTTTCTTATTTTTACTCTATATTAATGATTTGCCTTTTTACGTAAAAGGACTATGTGACATTGTATTTTTTGCTGATGATACCTCACTTATTTTTAAAGTTGATCGTAATAATGCTAATTTTGACAAAGTTAACTGTGCTCTGTCACGTGTTCTTCATTGGTTTGAAATTAATAATTTGGTATTAAATACTAAGAAAACTAAATGCATGGAATTTACACTTCCTAATGTAAAAAGTCAAGATGGTAGTTTATTCCTTAACAATGAGGTGTTAGAACTGACTAACTCGACAACTTTCTTAGGTATAACTTTAGATAAAAAGCCCCAGTGGAACCCCCATCTCTCGACACTCGCAAGCAAACTTAGCTCAGCCGTCTTTGCAATTAAAAAAGTAAGACAATTAACAGACGTTAATACGGCTCGACTCGTTTATTTTAGTTATTTTCATAGTATATTGTCTTACGGTATCTTACTATGGGGCAGCGCTGCCGAAATTAATTCTATATTTATTTTACAAAAACGAGCTATACGGGCTATTTGTAACTTAAAAGCTAGAGACTCCCTTAGAGAAGTTTTTAAAGAAATCGGTATTCTTACGGTCGCTTCTCAATACATTTTTAATAACTTACTATATATACGCCAAAATTTAAATGACTATAAAAAAAACAGCGACAGACATACAATCAATACAAGAAATAAAAATAGGCTCGTAACGCCTAAATTTCGACTACAAAAAGTTAAGAAATCCTTCATGGGCTTGAGTATACGCATATATAATAAGGTTCCACAAGATATCTTAGATCTTCCTTTTCTTGGTTTCAAATCTAAAATTAAAGGTATATTATTAAATAAATCTTACTATAACATTCAAGAGTTTTTGGTTGATCGAAATGTGTGGAACTTGGGTCATTGACTCATTTGCAGGGTTGATGTTATAATTTATAAGTCAAACATTGTTAAATTTTATTTAAAAAGAGCAACTGTTGAGTTTCTGGCCAGTTCTTCTCAGCAGAACAGCATTCCGAGCTGGTGGTAGCTTACTCACAGACTGACTATACTGACCAATTTAATGTAATTGACGATTCAAAAGTGCGTGTAAATGCCTACTTGAATAAAGATATTTTGAATTTGAATTTGAATTTGATCACAACAAAAAAAAAAAAAAACATACATATATATATATACATACACACAACGGTTTTTTGCACTTGGTGCAAACGCTTTTGGTCATCCTTCGCTTTGCGTAATTGAGTCCCGCAGAGATGTTTGAAGTGTCGGTATTGTTAATCTTTTTTGCATGTGTGATTCAACCAGCTTATGATGTAGAACTTTTGAGGTACTGGCGTCTCGATAAAGGTTTTTTTTAGCCTCTATACTATTATGTACATAAATAACATAGCTGTTTATGAATGCAATATTGAGAATTCCATAAAAATGACATAATGGCCAGCGCCGTGTGCAAGAAGAAAGGGAACACATTTGATCTAATGTATCTACCCCTCCTTTTGTTTGATTATAAAACTCAATCATCGTAGGTTTTTTTTTAAACTTCATTTATAGTGCCTTCTTCATCTTCTGGCCTTAGAGTTTCAACTTAAGGCAGCTTATATGGTTTTTTACTAAGTTTTTGGCTAGTGGTACTGAAGTGAACCAATTGTCCATAGTAATATTTCTATTTGTACCATGAACAGTGCGAGTCAATTTTTTCACAAAATATTCACCAAGTGGAATTCCATCAGTTTTAGTAAAAGAACCCAGATAGGGCCCTGTTTCTACCATATATTTTGTAGAATTATCTACAACCATCACAATTTTATTACCATATTTATTTGGTTTATTAGGTAAATAGATACGAAACGGGCATCTACCTCGGCATCCAAGCAATTGCTCATCAATGGTAAAGTAGCAACTTGGTTTATTGTTCTGTTAAGGGGTTATACGCAGTTGCGAGGCTCAAAAATAAGGTTTTTTTACGATTTTTTTGTGGACACAGCTTTTATTTACTAAGTACAAGTAATAGTAATTCTAAAAGAGCACACCTTGAAGAATATAATTTTGTGTTACTCGTGTCAAAATATTGATGTGCACCGCCTCTGCAGATGATGTCCTGAACGACCTCCAAAAAAAGGCGCTCGGCGGTGAGCATGATTTTGTCGGTTTCGATTATCTGAAATAAAAAAAAAAGGTGAATTCTTTTAAAGGATAGATAAATGCAGGTATTGAACGAAGGAATAAACAAAATTTTCATTTTTAACAAAATGGCGGCTATTTGAAAAAAATTTTTAGTTTTCGATGAAAATTTTCGCTTTAAATTGTCCAAAAAAAATAGTAAAAACTTACGGGTGAGAGGGAAGTTGACGATGAAATGTGAAAGGTTAGGTCCTTCGGAGTCTAGGAGCGGGAACATCGTCATCAGGATCTGAGGATGTCATTTCTATAGGTTCTTCTGGATTGGGATTACATTCATGTACTTTAATTGACTTATAATATTTAAACACCTTATAAAATACAGTTAATATAATAATTAAAACTAGTACAATAGTAGTATAAGAATAGAAATTACCATACAATACAATATGAGGTTTTTCAATTATCTTTTTAAGGTTTGTTTTAATATGTTCGGTAGTTTTATCATAATTAACAATAAGAGAATCCAAGTTATCTATATTCTTTAAATCTACAAAAGGAGCTTTTATTTTGTTTTCTAAATATGTTACCGGACTACAGCAGGTATCATTAAGTAATTCAAAGTGCAATATTACTGGTTTAACATTAATTTCCATGTGGTGTTTAGGTATAAGTTTATTATCTTTACAAAATGCTATGCATTGATCAGGTAATGTTAATATACCAGTTCCGGATATAAATAATTCTGTTAAATCATTATTTGGGCATTCTATAATTATTTTGGATTCTTGGCTAATAATATAAATCCATTGGTTATTGTGCAATTTATGAAAGGTTTCAAAGTTACCATTAATAAATTCTGTTTTACAAATTGGTGGAACAGAAGTTAAAGCTTTCGAGATTATTTCAGTTTCACATAAAGGTATGGCTGATGCAGGATAGACATTAGGTATTTCGCAAACATAGTACTGTGTATTCATAACCTTACAATTTGATAGTGTATCTAACTTAAAATAAAACGACTTATCTCTAGTCATGCCTAAATATTTAGTTGAAGGTATTATACTAGAATACAATGTATTGTTTACAGTTTTAAGATTCACCGGATAGGGTATGATGCGATATAAATCAAATTCCTTATTATTTACTAGTGGTATTTGTAGAACAAATACGATTTTGTTATTCATATAGTAGGATGAAACATCGGACACATTTTCTAAAATATGTATGTTGTCTAAGACTAACGGAATGGGTAATTGCTTAGAGCTAGGAAGAAACCTATAATTATTTACAAGATCGGAAAATAGTTGTTCAGGAGTAATATTAGAAGGATACAAAATATTTGATTTGCTGAACATTATAGCATTTACAATATCTTCTAACTTAAAAGATAACATTAACAGATCGCTTTCTAAGATGTTAGATAGTTCTGATATCTTAGATTTCATGTATAATTTATCAGAAGCTATTGTTAGGTTATCTACATTATTATTTATAGTTTCAATGACAGAATTAAGTTTCTGCTCATTTGTATTGATTTTATTAATTGTGTCTTTGAAGGATGTTAATGTTGACATTGTTACCATCATGTTATCTTTCATCAGAGTCGCTAATTTGGTTTGATCTTTTCCTATAATTTGAACAGCATCACTGAATTTTACAGCGTCATTTTCGTCCATGTTACCAAATATATGTTTTATCACAGTACCGATACCACCAAACCAAGCTGTTCTTTTGACCCTTTTGGATATAAGATGAGAAATTGAATTAAAATCTCCGACTATATCAGAGTAACGAGACGACAATATTTGGAATATATGGTGACATTCGCTTTCGTAAAAAGCATTGCTCTGTTTACATAGAAATTTAGAAGTTCCTAAAATATGATTAATATTTTCTAAGTGTGGTTGAACGAATGAAATGTCAATTGGAATAATAACATCTAGTGTGTCGTCAGTGATTTTTACAGAACCAATGGGATCGAAATGTATACCGGCGACGTTTGATGCTGGCTGGATATATTCTGGGTTATTAGTTGCCGAGGTAGAATAAATGAAACCGAGTCTGGAATGGAAGTAAATGTACATTATTATTTATACTAAGGTATTATATATCTGTCGTAGTAGTAGCTAGTTTGAATTCATCGAAGTGGTGTTTAACATGGCGTCTGTTTATTAAGAGAGACGCAGTATTATTTCCATGGATTTTGACTATTTTAAAAGGACCTTTCCATATGGGCGAGAGAGCTTTTCTTAGGCGTAAATGGTTTTTTAGATATACTAGGTCTCCTACTTTGTACTTTACTGGTCGAGAATGTGTATCGTAATACGATTTCGAGTTCTCTTTTGATCTCTGGATATGTTCTATTGCTTTTTTTCTAGAAAATTCAAGTCTATTTTGAAGGAGACGGACATACTCAGGATAGGTAGCTCCTGGGACTTCATTATAAATGGAATCAGGTATGAATGGTTTATGTCCGAAAACGAGTTCGTAAGGTGAGTAGTGAGTAGTGGAGTGGATAGCTGAATTATATGCGAGCATGGCTGTGTAGACGAAACGATGCCAGTTATCCTGTTGCTCGTTTACATACGATTTTAGATATTCTTTTAGTGTAGAATGGCTTCTTTCGAGAGCGCCCTGGGTTTGAGGATGGTATGGGGTGGACCACAATTGTTTGATTTTAAGAAGGTTACAAGTCTGCTTGAATAGTTCGGCAGTAAAATTTGTGCCTTGGTCGGTGAGGATGGTTTTGGGGATACCAAACAATGTAATGAAATGAACTAGACATTCGGTGGTTTCCTCAGCCGTGGTGTTGCAAATAGGATAAGCTGCTGAAAATTTAGTTAAATCGTCTTGAAGTGTGAGGATATATTTAAATTTATCGTTACCGGCTTCGGGCAATGGACCTACTATATCAAAAGCTACGCGTTCAAAAGGTCGAGTGGAATGAGATGTGATTTGCATAGGAGCACGGTTAATTTGTCTAAGAGCTTTATTAGTCTGGCATTATGGACATTTTTTAACGTAGTGTTCGACGTCTGAACGCATGTTTTTCCAATAGTACTTCTCTTGAACGCGTTTAAGCATTCTAGAAGAGCCTAGATGACCAGCTATTGGAATGTCATGATTTTCCTTTAAAATTTTTTGTATTTCACTTAGTGACGGATAGATAATAAGGTTTTTATAGATGTGTACAGTAATTTCAGAGTTGTGGAATAAATATAGTATTATATTATATAATTTAGTATACTGGTGAGTATCAAACGGATTGTTGAAATCGGATATAGCTATTACCGCATTATCTTGGCCTGATATGGTAATTAATAATTCATTTCTAACGGATTTTAGGCATTTGTAGATGTCCTCATATGAGCAAGTATCGAAATGATTTACTTTGGTAAAGATAAAGTAATAGGTTTTGTTTTCGATTTCGTATTTAAGAAATGAATATAGTGTTCTTTCTAGTGACATAAATTCGTTTTGATTAGGAAAATTAGATGTAATTTCATATATGTAGGGATTGGATTCATCCATATCTATGGACGTTGGAATGATAATATGCTTTTTATTAGTTTTGCACAAACTTTCTTGATGTTCTATAATAGTTGCGTTAGAATTAAAATTTTTAGAAGTGAGTTTGAGGAATTCTGAATAGTTACCATTTTGGGCATCTGGGCTTGGAATGTTTATAGGAGTTGCAGGATTTGGGGGGTCAACCACGGGTGAATTTGAGTTTTCATTTTGATTTATGAGATTATCTATGTCATCAAGATTACCTAATTCTGGTAAATTTGAAGTGGGAGAAAGAGGATTTATAATATCTTCAAGTTGGATTAAATCATTCGGAGGTATGATTGGGGAAGAATTTGGATTTAATAGTGCATTAGCATCAGGTGAGTATTGATCTTGGTTAGAAGAATCAGGTATTGGTTCTATAGGATTCACAAGCGTTGTCGGAGGATATCGCGATAGTGCATCTGCGGCGTTATTAAGTTTTCCTTTACGGTAGATTATTTCATACTCATATTCTTCCATTTTTAGTCGCCATCTTTGGAGCTTACTACTGGGATCAGTGTGGTTGAATAGCCAACGCAGAGGGCGATGATCAGTAATTATGGTAAATTTCCTGCCATAAAGATATGGACGGAAGGTTTTACAACCGTAGAGAATTGCAAGTAATTCTTTTTCTGTGGTGCTGTAATTGCACTCGCTTTTGTTGAGTGTACGTGATGCATAAGAAATTGGTCTGTCTTTCCCTATTTCTCCTTGGGAGAGAATAGCACTTATTGCATAGTTGGATGCATCACAGGTGAGTAGGAATTGTTTGGAAAAGTCAGGATAAGCAAGTAAAGGTGCTGCAGTTAATTTATTTTTTAAAGTTTCAAATGAGAGTTGGTGTTCATTTAGCCAAATGAAGTCAGTGTCTTTTTTAAGTAAACTAGTTAGAGGTTTTGCGATATTTGAAAAGTCAGGTATGAACCTTCTGTAATAGGAGACAAAACCAAGGAATGATTTAACATCTTTGGGGGACTTAGGTATAGGGAATTCATGCACTGCTCTTAATTTTTCGGGATTAGGTTTTACACCCTTGTCTGTAATCACATGCCCGAGATATGAGACTTCCTTATGCAGGAATTCGCATTTATTTGGTTGTAGTTTTAATTGGAATTGACGTAGTCTGTGGAATATATTGGATAAGCTATTGACATGGGATTGGATATCGAATGAGTAGATCACGATATCATCGAGATACACGAAGCATTGTATCCCTTGAAGACCAGATAGTGCCGAATTCATTAATCTTTGGAAGGTCGACGGAGCATTTTTGAGTCCAAAAGGCATTCGTGTGAACTCGTAGTGTCCTGTAGGGACTGAAAACGCGGTTTTGGGGGAATCGTTTGAACTCATATTGATCTGATGAAAGCCGGAGGCTAAATCTAATGTACTGAAGTATTTACATTTACCTAGTTGGTCTAATATTTCGGATATGTTAGGAATAGGGTAGGAATCTCCGATAGTTATATCGTTTAATTTGCGGTAGTCAATTACTACTCGCCATTTTCTTTGACCTGAAGCATCAAGCTTCTTGGGAACAACCCAGATCGGAGAAGACCATGGGGACATGGAGGATTTAATAATGCCTTGTTGTAGCATTTTATCTACTTGGGATTCAACTTCCTTTTTATGACATTCGGGAAATCGATATGTTTTTACATTAATAGGATTATCTGATGTGGTTTTTATTTCATGTTGGATTGCATTAGTGGATGTTAGCTGGTCGTTGGGTAAATGGAAAATATCTGAAAATTGGGAGCAAACGGAGTATAAGGCTTCTGTTTCTTCAGAATTAAGGTGGAACACACGAAGGAGTTTCAGGACTTCTTCGGTGCGTTCTAGAGTGTTGGATTCTGTTACACTGGCTATTGGAAGAGACGAATTTGTTTTAAAAGGTTCAAGCTTTAATTGAAGATCGGATGCAATAATTGCGGATTTTTCTGAGGTATTGACGACTGAGATATTTACTCGGTTATTCGTTTTTACTTGAACAATACAATTTGCTACCAACAAATCTTCAGATAAATGTTGGTTTATTACTAAACCTTCTTTAATGTCGGGATTTGCTACTGTGCATTCTATTATTGTTTCGCTACGCGGTGCAATAGTGTAAACAGGATTGTTGAAAGACATATGAAATGTTATATTTTTTAATTTTAATGTGCCTTGAACATAATTAATTTGGCTTTCCATGATGTTAAGTAAATCGTTACCTATTATTCCATCGTAGGGCAGATTAATGTCGTCGACTAGGTTAAATGTATGTGTGAGATGTTCGCAACTATCGTGGACTTTATTAGGTGTTAATATTGATATAGGGATTTGACCTAGGGTTAATGTGGGACATTCGTCTTTTGAGTCTATGCCTTGAATTTTAAATTTAATTGATTTATTAATATAAGGCATATTGATTATTGAGGATTTCTTTATTATGCTTATGGCTGCGCCAGTATCAACGAGAAAGGATAAATGATTAGGGGATACAGGAGAATTTACTATTACGTGTGGTAGATATTTATTGGATATACAGGATGTAAATTGGTAAACTTTATGACTGGTGATGTTTTCTTTAACTGATTGTTCAGGTTGTGACGGGATCGAGTCTACGGTTTGGGGCTGGTTACCCGGTTGCTTGACTCTACGAATTGAAAAAGGGTCTACAGTTTGGGGCTGGTTACCCGGTTGCTTGACTCTATTTGAGAGACCTTGATTTTTGGGCTGGTTACCATGTCCATATGTCTTTACATCAGTTAGTTTTACAGGAATATTGGTGTCGTCTATTAAAGAGAGGGCCTGTCCCGTGCGGCACCTAACCGGGACATTTTTTAGTTTAAATTGAGGTCCGAGTCTACGGTATCGTAGTTTTCCTCTTCATTAACAAAATTAATTTGAGGTTTAAATTCTATTTTCGGTTTAAAACCAGATGTACCTGGTTGTGCATTCTGGTTACTGAATTTTTTATTCGTTTCAAACCTCTTGTTATTATGGTCACGTAATTTGCAACTCTCTAACAAATGACCAGGTTTTTTACAATATCTGCAGAATAGATCGAAAAAGGATGGTTTTTGATGGTTTAAGTAACTGTTATTATTTGAATTACTCGTTTTGAAACTGGTTTTATTAATATCATAACGACGAGGTTGCATTCTCGAATTTGGGATCATGTTTTGTTTAAATGTATATTGTTGGATTTTTTCTTCCGATATCGCGTAGTTAATGGCCTCATTTAGATGTTTCGGGTCTCTACATCTAATAATATTTGAAATACGAGGAGTTAGACCCATAGTGAATGTATGGAGGGCAAGATCCTCCATTGCGGCTACTCTACCTGACAGTTCGCTTTTCTTATGATTAGTTATAGATATTTCTGTCAGTAGTTTTGATAGACAGGTTTCGACTCGAAGGGAAAATTGATTTACATTCTCCTGGGCACCCTGTCTACAATCTTGAAGGTCTGTTAGTAAATGGGCATAATGTTTTCTTTCACCGAATTGGTTCTGTAAGAATTCACGAAGTAATGGCCAAGAATCGAAATCTTTTATAGAACATGCTATTTCGGCTTTGCCATCTAATTGGCTCAAAATATATTTAAAAACGATGTTTTCTTGGTGTGAGGAGGCTAAAGAAATTGCATTATCGCAGTTGTTAAGAAAAGGATTTAATTTTTCACGACTTCCGTCAAATCGTTTAATGAATTTAAGAATTACTTCTAAAGAAACTTGTTCTTTAGACTCCTCTTTAACATTCTTTGAATCTTTAGACATTTTACAATGGAAAATAGAACACAATAAAATAAAATATTCAAAACCTTTTACCAATTTTACCATTAAACATTTTACCTGAAGAGCCATTGTGATTCGCAGCACAAGTTTTTTCATGTTCATCGTGCCACTCAGTATACTCTTCAGTACCTTTTTTAGGTTTCCAAACCTCACACTGCTTACAGTAAGAACTTTTCACTACTATATCAATGATTTTTCCAGTGTAATATCCAATCAATGATGTCACTCCATATAAAGAAGAATACCCTCGCTTCTTCCAGGTTCCGTCACCCGAAACTGTTAGTTCTCCATCACTTTGGTCACCTTGGTCATTTTGGTCACCTTGGTTTCCAGCAGTCGCTTCTTTTTCCTCAGTACAGGGTTTTTCAAACAGTTTTTCAGCTGCTATTTTCACACAAGAATGAATATTCTCAATAATCAAGTCATAAGTGTTTTGTGTTAAAAAAGCAGGCATATCCATCAAGCCACAAAATTTAGCTGCGCCTTTTAATCCTAGTCCCAGAATTCTCATCACAAATATAAATCTTCTGTTTATTTCGTGAGAATGCTTGACAAAAGGGCTGGAGTTTATCACACGATTCTCACAGTTATCACACAGTACAACGATTTTAAAACCAAGTTCACGGGTAGAAGCATTTTCAAATTTTATGTTTCCCTTACAAGACTTACATTGCACATATTCACTTATCGCAGCAAATACTGTAATGAAGTTTAGAATTCTATATTCAATCGAAGGATCACGTGAAACTAAAATCTCTTTCTGCATTTTAAATTTTTTCGCAGACGCACTAAAACTACTTTCATCCGTTTCAGTAGTCTTTGGATTAAAAGTCTGTGTTCTCTTTTTTCTTCTAGATAATTGGACATTTTCGGTACTTCTGTGAGATCTCGAACATTTACGAGGCATTTTTTTAATGTTTAAATAAAATTCACTAGTAAGTTTAAACTGAACGCACGACTTTACCACTTAGCAGTACAATTTAGACTGACGAAACACTTTTTTTTTTTTTTTTTTAGGTAGCGCGCCTCATGCATGCAGCTGCTCGTCCAGTTCTTACTGACCCTACTTTCTAACGTGTCTCAATCTGGGACGCCCTCGGGACGTCGTTCCCCATGGGGGCCCAACTGGCCCCCCCTTTTAAGGGCGGGTCTCCTGACCCACTCGCTCCCCCGGTGACGCTGTAATAGCCAACAGGGCTAACAGCAAAGACAGACAAAAAAAAAAAAAAAAAAATTCTTTCTAACGCTCTGACGTGGCCTTACAAATTCAGGTAAATCTCCGAAAATTTTTATCGGATTGACTTCAAATTTTCAGAGAATATACTCAAATATATGTACATTCCGAAAATGCAAAAAAAAAAACGATTTTTGAAAATTCTAACTGCGTATAACCCCTTAAATAATAAACTGATGAACATTTTGTTTTTGCTTTTATTCTTATAACACAAGGACACGTTGTACAGAAAAGATCTCACACGCCATCCGCCATATTTTTGGAGAGAGAGAAAAACAGGCAGTGTTGCCAATATAAAGGTACACATATATCAACACGCTTCCTTACATTTATATTGTAATACATTATAACAAAGTTTCTTACTAATACTAGTGATTATCAATTAATGACATGTATTTTCCTTTAAATTTAACATTTCTCTAAATTTTGTGAATTTAACATTTCCCAAAGCTTTTGTAAATATATCTGCAATATTATTTTCTGACTCTACTTTTACAACATCAATACTTCCTTTCTTAACATTTTCATGTATAAAATTATAGTGAAATTCAATGTGCTTAGAATTCTTTGTAAAGTTTCCATATTTGGAAATAGCTAATGCTCCTGATTTGTCTTCATAGATTTTAACTGGTTTACAAACTTTAGTAAAGGCTTCATTCATTAGACAAATAAGAAAATTTAACTCACAAAAAATATTTTTCTCCTTTATATCCTGTAGTTTTATGGGGCCCATTTAAATCTGTATGAACAATCTTCAATATCCCCTCTGCTTTTCGTCGATTATTATGAAATGGTAAGTTATGCATTTAATTTTCAATACATATTGCACATTTTAAATATTCATGTTCAATCTTTTTAGGTAATCCCTCTAATGACTCATTTTTACACATTAATTCCAAATTTTAAAAATTTATATGACCCAGAGTACGGTGTAGTTTTTCCTTTACAGTAATATTTGCTTCCAATATTTCTCTATATATGTAACTTTTCATCTTATAGAGTCTTTCATGCTTAATTGCAATTGCTATAACCTTTCTGTTATTGTTGTAAATTTTTGATAGTTTTCCGCTTGAAATAATTGAATATTTATCAGTAATTTTAGAACAACTCAATAAGTTTGCTTTCATTTCTTTTACAAAATAAACATTTGTCAAAGTCACTTAAGATTTTTGCCCATAGACTAAAAAATAAGTTTTAATATTCCCAATTTTTGAAGCTTCTAATATTGTTCCATCACCAATTTTAACTTTAACAGGTTTACCTAATATCTCAAAAGAATTGAAGTACTCATCAGTATTAATGATATGGTCTGTGCATCCACTGTCTAGTAACCAATTTAAGTGATCTTTTTTTGGTTTATTATTCTCCCTCATCGAGTAAGTATTATTTGCAATATTAGTATGAAAACTGTTATCTCGACTCCCTTGATTATTATTGTGGTAATTTACTGAGCCACGTTCCCTGTTATTATATGAACCACGTCCTTTATAATTTGGCAAACCACGTCCTCGATAATTGAAAAAGCTGAGTCCCCGACCATGGTTTACAGTCTCTTCTCAAGTGACCAGGTTTTCCACAACTAAAACAATTATATGATGGCTTCGCATCTGCTTTAAAAGCATTTGATGTACCATTTAAAGTTTCACTCACATTTTCTGTATTTTTCAATTTTATTTTTCTCTTTAAATAGTCAACTGTCCTTTTACCCTCCGGCAAGACATCAATTAAATCACCTATGTAACTGTAACTTACTGGTAGTGAGTTTAACATATAATCTAGTTTTTCCATTGCACCTGCTTGTTTAAACTCATTTACAGCTTTTTCAAAGACATCGAAAAATAAAGATACTTCAGAATATTTTTTCAATTTGACACTTTCGAGATTATGTCGACATACTATTTGCAACGCCGTTGATTTCTTTCAATACATCTCGTCAAATTTCTGTATTATATCGTAGGCTGAATCAAGCTCGCTTATATATTCCAACTGCATGTTGGTTATGACACTGTAAATAGCCAATACTATGTTACTCTCACATTTTCGTCCCATTTCAATATTACCGTTTTTATCCAAGATAATTGAATCCGTCGATCACTCCCAACTTTCCCTGTTCCTTTCAAAATTTAACTTACTAGATCCGTTGCAATCAGGTTTCCGCACTGGACACAGCACAAGTACAGCACTATTAAGGGTCACCGAAGACATCCGTCAAGGTATGGAAAACAAATGCGTAACCATTCTTGTACTGGTTGACTTCAGCAACGCATTTGGCACTGTTGATCACGATCTCTTACTTGCGTTGTTGGACAAGTACTGCATCTCGGCTTCGACTATCAGGTGGTTCTCCTCATATCTTCGAGGGCGCCAGCAGGCCGTTCGCACCGATGAGGGTCTCTCTGATTGGTGTGAAGTGGTTGCTGGGGTCCCCCAAGGCGGAATTTTGTCTCCTTTATTATTTTCTCTATTTATTAACTCTATTACCTCTGACTTAAATTGTCAATACCACCTTTACGCCGACGACTTGCAGCTTTACATTCAGACAGAGGTAAATTTAATTGACCAAGCTATTCACACATTAAACGCTGCTCTTGAGCGAATGTTGCAATGGTCTAACGATTATGGTATCGAAGTAAACCCCTGTAAGTGTCAAGCAATTATTATTGGTAGTTACCGTCAGTTAGCCCATATCGACCAAAATTCATTACCAAATGTAACTTATAACAATATTGTAATACCCTTTTCTCCTCAAGTAAAAAATTTAGGAATATTTCTTGATAGTTCTCTTAATTGGCAATACCAACTAAAGGAACTGTCACGTAAATTTTATAGTACTTTTCACTCTCTATTAAAACTTAAACACAGTTTCCTGCCCTAACGGGCAAAACTACAATTGGTTAACCTGTTACTGCTACCTATCCTTGACTATGCTGATGTGTGCTATATCGACGCTAATGAAGTTCTCCTAAATAAATTAGATCGTCTACTTAATAACTGTATCCGCTTTATTTTCGGACTACGTAAGTTTGACCACATCTCCGACTATAGGTCAAAGCTAAAATGGTTGCCCGTTCGTAAACATAAGGAACTTACGGACTCTTAGTCTACTTTACTCTATTTTGTTTAATCCTTCCACTCCTGTTTATTTAAAACGCAATTTCTCATTTTTAGCGGATGTACATGACAGATTGCTTCGGTCTTCCAGCAACCTATTGCTCCATACACCCCTTCATCACACTGGTTCCTTGTCCAACTCATTTAGTGTAACCGCTGTCAGACTATGGAACGACTTACCGGAACATATAAGAAAAGCCACAAGTCGTGAGTCGTTCAAACGCCAAGTAAAAGAACACTATCTCAAATAATAAAGTATTTAAACGTAGACTACATTATTTGTTATATATCTCATATGTATTAAATATTATGTTGGATATATCGTATGTATTATATGTCTTTTATATGATTATTTTTATGATTTTTGATATGTAGATTTAGATATATAGATAGTCTTATAATATTCTTTTTTTTTTTTTTTTTCTTTCTTTCACTTTTTATGTTTTGCACGCCTACCAACATCCTTTCCTGTACTTCGTAAGGTTGGCTGGTAGAGAATGTCTTTGTGGCATTAAGCCCGCCTTTTGTGCTTTATATTGTATATTGTGAATTAAATAAAATAAATAATAAATAAATGTAGTTCGTTGCTTGGACATCTCTGTCGTCCCACTCAGCTTTGTCGGTTGCAATTTTTGCTCTCAATACAATATCCTTGCACTTTTTGAACTGCAGAAACTTAAGTATACGTACTTTCCAATTGTTGTAGTCTGTACCATCGAAAATTGGAATATTTATATCACTATTTTTACACGCAATTTTTCCTTCTTTTAATAAAAACGTGTACTTACTTATATTTTCTGACACTTTTCAACCTTTTCTTTTAACTTTTTCTTTCAACCACGCTCCGCTACCATGTTAATTAAAAAACTGATGAACATCTTGTTTTTGCTTTTATTCTTATAACACAAGGACACGTTGTACAGAAAAGATCTCACACGCCATCCGCCATATTTTATTTGCCAATATAAAGATACACATATATCAAGAAGTTCTCTTGACATTTAACTATAAACATATTCCATAAATCTTGAAATGGAGCAAAAACATCGGATTGACTCCTTTCTGATCGCTTAGATTTGTCATTAAATCTAAGAGAGCTTATCATAAAATCAAACCTTTCACAAGACATTGTACTACGATAACGATTACCACAAAAGTAACATGAAATGTCTCCCTTGTTCGCAAGTGGTCTTTCATAGCTGCAGATAATATAAGAATGCCAATGCCTTGATTTGATCGGCATCTGTCTGTCTATGAGTAGCTGTCCCATTTTTGTACTTTTGAGATTTTAGTGCTATCTCTGCGTTGGTATGAATAACAATGAAATCAATAATTTCATCAGTAATAAAAAATAAAAAGCATTTCATAGGATCTACTTCATTTTTACATGATCGTGTAGGTCCAGGTATAATAAAAACTATATTTCTTGACAGTATTCGGGTTTGTGTCCTTGACTTCCGCGATGCCCACTTGTGCTTGTCTTTGGCACGATGAATATTTCGTGATGGGCGTATTATAACATCGCTATGTTGGACTGAGGAACAGCTAGGAATCGAGACCTCATTAGATGATGGGGGAGATGTATCACTACTTGCCTGATCATCTTGAACTGGAGTTAGCTGCTGAGTCAAAGTAAAAACATCTTTATCAACGTCCGTTTCATAAGCTGGATCAACGTCTACGTGATCTTCTCTCTTATGAGTTTCCCTGATGAGTTTTCTACGTCGCTTTCATCTGTAGTAACAGCTGACGAATTGTATCTGAAATAAAGAATATAAATATAAATAAAATAAGTCTACAATATAAAAAAGAACGTAAATTACTCATATTAATAAATATAAAAAGTTCCGTTATTACTAACCTTCATCGATGCGACGAGCCATGGTTCCTGGAACGCCGCTCACGGGATCCTTACACCGTCCGCACTAACGTCCTTCGCAAAGGCAACGGGCTGACTGAGATTAGCTAGAATATGAAACACCTACGGTCGCGCGCGCAAAAGTTTTCGAGGTTTTTTAAACCTGCGTCGTCGATTCGACGAAGGTTAGTAATCTAGGGTTAAAATCAAAAAGACCTTAGCCGAACCTTTTAATTTATTTTAAGCTTGATAGCGAATGGTTTCGTCTGACCATGCAAAAGTTTGCGCGTAAGACTGGACAATATTCAGCCATGCAATTACGTTATCTTTCAGTGGGTCAAAGTCCGGTATAATATTATTCAAAGTAATAGATGCATTACTTACAGTTTCATTAGGAAGCCATGACCGCTGGTATATCCATATCAATATGGGGAAATGGATGAAGTGACCAGCATTTAACGCTGGTGGATCGTCCGTCCGGCAGTTGACGTCCCCGTTAGTAATAATAATACCATTTCATTATGTGATATCTTGCGTCGGGGCTTTGGTGTTGGTGTTCTTAGACTAAAACTGGAATTTGAACTTGAACAAGTGCGTCTTCGTTTGTTTTCTCTTCGACTCTTTTCACCTCTTCTACCCATGTCTACGACATTCTTCCATAAAAAATCTACGAGCAACTTCTGCTGTTTTTGGTCGTCCACTACGTTGACGACAACGCTGCGGGAAGACCGTTTGTGGGGTGGCTTGATAAATAGTGACTGTAGCTTCTTGTAGAGGTGTTCTTGATGTGAGTGGAGGTGCTGTTGGAGTGATTGGTAGTGCTTTTGGAGTTGGTGGTAGAGCTGTTGGAGTTGCGTCAGCTGCAGTGATGTTCCATGTTCATAGGTATTATGTAACTGGACACCAGTTAAAATACTTTCAGATCCACCTGCCGCATCAGACATACTGTCATATACTTCCTGAAAACGTTAAAGTTTTTTATTATTAATTTTTGTCATATCAAGATTTCATGATATTCTCTATACTTCTTCAAATCACAATACTTCTTCAAATGGTTCCACTCTTATTCCTGGTAAGCCCAGTAGAGAATTTCCCCTACAATCAGGAGATTTTTTTTCTCAATACCTGATAAAATTTTATTTATTGACAGGCCTCCTCCAGTCTGCTGATGGGATCTTGTACTGGCTGCAGCAATTTTTTTTAATTTAGATTTGTATTCATTCCAATACTAAAAATAATTAATTATAAAGTGACAAAATTTCAAATCCTATTTAATTTAAGGTTCTTACTAGAGATTATTAAGTAATAAATCTCATTTTCCACCATCCTTTTGAGTAAAAATTCTCTGGCTTGAGAAGTTTTTAAGTTTGCGTTAAGCCCCGTATTATTTTAAATATTTTAATTGTGCAAAGTGATAATTTAAAAATTTACATAGCCAACCAGTACGGGCCGGATATAGCATTACAAATTCGTCATCTAGAATGTTTGCGTCGGAAAAAAGTGCGAATTGAAACGTCGTTATCCTTTTTAAAAAAGTGTTGCGACTGGGACTTGTTGCCTACGTGTGTTTGTATGAAACCACGTACAGGGATAGCACATTCCGATCACATTCTGCGCAGCGCGAGTGTCCGTCTGTTACGGCAATTAATACGAAACAATCACAAGGATTTAAATGATGTACAGTGTAAACTATATGTGTTACATTTGGATTGCAGTGCGGCCATGTCAAAAAGTGATTTCGAAGTGTGTGACCGTGTGACCTACCTATAAGCAGAAAGAATTTTTGAGTTGTCAAGTACATCACACAACCAAAAATTCCAAAAACTAATGTCACGTAAGTCGATATTACATCAAACCGACCCGGCAACCGACATGGTTATAAATGTTTCAAACACTACTTTGGACCAGCCTACTTTGTCAGTACTGGTAAAGGGCTTGAATTTTGCGCCAACACCAAAACGAGTTCCGTACGAAAACATCATTAGTAGTGTTGAGGAGGCGGTTATACGGAATAAAGTGCCATCTTGTGATTCGGAAACAGACAAGATGTTGCAGTTATCTTGCGCCGCTCAAAGTTACCTAAAAGCAACATTACCTCTGAAGAGCGTCTAGCCCTTAATGTTCTTCGAAGAAATAAAGACATTTTGGTGCTCAAAGGAGACACAAGTAACGCTACAGTAGTAATAAACACCACAGACTACGATCACAAAATTCGGAACTTGCTCGCAAACGAAATCATTTACAAACCTGTTGCCTACAATCCCACCACAAGAGTAACACGTCACACGCGTTCCCTTATACAAGACCACAAAGAATTATTCACGGATGACGAGTTCAATTGGTTGCATTGTCCCAAGATATCGCAACCACCTAAACTTTATGGACTGCCAAAAATACATAAAAGAGATGTGCCTTTAAGACCGAAAGTAAGTCAAATTGATTCCCCTACATACGACTTAGCAAAGCACATCTCTAAAGTGTTGCAGCCATTAATAGGAAACACACCGCCTTACGTGAGGGATTCTCGACATTTTATTAACATCCTAAAGGAGATAAAGCTGGAACCGAACGAGATAAAGGTGAGTTTTGACGTTGAATCGTTGTTCACTAGCGTTCCATTGAAAGAATGCCTTGAGTTGATCAAGACCAAATTAATTTTAAATGGTATCTCAGGTAGGTATGTAATTTTGCTTGAACACTGCTTAGACGCCAACTACTTTCTATACCAAAATCAGCATTACCTTCAGATTGATGGAATAGCCATGGGAAGCCCCGTAGCACCAGCTTTGACCAACATCTGGATGGAACATTTTGAAGAAAAAGCGTTGAACTCAGGACCTTTTCATATACGATTTTGGAAGAGATATGTTGATGACGTATTCTGCCTAATCAAAGGAACTAAGCAGGAAGACGAATAATACCTCGATCATCGCAACTTTATTCACAATAAAATCCGCTTTACATGTGAAATAGAGAGTGAGCGATCATTAGGATTCTTAGATGTTAAGTTGAATGTGCGAGAAGATGGTTCTCTGGGACGCACTGTGTATCGAAAACCGACACACACCGATAGATACCTGAATGCCTCTTCGCACCATCACCCGCGTCACTTACAATCTGTTGTGACATCTCTGACGAATCGAGCCTATGAACTTTGTGATCCTGAACATTTGAATAGTGAACACTAAAGAGAAACGGGTACAAAACTAGTAAAAGAGGTCCAGGTCGTCGTTGCACACGTACGAACATCCAGAGGTTGAGCGCCATCCAGAGGTTGAGCGCCAGCCAGCGTTCTTGCCTTATGTCAAAGGGATAACGGATAAAATTGGATCAGTTCTCAGAAAATTTTCCATTACGACTTTATATGTTCCGTTCATCAAAATTGCAAAACTCGTACGCACGCCAAAGGATGTAATACCGTACCAAACACCAGGTGTTTACAAGATCGATTGCAGCCGCGGAAGTTCCTATATAGGCCAGACAAAACGCACCATTGCAGAGCGAGTAAAAGAACACATTGCAGCTGTTAAGAATCGCCAGACGACGAAATCAGCAATAGCGGAACATCTTATGACCACCAACACCAACCACTGGATTGAGCTCTATCAACCCAAAGTTTTATCCACCGGTCGCCAATATTACCGCAGAATGGTTCGCGAAGCGATTGAAATTAAAAAACATAAGAATTTTAATCGTGAGGATGGATATAAACTGTCTACTGCATGGAATCCAGTTATACGAAAATTAAATAACCGCAATATTTCGTCAAGTACACCCGAGGACAATGTTAGTGTCGTGTGTAGTGACTTTTATAAACATAATACACAAGTGAGGGTACCTGAAAAACATTCCTCCGCTCGCAGTCGATGGCGCCGCACACCGCTACTTTCCCCGTGACCACGGCTGGTGTAACCCAGCCGAAACGTCGGGTAAAATATAAGGTAAATTAGGCGTTAAGCCCCGTATTATTTTAAACATTTTAATTTTGATAAGTTTTGTTGTAACCTAAAGCTACATCTCTACTTTTATTTAAAACTTTCCAAAGCGTTTCGAGTTGGAAATATGTTACTCTACGGCGTGAAGGTTCACTGCATAAAAAAGCTCTTAAAATTCTTTGCTAACTAAAGTGGGTGACATTGTCTAAATATTTAACACATTCTTTATGATATAACATACTTTACATAATATGATTTAAATATTAATAATATTTAAAATATAAATGAATACTTTGAAACTCACGCCATTATAATTATTTGTTTTACTACTTATTGAACTTCAAATAACACTAGTAACACTATTCCACAATTAAAATAACCGCTTTTAAAGCAACTTTCAATTTGTAAACGTCAACTACTTTCAAGCTATCTAAGTCAAATGTCAACTATGAAACAAAAGCAGACCAACAACACCTTTGTTCATTCTTAGCGACTCATTTTCGATCCAGTTTGTAACAGTTGATGGTACGAAAAAAAGCGATTCACTTTTTGAAACTAAACTGAACTGCATCGGAACGGAAGCTTTCTAAAAGTTAATGAGCCCCTGGTCAAATTTCGTTAGCTACATACCTCGTAGACATTACCTCAAGAATGAGTCAAACACTTATCTACCGTACTCTTACTGAGCAGGGATTACAAGTCTCTTTTGTGACCAAAAATCTTGTTCAGGCTCTTGTTCATTCATTCAGGTTCTTATTCATCTTGTTTTTGTATCTTGTTTTTGTTCAGTTGTGGTTTGAAGCGTATAAGAAATGATGGCTTGATATTAGGGCTAAGTGATGGTAAACAGCCTCCTACAAAGTATATGATGGACATACAGTCAATATACAAACTCCACTTAAGTTTCTGGATTAAGGCATTTGCGTTGAAAACATTGACAATCTATTCACCTTCACAAAAAACATCAGTTTAGAAGATTACACTTGCAGATCCAGGATACAACAAACCAAATAAAATAAACCTGCTGATAGATGCTGAGGTTTTCAGAAAGATATTAGACAATTGCTCAATACACTCATCTTGGTTGGATTCGTTCAGGAGAAACTGGTGACGGACAACCAGCAACAAACAGACGTTTTACAAATACGCATATAGGTACATACCGATGGTCCCTAGGTAAAGTATCGAAAGTGAAAAACACTAGTTTACAGGAGAGCGATTTAAAGTTTATTTTTAGCATAACTTTGTTACTAATGATGGGACTTTCATAAAGAATTGGATTAATTATGTTGTCATTACAAATTAAATAGTTACAGTATAAATAAATAATAATGAATAGTTTTTGAGAAATTTTAGATACGATAGTATACTACGTACCTAAACTTGCTGTATGAATAGAAACTGGCACTTTCGCTTATTTACACGGCACCGCAGGTACAAAAATATATCGGATCTGCCTATTTCGATATTTTACGTTGATTCATACAAAGAATATTTTATAGTAAGTGTCACATTCGATTATTTACTTAGTAGATTGTTTGTGCTTACGATTATATATAATTCTATTGTAATATAATTATATTACAATAGAATAGGCAATAAGAACACAACTTTCATGAAACATATTTATTGTAGTAATCATATTACAAAGTGAAAAATATAAATTGTTAACATAAGTATGGCAACGAGTATTTAACATCAGTCTTTTTGCGCTTTCTTCTATTAGATTGAGATCACTTATCTGGCATCTGACGCAAATTATGTAAGTAGATAGGTACTCCATAAGCTTAAATAATAGGAATTTTTAAAAATGATATCACAATAAAACTTATTATTTATAACAAAAATAGGTAGTAAAACTTATCGACTATAGCAATAATATTGAAATGACTAACCTACTTTCTCAAAAATCTATAACAAAAAAAAACGACTTCTTCGACGCAACAAATAAAAAATAATAATTAAAAAAAAGTACTTTTCAACATAACTAATGACGAACTTCTTCCGTAACAAAAATTGTAGTATTGATATATAAAATTAACAGTCATTATTCATCAGCCTCATCACAATTTTCAGAATTTTCTACGACCATAGAATATTTTAAATTTTCGTATAACCTATGGTATTCTTTGGGTATAGCTCCTGAACGACATAAAGAAATTAAATCTTTATACTTTGCTACTGGTAAAGATATTGAATCCTTATAAAGATTCTTTAACTCCGTAGGCTGACAGTTTCTTCTCTTGCGGCTTCTCGTTTCTACAGTAGTGTTTATGCAATAATAATCGGCTTTCAAATCATATATGAAATACAGACTATCTGGCTCCTCTTTTCTTACACTAACTTCTTTAATGCTGTTCCACTTCACATTTTCGTTTCTATTGTCTTTCTTCCAATTTTTGTCGTCTAGTAAAAATTTAAAATCATATAGATCACTATTAGTTACTTCTATAACTTTGTAGTGTCACCCTTCAGTCTTTGCCCACCGCACCAAAGCATACCACTGGTCAGGAGTATAAATAAGTTTTCTCTTAGATTGTCTCTCTATGAGGGCATGTACACTATCACCCTCGTTCTGTGTGTGGCCTTGCTCTAAGAAATGATAAGTGATGTCTACACCAAAACGTTTTGACATGTGAGTTTAGAAGGAATATACGATTCTATTCCTATTCTGTCCCGCACAATTATCGGACCAAAATAAGAATCTCTTAGCACCCAGACCTATTATACCATTGATAAAGTTCATCAAACAGCTACTTACTTTGTTAGCTCCTCTTTTACCGGTACATTCAGTCCACATGTAGCAGGTACCTTCTTTTAGAGCTAAGTCGAAAACGGTACCTAAAGTTAAACACAGAAAGTTTCCGTTTATAATAAAATAAACCGACGTCCAAATGTGGACAATTTAAATTTTTTTGAAAATCGAACGTAGCACATACAATGTCAGGTCATTCACTGGATGGTTGTTTGTCATTATTTTTTAATTCTCTAGCTAATATCTTATTCTGTAAGTGTTTGTTATGAGTCTGTATTTATTCTTCTGTCGGAGACAAATTATTAGAAAAACTGTGACATTTATCACATATATCCTTCTTGGGAATAAAGAATCCAACGTTCATGTTAGCACCAATGATGTCTCTGTATTGACGAAGTGTCTGTGCTTGATTATTATAGTTCAAAAGTTGGTCCCATTCTTTGTACCGAGAAAACATCTTGTTCATATTTAAAGTATTGTCTAGATACAGCTTATTGGTGTCTTTTCGTGTATAATGTGATTCTATAGGTTGGAAGGAAGCTACGTGATCACAGACACTTTTAATCATCACAGAATCTACTACTTTTGGATGATTGGAGTGTTTCCCTCTGCTATCCAATAGCGTTATCCCTTATTTATTGATTTTATTGTGAGCTGTGCGAACAAACTGATCTGTTATACATAAAGTATTTAAAAATGTTTTCAAACAAACCTGTTGTGGTGCGAATGTGTTATTTTTGGGTGTGGGTATTAGATTATTGATTTGGAACATAAAATAATCTTATTCTATTAGTTACCAAATATTTTATTAAAGAGAAAGACGCCTCGACAAGAGTACAGAGTATACCACAAAAAAAAAACATAGACAACTTATTAGTGAACAATAGACCTAAATTAAGGATAGAGCTAAATTTTCCTATCTTTTATTTATTAAGTACCATACTCCCACTAAAATTTAACTTTATACACAATTTTCAATCAATAAAAAAACTAACCAAAAATCTGATCTCTGAAATAAGCAAACATTTGGGTTGAGAGGGCTTTTGTAAAAATATCTGCTAGTTGCTCTTTACTTGAAATATAATTAATTTTAATTAAACCCAATTCAACCTTTTCTTTTATAAAGTTATATTTTACATCTATGTGTTTTGTACGCTTATTGATAACTGGATAATAAACTGGATAAACTGGATTATTAATCACTTTAATGGCACTTTGTTTGTCTACATATAATGTGACACATTCAAGCTTTTCACCCAAGTCTGACATTATTTGTTGTAACCATATAATCTCCTTTGCAGACTCACAGGTCGCTACAAACTCTGCCTCTGTTGTAGAGAGAGCAATGGTCTTTTGTTTTTACTAGACCATGTTATTGGTCCACCATTCATTTTGAAAATATAGCCTGAAGTAGATTTACGAGTATCTATATCACTAGCAAAATCAGAATCTGAATACCCAATCAGATCAGTGCTTTCTCCATATTTTATATATAAATCTATTGTGTTAATTAAGTATCTAATTATACGTTTAACAGCATTTTCATGTTGCTGACTAGGATTGTTAACATATCTGCTTAATTTATTTACAGAAAAAGAAATATCGGGTTTAGAAACAGAACTCAAAAATAACAGGCAACCTATGGCCTCTCCATAAGGAAAATTAACAAAATTTTCATCTAAATTCTTTGTGATGCAAACATTTACATCTGCTGGCGTACTAGCAGCACTTGCAGTACTCATACAAAACTTATTTATAATTTCTTGTATATAAGTTTTCTGACTACTATAAATACAGTTATTCTTTTTTTCTATTTCCATTCCAACAAAATATTTTAAATTTAATACTTTAATTTTAAAAGCTTGATTTAAGTACTCTATGATTTCTTTTATAAGTTGTTTACTTGAAGATATTACAAGGGCATCATCAACATATATTATTAAGAATACTTTTACTTTATCAAAAACTCCAACATAAACACAATAATCAGCCTGAGACTGTACAAAACCATAGCTCTTTAGAAAATCGGTAAATCTCTTGTTCCAGCATCTAGACGCCTGTTTTAGGCCGTACAAAGACTTGTTTAATTTTAATACAAAATCGTTCTTAATAGATACACCATTAGGAACTTCTATAAAAATATTTTCATCAATAAAACCATTAAGAAATGCAGTTTTCACATCAAATTGTTGAATTTCGAGATTATACTTTGATGCAATGGAAAGAATAATTCTTATTGGGTCATATCTGGTTGTTGGAAATATTTCTTTATAATCAACATCTTTTACCTGATTATAGCCACATGCACACAGACGAGCTTTATAACGAATAATTGCATTATTTTCATTCTTTTTGACTGCAAAGACCCATTTGGTAGTTAGAGTTCGCTGACCAGATCTCTTCACCATAGTCCAAGTATTATTTTCTTTCAGACCAAAAAGTTCTTCTTTGATAGCTTTTGACCATTCATTTTTCTGAGGACTATTTATTACCTCTTCGTATGATTGGGGTAAGGACAGTTCTATAACATTGGCTTCAAAACGCCTATTATGCCTTGGTCTCAAATTAATATTTCGTGATCCTAGGTCACCCAATTCTTTAGATGGTTCATATGCTGGATCATTACTATTACAACTCAACAAGCTATCTTCACTGTCTGATGTCCCTACATCAGACAGTGAAGATAGAATCCCTATTCCAATCATGGTATCATCTACATTTTCTGGCTTAGGAATTTCTGTATGCAGGCCTACAGGTATATCATTATCAATTATACATATTTTTGTAATATTCTTTCTAGTTTCTGAAACTTGTTGTTCGTCAAAGATAACTTTTCTTGATATTTTTATTTACTTGTTATTTAAATTATACATTCTGTAATTGGTATTATCATAACCAACGAAAATCATCTTCTCACTCTTCTTATCCAACTTCTTTCTTAACTGGTCTGGAACGTGAACATAACCAACACTTCCAAATACGTTTATATGACCTATTTGAGGTTTTACACCATTCCATAATTCAAAGGGTGTCTTATTAGGACTCTGGCTTGAAGAAGTTCTGTTTAATATGTACACTGCACAATTTACAGCTTCAGCCCATAAATCCAGACTTATATCTCTGGCATATAACATTGAGCGTGCACTTTCTACAATAGTTCTATTTTCTCTCTCTGCACGACCATTTTGTTCTGGTGTGTAAGGTGCAGTGCGCTCATGAACTATGCCTTCCTTATCCAGATACTCCCTAAATATCTTATTCACATACTTTTTCAAAATTGTCACTGTGTAATACTCTGACATTATGCATGTATTTGTTTTTAATAATAGCATTGTATTTCTTGAAAACTTCCATGACCTCATTTTTATTCTTAATGAAATATACATGCCTGTAACTTGTGGCTGCATCTTTAAATAATACAAAATATTGCATACCTTGTATTGATACATGACTCATTGGTCCACATACATCACTATATACTAGGTCTCCTGGCTGTAATTCTCTTCGTACAGATTTATGAAATGGAAGTCTGCACTGTTTCCCATATGCACATGCTTCACAAATAAAGCCACTTTGTTCAGTGTCTTTCATTTCCAATCCTTCCACAATATTATTAGCCAACATATTTTTAATTTGCTTCAGGTTAATATGCCCAAGTCTTTCATGCCATATTTAAATGTCAATTTGGGTATTTTGAACCAAGTTACAAGTATTTGGAAAGACTGCTTTTATTTTTAACTCATACAAGTTATTTTCTGTAATTTTAGCACTCATGACTACTTCATTGTTTTTGTAAATTAAAGCACTCGAGTCCTTTTTAATTATAGTGTAATTTCTTCGTATTATTGCACCTTCTGAAAATAAGTTTCTTCGAAGGCTGGGAACATAAAGCACATCACGCAATTCACTGTTCTCCCACTGTACATCGACATACGCAGGTGGGTCAAAAAGTTCGCGGAATGGAGGGTAAAAAGTAAGAAATAAAACACAAAATTATTTTTCCTTCTCAATGTATTCCCCCTTAACTCTATACATTTATTAGACCTATCAATTAATTTATTAATACCATCGAAAAAAAAATATTTCTCTTTGTCGTCAGAATAGGCCGAAATAGCGCTCTTCACTTCTTCATCACTGGAAAATTTCTTCCCTCGAAGCTCTTTTTTCATTTTTGGAAACAAATAAAAATCACTAGGGGCTAGATCTGGGCTATAGGGAGGATGTTCTAAGATTCGAAGCCCATTCTTTGAACAGCAGCCATCGCAACTTGCGCCTTGTGCACAGGTGCATTGTCGTGCAAAAGGAGCACACTTTGGGTCAATTTTCCCCGTCTTTTCTCACTCACAGCAATTCCCAGACGTTCTAATAATGTAGCGTAGTACTTCCCAGTTATAGAAACACCCTTTTCTTTATAATCAATAAGGAGGATTCCTTCTGAATCCCAGAAAACAGAAGCCATAAGTTTTTCCACACAAGCCACAAGTTTCAAATCTATGTTTGTTATTAGTTTTATTCTGATTAGGACTACTATTACTAAACTTATTATAATTTTGCCGTTTATTTTAACTTTTATTAGCAACAAGGAGAGCTGTGTCTCGTTCTTGTTCATCTTCACATGCCAAACTAGCTTCTTCATCTAATAACCGAGCAGTTAAATTAATGATTGTCTGTTGTTCCGGATCCATTGACATCCAGCTTGGCGTAATGGTCGATACTTGGAAGGCAATGTACCAAGTATTTTAGTAATGATGGCCATTTTACTGACTTTTTCTCCATTTTCGTTTAGCTGTTTTGCCAGGATTTCTACTTTCGAAATGTGTTGAGCTATACTATCATTTGATGACATTTTGTATTGATAAATTTTTTCATGTATCAACATTTTATATAGTTCACTTTTATGTTCATAGATTGATTCAAGTTTCAACATGATTTCTTTAGCAGTATCACAATTTTCAATTAAGGTGATTTGACTTAGATCCATTGAAGAGGTAATAATAAACATCGCCATGCCATCATTTTTAAGCCACTCAGAACTTTTTTCTTCTGATTTCGGAATAGAAATATCAATACCTTTTGCCTTTAATGCACACTTAACTTGAAATTTCCACTGTCGAAATTATTCCCATCAAATTTCTCTAAATTCATGGACCGCTTGGCATCCATTTTGAAGTGGTTATAGTGGCCGACACGCAAGAACTTTGTAACTTTTCTTTGTCTGTATTTCTTCTTTTTTTTCTGTTTTTTTTAGAGTTCCCTGGGCCCATAACCTATTAGATTATGGATTTGGAACATAAAATAATCTTATTCTATTAGTTACCAAATATTTTATTAAAGAGAAAGACGCCTCGACAAGAATACAGAGTATACCATCAAAAAAAAACATAGTCAACTTATTGGTGAACAATAGACCTATAAGGATAGAACTAAATTTTCTTATCTTTTATTTATTAAGTACAATAGTGGGTAAAAAGTATTTAGTTGTGTATTGTCGTCTTGATGGTCCCTCCGTAGTGTTACGTTTCTTATCAATTTTTTCGGTGAACTTATTTATGAACTCCCATTGCCTCGTGTGGTCCGCAAGTTCCCAAAAATGTTGTAAGATGTTTTGACGAGTGTGTGTATCCAATTTTTCAGAACATTTCAATTTACATGTTGTTAAACAAATAGGGCGTAGTTCCTTTTTATTCTTAAGTTTTCCATTTCGACTCAAGTATTGCTGGCCAGAATTTAATAAGTATTTTCGTTTATTATCTATCCAATTTTCGCGACCTTTTGGTATTTTTTTTTTCGACATTAGTATTGAAAGTGCGCTTCCTTTTGTTTCCTACACTGCTGCATGGTGAATCACATTCCGACACGGTTATATAGGAGTCTACACTTGGCAACAATGCTATAGGCTCAGTATGATTCTCACTTAGCCCTTCGGACGGCTCTTGTACGGGAGAACCAAAGTCTAAATTAGGTGAAGGTACAGGAGTTGTTTCTGAGCTATACATGACTATGGATGAACTTTGGTCACTGTCTTCAATAATTACCGAGTAGCACGGTTTCACGGATAGAATGCTGAAACTATGAAGTTCCTCTTGTGCTAAGTTTCTATCCGAAGAGAGTTCATCTTCCACCAAGTCCTTTAAATTATTCCAATCAGTCTCGTTGAAGGCTCAGTTCGTGGGTAACGGTGACTCTAAAAACGTAAAAGATGATTAAAAATTAAATAGTTGCTTAATTATAATTGCATTTATAAAATTTAGTTTTATTAATATTATATTATATTAGTAAAAGTAAACCTAAAAGTAAGTTACTTCATTTTTATATAAGTTCTTATATCGAATCTTTACAGTAATCAAATAATATTCATTTAAAATAATCGGAACTACCACTTTCAATAAACATTCGTATTCATAAAACCACGTATAGTATCGAAATTTTCGATTCGATTAAAATATTATATGAGAAAACCACGTACATAATCGGAACTGCCACTTACGATAATATTAGAAAATGAATATCCGTCATAAACAATCGAATCTGCCCGATTCGATAAATTACACGGGATTTATTTTTAATGACAGTTAAACACTAATTATGTTATCAATAAACCCTAATTTAAGCAATCTAAGCGTCAAAATCCATAAAAGTCTTATATGTACTAATATAACAACTACGTATTATTAAAATAAAAGTATTAAAACTTACCCGCATTCAAAATAACTGATCCTGTTTCAATATTTTGTTGTTCTTCATTCTCGCTGTTTATTTGCACTAAATTAACTATTCTCCTCGATCTTGAGTACATTTTTTAATTTCAAATAACACGTAATACAGTATTTTGGTTAAAAAGCAAATATAACATGAAAAAACACTTTATTATGCAATGGCAACGTACGGCGCTCACACTGCGACGTCAGCGCCGTACACTTGCGATAGTGGTAGTTCCGTCCTTGTCGCACACTGACCGATGCAGCCTAAACTCCCGAAAGTTAACATTCGTTGTTGTACGCCGCATAGGTATTACCTACGTTTCAATAATATACGTTTCAAAAATACCCGTATACAATCGTTTTTAATATTTTTAAGCACACTATTATAAAATTACTTTTATTTGAAGTTCAAAACAGTAATAAAAAAAAATTGCCATTTTGTAGATTCGATACTTTACCTAGGGACCATCGATATGACAATGAAATAATTAAAAAGTTTTGGGAAATAGAAAATGAAAAAGTTACATCGAAAAGAAATTACGGTAAAGAAAAACAACTAAGTGTAAAGAAATACAAATGGAAGATAAACAGGGTTATTTGCGATTAATTGGCCACCTCTTGCAGGCAGCCTCTCTACATCATTCCCAACAACATTTGTTCTACGACTTTTTATAATTGATAGTTTTAAAAATTCAAGTTCTGAACTGGCATAAATGATGTAGAGGGGATGTCTGTTAGAGGTGGCCAATAGAAATACAAAAAAACTCTGTATAGTTACACTGACATATAAAGATGAGATTCAAGATACAATATATAGATGTGGAAATACTAAAACTATAGGTACAACTCGATTTTTACAGCTAGAACGAATTTACATAATAATACAAAATTAAAATATGATTATCAAAATACCATATACATGAATACTTGTGGAACACCATCTTTAGGTGAGAACCAGCCGATTTACAATTATTTACATCAACCGTCTGAACTCTTTGATTTAGGTAAGAGGCAATAAGATCAAGCGCAGCACTACGCACACCATAGTGGTTAAGTTTGCATAGTAATGTTTGATGGTCTACGCAATCAAAGGCTTTAGATAAATCACAAAATACCCCGATTGCATTCTGTGACTTCTCCCATGCGTCGTAAATGTGCTTAAGAAGCGTGGCACCCGCATCAGTTGTTGACTTGCCTTTGGTGAAACCAAATTGTTTACTATGCATGATTTTATTGCTGTAAACGAATTCTGTCATTTGGTTGAGAATAATTTTTTCGAAGATTTTACTTAAGGTAGGCAAAATAGATATTGGCCTATAATTTCCCGGTTCAAGTCTATCGCCACTTTTAAACAAAGGAACTACTTTACTATTTTTCATTAAATCTGGGAATGTACCGGTTTCAATACATTTGTTGAAAATTAACGATAATTGGGGAGCAATGTCATTTATAACAGTGGTAAGTAATTTAACTGACATACCCCAGAGATCCCCTGTTTTTTTCATATTTAGGTTTCTAAACGTTTTAACAATTTCATATGATGAAACAGGTTTAAAGACAAAACATTTGTCACTGACTCTTACGTTATTCGTCAATTCCGCGATTGCATCAAATGGTGAAGAATTTAAATTCCGCGTGACTGTTACAGGAATTTCTTTAAAAAAAGTTTCAAAAGTAGCCGCAAAATTTGAATCTGTATTTATTTCAATATTATTAATTTTTAGCTTAATAGGTCCATGAACAGCCCTAGTTTTCTCAGAAACACTAGATATAACATCCCACGTTGCTTTTATCTTATCATCAGAGTTTAATTTTTCCATACTCGCCTAACACCTCATGGTGTTAGGCGAGTATGGAAATAAAAGTCAGCAGATTGGGATGAGATGCGGCACTTTTTTGCGTCTTATCCTTGGCGGCAGGTCTGCTTCTCTTCTTTGGATCCGTCGAGTTGCGCGGATGCTATAACCGATGTGGTGCATCAGGCAATGGAGTATTTTATTCCTTTTGCTGACGTACCCATCGGTGGCAAAGCTCGCCCATGGTTTAATGCCGAATGTGGTCATGCTCAAGACCGAAAACATTCGGCATATCTCATTTGGGCTGATGCTCGAAGCCGCAAAACTCCGGATGTAAGTTCGAAGAAGAGAGCCTTTAACCAAGCTGCCAAGTCCTACAAAAAGGCATTGCGGAAGGCTCGTCTCGATCGAATCGCTAAGAATGGCGAAAAGCTCTCTGCCAGACCAACTGGCAGTCGAGCTTTCTGGTCTCTTGCGAAAGCGATCGAGTCGAATTTCTGCCAACCCTCACTGCCTGCTCTGCTGAAGCCGGATGGATCCCTGGCCCACACAGCAACAGAGAAAGCGAACGTACTTGCTTCTCTGTTTGCTGAGAATTCGCATCTAGACACTGGCAATGCTTCTCCAGCACATCTTCCTCACTGCGGTGTTTCGATGCCTGAAATCCGCATCACTAACAAAGAGGTATGGAGAACATTGTGTCGTTTAGATGTGAATAAAGCCAGTGGTCCTGATGGTATACCAGCCATTCTGCTCAAGACATGCGCAGCTGAGTTGTCTCCTGTACTGACACGTCTGTATCGTCTCTCTTTCATGACTGGAATAGTGCCGAAATCCTGGAAGCTTGCTAATGTGCAACCCGTGCCCAAAAAAGGCAGCCGTGCCGACCCTGTCAATTACAGACCGATTTCAATCACCTCCATACTCTGCAAGATTATGGAGCGTGTATTGAACTCGCGCCTACTAGCATACCTAGAAGGTAACGATCTCCTCAGTGACCGACAGTACGGGTTTCGCCGTAATAGGTCTACTGGGGACCTCCTAGTGTATGCTACTCACATTTTAGGCGAGGCCATCGAGAAGAACGGAGAAGCGGTCGCCGTCTCTCTGGACGTCTCGAGGGCATTTGACAGGGTCTGGCATGCGAGCCTTATAAGCAAGCTTTCAGCGTACGGTATAGCTCCTGGTCTGATCGGCTGGGTAACGGACTTTCTGAGCCACAGATCTCTCCGAGTAGTTGTCGACGGGTGTTCCTCGGAACCCTTGACAATAAATGCCGGAGTGCCTCAGGGGTCCGTTCTTTCTGCAACTCTGTTTCTGCTGCACATTAATGATCTGTTGAAGCCCGGTATCTATGGGTATGCAGACGACAGCACAGTTGTAGAAAGATATCTGCCGAGTACTCGGGCTAGTCGAGATCAAGTACAGTCTGAAAGAGAAGCCATGGTGCAACGTTTGAATGACAAACTTCAGGCAGTCTCCGCATGGAGCAATGCCAATCTTGTCAAGTTCAACGCCACCAAAACGCAGACGTGTCTATTCACCGCCAAAAGGAGCCCTTTCACCTTGGCTCCTACTTTCCAGAATGTATCCTTGGAATACAGTGACCGGCTTCAGTTGTTAGGCTTAGAGATTTCCTCGAACCTCAACTTTGGTCGGTTCATTGAGTCCAGAGCAAGAGCAGCAGCAGCAAAGCTTGCCGTTCTGGCGAAGGTTCGGCAGTACTTTACACCGGGACAGCTTCTTGTTTTATACAAAGCGCAGATCCGGTCGTGTGTAGAGTACTGTTGTCACATATTTGCTGGTGCCGCAAAGTCTCATCTTGCGGTTCTGGACTCAATTGAGAGGCGAGCAAAGAGGCTTATAGGCGATCCCGAATTGGTCGGAGCCAAACTCCAAAGCCTTGAGCACAGGCGTAGAATTGCTAGCCTCTCAGTATTCTATAGGATACATTTTGGTGAGTGTGCGCAGGAATTACACAATTTAATTCCCCCGTCCCCCTTCCATCACCGGACGTCCCGACGCACGGCAGGTTTTCATCCTTTTGTTGTGGACATTCCACCTGTCCGAACGAAGCGCTTTGCTTCCTCATTTTTACTGCGTACAGCAAAGGATTGGAACAGCTTGCCTGCGTCGGTATTTCCGACCGAATACAATGTGGGTGTCTTCAAGCGAAGAGTGAATAGGTTGCTAGGGTAATGCGCCTTACCACCTAAGACTACATTCCACTTACCATCAGGTGGAATGTAGTCAAGCATTGCCCTAGAGAATATAAAAAAAAAAAAAAATAAAAAAAAAATATAATATAAATCGACTTGGCATGTACGCAAACGTTTTTAAATATTTTAGAGAAATTTCTAACTTTATTAAAGAACTCGGGATCATGATTCCATTGCCTCTCACCATACAAATCATATAATTTTTCTCTACTTTTGTGTATTCCCGGGGTAGCCCAATCACTAAATTTAAGTTTTAGGTGTTTAGTTATAGTTTTTGGTTTAAAAATATTATTAAGTTCTTGTAACAAAAAATCGAAAAATTTATTAAATAAATTATTGGGATTGCCATCGCTCATGTCTACTTTATGCAGTTTTTGCGCAACAATATTCTTAAAAGTAATGATTCGGTTTTTTGTTATCGGTCTGCAAGTAAATTTTTGGGGCTTTTCATTTTCACGATTGATTAATATAGAAAATTTTTGACCACAGTGGTCTGAACTTAAATTTGTCATTATCGTCTCTTCATAAATGTTACAGCGACAGAACACATTATCAATACAAGTCGAGGAAACACTAGTAATGCGAGTAGGTTCAAAAAATACGTGCAATAAGTTAAAAGATTTAAACAAATTTAATAAACGTACACTAGACGAAGTTACTTGTAATATATCTACATTAAAGTCACCGCACACAATCACGGACTTGTTTTTATGACAAAGTTTAGTTAAAATATCCTCCATTTTGTTTTCAAATTCATCAAAATCACCAGAGGGGGGTCGGTACACGCATAAAATAATATGTTCATTGAGCTCAATGCAGGATAGTTCAATAATTCGCTCGACAGAGAGCGCCACTATGTCTGATCGAGACTTAAACACTACATCGTTACGAGCTAAGATAAGTGAGCCACCGCGAATAGCTTTCTCTCTACAGAACGAACTTGACAATTTATAATTTTGTAAATTTATCATATTGTTATTCTTTGACAACCAGTGCTCTGTAATGCATAATAAACTAATGTTATATTTTTGAACAAAAAGTTCCACTTCCGATTCCTTGCCACCTAAGCCTTGTATATTTTGATGGACAATAGTAAACAGCTTAGGCTTTGTCTTTAAATTTAGTTTAAAGTGGAACGATTATGTTTTGTCAGTACTACACTATTTAAATTACAATCATTTTTCGTTATATCTCTTGTAACGAAGTTTTTTAAATTAAATGCTACTAAAGTAGCAATCTGTTTTTTATAATATACAGGCAGATACATTGTACCTTTTGTCATCCTAAACCTATTATAAATAAATTTATTTACATCAAAGTAAAAGAATGCGTCACTATGACGGTATGTCAAATTATACAATGTCAAATTTAAATTATATATATACTTGTTTTGTATGTCCGAATAAGATGATGAATAAGGAAATGTACAAATTACAAATTTACAATTATTCCTATTATGTAATTTTAATAATTTTTCTATATTTTTAATAATTTCAGTTTTCTTGACAGACAAACCATCTCCATGTAATAGTACAATAGTACTGTTTTCAGTCAAGTTAAAATTAATTATTTTGTCTAGATTATGCTGGTAACTGGCTCCAGGTGAGCATATATTATAAACATTATTTAATTTACTACTTAAAAGAGATCCAAAACCTTGACCTAATTGGTCAGAAAAAACAAAGGAATTATGTTTGACAGATACAGTAGAGGACTTATTAATTTTTTGATTTTTTTCCATAATATTTACATTTTTATTATTATTTTCAATATGTATAGCCGAATCAACAACTGAACACATACACATACACAACTGAACTTGACAATTATGGTGCGGGGATGCTCTCCTTATTCAACTTTGCGACTCTTGTGCACTTCATCACATCTTCCTCCCTCAAGTCATGACCTATAACTTTAGAGCACTGGTTTAGGAGACTGGGTAAACTTTCATTATGGTGTTCAGGCACACCCAGTATCTCGAGATTGTTTTCCCTCAAGTGTTGTTCTAGGTTATTTAGTCGACCAGATAATTCAGCTACCGTGGTTTTAAGAGAGGTGTTTTCCTTTGATAACCATGCATTGTCCTTTACTAATGATTCCACGATGTTCTTCATTTCATCATGCATAGAGCTCAAGAAGTCAACCGATTGTCGAAACTCTGATATATCACTCCTAATTGAAGATAGTTCATGCTTTAGAACAATCGATATCATTGTAAGCAACTCGGATTTAAGCGCTTTAAGAACTTTATCGCTTACACCAGAAACAAATGCATCATCTCTGTCATGCGAGGGGCAGCCCCTAGACTCCGAACTGCACACAGATGTTTTGCGGCAATCATCACCCTGCTTTTTTCTAAGAGTAACGTGGTCTAATCCTGTGGTATCATCAAATAGGTTACATGGACTTGTCTCACCCTCCTTAACATTCCGTACTGGTGTATTAGTGCTGCAAACCTTTGGTTGTTTACTTCTACATTCATGGCAAGTCCACTTGATCTTCTGCTCTTTGCTCATAGCGATATAGATTTTTTTCTCCAGGATATTCGCACAAGGAAGGTCATAAAATCTACTGCACTTACTGCACCTCAAACACTCACGACCATCAACAGCGCCCTTACAACCAGCACAGGTAATGCTCCTTGTCGCCATCTTACAGAGGTAGGTATATGTAGCGTAGAAGACGGTTAAATGTGAGTAGTCATATAAGACGTTGAAATGCAAGTAATTAACGATAGATATCGTCCTGCAATTTTACGCCTTTTCAAATACCAAATTGACAAATGTCCACTCTCAATGAAGCCACACGATTAAAAAAAAATAATCCAAAATATAAAAAAATATAAAAAAAGTACATAAAAATAAAAAATATATATATAAAGTTTTTTGTCACAACTGAGATTCGAACTCCGAACAGATTTAGGGACCGGCTGATCGTCTCCAATGCTATTCAAATTACACCAGCGATCTTATTAACCTGAGTTGTTAAATTGTCATAGATATTCTGAAAACTGCAATACGACTCAGAGAGGTTATTGACCGATGAAGCAGGTTATTGACACAGTCTTGTCACTGCACTATATTAACACGATCTTATAATGTTTTGAATGCACAATAATTGAGTTTATATCACTTTTAAGGCAATGATATCACACTGATGGTCTTGGATTTGTAGTCACACCAAATATAAAAGTAAACCTTTAAAAGTTTTACTAGATGTGTAATAAAAGCAGTAGTTTATAAATTTAATTTAGGGAGCACAGTAAAACACGACTAGCTGTGGTGTTAACTCGTGACGAACTATAAGAGTAGGGAAGTTATAGTTATATATAGTGTTGGAATACTTAGTTAGAATTTGCTGGCTGAATAGAATTGCCGCGTGACAGTTTGTTAAAAAAAGGATTTTTTTTTTAATTTATCCCTCTTGAGCGGGATCAGAGTCAGAGTCAGAGTCGGAGAGTCGGAATCAGAGTCAAAAAACTTCAAACGCCAAGGCCAAGTATTAAATCCAAGTCCAAATTAATTCTTCTTCCATTAGTTTTCAAAGCCTTTGAACCGTTGACGTAACGAATCCATAAAGTGCATCATACGTTCCAATATTCTTTAAGATCTGCTGAATATCGCGCGGCACGAATTCAGGCTTTTCATACATTTCCAATAATTCATTAATTAGCACAATCCGTTGCAAAGTATACTTTGGGCAATCAAAGAATGGATGGTGTATAGTCTGATCCAAACCCGAATGGCAGTCTTTATACTCAGGTGACAATATAATGTTCATTCTAGCCAAGTGCGCATTAACTGAGCAATGTCCCAATCTTAATCTATTAATAATTGCGTAAAATTCCCTACTCTTATAGGTCTTGTGTCCATATGTATTAAACCAGGGTGACGAGCAAATTTTATTATTTGTCTCTGCGTACCAAGATCCTTTTTTCTAACTGTTTCCTTCCAGTGATCATCCCACTCTTCCACTAGCTTCCTTTTCAATTTAAGCATTAAGTCCGTATACGGTATGGCAACATTTTTTGGAGTTCCGTTGACAGATTGAACAGCTGTCTTAGCAAGGGCTCCAGCGTTTTCATTTCCAACGACACCAACGTGAGAAGGGGTCCACATTAATGTAACGTTTATATTAATTTTCTTCAAAGCAAAATATAGTTCTTTAACAGCGTAGATGGTATAATTCGTATTAACATTATATTTACAGGTTTGAAGTGCACTTATAACACTCATGCTGACAGTGACAATAATCCAATTAGAATGTGAAGACTGTTCTTTAATCAATTCCAGAGAAGATAAAATAGCCAAGGATTCAGCGATGAAAATTGACACTTCCGACGGCAGTTTGTAAGCAAAACCAGTTTTCAAATAAGGTATGTAAAACGCCATAGAAACGCTGATGTCAGATTTGGAGCCATCTGTATAAATACACTTATGAGCTGTGTATTCTTCCAGTTGTGCATAGACTTCCTCCTTTCTCTTAAGACCACGATTCACATGAGTGTCTATTGTACAGAATTTACTCTCATAACTACCATTAAAACAAGTCCAATTTCCAGTACTCTTACAAATTTGAAATTGCTCATCTAAATTCAATATTTGAGAGAAATCATGAAGAATAAAAGGGGTATTGGATTGATTAGCAGGGTTGTAAACTCTATAATAATGAGTATTTTTTTAAATTAAGGAATGACTTGACAAGGAGAGTAACTTTAATAAAAATCTTGATTTTAAATACTTAAATCTTAATGATAAAGGAGGAGTACCGCATTCTAGTTGCAAAGAATTTATAGGTGAAGTTTTCATTGCACCAGTAATGCATCTTAGATTGTTATTCTGCAATACATCCAACTTTCGGACCAGCTTGGAATCAGAACCAAAACAAAGAAAGCCATACTCAAAATGACTCCTAATCAGAGATTGGTATAAAATTAACAAAATTTTAGGATCCGTTTTAGCTAAACATTTCAAAATGTTAAATGCTTTGGAAGCTTTTCCAATCAAATATTGTATATATTTTGTCCAAGAAAGGTTGCCGGTAAAAATGACCCCCAAAAACTTCACTTCATCAACAACGGGAAGAGAAGTATAAATAATATCAGTGAAATAAAATTGTTTACTAAATATAACAACTTTAGATTTTTCAGGACTAATATCTAAATTTAAGTAGTTAAAATAGGTACTCAATTTGACAAGAGCTAAGTTTATTTTATTTGAAACATTACTAATGTTAGACCCAGCTGCATATACAACCAAATCGTCAGCAAATTGTAAATTTTGCACATTAGAACCTAAAATACAATTAAGATTATGAATATACAAAATGTATAATAAAGGACTTAATATTCCACCTTGGCACACACTTTTATGAGAAAGACGAGGTCCAATAAGTTGTTTATTTAATTTTACATAAACTTTTCTGCCATGTAGAAAATTAAATACCCAATTAACAATTTTTCCAGGTATACCAAGTCTCAAGAGTTGCTGCACTAGAAGATGATGATTATCATTGTTAAATAATAATAATAATAATAATAATAAATTTATTTCAATAACCATAGTACAATTTCTGTTTACATGATTTCTTAGCTTATCTACAATGCTTTATATACAATGCAGAAATATTACGAGTATACAAATATATTTATCTATATATATTATGTATTTAATATTATTACGTGCGAGTACTCAAAATGACGAGAATCTTAACAGGTATTAATCTAGTATTACTTGATCTGTGCCTGAACTAGGTAGTCCTGTGTTTCAGGCTTCAAGTGCAGTCTTACAATACATCAAATGTATAGCTTACTAAGTGTTATATAATGCAAATTGGTTTATTTGTCTTCTATATATAAATCAGTATATTTTTAAAGATACTTACGACTACTAATATTTATTTTAACACAGTGATTAACCTCTCTGTGTCTTCGTAGGACATATTCTGTAAAGCAGTCTTTAGCACTTGCTTACAAAGTCCATAATTTAGAGGATATATGTTTGTTACAGCAACTATCCTATTATACAGAAGGGGCCCTAAGAATAAATAAAATTTGGCTGTATATTCGTGCTTTATTGCGATTCTTTGAGTGCATACAATATCTTTCCTTCTTTTTTTAACGACCTCAATGTCGTAGGGAAGCGCTGCATGCTGTTTTAGTACTGTGCTTAATATAAAAAGCTGACGAACTGTTAGTACTTCACAGGATTTATAAAGGAGATTAGTTGGGAATAGGAAGAGGCGGAGTGTTGCTACCTTGAGTATCGCTCTTTGCGCTCTCTCGATAGGTAATAACAACGATTTACGCGCCCCTCCCCAGGACGTTATGCAGTATGTTAATATTGATTGATATAGAGCAAAGTAAACTTGTTTAATTAATTTTGAGTCGCCTATATATCTAATCTTTTTAAAAACAAATATCAATTTACCAAGTCGTTTAATTAATATATCAATATGGTGTTTAAATGACAGGGTTTCATCTATTAAGATACCCAGGTATTTTATTCTGTCTGTGATTGTTATATCTATCTGGGCACGTACACTTTCTGTCCTTATTATCGGGGTTGCTGCAACAATGTGCATACAGTGAAGGACTAGCTTGCAATTTCTGCTTTTTGCGCATCGAAAAGGAAATATATTTGGATTTAGATGCATTTAACGTTAGTAAATTATGTTGAAGCCATTTATTTACAACGTTGAAACCTTGTTGCGCACTCTCGATCGCTTCCGTATCTGATTCAGCAGAAAAAAGAAGGGCAGTGTCGTCAGCGTATGATATTATTATACCGTGTTTAAGTTTTATATTACACAGTTCATTTATGTAAATTAGGAATAAAGTGCTTCCTAGGATACTTCCCTGGGGAATACCGAAGGAAGTGTTTTCAAGGTTATCACTGATAACACTACCAATCTTAACACACTGTGTGCGCTCTTCTAAGTAGTTTTTAAGCAGCTCCAGCTGCAGTCCTCTTATTCCCATGTTATCAAGCTTGCTCAACAGCTTAGGAACAGAGACTGTGTCATATGCTTTCGCAAGGTCCAAAAATATTCCTATTGTGCTATTACCTTTATCAAGTTGTTGTGCTATATAGTCAGTCAAGCAGTGTACAGCATCGGCCGTTGACCTATTAGCTCTAAACCCAAATTGTGCCTTCGATAAAAGAGAGTTATCTTCTAAATATTTTATTAACCTGTTATTAATAATTTTTTCTAGAATTTTTGATATTGCCGGTAGTAGAGAAATGGGCCGGTAATTTGTTACTTGGTTTTTATCTCCTGATTTATATACAGGGATCACTACAGCTTTTTTGAGGCACTTAGGAAAAATACCTTTCGATAAACATTTATGGAAAATATTAGTTATTGGCGGCACTACAATTTGCTTATATTTTTTAATTATTTTAGTGGATATTAGGTCCCAACCCACTGCACAGTCATCCTTTAAAGTCATTATTATTTTCTCTACCTCGCCCTCGTCAGTGTCTAGTAGCACAAAAGATGATAAGGTAGTTCTACCTGGAAAAGGGGTGCTTGCGTGATACTGCGTACGGCCTTGCATTTGTTGTGCCAATCTTATACCAACACTCTGAAAGTACTGATTGACCATATTAGCGGAAGTTAGCTGTGATGAATGAGCGCTCAATAAACTTAAAGACGATTCATTTTGCTTCGTGATGTACGTTAATTTCTTAATATGTTGCCAGATCAATTTACTATTCGAACCCGCCTTTTCTAGCTCACATTTATCGTGGCTTATTTTTACCTTCCATAACAGATCATTACAAAAATTTCGGTATCTTTTGTACGATAACTGTAGTATCACATTATTAGGGTCATGTTTACATTTCAAGTGTAGTTTATCCCTGTATCTCATACAGCGGATAAGACCGGGAGTAATCCAAGGCTTTATGTTGTAATTTTTCTTACTCAATCGTGTTACACTGGAATTTTTTTGTATAGCATTTTTCACACTATCGATTAGGTATAGCATGCAAAATTGCGGATCATCAGAATAATAAACTGGGTTAAAGTCGATGTCGCGTAAATCTTCTTCGAGTTTATTCATATTTAATTTAGTAAATGTTTGCATATTTTCTAACTTACGTAGCTTGCAACTTAGTGTTAGCATAGCAGCATTATGATCGGTTACGGTAGAATTGATGACGAGTGCATGTGCGGGGTAGTGTGATTTTAGCATGATATGGTCAAGGCACGAACCCCTTTGGTGTGTGATAAGCGTGTGCGTCCCCACGCAGGAACAGGCCATGGAATGAGCATAGGTTGAGATATTGTAAAGCATCTTCTTTTACGTCCTGCGATCCTTGCAGGATATTTATATTGATATCTCCCACTAGGATTATGTTCTTATAGGCAGACATGCTTTGCAAGGTGGCATCCAATGACCTAATAAAACCATTTTTATCTCTAAAATATGGGGGTCTGTTTATTGCCAAAATCGCCCATTCGGTCCCAATTTTTAATAATAATCTGTTACAATCTTCCGTATCCGGCTCCTCAATAGTTACATTAATATGATTTTTTGTGTAAACTACCACTCCATCGTTTTGATTTTATATTGACTTACTACTGTTCATATTGTAACCCGGCATTTGTGGTATGTCATATTGCAAAGCAAGCCTACATTCCGTGAGAACAATAAAGTCGGGGTTAGTACTTATTCTATGCTGTAATGTAAGAAAGCTATCAAAGTTTTTGTAGATACTACGGATCTTTTGAGTTAGTATGGTAAATGGGTTAATGCACGAGGTCAAATATTGTTTACACTCTTCTGCTTCACACGTCCTGGACTCGGACATAGAGAGGCTATCTAATTCACACATTAAATTATGCGTCATTATATTTATAAATAACTAAAATATAAATAACCTAAAAATAAAATATGAAAACGAAACTCGTGAAAAGGACAGTAACTCCTCTAATTAACGACGCTCTTAGGCGCCTTCATAATCGATTGAATTTATGTACCTTTTTTCAGCCATCGTTTTCGCAGGACATTCAGGTGCACCTGTGGCATGATTGTTCGGCTTTTTGAAACGTGAACAGGTTGCGCATTTTGATACTTCTGCCTTCTTTATGCAGTCCTTAAATGAGTGGCCTAGTTCCCCGCATTGCCCGCAGGTGTACAGAGTCTCTCTACATGTCTTCGCGGCATGGCCATACTGTTGGCACTTGAAACATCTAGTGACCAGAGTAAAATCTCTCACGGGACAAGACGACCAGTTAATAAAAACTCTCTCTTTAGATATAAGGACCTTTCGCATATTTGCTGCCACTTCGAGGACATAATTGCAGGTCTCAGAGTCCTTCTTACCCGACTTATGACTTAGCCTAATTGAGGTCAGGAATGTTTCAAGGCTGCAGTCCAGTTTATCATCTAGGTTTTGGTGGTATAAGCAGGTGAAGACTTCCTTTTCCTGCATATTCTTTGGTACCCCAATAACAATCACCCTCGGTTTCCTTTTATGCTGGTCATCTATGATAAGGCCTGAGTTTGTCAGCTGGGCAGATTGCTTTAATTTCTCAATGTCTCCCTTTGTGTCAGTGCTAATTATGACGCCACTATTTCTTGTTTTGCGTAATCCTCTTACTTGTAGTTTCATTTCTTCAGGACAGATAATTTTTTGGACTAGGGTCTTGGTGTCTTCGCTGGATTGGTTTTTGTTATTGGGATAGATAGCAACTGAGCTCAAGGTCGGCCTCTGTATGTAATTGTTGGAACCCTTTTTCACCATATCAGCAAATGACGTCCCGGGCGGATGTTTGGTGGACTCGTCAATAGTTTGTTTGAGGTCAATTATTTTTTGGGAGAGGTTAGCTTGTTCCTGGAGGCATTGGGCTGCTATGTTGGCTTTTACGGCTTTAATTTTTAGCGCCTGATATTGGACTGCCAATTGGGAGGCACTGTTGTCCCACTTTCCGGCATAATGAGCTAATTCGTAGCTTCTGCTCCGAGTTCAACTTGCCTTCTGATGCGATAGTACATACCTCATTCAGATACTGATCAATAGAGGACATCCAATTTTGCATCTCGGTGGTTGAAATCGCCTCCATCCTGAATTGTTCTTGTGGCATTACAATAGGTGTCGGTACGGGGGTCGGCGTCGACGGCGGTGTACGGAAGGTCCTGTTCCCTTTAGTAAATGGACTATCTTCCATATTGCTTCTCTCTCTTTTCTTTTCACTCACAATAATTAAACATTATAGTGAAATTCAAACACAATGTTCAGTAACAAAAGAAAACGAGGTCACAAGTCAGCTAATTTCAATTTGTTATTTTTATTTTTATAAACACGTCTGATCGCAACTAAGGTAGAATGTATCATGTAAATGCTCCCATGATATCAAAAAACACAATGAAGACCTGATGTTTTTTAAAAGAATTATAGATGTCAAGATGCAAATGAGATATACTCTCTCTTGATGATCTACCTCTACGAAATCCATATTGATTGGAAGGTAATAAATTATTAGTATTAGTAATAAAAAAATCTAGTCTTTGCTTGATCAACTGCTCAAATATCTTAGCCATGCAAGAAGTTAAAGCTATTGGACGATATGAATCTGGTTCATATCTGTTTTTGTTGGGTTTAACAACAGGAATCAAACAGTCAGTTTTCCAGTCAGAAGGAATCAATAAATTAGACCACAATAAGTTGAAAATACTCAAGATAACATGCTTCGAATTCTTGGAACATTTTTTTATTACTTTATATGGTAACCCATCGAGGCCAAATGCTGTATCTCTTCTACTATTAACAGCTGAAACAAATTCTTGAAAAGAGAAGGGATTTGTCATGTGACTAGTATTGCTAGCAGAGACATAATTAGTATTTAAATCAAGAGAGGCCTCAACAATAATCCGGTGTATATTTTTTAAGAAACTCATGTACCCAAGATGTATCTGAACAGTTGTTATTTACAAAAGACCTATTAATTTTTTTTACTAATTGGAAAATTCTACTTAAAGGAGTTGTTGGATTAAAATTTTGACAAAAAAATTCCCAACTTAATTTCTTTTCTGTAGTAATAGTAAATTTTTTAAGTGCTTGCATTTTCTTAAAATTAATGTAATTTAGCTCAGTTGGGTTATTTTTAAATTCTACATATGCTTTTCGAGAATTCTCAACAGCCACCAAACATTTGTTATTCCACCAAGGAAGGGGAATTCAATTTTTTTTATTTAAACAATATAAAGCAGTTGTACTTGTTTTTCTTCTAGGAGCAGGGGAAGAAAGGGTTATTGCTAAATGAATGCAATGAATTAAGTCATTATAAGACTTAAGAGGATTCTCAAAATCAATACTAAAACCCTCCAACAAAGTATCAAGGTGAGTTTGATAATTTTCCCAGTTTACCATACGATAATTATGATAGAAATTACTGTTAACAGAATCTAAAGGAGAATTTACTAATCCGACCGTCATTTTTGTAATTACAGGTAAATGATAACTGCCAAGAGGATCATCATATACGGACCATTCACAAACTAATGCTAAAGAAGGTGAAACTATTGTTAAATCAAGAGCATTTTTCTGCCATCTATTAGTGACAGTAGTTGTCATTTGGCCTGTGTTTAACAGTACAAGATTATTACTATCAATACACTCAAGAATTTCTCTTCCTCTAAAATCCGTACTACTACACCCCCAAGCAGAATGCTTGCCATTAAAATCTCAAGCTAAAAATAAGGGACCAGAAAGACTATTTATTAAATTATCTAATTTTACTTTACTGAAGGGTGGAACACAATTTCCAGGACTATAGAAACTAACTATGGTCATTTCTTTATTTTTACCATATTGTATTCTAATAGCTATATTTTGAATAGAATCATCAAATACTGTATTAATTTGTCTAAATTGTAAAGTGTTATGAACTAAAATTGCAACCCCATTGTGATCATTACCTGAGTCTAATTTAACTGTAGTATATCCTTTAATATTAAATGTATGAGATGGCTTAAGCCATGTTTCACGTAAAATAGCTATATGTATATTATTATCAAATAAAAAATAAGTAAGATTATTCCGATTACTTCTAATGCTCTGTGCATTCCATTGTGCAATGTTTAGCTGATCCATTATAATTAAGTTAATTTATTATTGTTATTATTTATTTATTTTATTTATTTATATCTTTTCCACTTAGAATCATAAGCAATTTTGGAACAACTAGAACCGTCGCAATCAATCGGAAAAGAAGCCTAATGATTTCAGGCAACGAAAATTGAATAATAATAACAGAAAAAATATATATAAAAATATATATATATATTTATATATATACAGGGTTATTTTTAATTAGTTGAGCACCTTTTGCAGGCAGCCTCTCTACATCAATCCCAACAACATTTGTTCTACGACTTTTAAAAAATCTTGATAAATAACTCAGAATAAACGAACAAAAAAAATTTTTGCTCCCTCGATTATTTATTACTCTGTATTTTGTAAGCAGTCTAAAGTAAAGGTCGCGGCAGGCTAGCGAAAGTCAGAAACTGTTAAACGCGCGCGCCAGCTTTTTTCGTATAGCTTCATCTCTTTTACACCATGTTGCTATGGAAATACTAAATAATCAAAATGACAAGTATGTGGATTACAAAACACAATTTACATTAACCAAAAATAATATTATCGGTTTAGAGTTTTATAATTACATAATGAACATTTATAACATGAAGAAGAAATTATGAAATGTAATTTATAATATTTTTAAAATACATTGATTGTCTGAAATAGAAGAAGTAAGAATGAAAAGAAATACGAGTTTTGGCACATTTTCCGAATAGGACCCGCCCCCTGAACGTAATTTATGGATATATTCATACACTAGGAGGGGTGGGGGTGATATATACAAAATCTTAGCTAGCGAAAATGACTCTAACCTTTTTTTTTTTTTTTTTTTTTTTTTTTTTTTTTTTTTTTTTTTTTTTTAACGTCTGGAATCCTCCTAGGATGCCACCTCAATCTAGGGGAAGATGGAGGTGGGTATGTGGGACATCAACCCACTAAACCAGACGGTCAACATCGCACCGCCATAATGGAGCGCCACGGGAACGCTTGCGCACACATCCGCGTTGCTCCGACGGTAGGCTGCATATAGCGGCCACTCTCTCAAGGAGTGACGCGACCAATTGACCGGATCGCGTCCCACTCCGGTGGTCGACCTGTTGGCCTGGAGGGCTCCCCTTCCCCCCAGCAAGCCGACCGTCAGATCGAGGCTCCTTCTTCACCGAGAGCTTGCTGCACTCAGAATCAAGGAGTTTCGATCCGACCACCACCTCACTCGGGCTAGGGCGGCAGGCGGCGCTCGTGAGCGACACGCCTGCGCCCCACTCTCCTCCGGCGCATCGGAAGAGCGGCTCCGTCCTCCTCCCTGAGCCGCTCCGCCGCTTCCTTCTGCGACATCACGACCTCGCAGAAGGAGCGCACCGCACTCCAGGCCCCCTCGCTCCGGACCATAGCCTCGACCACGGCCCGGAGCGAGAGGTCCGCCCCTACCGTGTCCACGAGTGTAGCACGCGGCTCCGCCCACTGCGGGCAAACTGCCAGCGTGTGCTGCGCCGTATCCACGGCACAGCCGCACTCGTGACACCCCATCGTGGGCTCACGACCCGCCACCCGACACAGATACCTCCCGAAGCACCCGTGCCCCGAAAGGATCTGCGCCAGGTGGAAGGACATCACCCCGTGCTTGCGATTGACCCATTCCCGGAGGACTGGGCCGATCGCAGTGGCAGTCGCGATGCCGAATCTAGGCACCATGAGCCTCTCTCGCCATCTGGCGAGCAGCTCCTCCTGCGCCCTGAGTCGCCACCGCGACTCCCCTCCCTCCACTGACGGAGGATGTTCCCCCCGAAATCGGGCATCCCTCCTCCGTCTGTACGCCGCCGCCAGCGTCACCGCGTCCAGATCCCACGGTGGGGTCCCGGCCAGCGCGCAGGCTGCCTCGCACGAGATGGTGCGATACCCCCTGACCGCTCTGACAGCCATGACCCTCTGTGCTCTGCACAAGAGTGTCCGATTTCGGGCGTCGAGAGCATCCGCCCATATGGGTGACCCGTAAAGGGCCATGGACCGCACCACCCCGATGTACAGCCGACGACATCCCGCGCTCGGCCCCCCGACGTTTGGGAGGACGCGACAGAGCGCTCCGGCTGCCCTCACGAGTTTCGGCGCCAGCCGCCGAAAATGCTCGTTGAAGCTCCACCGACTGTCGAGGACGAGTCCAAGGTAATCCATGGACCGCTCGACAGCGATGGAGACTCCACCGACCACCAGGCTCGAACCGGCCGGAGGTGCCTTCCGCGGCCCGTGAAAACACAGGGCTACGGACTTGTGCAGGGCAACCTCCAGCCCCAGCCTCCTCACTCTCCCCACGACCTGGGCGACTCCTGCGGTTGCTAGGACTCTCGCCTCCCGAAACGTGTCGCCGCGTGCCAGGACCAGGGTATCGTCGGCGTAACAAGTTACGTCGACTCCCCGAAGATTGGCACCCCGCAACACCGAGTCGTACCCGATGTTCCACAGGAGAGGTCCTAGAACCGACCCCTGCGGAACACCGCACGACACCTCCTTCCGCCTACATCCTCCCCCACCGACCGGGTAACATACGTCGCGGTCGCAGAGGTAGTCCCCTACTACGCGCCGCAAGTACCCAGGCACGGCGTGGAACCTCAACGCCTCCAAAATGGTCCCCCAAGGCAGAGTGTTGAACGCGTTGGCGATATCGAGAGACACCGCCACCGCCACCCCGCCCCGAGACACCGAGGCCTCCGCTAAGGCCCTCACCCGATTGACTGCGTCAAGGGTGGACCTGCCTCTGCGGAAGCCAAATTGGTGATCGCTAAGATCCCGACCCGACCTCTCCAGGTGCTTGACGATGCGAGCAAATATGATCCGCTCAAAGAGCTTGCCCGCTTCGTCCAACAGCACAATCGGCCGATAAGCTGAGGGTTCAGCTACAGGTCTCCCCTCCTTCCGCAACAGGACCAATTTGCCACCCTTCCACGTCCGTGGAAACCGGCCCTGCCGCAGACAAGCGCTGAAGAGACGCAGCACCAGAGGCTCTAAAGCCCCCAGAGCCAAAGCCCAGGCGCGACCGGGGACGCCGTCGGGTCCCGGCGCGGTATTCTTCGCCCGAAGGCGAAGCACCGCAGCCCCCAACTCATCCCCGGAAACCTCCTGTGCCGCATCCCACAACTCTTCCTCCTCCGCGCCACCATCCGTGCGAGGTACCCGATCGTCGGTACCGGATGGAAACAAAGCCGACACCACGGCCTCGAGCAGATCCGACTGGAGACTCTTGGTCAGCGGGGGGGCCCACGGTCGAAGCTTGCGCCTCACCAACTTGTACGGCCTCCCCCACGGATCCCTATCGAGAGACTCCAGCATCTCCGTCTCGGCCAGGTCCTTCGCCTTCGCGATCGCCGCTACGAGCGCCAGCACCGCCTCACGGTACCGAGTATAGTGCTGACGCTCAAGCTCTGGGTCACGACGCCTCCGCCTCCGGCATCTGGTGTACCGGCGCCTGAGAGCCACGCAGCTCGCGCGGAGCCGCGATAGCTCTTCAGACCACCAGTAAACACCTCGCCTCGGGGTCGCGTGACGTATGCGAGGCATGGCCGCGTCGCAAATATGCGACATGACAACGCCCAATCGCACAGACTCCGCCTCTACTTCCACATCGCCCTCCGGCGCTCCAACCCACGCCTGTACAAGGGCCGCCTCGATCAAGGCATCCTTGTCCAGACGCTTCACCGCCCACCTCGGGCCTTCCTCACGCGAGGGCCGAGCTAAGCCGCTCGGCGTGACGGGGAGTGCGGACACGTCGAACCTCACGTAGCGGTGGTCCGACAACGTCTCCACACCCTCCATCACACGCCAGCCCCGGATACGGCGCGCCAGGATGGCATCGGCGAACGTGACGTCCACTATGGAGCCACCCTGTTGCCGCACGCACGTATCTGCCGACCCCCGGTTCAACACCACGAGACCGGCAGCGACTACCCAGTCTTCGAGGAGCTCTCCACGCGCGTCCGTTGTCGGGCAACCCCAAGCCGTAGACTTGGCGTTGAGGTCTCCGACGACAAGGACCCGACCGGGGCCACTTCTTCCGGCGAGAGCACCGACTTCGACCAGAAACTGTTCGAAGTCGGCGAGACTTCGATTCGGAGAGAAGTAGACCCCGATCACCGTCACGTCTCCGACGAGTGCCGAGACGAAGCCTCGGCCCCTCGTAACTGCTCCGAAGACCGGGGATCCGGCCGCTAACCGGGTCCCGATGGCCACCAGACCGTCCCTGTCGCCGATCCAGTCCGTCCCCGAAGGGACGAAGTACGGTTCGGCGACTACGACGACGCCTATCGACCACTCCGCCATGCTCTGGAACAGGAGATCCTGAGCGCTGGCGCAGTGGTTGATATTCGCCTGTAGGATCCTCATGGCCATATCTTAATCGATTGCCATGGGATCCTCCGCCGGCCTGGAAGGCTGCGTAGAGGCCCTGGGACCCCTAGCAGCCTTACCAGCCGGCTCCCCCCTCTTCGGAGCGGGGGCACAGTCCTTGGCCCCCATGGGATGCTTCGCCGGTCTGCCCGCTGCTGCGCACGAAGCGCAGTGCGGCTCGGCCGAGCAACCCTGGGCCTTGTGCCCCGGCTTCCCGCATCGGTAGCAGAGGTCGCTCCTGTCGACCTCCGCCGTGCACTTCGCCCTGACGTGGCCGACCTCGAGGCACTTGAAGCACCTCAAAGGTCGGTCTTCCAGGAGCGTAACCTGCGCCGACACCCAGCCCACGAGGAGCCTACCACCCTCGGACACCTTCCTGGCGGCTGCGACCGGGCACCGAACCCACGCAGCACCCAGACCTCCGGCGCCGACGGTGATGGGCCCGCACTGGACTCCATCCTCCGAACACTCCCCCCTCAGCGCGATGGCCGCGATCACGTCCGAGCTGGCGACGGAATCATCCAGGCCAGAAATGCGCATCTCTACGCATTTCGTGGGTCTGGACACCCGTACCTGCTCCTTGGACAGGGTCTCCCTCAGCTTGGCAGCGAGGGAATCCGCCTTTTCCGCACTCTCCACCCCGGGAAGTTCAAGAATACGGCCACCCGTGACCGCCTTCCTGAAACGCACCTCCTTGATGCCCAGCTCAGCGAGTTTGATTTTCTGCTTCGCCTCCGCCAAGACCTGGGCATAGGTGACGCCACTGGCCTCGGCTTCGGGTAGCAGCGTCAAAACCACCGCTGTGGAACGCTGGGTCCGGAGCTTCCCTCTCGGGGCTGGCCCTGGCTTCTGCTGCGGTTGCGACCGCGGAGCAGCTGCCTGGGTAGCCCCCTTCCTCCCCTTCTTGGGCTTCGCCGCACTCGGCGCAGCCTTACTCGGCTTAGCCGCACTGGGCTTCGCCGCGTTAGGCCTCGCCGTGCTCGGCTTAGCCCCTCCTCCTCCAGTCGCCTTGGGCGCTCCCTTAGCCCCCTTTGACTTCGGCCCCGTAGGAGCAGAAGCCTTGGGAGGCGCAGAGGGCGCCTTCAGCGCCGGCCAACTGGCGCCTAACGGGGGTGTGGGAGCGGTTTCAGCAGACGCGATGGTCTGCACCGACTCCCTCCTCCTGTCGGCAGCCAAAGATGGCCGAAGCCTAGTCTCTGGAAGGAGACGATCTTCGATGGCCCTGAAGCGAGCGGTCACCATGACCCCCACGTGCGACAGGACCACACGAACGATCTCCTCCAGATTCTTGGCCTGAGGATGCGCTACAGGGAGCGCAGCCCCCGTCAAATCCGTGGGAGAGGACGCCGGACTTCCCTGCTTCCGTGCCCTCTCCATGTCCGCCTTCAAGGTGGACATCTCCTTGCGGAGATCGTCCATCTCGCTCTGCAGGCGAACGTTGTCCGCCTGCAGCTGGCGCGTCTCCTCCGTGATCGTTCGTGATCCCAGGACTTCGACGGCATTGGCTATAGAAGCCACCGCGTCCTTCAGACCGCGAACGATCGTCCCCTTCAGGTTCTTAGACTTCGTGGCGATTTTGGCTATGATCGCCAGGTCGTCTATCACCTGCTGCTTCGTCAGGGAAGTGGACCTGTTACCAGGTCCGACCCCCGACTCAGCCCTCTCCGAAGCGGCGGATACCAGATCAGCGGCTCGCGATTCCCGCATCTTGCGGGTCTCGGAGACGCACTGCTCCAGGTCCTCCTCCGCTTGTACCAAGAACTCTTCCCGCTTCGCAGCGAGAAGAGCTCTCTTCGCCTCCGCCAACCCCACGTACTCCCCGGTTGTTGGTGGCCGTCCCCTGCCCCTCCTAGCCGCAGACGCAGGCCGCGCCGGTTCCTCGTCGGACAATGCCGACTCGGAACTCGGGTGTCGCCTCTTGCGCCACAGCTTCTCGGAGCTCAACGAGCGTCGAGGTGCAGAGCTGCAGTCCGAGTCCATGGACTCGTCCTGCCTCCCCACACTCGACTCCCGACTCCTCGTGACACTCCTTGTCACCCTCCTCCTCGACTCCTCCCCTTCCTTCGTCTCCTCCCTTTGTGGTTTTTTATTTAAATGATCCATATATGATCCCACGAGTATGGTAGGAAATAAAAAGTCCACCCCGGCAGAGCCTCCATGCCCGGGTAACCCTAATACGCCTGGGATGGCGGGTGGTATCCCAGGGTTGAGCGCTAGCGACTGATGAACTCCCCAGCCTCTCGTATACACGAGCACCCCGACGTCACGCTGCGAAACGCCGAGAATTGAGGATTTTTTAAAGAGGTTAACTCCTCGCGGTCCGGCCAATTAAGGCAAGTCCCTCGCTCCCTAGCAGGCCGCTAGACATGCCAACGACACCTGTTCGGGTTTGCGACTCGACGGTGGCAAAAAATGCCTGCCCGGCTGCACAGTTAAGTACCCACCGAACCCATCGACCGACCGGCAACAGGGCCACCAAAAACGGCGACTTCTGATCCGGTCTTGCCCTCGACCATTCGCCACTGGCATCGGGTCCGGGCCAACACACACACACCAGTACTAGCTACGATAACTAACTACATGGAACCGTTCGCCACCGAGCAAGATGAAAGTCACCGTGCGCGAACCGGCATCGGGTCCCACCCGCTAACTACCACTAACTACTACCGGCCACGGCTACCCAGAACCATTCGCCACCGAGCACGTTGTAAAAACAACAACACCGGCAACCGGCATCGGGTTCGGGTCGCCCTCAGCGGACTCCATCCCCTACTGCGCGGGCCCCCCGAAAGGGGCACTAGCAAGGGGCTTATAACGGTGTCACGCTCGACCCGACCGAAGAGTCTCCCACACAGTCTGCTCTGCTGAAAGGCAGGAGGACCGGGAATCGGGACCCCTCAGTCACACCACTAACTACTACCAAATCTCAACTAGACTACCAATGGTCACTCGCCTCCGGGCACGTTGGAAAACCAAACGGGCCCATAGACTTGCGACCGGGCTAAAAACCAGGAAAATATAGTAGCAAACACCACCTCAAACCTCCAGAGCGACCCACAACCATTCGCCACCGAGCACGTTGTAAAACACCACACCGGCAACCGGCATCGGGTTAGGGTCGCCCTCAGCGAGCTCCATCCCCTACTGCGCGGGCCCCCCGAAAGGGGCACTAGCAAGGGGCTTATAACGGAGTTTCGCTGCTCCTCCCGACCGAAGAGTCTCCCACACAGTCTACTCTGCTGAAAGGCAGGAGGACCGGGAATGACACATTCAGTCACACTCCTAACTACTACAAATCTCAACCAGACCGCCAATAGCCACACGACCACGATCACGTCGGAGAACCCGACGGGACCGTAGACTTGCGACCGGGCTAAAAACTAGGAAAAAAGAGTAGCAAAACACCCCCTCCACACGTCTCGAGAGACCCAGAACCATTCGCCACCGAGCACGTTGTATAAACACCACACCGGCAACCGGCATCGGGTTCGGGTCCCATCGGCGAGATCCATCCCCTACTGCGCGGGCCCCCCGAGAGGGGCACTAGCAAGGGGCTTATAACGGAATCTCGCGAGCCCAACCAGAGAGTCTTCAACACAGTCAGCTCTGCTGAAAGCAGGAGGACCGGGACGACCCCCACGTGAACTCCAAACTACGCAACTAACTACAAAGCATTGCTTCAATTCGCCAACAACCCCCGCCTCAGCGCACGTTGGAAAAACCGAACAAGGCGCCTCGGGGACCAGGGCTAACTAAAGCAAACTAAGACAGCGTTACGTACGCCCAACACCTCAACCCTAGAGCGCCATGCAAGCACCGCACTCTAGATCGGCCGTAAGGTTCGGACCCACCTCTGCGAAGGTCTAACTTCGTCCGAGGCAGCCTCGCGAACGAGTCCGCCCCAGGAAGCCATCTGGACCTCGCATCCCGGCACTCCAGCAACCGAGCATAAAACACTCACTAGAGAGCGCCGGGCCCCACCACGTCAGCCAGGAAGCCGACCCCCCAAAACTGCCGGCCAAACGGCGGCAACCACTCCGTCGGCCATGAATCAGGCATTTTTTTTTTTTCTCACCCTCATGGCCGACCAACGCCCCAACGGGCAGTCCCTACTCGCGGTAAAAGATCAGCCTCCTCCAGAAGGGAAGAGACCGCCGCGCACCCTCCCAAAAAACCACGGAATCACTCCAATCAGTCCACTCTGAGAACAGAGCGGTACCTGGAGGGACCCTGTGGCCCACCCCTCGGCCGGGAGAGCCTGTGCCCTCCCGCCCGCGCCGGGTATTAGCCAACGGCTAATGCAAACCCGAAGGATCACATTAACCGTTGTTGCCCAGGGAGCACCGGCCCGTACCGCTTCCGATGCCACCGGACGAATCCGAGCAGCAAGGGAAACATACGGGCACACGAGGAGGTTCCCGGCGATGACGCCCCCCAAAATGACTCTAACCTAATGTAACCTAACCTAACCTAACCTAACCTAACAAAACAATCAAAAATTTTCTTTATTTACAAGTTTCAATTTACATTTTTATTCAACTTATTTACATTCAATTTATCGGATACACGTTTTTGATGTCTTTCAGTATTTGGTCGAAGGGATCTAAGTCTTTCAGTCGGCACTCGCGTCTCCACAGGTAGGCACACATGTGTTTGTCCATTTGATCCTCACTGAACCCGGATCTTGTGAGGTAGTGTTTCAGGTGTTTCCAACTGCCTTCTATGGTATTGGTATGGGCACCTGTCACAGGATCTTTGAAGTGCTCGGAGTGGTTCACAGTCTCGTGTGTGTAGCCTATCTCACTCAACCTGTTGTACGGTCTCCATTCATCGGTCACTATCTTCGTTCCTTTCTCCACATGTTTCTCTATCAGTGGGATCAGTGTTTCGGTGTCTCGTTTGTTGTCAGGGCATATCTCTAGTCTATAGCCTCCTTGTCTGTCGATCATTCCGAGGACCCAATGCCCTTCTCTGTATCTGCCTCTGTTGTACTTCATTTTGCCCACTTTGGTCTCATCGATCTCTACGGTATGGCCTACACCCCCGATCTTGCCCTCTTCTTCGTAGTTCTTGTCTAGGGCTAACTGACACACTTCACGGCAGTAACTGTACCAATCACACACTGTTTCACTGGAGGTCACACTGTCTATCGAAGTCTCTCTGATAGCGTTCTTGATTGGCATGTCTAGTGCGAAGGCATAGGTCAGGAGGATCACTTTCTCGGGTTCAATGTGGGCGTTCTCAAACCAGGTACCTTTGGCTGCACTCACTTCTATGTCACCCTTCTGTCCGTGCTTTCCCCTGCACCTGAACTGACCTATGCCATGATGTTTTCTGAATGTCATGTCTCTCTTGCACTTATGGCACTTTTTCGATCGAGGTATCAGTTCTATGTCTCTCAGCCATTCTAGGCAAGTCTCTCGGTCTTTCAATTGGTTGCGGATCAGATTCACTATGTTATTCATTGTCTATACTGTGGATATATTGCGTACTATTCTGTACTTACTATCACTAGTTGAATCAATATTTGAAAATTCAATTTTTCAAAGTCATAGAATCAGTTTCGCTCGCTGATACCACCATCTATCGATTTCTCTTTTCATGCTCTATCCAGATATGGTGGCCATTCCTACCTAGCGCGCGGGTCCTATTCGGAAAAGCTACCCGAGTTTTGGCTGAGAAATGGAGCATTGGGGTCCTGATCTTTACAAGGTCTGTTTTGCTATACCTAGAACGAACAACAACTCGAAACAGCAGAAACCATGACGAAGAATAATTTTATTTGTGATATAGTGACGATCCAACATGTTAAGAAGCCTAAAGTTATTATTTTTAAAGTGGATTGTGTACATTTGTCTGTTTTTATGGTACTTATGTGTTTCTTCTATGAGAATATTATACGTCAGAAACAGTCGATTCACTTCTTACGTTTTAATTAAATAATATTAATGAAAACAAAATTATGACGTTTTTTTGTTACGCGCCATCTTCAAGAAATTCGTAACTTATTGTTTTATTGTCATGATATAAATATTAACAAACGAGATAATATGATATGTATAAAGTAAGTTAAAGTGAAGTTATTGTTTTGTAAAAATAATATTTATTTGGTTTCGTTACAGTGCCCTTATTTCATAAACCAAATAAAAATATTGAGACATTCAACTTGTGGACAACTTCTATTGGAGATTTTGTTTTTTCATTAGATTCTTAAACAGTTAGACAATATATGTTTCGACTATTGTAGAAAATATTTTAATAAATAAAAATGGAAAACGATGCTATTTTTTATTACACCTTAGAAAATGATCAAGTTCTAACGTGCATAGCCGCCGCTGCGTCACCCCGCCACCCCGCGCCTTACGCACGTGGCCTTGGCACATATTTTGACAAGTTGCGTGGCCTCTCTTTGCTCAAGTTTAATGCACGTTTAGAGGCAATAAATAAATTTTGTATGGGAAAAATTAAATTTTTAAAACTATTAATTTTAAAAGTCGTAGAACAAATGTTGTTAGGATTGATGTAGAGGGGCTGAGTGCAAAAGGTGCTCAACTAATTACAAATAACCCTGTATATAAATCTTCGGCCTGCCACACAACCAGTCACCGCAAGCAGCACCCGTTCACGAGCATAACACAAGAGCCAGCCATCACCCTCTTCGCACATATTTGAGGGAGGGAGGCAACCCGACTCCCGATGCTACCGCAAGTAGTGACTTCTAAGGAATCGGTGTGATGCAGAAGGTCGATAAAGCAAAAAAATTTACAACAAAAAACAAATTGCGGAGATTACTAGCTATTCGCAATACAATACAGATTCATTCCCAGGCCATACCGTCGTAGATGTAATCCTTTACACTATAGTAGGATTTTTTTATTAAATTATTTTTAACATATAATTTAAATTTATTTAATGATAGGCTTAAGGCTTCATTTGGGAGCTTATTATAAAAACGTATACAATTACCCTTAAAGGATTTACCTATTTTATGGAGCCTAGTGCCGGGCATAGCGAGTTAATTTTTTTGTCTTTTATTAATTTTATGTAAATCACAATTTTTCTTGAACTTTAAAATATTTTTATGAACGTAAATTAAATTTTCATAATTATATTGATTGTAAACAGTCATAATTTTAAATTCTTTAAATTTGTTTCTTAAAGAGTCTCTTGGTCTCATATTATATATTGCGCGAACAGCCCTCTTCTGCAATGTAAATATGGTATCAATGTCAGTCGCATTGCCCCATAAGAGTATACCGTATGACATTAAGCTATGAAAGTAAGTAAAGTAAACTAATCGAGCAGTTTCCATATTTGTTAATCGACGTATTTTTTTAACCGCGTATGCAACAGAACTTAGTCTGCTTGACAAATCAAATATTTGAGGACCCCATTGCAATTTTTCATCTAAAGTAATGCCCAAGAAAGTAGTAGATTTGACCAAGTCCAAATCCTCATTATTTAATTGTACATTGGTTCTAACATTTTTAACATTTGGTAAACTAAATTTGACACATTTCGTCTTTTTTTTATTAAGCAACAATTATTGGCGTTAAACCATCGTACAACCGTATTATTAGAGAAAGTATCTAAAAATATAGCTTTAATGTTTTTAGTACAAATAGTTTTTTCATTTGTTTTGTTTTCAGTTATAACTTTAACTATGGTATTAAGTAATGCATTTAAAATTTGATCAGAGTTTAACAGTGACAAAAATTGTTCAGAAGGACTGGACTTAGTTTTTCCTAGGGAAGGAAATGATTTCTCAGACAATTTCTCTGCATAAGTTTTGGGACTAAATCTTTTCTTATTCTCATTAATTTTTTCCTGTTTTACCGGACAATCATTACATATCGATATGTGATTGCCCTTACAATGTGGCATCTTTTACTGGTGAAGAGCATACTTTGTAATTATGGTTGTCTCCACAAATTGAACAGCGATCTGCATTCTTACAAAATTTAGCTATGTGTCCATACCTTAAACATTTCAGACACTGTTTTACCGGTGGGATGAACGACCTCACTGCAAAGCGCCAGCTGTTGAGGTCGACGCTATCAGGAAGGACGGGACAGGAAAAGGTCAGGGAAACAGTCTTTGTTGGCTGCAAGAAGAATTTATCATCAAGTTTTACCCTTTTCATGAATCTTCTTACCGCAATTATATTTTTTGTGCTGGTAATAGCCGAGTAAATTTGCTCATTGCTTAGGTTGGTTGGGACATGCTGGATGACACCCGTGACTTCAGTTGCAGAAGCAGGAATGTTAGCCTGTAAAGCATGCGAATCCAAAACTTTTTATTTGACAAGATCGCATTGGCAAAAGACGGTCTCTCAAAAATCACACCAATTTTATATTTGTTCATACGAACCAATGGTTTTACGCCCTTATTATATTATCTCTTATTATACTCTTTATCGCATTCGACAAAGACATCATATCCCTGTCGCCAATAGGCTTTTCTTTGATATTACTTTCTAGGAAAACAATGTATTCAAAATTGCCTCCCTCTTCCGGATAAAACCGAGTATAATCCGGCAGTCGAAATTCTCTATAACGATCAGCCTCATCCTCAGAACTCGAGTTTTCAGAACCGCTACCCTCATAATCTTCCCCACCCCCTCTTTCTCATCTTTCTTTTTACGCTTCTTTCCGCTTCTTTTCCCGATTCTAAAACAGTCGTATTAGTTTTTAAAAACCAATAAAACAATTTTTTTTTCAAACAAGATAAAAAAGGCGCCCTTTCAGTTTCTGACAACCGCGCGAAAAAAAAACTTAAAAAAAAGGGAAGTAAAAAAGGCGCGTCGGATGACGTTCGCGCGTTGTGTTTGGCATTATAGGACTATTATTTATTGTGTTTCGGTGTAAAATGCCCGGCTATCTGTGTTATAGATTAATAATAAGTTTATTGAAATTGTGACAGTAGATTTCGTGGTTACGTGTTAGTTTATTTTTTTAGAAATTCCTACTTCTAGTTGCTAAAATCAGAAATGGGATTCGCCTGTGCCTACTTGATACCAGTATTAGCGGATAGCCGTTAGTTTTATTTTGTTATTGCGGGTGCATTGTTATAACGTAGTAGTTTAGTCGAAGTGCGTCTCGACAGGTCGCTAGTTTATTTTTTTTAGAAATTCCTACTTCGAGTTGCTAAAAATAGATATTATCCCGGGATAACGATAGTAATATTTATCTCTATGGTCGTACCTACCGTTTTTAAAAGGCTGGTTAGGTGCTTTCTATCACTTGCTAGAACGATATATATATAAAAGTGCTGTCACTTCGAGGATTTTGTCGCGTGCGATACCGTTTAGTTGTATTTCGTTTTAGAAAATGAATTAGGTAGTATTTAAAATAATATATGCGACAAATAAACTAAAAAAACAAAATCAAAAACTTTTATTGAAAGTAAATTAAAATAATATGGTCAGGTTAACACATATATCTTTACTTTTTATTCGCCACTTCGAGAACCTTTTATAAAAATGACATATAAATTACAATAAAACGACAGCTATATTTTTTTAAACTACTTATTAAATGTTTCCATTCCTATTTTTTTCTGTGCAATCGTATCGATCCATTTCTGTCGTCAATTTCTCTGTTGATAATTTTCTCTTTATAATTTGTAAACCAGTTAAAAAAAACACAAATAGTTGTACTGTAACGAAGAAAACCGTAAAAAAAATACCATGTAAGATCACTTACCGATGGAAGATCACTTTTCAACATAATTTTCTTTCCGGGAAGAATGGGATTTACATCCCCTCACAGTGTAGGCTCATGCTATTAGGTTATATTTTCTCTCAACGAAACGGCGAAAAATTGTAAATAACTATATAAATTCGTAGATAAACTAAGCAAGAACACACCACTGACAGCCAATTTCAAACACAACCAAACAACGAAAATGAGTAAACGGTGTCCATACCCAATAAGTCAAATATGAATTATTTTTTCCTATTTACCATCATAATGGTGATAGAAATGACATAATGGTGACCCAAATGGTCATTTGTCATTTATAAGTGTACATTTTGCTGTTCTGAACACCTTATATTTGTTACTTTCATCATTATGTTTTCAGTATGAAAAAAGGGGACAACTGTTACGCACAATTAAGTCTTGAAATTTAAACTACTTCTATGCTTTAGTTATTGTTCTGAGGGATATTGAGAATCGAGAAATATATGAATAGTTGTTTAATATATCTGAACTGGTGTTATTTGAATAAATAAAAAGTACTAAGAAAAGTACGATATTAGTGACAGCTGTCAAATAGCTAAGACGTGAAAAAGACGTTCTCGATTTTAAACAGTTTATTCTTGTGACAAAGTGTGTGATCGATGACGAAAACCAGTGCAAAAGTAAAGTAATTGAAAGATTATCCACAACAAGCGTTATCTTCACTGGGGGCGCCCGGTATATATAAATACTGATCATTGAAAAAACTCCGAAACCACAAGTCATGTTTATATAAATCTATAAATTGACATCCCTACTGTTGCCAACTACGAAATAATACCAGCAACAAAAAAAAAATAAAAAAAAATACTCACATTCAATATTATAAATTACAATGGAAGATCAAATTGATAATTTATTCAAAAAACTAAAAACTGAAATTCGAATACAGCTACAAACCCAGACAGAAAATTTAATGGATAAATTCACATCAAAAATCGATGAAAAGATACAACCATTATTAGAAGAAAACAAAATATTGAAAAATAAAGTAGTGGAACTGGAAACAAAAGTGCACTTTTTAGATAAAGAATCAAGAAAAAATAACTTTGTTCTTCATGGAGTAGATGAAAAAGAAGAAAACAAGCCAGAACTAATGGAACTGGTTTTAAAAATTTTGAATGATTAAGTCATAAAACGAATACGGAAATATGGGATAGATGGGAAATCAATATGGTGAGGAGACTCGGGAAAAAGGTTGATGGACGTACAAGACCCATACTCATATCACTTACACTCAACTGGCGAAAATATGACATATTTAGAAATAATAAAAGCTTTCCTGAAAACATCTATGCAACTGAAGACCTGCCAAAAGAAGTCTTAAATAAAAGAAAAGAATTAAAGAAAATAGTCGAAGAGGAAAAGGCAAAAGGGAATCTTGCATACATTCGTTATGATAAAATAGTAATAAGAGAACCTAATAAAGCTACAGAAGATCAAAAGGAAACATTACAAACAAAACAAAGGAGAGAGGAGAAAAGGAAAAGGATGACCTCAAAATCTCCGAACACAATGTGTCCACAGGTAACAAAAGTAAACAAAATCGCAGATGGAGGTCTAACCAGAGCTAGAAGCTCTGACAGACCTCCATCTGCGATTCTGACAACTAAACTACCTGGCTAATCTTACTACTAGAGAGAGAAAAGGAACACTCGCAGAACAAACAAGTACAACTAACTTAATATAAAGCTATGAAGAACTACAAAATAAAAATCGAGATAAAAACATACAAACAGACAAAACAACAAACAAAGCTACAACCAAAGGCCCCAATCCGGCTGGTCACCGTGGGGCTTCTGACCAAAACCCTCCAAAACCAAACCAAAAACTGGATGAACACTGCTAAAAACAGAGAAAAATAGAAAAAGACGGAGGAGGCTTTTACCCATATTGGGGTCAAAACATAAACTTACTTTAAAAACATATGTATATATTTAAATTGTAATGTAAGCAACTATAAATAATGTATTGTAGGTGTATTGTTTTGAAAAATAAAGCTTATACTATACTAAGAAAAGTACAAGATCTATCAAATATGAGAGGCACAAAGTAGCCGGAACAAAAATGGAAAAGGACGACAGGATAGCAATAATTGTTACCTATTTTTTCTTAGTATCCACTCTATTGATACACTAGTCAGTGTCCACCTTAACTTGGGGATTGTCAGTCTGTGTTGATTTAATAGACTTAACGCCACTTAAAACTTGTTGCAGAACCAAAATTAAATTGATCCTGAGAGAAAATCCTTTGAAAGCTTCTAGACGGCATCTTGATGATAATTACACCATTTTGGGTCAAAACATTTCTAATGTCAAAGTGCTAACTAATAGTTATGAACCAGCTTTATTTATGTTTAGTTAAAAATTCAGCCAACACATAGTTAGGGACCCTTTAAGAGATATCTTCTTACGCCAGGTAAGTGTCTTCAAGTCCAGTTCGCTGTATTTTTTAAAGATGGGGCGATACTTATTATAATCAGAAGTTTCTAAGCCGATAAAATGATTTGAAAGAGGTCACCTTTATGTTAGGAATTTGCAGGATTTCTTCCTCATCCTGCTTTTCAGAAACACCAGAGAGAAGAAGAAAAATTTTCTCTTGTATATCATTTCAACTATATATTTATTCCTAATAACTTCATCAACTTGCCACTAAAATAGCAACAAGACAATATAAACATTTTAAGACTAAGACGGAACATAGTGACATGATGATGGTGAATTGCCAGATAATTGCAGTTCGAAACCATACCAGCCAGCCATGCTAAAAATTGTGCATTTACGGACCTATGTACCTCGGCAATGGATTCAATCTCGCCATAATTTTAGTACATATTTATTTATGATTAAGTAGTTACATTAAATAATGTTTTGTAATTAAAGTAAACTTAAAACAAACTTATATATTTTGTTACAGGTGATTCTGGATATGCACAATATTCATATTCAATGATGCCAGTGCAGACTGCAGAAAATGGGACTCCTGCCCACTACTATAACCAACTTCATTCTACAGCTCGGAACACTGTAGAGAAAACAATTGGGATATTAAAAGGCAGGTTTAGGTGCCGGTTGGTGCACCGAGTTCTTCACTATGATGCAGACATGGTTGCGAAAATTGTAGCAGAATGTTGTGTGCTGCACAACATTTGCAACTGCGCTGGTCTGCCTGCACTGGCACTGCATGACTTGGACCGTGAACTTGAAGCTAGCTTCTATGCTATTTCAAACCAAGTCCTCAGAGAAGATTTTTTAGCGAAGCTGCAATAGAGCAATCTTGTTGTCAAGATTTAATTAACAATTTATGGCGTTCAAGAAATTTGTATAGATAAAGTATGTTGTGTCTAGTGATAAGTGTAATAAAAAATGCTATTACGTTGTATAACATCTTTTCTTTCTTTCCAGTTATAGGAATCAATCTGTAAAATTTAAGAATTGACCCTGTAGTTGTGACGGAGGCAACCGTCTTAGATATCTTGGACGTTGATGAACTAAAGATGCTAAAACAATAAAATTAAGTGTAAAACAAAAAATCAAATATAAATTCCTTTTTCATATTAGTAAACAATAGTAGTTTCATATTTAAAAATTAATATTACTTGTATGTGCCTGAGCCAGAAGAAATTAGTAGCTGTAATAGGCTTGTCTGATCTACCTGACTGTTGGGAATCACCTAAAAGAATATATTGTATGCATTACAATAATAAAATAAAAAAAATAAAAATAAAAAAGCCTTTATTTGACCATGCTTACAACTGTACTTATTACTACTTATGCACTACTTTGTGTCTATACTTAACTACTTATTATACTACATGACTTAAATTCTATGAATCTATATATAATTTTTATGTAATATTTATTATTTTGTTATGCATTAAGCATGATCCCCAAGTTGGGTAAAGGCCTCCTCCAAAGATGCCCACTTTCCTCTGTCCTGCGCTATTTGCAACCAGTTTGAGCCAGCTACTTTTTTAATATCATCCTCCCAACGGGTATAGGGTCTTCCTCTTTTTCTTTTTCCCTGAGGTCCTTTCCATATGGTAGTGTTGTATGTCCACCTATTATCTCCGAGTCTCGCTATGTGGCCGGCCCATTTGAATTTTAATTTCTGTGCATGACTCAAGGCATTAGTGGCTTTTGTTATAGATCTTATTTTTGTATGCCGAATCTTATCTAGTTTTTTTACCTTGAGCATGCTTCTCTCCATTCCTCGCTGGCAGGACGTGATCTTGCGCTTTACTTTTGCCGTAAATTTCCATGTCTGACGCCCATAAGTCAAACATGGTAATAGGCTAGAATTCATTATTTTACTTTTTAATTCTATTGGCATGTTGCTTTTGAAGATTTCTTTCAAACTCCAATATTTGTTCCAGGTTCTCTGAATTCTTCTTTCAATTTTTAAATCGTTGTTTTCTGTTTCAAAGCTGATTGTTTTTCCCAAGTAAATGTATTTGTCTGTGTATTCAAGTGGACTGCCATTAACTTTTATTGTTTTTTTGTAGCTGTTAGTCATTGTCATGGTTTTAGCGAGATTGATTTCAAGTCCTACATTGGCGCTAGCTTTTTGTAGGTCTTCCATCATGAGCTGCAGCTGAGAGCTAGTCTCTGATAGTATTACTATATCGTCAGCGAAACGTAAATGGCTCAGATAGGCTCCCTGTATGTAGAGTCCACAATTACTCCAGTTTATTTTATTTATGATGACTTCCAGTATGGCTATAAATATTTTTGGCGATAAAGGGTCACCCTGCCTCACTCCTCGCTTTATGGGGAAGCTCGGGCCCAGTGTCTCTAACTTTATTCTACCCGTGTTGTTATTATATATATTTCTGATGACTTTTATGTACATTTCGCTTACCCCCTGGTCTTTTAAGCTTTTCCAAACGCTGTCATATGTTACCGTGTCGAAGGCTTTTTGGTAATCAATGAATCCGAGATATAGAGTTCGCTGCTGTTCTCTATACTTCTCTATAATTAATTCTAAGGTGTGGATGTGATCTGTCGTAGAGAAACCCTTCCTAAAGCCGGCCTGCTCTATAGGTTGTCCAGCTTCGATTTCAGGGCTGATTCTTAAGTTTATAATGGTAGAGAACAGCTTGTACAAGGTAGGTAGTAGGCTTATAGGTCTATAGTTACCTATATCTTTTGGGTCTCCCTTCTTATAAATTAAAATAATATTTGATTCAGACCATTGTGTAGGAGTTTCGGATTTTTGTAATATCAAATTGAATAACTCCGCGAGTGGTGTTGCCAGTATATGATAAGCTGACTTTAAAGCTTCGTTTGTTATGTAGTCAGATCCAGGCGATTTTTCTAGTTTTAGTCTTTTTATAGCTTCTACAATTTCTTTTTCATCAATTGATTTGACATTCTCTATAATTTAACTATCAGTGGGGTCGATTTGTATGTTTCCGGCTGTGTTTATACTATTGCTTTGAAGTGCAGATGTATGATTTTTATCGCTGTAAAGGTTTTTGTAAAAATTGGTTGCTGTCGTGATAATATCGTTTCGTTTACTTATGTCTCTACCTAGCTCCTTTAGCTCTTTTATCCAGTTTTTGCATGTTCTTAGTTCTTTGTAGGCCTTCTTTGTGCTACCGGTGAGGTTCAGATGATTTTCTATTGTGATTTGTCTATGCTTTGCATAGTCAATTCTCATGTACTTGTTGACTAGCTTGTATAGTGCAGAGAGTTCCTTTTTCATAGCTCGTGTCTTATTTTTTGTTTTTTGTAGTTCTTTTCTTCTCTTTAAAAGGGATGTTGTACGTTCCGATAGATAGACACTTGTGGCGTTTGCGTTCCTTACTCACTGATTGGGCTGATCCTAAACTCTTGGTAATTGCATTTGTGATGACATCATAATGTGTTTGTACTGTGGTGTTACCATGGCTAGCACCTCGTCCAAATAGCATGTTTGATAAGGTTTCCCTGTACGTCAAAATTTGTTCCTCATTTTTTAGTTGGTATGTTTGTATACTCGTGTATTTAGCTCTCCTTTTTTTAAGGTTGGTTAATTTAATTTTTGCTCTGATAATCCTATGGTCTGACGGGTAGTTTAAGTTCATAGTGCCGATATCTTGAAATATTCTCGGTTGATTCGTTAGTATATAATCTATTTCATTTTTACTTTTCCCGTCCGGAGAGCTCCATGTCCACCTCTTGCTTAACTTCTTTTTAAAGCATGTATTTATTATAGTTAGTTTATGCTCTAAAGCGAAATCTACTAACTTTGGCCTCTTTCGTTCCTTACTCCGTATCCGAATTGTTTTGTTATTAAGTGTTCTTCTTTCTTGGGAATGCCGATCTTCGCATTGAAGTCGCCCATGAGTATAATATTCTTATGTGCGGTATCTAGACTTTTGTCGACCAATTTGTAGAGCTCCTCTATTTCCTCTTCGCTTGCCGCTTCCGTTGGTGCGTATACTTGTATAATAGATACAAGGAAGCCTTGAATATTCATGTTGAGTACAGCGATTCGTTCCGTAATACCAGTAAAGCTCTCTATATTGTTTTTGTGTTTTTTGTTTATTATAAAGCCGACTCCGTACAGACCAGGCGTGTGACCCGCGTGACAAAATATAAAGCTTTCATGTTCTTCTATATTGGTGCCTAGCCGTCTCATTTCAGAGATGCCTATAACGTCGTAATTTATTTCTTGAATTGCTTCCTCTAATTCCAATAACCGTTCGTAAGTCGATAAGGTTCGAACATTGTATGTTGCTATGTATATATATATTGATTTTCTTGGATTTTTTTTATTATTATTTCTCTTTGTTTCTATAATATCTAACTTAGGAGGGTTGTGGTCGTACTCTTCCACGGTGACCGGCCGGGTTGGAAGATGATGTGTGGTGCGTGCTTTTATTTGTGTTTTTGTTTGCTCTATGTCGGAGGAGGGGGCGCTTGATTGCTATGCTTGTGTGTTTTGACTATTATTCATATTTGCTGTATTTCTAACTACATAGTTCAGTAATCCTTGTTTGATGACACCCTCTGAGAAACTACCAGACCTCTGGTGACCTTTGTTGGCTGAAGTAACAGTTTGTTGTATTTTGTTCTTTTTATTTATTTGCGTGTTCGTCTTCCTATTGGTTCCGTTGGCATTTTCAGGTGAGGTAGGTAATTTTCGTTTAGTGTTGTTTTTAGATATTATTAGTTTGTCATAAACAATTTTGGCCATATTCCCCTTTTCTCTCTCTAATTGTAATTGCTCTTGCAGTTCTTTTCTCTTCTCCAGTACGTTGCATTACAATAACATAACTATTATTTTTTAGTAGAAACAAACAAGTTGGTAAATACAATGTGAAAACAGAAGAGTGGGACGTTCCAGTGCCACATTCTAATTGAAATTAAAAGTTTAAAATGTAATTTATTGAAAGTAATCTAACTAAAACGTGTGTGACTTAGTTATATTTTATTAATAGCATCTTATGCTATGAGATAATAGTAATAATAATTTTAATAATAATAATAATCCACCGCCAGTCTTATTCTAGCCTTATATCTTAAAGATTCTTTCTTTACAGCACTTTTTTATCGGCCTAATACTAAAGAAAATGACAAAAATAAAAAGTGAGTAGTATTAGATATATTGAGTGTTGTTGTAATATTTGTTATTGTTTACCTTAGTTCGTTGCTTCCAGGTTTTCAAGTAACCTCCCAAACTATTTAATTTAAAACTTAATCCTTCCCACGCTTTTCTAGATGCATCCCGGGCACAAGGCAATTTTGAAAAGCCTTTGGCAAGGTTCGGATATTTCTCCAGAAATTCGATTAAAACCTCCATTTGATTTCGTGAGGGATGCGATGCTCTCTCCGGTGGGCTACAAAATAAAAATCTTGTTAAGCCAGTTTGTTATGAATAAAAAGTTAAAATAATTGATTATAATAACTAAATTGCTTATAATAACTAATTTTTTTTTGCGGGTAGATGTACAATAAGCAACACATACTTTTTGATCCTCAGTTTTAAAAATTTTATTAATAACTATAATTCTATATATTTTTCACAAAAGACCTTATTAAATGTACTAGTAACAACCCTACTTACGTGGGTAAGAATTTACTTTAGCAAAAAGAGATTTTGATATATTCCGACAATACTCATCGAGCTGAGTTGATTGACACCACTCTCATTTGGCGCAGACGAGAAATAAGAAAGTTGTTTTTTTTTAAATTCAATGGAATACTGACACCTTTTTTTTTTTTAACGTCTGAAATCCTCATGGATACACACCTCCATCTAGGGGAAGATGGAAGCGGTTATGTGAGACTCTTACTCACTAAACCAGACGGTCCAACACCTCTCCGTCATAATGGAGCGCCACGAGGACACTTACGCACACATCCGTTGCTCTGACGGCAGGCCGCGTGAGCGGCCACCACCCCCATGGAGGGACGCGCCCGGTTGACTTGAGCGCGCCCCACTTCGGTGGCCGGCTTGAAAAATCGTGAAGGGCTCCCCTGCCCTCAACCCAAGCCGACCGAGCCAGACCAAGACTCCCTCCCCACCCAGACGCCAGCAAGCTGACGCCTCGGCGAAGGTGTCCCGATCCGACTCACCCTCCCGGGCCCGGACCTGGCCCAAAAACGGTCCCGGTCCGAACCCGAAGCCGCCACCAGCGGCTGGTGTACGCCGCAGGCGACCCCCCGATGGAGACCACTTCGAGGCACGAGGCCGGCAAAGGTACGCTAATCTGCGCCGCAATTTAAACTGCCGCCTGCAGACGACGCAGGAGATGCGACCTCGACCGTCCCGCCACCCCGCTAACGGAGCCCTCTCTTTGGAAGAGCTCCGCAGCAACCACGCCCGGACTAATCATCGTTATTGCACCTATTGCGCTATTGCACCTGACTGTGACTATTCCGGGCCACCACCCCACCACGCCGACGAAAGCCACCCCCCCGAAGGGGAGTGACCCCCGCCCTTCCTCCCCGTCAGTCATGGACCGGGCACTGACACCCTCATGACCGACCCCCAGTAGGGTAATTTATTATAGAGGTTTTCTTCCTCGCAGCCAGACGAACAAAGCAAGCTCCGACCGTTCAGCCCTCGTTCCCGCTCTGTGCGGGCTTACAAGATCTTGTGGCCGTGCAATGCTCGCTCCGAAAGGCAAGCAGCCAAACGTGCTAGTAGCTGTCCGCGCCGGCTGAAGCCGGTGCCCCCCATGTCTGGGGGGACCTCCCCTATCCACAACCCGAGAGACGCGCCAGATGGCGTCACTAGCGACCGCACACTGGATCCCAATACCAACACATTTTTTTTTCTAACGTCTGGAATCCTCATGGATACACACCTCCATTTAGAGGAAGATGGAAGTGGTTATTTGGGACTACTACTCACTAAACCAGACGGTGAACATATCACCGTCATAATGAAGCGCCACGGGAACGCTTGCGCACACATCCGCGTTGCTCCAACGCACTGTGTTTCGTCCAGAACAAGCTAGCTGGACAAAAACAACTTTAAGATTTCCTAGAAACATTAGTGGGGGTAATTAGGGTATTAGTTGGTAATTACACCAACAACTATTGTTTTGGCATAAGTCATACATATCATCGTTAATGAGGGTAGTATATAAGACAATTGGGTTAAATGCATAATATTATTCGCATTTTTGCTACTGACACGATTGCATCTCCCAAGGTTATTTTAGTAGTTGTGGTGAATTTTAGTGATGGATTCTATTACTAAGGGTATGTACATTTTTTTTATTTAGTTACAATAAAATAATATTCATACTAAATTAGAATCTGAGCGTCGCAAATTGCGTTTTCCTTTTAGTCGTCGGAAATTCAAATTCAAAAGACTATTACTAAAAATCCTCTCGTATCCCCGGTCTGTATTTTTTTCAGTTGATAGACACATTCTTCTAAATTATAATAAAATCTTTTTTTTGCACCTGTTTTTGCTCAAAAGCTGTTTTTAATTTTTTTTCAGGTAGCAGTTTTACAGTCTCAAAAATGCATATTTTCGAAGAATGGGTGAAACATACAAAAAGTGATCGAAATAAGCCGCTTTTCAAGTTTGTTTTACAAGAACATGACCTCAGTGGCGTAACTGAGGCATCTGTGAAGGACATCAAGACTATTATTTCCCGTTTTTCTTCGAAACTTTCGGAGAAATGAGAGAATTCTAGCCGAATACGAGATCGTTTCTTAGCTTGTAATGCTAAGTCGCTAGAAGGTGAAGACTTACAGTTTAATGTGTCTTATGACCTTGCAGAAGCATCAACGTCATCACATTCACTGCCTGGTCCCGGGAGACCGCCAGTGGACCTGGCAAACGCAAGTGCCAAAACCAAACGGCGACGTGTCGATGATTTGGTTCAGTTACAAAGCTCTGAGGAGCTTTTGGTTGCTGCTGAAATAGCGTCTCGTCAATCAGGCAAACGCAACGTCGCAATACTAATTCGAGAAGTTAGTGAGAGTCCTGAAAAGTTCAGTGAACGAAAGTCGAGTGACCTCAAGCAGCAAAGGTGCCTTGCAAGTGATGAGGCACTTGCGTATTATATAGACTCTAAGTCTACTAGTCACGCCTACAAACAGACGCGGAAGTGGAGTATGCTGGCTGGACATCAGGAACTTCCATCCTTTCATAGTCTTCGTAAGACCAAGAAAGCTTGTTTGCCACCGGATGAACATGTGACGGTAACTGAGACGCGTGCTGAAATTAAGCTACAAGCTGTTTTAGATAAAACAACAATTCACCAATAGTGGCGATACAGATGAATTTCTGTTTGTTTTTTATACCCGGGATAATACCCGGAAAGGGTCTCGTATTGCCACGAACACAGATTGCTTAACATGTTGATCATCACATCTGATGCAGTAATTAACAGTCTCAGAGATATCCCCAAAAAAAAAACAGGTAGCCTCCCTTCTGCAGTCTTAGATCTTGTAAGCCCACCTGTAAATATTGTAAAAAATGTAAATATTAATACTGAAGATTATTGTATAGAGGATTCTTTTGAGGATGAACTTAGTGATGATGAATAATTCCTAAGTTTGTCCTCATTATAATCCAATGAATATTCTTTTTTTAATAGTAAGTTATAATTTTGTCATTATTTAATAGGTTTATTGTGTACTAATTAATTTTTAATTAAAGTTGTAAATATTAATTAGTTTTATTTATTCTTATAATATTAGTTTAATTGTTAGAAAATGTATTTAGCTTTAAATACCTATTAGTTTAATTGATATTTCTTACGAATCGTGCAATAAACACCGTTATTTTTAATGAATGCATATTATTTTTGGGTTTTGCATCTTTCATGGGTTTCCAAGTATGTTTATTAATGAAATCATTTATATTAGTATCTAGCAGAGGCTTTGCTGGAGCTAGCTTGTTCTGGACGACACACAGTGCAACGGTAGGCCGCAAGCAGCCATCCCCCCCAAGGAGTGACGCGACCAATTGACCGGATCGCGTCCCACTCCGGTGGCCGACTTGAAAAATGGATGGATCGTCAAAATGGTAATGAGACACATATTATTTGGCCGACTTGAAAAATGGATGGATCGTCAAAATGGTAATGAGACACATATTATTTGCGCAATTTATGACCTACAAGCCGTCATGTTATGCCCAAGTCCTGAATATTTTTACTACTGTTCTAAAATTAACTGTCTAAATTTTACAATAACAGAATTAAAAAATGGAGATGATAAAAAGTCCTATGGAGATGTTTATTGTTACTTTAGGGACGAAACTCAGGGTCCAAGGGGTGCTAACGAAATAGGTTCATGCGTTTTTGACTACCTTAACACCTTAAGCAGAAATAATGTAGATAAGAAGTTACATGTAACTTTCTATTCCGATAATTGTACTGGTCAGCATAAAAAATAAAGTTATTGCAAGCCTATACTCCTATGCAGTTGCTTATTTTGATAATATCGAAAGTATTACTCATAAGTACTTAATAAAGGGACATACTCATAATGAAGCAGACAATGTGCATAGTCTGATTGAAAAGGAAATTAAAAAGAATGTTAAAGCTGGGCCTATATATATACCTGTTCAATTTGCTACTTTGATTAAAAGCGTTCGGAAAACAGGAAAGCCTTTCATAGTCAAAGAACTGAATTACGATTTTTCTATAATCTCAAAAACTACAAGAACAATGGGCGTATAATTTTAATGAAAATATAAATAAGGTACCTGTATTGTGGAATGACCTTAAAATAATTAAATTTACCAAAGAGGAGCTGTTTCAGCTGTATTATAAAATTTCTTACACTGATTTGACGTTTAATCAAATGAATATGAGAAATAAACGTACAAAATTTTACCTTACAGTGAAATAACAATCGAGCAATTGTTTGAGCATCCAATTGAGTTAAAAGAAAATAAAAAAAGAGATCTTAGGGATTTAGTAAGAAAAAATTTGATACCTAGTAGTTACGCAATATTTTTTAATTCTCTTTAAATTTTAGCCTACCAAATAATTATTTTATACTGAGAAGAAACCTACACGATAAAAACCAAACGATTATGTGATTATTTAAACAAGATTTATGACATGTATTAGTGAAGTAAGCACAACTTTTCTAGTTTTTATTATTATGAAAGACTGTTAAGTTTCATTTTATTTTTGCTACAGATGCAATTGTTTTTAGTTAGGTTGCATTTTATTTTAGTTATTTTTGAAATTCTTTATCCTAATGTGTAATGTTTGTAAGCACAAATTAACTATTCAGTTATAAATCTGAACACTAAATGCAAGACTGTTTTATGTTATTTTTATTATTAGGTATATAATTTTGTAATACATAGTGTTGATTCGACTGATTTGATACCATTTTGATAATTATATTATTTTTGTGTGAATGTATCACATTTACACTTTCCTGTCTTAAAAGAAGTTAAATAAATGGCATTTATTTTATAATTCTCCTTTGTTTTATTGACTCTTTATAAGAAAAAAACTTAACTATAAAAGAAGAACTGACGTATTTCGAAATTGGCGTAATAATTTAAATATGTTTTATTTTAATCTTAAAAGTGATTGCAAAATTAATACAAAATGTACAATATGTCAAACACAATGCCGGCGATTCTCAGAAAACGTTAATTTTGAATTCGGTCACTTTCGTTCTCAGCGTGCGATATCTCCTCAACTACTTGAGTCCACGGTTTTAGTCTCGCCTTATTTGTATTTGTATTTAAATGGTTATTTTCTTTAATTAGTATTGTGGCTTCAATAATTCTCTTAGAAGTTGCTGCAATAAAAATATATTATAAGCAATGAGAAATACAAGAATTAGAATAGTAAGTATGGATTTCATATTGTATTAACACTGTAATTATACCTTTTCCTCTTTTTTCATGTTTTTCAGTTAGTACATGCGTTCTTTTTTATTAGTCATTTTATAATTCTTATTAAATAAAACTAATCATTAATTATTATATTCACTACTGAGTTATAAAGTCATAATACGTCAGCATTGAAAGTATCAAAGTATATCATAGAAAAAATATAATTTCTCGTTTTTTATTGAAGTTTGTATATGAATTCCGACGTTGCCGTTTTGTGCATTTGACATAATTATAGAATAGTTATAACAATGTTATACCGAGTTTATTAGTAAGAAATTATTCTTACGTTATTCACAGCTTAAACTAAATATAACTATTCATAGTTTAATTCGATATAACCATTGCATAGTAATTTTTTATAAGTAAGACCCATAATCTTTAGTAAAGCACGTTGCGCTCTTTCAACGTTTATAAATTTAGTTTTTGAGGCCCCTCCCCATATAGGTATACAATATATTATGATAGACTGAGCAAGAGATATATAAATTTGTTTTAGTAAGTTTGTTTTATTATTTTGATTTTTATTAATTACGTGTCTTGGTATTACATGTCTCAGAGTCTTAAAGATCCAGCTTAATTTTCGAATTCTATTAATTACCTGTTAGAGATACGGATACCATGTTACATTTTGATCAACAATCACACCCAAATATTTTGTGTTAGTAACTTTTTCAATGAAAGCGTTACAATCGCAGATCGAAATATTCTGCATATCACATGTGTGAATTCTCAATTTAAAATCTTGAGGTGGCTGTGTTCGATTATAAATACTAAAGAACATGTAATTTGTTTTTAATATATTCAGGGTAAGTGCATTTTTGTTTATCCAATTAGTTACTACAGCCATGCCATCTTCTGCGATTTGTTTTACAGCACACCAACTTTTTGCAGAAAAAACGATAGCGGTGTCATCTGCATATGAAAATATTTGGGAATGTTCTATTTTTATTTTACAAAGTTCATTTACGTAAATAAAAAATAGGGTATGGCCCATTACGCTACCCTGTGGAACGCCAAAAGATGGTATAGTACCCGGCAATAAATATTGCACATCGACCTTTGGAAAGAGACAATCGGCTAATTTCGGCTTCATAGAGCGTTATCACTGTCGCACGAAATACATTTTTTTTTTTTTTTGTCTATGCTGTTAGCCCTGTTGGCTATTACAGCGTCACCGGGGGAGCGGGTGGGTCTGGAGACCCACCCTTAACAAGGGGGGGCCAGACGGGCCCCCATGGGGAACGACGGCCCGAGGGCGTCTCAGATTGAGACACGGACCTCGGCTCGGGGCGTCGTTAGTCAGGAGGGAAGCTAAGGAAATTTGGACACTAGCGTCCTCCGACGGCAGAACGCCGGAGCAACGGAGCACTTACTCAGTTGGGACCTCGTCTATACCGGTATAGACGGTGTGTGTCTGTATGTTGTGTGGTGTCACTTATGCCTACGCGTACACGTTATTACCTACTGTGAACGCGTCGTCGGGGTCAACGAGTACCGACTTGGGTCTTCTTTTTCTGACTAAAGTAGTCTTACGTGGTTTATACTCTGCGGCGTCAGCCACCAGTGGGTTCGGGTGTCGCTCAGCACGTTCAAAGTACTTTTGGGAAAGCCCCTTGAAGTACTTAAAGACATGACGGAACGTATGCAAGCTTTGTAGAGTGTCACCTTATTGCGAAGGGACATTTTACTCCGCTTGCCTAACAGCGGATATAAACGACCTAATATGTAGGCCGCTCTGCTACGAACGGTCCTAATATGCGCAGTGAAAACTAACTTTCTATCTAACGTTACTCCTAGGTATTTTGCCTCGTCTTTCCAAGGTATCGGTTTATCAAAGAGTTTGATTCGCGGGAGGATCCTTGGGGGGCCCCGTTCGAAGAGCACCGAAACGCTCTTCTCAGGGTTTACCTCGATCCGCCATTTCCGCAGCCAACTCTCGAGGGAGTCGACTGCGGATTGGAGACGTTGGTATATCTCCCAGTGATCCTTAGAGGACGTGTAAAGCGCGGTATCGTCCGCGTACATGGCAAGGTGCACTTTAGATAGCGGCCTAGGAATATCGCTAGCGTAGATGGAGTAGAGGATGGGCGAGAGAACTGAACCCTGGGGAACACCCGCCCTGATGGGGCGGGGGGTTGACAAAACGCCTTCCACTCTGTAGCGAAAGGAGCGATTCGACAGGTAGTCCCGTATGATGAGTACGAGTCTGTCCGACACCTTGAACTGGTATAACTTGTACACCAGTCCATTGTGCCAGACCCTGTCGAACGCCTTAGCTACATCGAGGAAGAGCGCTCCTGTCCTATGCTTCTTGGCCCTCACAGTGGCCCCTATCAGTATGTGAGGGCCAAGAAGCATAGGACAGGAGCGCTCTTCCTCGATGTAGCTCACGAAATACAATCATTCCTGTATCTATTAGGAGCTGTTAAAACAAGTATAATTGTCTTCTTTTCTAATTATATTTATTTTATGTATAAAAACATATTTTTTTTCTATAAGTGGTTATTTTATTTGGGGAGTAATATAATTTAAGAAACATGCTTTTTATTATTTAAAAATTTTATTATTTAGGAAAATTATAACTGCACATAATAAAAAAATTAAATAAAAAATTTAAAAAACCCCCGATACAAAAAAAAACCTCTAAAAAGAGTAAAAATAATATTATTATGTACTTATTGAAGTCGTTGCGTCGGGGGACCGTTGTACGTATGTTGATAGTGTACCTATATATTACGAAGTTAATCATTGAGGACTTAGACTATACGATTCGATATCGTATTTGCCTTCTTAACTTACTTGCATTTAAATTTCTACCTTTATTAAACGGTACTAAATGAACCTACAGACACACAAAATTTTCAATTGTTTAAGTAGGAAAGATTTGTTTGTTTGTTTGAATTGAATAGGCTCCGAAACTACGGGACCGATTTTTAAATAAATCTTTTAGCATTAGAATCCTATATTATGATGTACAAAGGTTATATTTAATACGATAAATATATATATGTCGCCGCGATGAACATTTATTGAAAAATCTATTTGATTAAACTCGACGCCGCCAAAATGAACATGTATTTAAATTCATAAGCATTAATTGTTAATAAAAATAAAAATTAAAATCCTCTATTTTAATTAAATGTTTGCTAATGTGTTATTAACGACGCATGATCTAATAAGTAATTATTTTGACTTTAATTAATTATTTATTTAATCAAATTATTGTTGTTTATTATTAAGCAATTTTATAAATAATTATTCTATTTAAAACGTTATCTTATTAATTGTAAATAACTTAAGCCATCCATACGAGCTTATTTATGATAATAAAAAGGTGTGTGATAATAACAAAGTATTGTAATTGACTGGCAACGATTTACCCCTAGAGGGTAACAGTTTTGTATAAAATGTGTTCAGAGCATAGAGCTCATTCAATTGGTTGCTGGTTTTCGAAGAATACACCCTGTAAGTACAATCTATGTTATTTTTAAATGGATTTAATTAAACATTGCTGATGTAAATAATTAACCTATTTTATTTACTAGAACTACCTTCCTTATAATTGTCTTATAATATTAATAGTCATTCAAACTCGTTAATAAGTCATAAATATAGTCTCTATATATTAACATAATTACAGTTATTGTTTTTAAATATAACAGAATCGATGACCACTATACGGTTAGCGATTCTACTCTATTTTTTTATCATTGTTTTAAATAAATCTCCGATATATATTATATTTAATAAAATAAGGATCCACGTGAAAGTTTCGACAATGTAATAAATTATAAATGTTTTAAGTAACATGATTCAAGACTTTTTCATATGAGTAGGTAGGTAGGTTCCATATATACGAATATTAATAAATATAAACATTGAGAGTTAAAATGATTTACAATCACTAATAACATACGATGAAGGGATTTTTATAATCACTAGCTGTTGCCTGTGATTCTTTATGACTACGATCATAAGCCATATAAATATATTTTTACAGTCTCCGTGGACGCAGTCACGGGCAACCGATATCCCTAATAAAGTACTTTACCTCAGTAAGTGTAAAAACCTTTTGCCCTTCATCCTTTTGGCAACGCCGCTGGGAACAGCTAATTATTGCATAAGAACCTCTCCCCCGCACGAATAAAACGTCAATATCTTGAAAACGGCTAGTATTATTTCAATCAAACATGAATAAGAAACATCTCGAAGTACATAGCTTTCGATTAAAAAAAACCGCATTCAAATCCGCCCACGCGTTTGGTTGCAAACAGCTAATTATTGCATAAGAACCTCTCCCCCGCACGAATGAAACGTCAATATCTTGAAGACGACTATTGTTATTTTAATCAAACAGAGATAAGATATATCTCGACAAGCATAGCTTTCGATTAAACAAAACCGCATTCAAATCCATTTACGCGTTTGGCCGCAAACAGCTAATTATGGCATAAGAACCTCTCCCCCGCAAGAGTAAAACGTCAATATCTTGGACACGACTATTTCTATTTCAATTAAATATGGATAAAAATTATTTCCACGTAAATAGCTTTAGATTTAACAAAACCACATTCAAATCCGTCCACGCGTTTGGCCGCAAATAGCTAATTATTGCATAAGAACCTCTCCCCCGCACGACTAAAACGTCAATATCTTGAAGACAACTATTTCTATTTCAATCAAACATAGATAAGAACTATCTCGACGAGCATAGCTTTCGATTAAAAAAAGCCGTATTCAAATCCGTCCACGCGTTTGGCCGGAAATTTGCCACAGACAGATACACAGATACACAGATCGACAGGTCAAACTTATAACACCCCTCTTTTTAGTCGGGGGTTAAAAACCATTATACCCATTCTTAAAATGAGACGTTGTAATACAGTAGCCGGCAATAAATATTACACATCGTCCTTTTGAAAGAGACAATCGGCTGATTTCGACTTCGTAGAGCATTATCTACCACACTACCTATTTCTCAAAATAATAATTAAAGCATTGAAGGAGCCATATTTTTCTAAACTATTAAATATAAGTTATTAAAATATTGCGGACTAAAATGGTTCTATTCCCAAATTTTCTGTGCAATCGTGACGATCCATATCTGTCGTCAGTTAACGTCCACGGGAAATCTAGAATAATAATCCCTAGATTTAGCACATAGATGTTGCAGAATTCATTAGAATAATACTGGATTAAATTATCGATAACTGTGCTTTTTACAACACTGTAGCAAAAAAATATAGAATACTTTAAAATACTCAAATATCATAATAAATTTTGCATATAGCAGTCCTATAATTAGGTCATAGGATGATTTTCTCTTTATAATTTGTAAACCATTTAAAAAACAAAAATAGTTTATTGTAATGAAGAACAACGTAAAAAAATACCATGTTGGATTACTTACCGATGGAAGGTTACGTTTTGAACTTAATTTTCTTTCTGGAAAGAATGGGATTTACAGCCCCTTATAATGTAGGACATTGCTCTTGCTATAAGGTCATATTTTCTTTCAACAAAACGGAGAAAATATGTAAATAACTATATGAATTCGTAAATGAATCTAAACAAGAATAAACCACTGACAGCCGACATCAAACATCGGCGCTGAAGAGTGGAAAAAGGTTTGCGATCATACAATCAAATGTGAAAATGAATATAGAAGCATTCAACACAGTTTAGACAATTACACTACAGATGGACTAGTGATAAATACAGCTGATTGTGACAGTGATATTGACCTCTTTGAGAGCACAGTTGGTATAATGGAAGTAGCTGAGAATTAGAATTATTATTATTACTAAAGACCGGATAGTATGCATTTGCATATTTGCATATGCATTTGCATATTTAAGCGATTTTCAAGGCTAATAGCATATTTTTACTAATATCTAGTGATGATGCATATTATTGCTATAATTTACAGTAGGTATTTGTCGAGCGTAGCGCACTCGGCAGCCGCGCGTATTTTGTTTTGGAAGGAACTCAAAAAATGAAAGAGACAAATGATCGACCTATTATGCATGTCATTATTACTTTGATTGTTGACACGCTCGTGCTCGGATAATTCACCTGCAGTTAAAAGTTTTTGTGTGTGTACAATGCCTCCCGAAAAAAAATGTGTGTCTTCGTGGATAAGTGAATTTCCTGGAACATTTACTTACGACGGAAATGTTTTATATTGTCGAGTTTGCGAGAAAAACATTTCGTGCACTAAAAAGTTTCAAATAGACCAACATGTCAAGACAAGTGTTCACGTCGCAGGATTGCAGAATAAAGGTCCACGACAACAGCTTATAACCGCATCTGCTTCTAGCTCGAAATGTAAACAAAACAACCAGTTTAGCATGGATTTATGTGAAGCATTGCTTGCAAGTAATATTCCTCTCTATAAACTAAAAAATTCTACTCTCAATCACTTTTGGCGAAAATATTGCTTAAATCAAAATATACCAGACGAGTCAACATTGCGTAAAAATTATATACCAACAATTTATAAAAATGTTATGGAAGAAATACGTAATGAACTGAAGGAGAACCTTATTTGGATTTCAGCTGACGAAACTACCGACAGTTGTGGTCGTTATATAGCTAATTTAATTGTTGGTACATTGAAACTAGAACCTTCTCCTTCCTATTTGGTGGCCTGCAAAGAATTAGAAAAAACAAATCATTCTACGATGGCCAGATTTGTGAACGAGGGTATAAAAAAAATATTTCCTGAATCATCTGCAGAAGAAAGAGTATTTATATTTCTTTCAGATGCTGCTCCCTATATGATCAAAGCAGCCAAGGCCCTCCAAGTATTTTAACATAATTTGATTCATGTAACGTGTTTTGCCCATGGAGTACATCGACTTGCTGAAGAAGTACGATCCACATTTGGGAATGTAAATAAACTGATTTCATCAACAAAAAAAGTGTTTCTTAAGGCACCTGCTCGTACTAAAGCCTACAAAGAAAAAATACCAAATGTTCCTCTCCCTCCCGAACCAGTTGTAACCCGATGGGGGACATGGATAGAAGCTGTACTGTTTTCCAATGAACATTTTGAGGCCATCCAAGGTGTGGTAAATGACTTTGACAGTGCCGAGTCAAGAGCAATTTGTGAGTCACAGACAGCTTTTAACGATTCTACCATAAAAAAAAACATAGCTGTAATTTCCACCAATTATTCTCACATACCCGAAAGTATTAAAAAGCTTGAAACTCATGGTTTGGCATTGAATGAATCCATTCAAACAATGAATAAAATCCGCTATCTTAACTCCACGTTGCCAAGTACGTTGCCGCATAAACTTAAAGAAAAGTTTGAAAACATTTGGAACAATAATCCAGGCTTTGAACATCTGTGTCAAATTGATAGCTTTATTAATGGACCGACGGAAGTTTTGCCAGAAAATATAAGCGCTAACATAGCACCCAAGTTCAAATTCTGCCCAGTTACTTCAGTAGATGTGGAGCGATCATTTTCGACCTATAAAAATATTTTGAATGATCGAAGACATAATCTTACCACTGAACATTTGGAACAATACTTGATTGTTAATGTTTACAAAAATATTAAATAATGTTACATGTTACTGTATCGATTTACATCTATCAATGGATAGTTTTCTATAAATGTATGCTGACTTTTTAATAAAAAATATAAAACTTAATAGTTTTTTTATTTTATCAAATAACAATAAATTAAAAAGATACATACATAATAAAGTAAAACATAAAACAAGTATTTACTAACAAAATACTTAAATCTAAAGGAATAATATTTACAAAACAAAAACAACTCATTTAATGTTGCATATTCTGTCAGTTTTCGTGCATATTTTAGGCATTTTTCATGCATATTTGCATGCATATTTCAAGCTTTTTATGTTGCATATTATCCGGTCTTTAATTATTACAATGTCTCATTTCAAGAATAGCTATAATGGTCTTTATTATTTACAGTTATAATTTTCCTAAATAATAAATTACGTGAACATAATGTAAGCATGTTAAGCTATTGCATGGCTTTTATCGCGGGCTTTGAGCGTGGAGACCGAATCCAGAAATTCCGTAACGAAAATAACCTAACACACCAGTATTGTGTACCTATCATTTAACAATAGCGTAAGCGTCAAGTTGATAATGTGTTATGAACCTTATTGTCTACAGCTTAAGGTTTAGTTTAAAATAAATGTTTTACTTGTACAAATGTATTTTTTTCAACAAGGATTTTCATTTCAATGACTTTCTATTATGGTGTTACAAAAGACCCTGAGTACAAGAATTTAACAATCGTAATTAAACTTTATTCCTGAGGTTTAAGGTTAAAAACGTTTTAGCTGTTAATATTATTAATGGTATAATTTCTCAATTTAAATAGGACTATACGGTCCTATTTACATTGAGAAATTATACCATTCTTATTTAAAATTTTATCCTAATAGCATAGGAAAACCTTATAAATGTGTAATTTATTCACTAAAAGATAAAATGATTTTTTATAGATCACACGCAAGTTACACAACTTTAATTAACATCAAAGAAAAAAACTTGGATTATTATCAGAGAATAAATAACAACTACATAAATAAATAAATAACTATAATTGCGGAAGTTGATAAAAAATGCTATGCAATAGCTTTACCGCGGCAGTCTCCGAGTGCCACACGTCTTTTTTTTATTATTTTATTTTACCCCAGCTTAAAGCCACCACTCATAGAAAAATTTGTGGCTTTTATACAAAGAATAAAAATAATTATCAATAGAAGCAAATTATACTTGTTTTAACAGCTCCTTATAGTTACCATACTGTTTCAATTTCGTGCGATAGAGATAATGCTCTACGAAGCCGAAACTAGCCGATTGTCTCTTTCCAAAGGTCGATGTGCAATATTTATTTCTGGGCACTATACTTGCATGTCCTCGCTCATGTGTTCACCCAATTTAACTCTCTGAGTTCTGTTCGACAGGTAATCTTTGAATAAATTGAAAGGGGTGCCTCTGATACCTATTTTATCTAGTTTTGTTAGGAGAATCGGGATAGAGAAGGTGTCAAAGGCTTTCTTAAGGTCAATAAATACGGCAAGTCAAAGTCAAAGTCAAAGTCAATTTTTTTTATTTCGTAGGTAATTTAAATACACTTGAAACAAGTCATTGGTTTTTTTTTATAACTACAGCTGATTCGGAAGGCAGATTTTCCCGTGAGAAGAACCAGCAAGAAACTCAGGGATTGCTCTTTTCAAAACATTGTTATACATATACATATGACTATTAAGTTTAAAATGTTATCACCTACAACAACTCTGGAACGTAAGATAGCCCGCGTCTAGCTAAACAATTCAGTTCCATAAGTTCTTATCGTCTAAATATTCAGACACTGTATAGTAACCCTTTGTATACAACTTCTTTTTCAAAACTGATTTAAATTTATTAAAGGGTAAATTTTGAATATCAAGTGGGATCTTGTTGTAAAAACGTATACAGAGACCCCTAAATGAGCTAGTGACTTTGTGAAGCCTACTTACATGACTAGCTAGCTTCTGCTTATTCCTAGTGTTTATATTATGAGTGTCACAGTTTCTTTTAAATGACCCTATATTCTTTTTAACGTATAGAAGGTTTTCAAAAATGTACTGTGATGTAAGAGTTAATACATTTATTTCCTTAAATTTATTTCTTAAAGATACTCCTGGTTCTAATCTATAAATAGCACGAATAGCTCGTTTCTGCAGTACGAAAATTGCATTGACATTAGCTGCATGGCCCCAAAGCAAAATTCCATACGACATCAAACTATGGAAATAACTAAAGTATACCAACCTCGCGGTGGCTTCATCTGTAAGTTGCCGAATTTTTTTAACTGCGTATGCTGCAGAACTGAGTTTTTTCGTTAAGCTACTAATATGAGGACCCCATTGAAGTTTAGTATCTAATGTGATTCCTAGAAATATTGCTGAGTCCACTGGTTTTACCTCATCACTTTTTATTACAATATTTGTGTCAACCTGTCTTACGTTAGGTAAACAAAATTTAACACATTTAGTTTTTTTCTCATTAAGGAGAAGATTATTAATTGTAAACCAATGCACCACTTTAAAAATGGCGTCATTAACATCATTAAAATTACTTTGCTGCCTAGGTATCTTAAAAAGGAATGAAGTATCGTCAGCAAATAATACTATTTCATGTTTATCCTTTATAATTTGCGGCAAATCATTAATATAAATTAGAAATAGGAATGGTCCAAGAATCGAACCCTGTGGCATTCCCATGTTAACAACAGATCCGGATGATTTTTTACCATTAATCTCAACCCTCTGAATTCTGTTGCCCAAGTAAGACTTCAAAAGGCTAAGTGCCCCATCCCTTACTCCATAATGATCCAATTTCCTGATCAAGATGTCATGATGAACGAAACCAAAAGCCCTAGATAAATCACAAAATAACCCAAGGGCATCCTGTGAATCCTCCCAGGCTCCAACAATTTGCTCAATAAGTTCAACACCAGCATCGGTAGTTGAGCGACCCCTGGAAAATCAAATTGTTTTGCATTCATTAGATTATTACAGTAAAAATGATTTTGTAACTGTTGTAAAATAAGCTTCTCAAATATTTTACTGAGTACCGGTAGAATGGATATAGGTGCCGAATGTGGTCATGCTCAAGACCGAAAACATTCGGCATATCTCATTTGGGCTGATGCTCGAAGCCGCAAAACTCCGGATGTAAGTTCGAAGAAGAGAGCCTTTAACCAAGCTGCCAAGTCCTACAAAAAGGCATTGCGGAAGGCTCGTCTCGATCGAATCGCGAAGAATGGCGAAAAGCTCTCTGTCAGACCAACTGGCAGTCGAGCTTTCTGGTCTCTTGCGAAAGCGATCGAGTCGAATTTCTGCCAACCCTCACTGCCTGTTCTGCTGAATCCGGATGGTTCCCTGGCCCACACAGCAACAGAGAAAGCAAATGTATTTGCTTCTCTGTTTGCTGATAATTCGCATCTAGACAGTGGCAATGCTTCTCCAGCACATCTTCCTCACTGCGGTATTTCGATGCCTGAAATCCGCATCACTAACAAAGAGGTATGGAGAACATTGTGTCGTTTAGATGTGAATAAAGCCAGTGGTCCTGATGGTATACCAGCCATACTGCTCAAGACATGCGGAGCTGAGTTGTCTCCTGTACTGACACGTCTGTATCGTCTCTCTTTCATGACTGGAATAGTGCAGAAATCCTGGAAGCTTGCTAATGTGCAACCCGTGCCCAAAAAAGGCAGCCGTGCCGACCCTGTCAATTACAGACCGATTTCAATCACCTCCATACTCTGCAAGATTATGGAGCGTGTATTGAACTCGCGCCTACTAGCATACCTAGAAGGTAACGATCTCCTCAGTGACCGACAGTACGGGTTTCGCCGTAATAGGTCTACTGGGGACCTCCTAGTGTATGCTACACACATTTTAGGCGAGGCCATCGAGAAGAACGGAGAAGCGGTCGCCGTCTCTCTGGACGTCTCGAGAGCATTTGACAGGGTCTGGCATGCGAGCCTTATATGCAAGCTTTCAGCGTACGGTATATCTCCTGGTCTGATCGGCTGGGTAACGGACTTTTTGAGCCAGAGATCTCTCCGAGTAGTTGTTGACGGGTGTTCCTCGGAACCCTTGAAAATAAATGCCGGAGTGCCTCAGGGGTCCGTTCTTTCTGCAACTCTTTTTTTGCTGCACATTAATGATCTGTTGAAGCCCGGTATCTATGGGTATGCAGACGACAGCACAGTTGTAGAAAGATATCTGCCGAGTACTCGGGCTAGTCGAGATCAAGTACAGTCTGAAAGAGAAGCCATGGTGCAACGTTTGAATGACAAACTTCAGGCAGTCTCCGCATGGAGCAATGCCAATCTTGTCAAGTTCAATGCCACCAAAACGCAGACGTGTCTATTCACCGCCAAAAGGAGCCCTTTCACCTTGGCTCCTACTTTCCAGAATGTATCCTTGGAATACAGTGACCGGCTTCAGTTGTTAGGCTTAGAGATTTCCTCGAACCTCAACTTTGGTCGGTTCATTGAGTCCAGAGCAAGAGCAGCAGCAGCAAAGCTTGCCGTTCTGGCGAAGGTTCGGCAGTACTTTACACCGGGACAGCTTCTTGTTTTATACAAAGCGCAGATCCGGTCGTGTGTAGAGTACTGTTGTCACATATTTGCTGGTGCCGCAAAGTCTCATCTTGCGGTTCTGGACTCAATTGAGAGGCGAGCAAAGAGGCTTATAGGCGATCCCGAATTGGTCGGAGCCAAACTCCAAAGCCTTGAGCACAGGCGTAGAATTGCTAGCCTCTCAGTATTCTATAGGATACATTTTGGTGAGTGTGCGCAGGAATTACACAATTTAATTCCCCCGTCCCCCTTCCATCACCGGACGTCCCGACGCACGGCAGGTTTTCATCCTTTTGTTGTGGACATTCCACCTGTCCGAACGAAGCGCTTTGCTTCCTCATTTTTACTGCGTACAGCAAAGGATTGGAACAGCTTGCCTGCGTCGGTATTTCCGACCGAATACAATGTGGGTGTCTTCAAGCGAAGAGTGAATAGGTTGCTAGGGTAATGCGCCTTACCACCTAAGACTACATTCCACTTACCATCAGGTGGAATGTAGTCAAGCATTGCCCTAGAGAATATAAAAAAAAAAAAAAAAAAAAAAAAAAAAAAAAAAAAAAGGTCTAAAGTTTGTCTGGTCAGACCTAGTACCGGCTTTGAATAGTGGAATGACTTTACTCTCTTTCATAAGATCAGGAAATGTACCACTCTGAACACATTTATTAAATATTACAGCCAAGTATGGAGCAATATAATCAACGATTTTCAAAGGAATTAATTATTCAAAGGAATTAATTATTATAGCTGAGAAACCATGAATATCATTGGATTTTCTCATTTTTAAGGATTTAAAGGACTTAACTATGTCATTATGATCAATATAAGTAAAATTAAACCTCAATTTACATTCGTCTGCATTAGATTTATTCATTGATTCAGCTATGGTGGGAGATGAGACAAGATGCTTAGTAATAGAAACTGGAATTTCAGAAAAGAATTTTTCAAATGCATCAGCAACTTTTTGGTCAGCAGTCACGCTTTCATTATTTATATTTAATTTAAAGTTCAAATTATGAGGTTTGTCTCTTCCAGTTTCACTATTAATCATTTGCCACGTAGATTTTATTTTATTAGAGCTGTTTTTAATTTTGTTACTTATGTACATTGATTTTGCTAACCCACAGATACGTTTAAATAATTTAGATTAATTTTTGACATATTCAGTAAATTTGTCCGAATGGACATAAACTCTCTCTTCATAAAGGGAATACAATCTGGTTCTGCTGATATGAATTCCTTCTGTGGCCCAATCACTTAACACTAGAGATTTATTAATTGTTATATTTTTGGATTTAAATGACAATTCATATTCATTTTTCAATAAATGGAAAACAGAATTATATAGCTTATTGGGGTCCTCATAATAAGGTAAAAGAGGTAACTTCGTTGATATGTTCATTCTAAACTGATTAAGTCGACTAGCGTTCACAGGTACATATTTAATACTATATTTCATACATTTATTTTCATTAAAGCTAAAAGTTATTTGTTGACCGCAGTGGTCAGAATCTAATTTGTTTATAATTGAACTAGACAGTGGAACTACATTAGTGAAAATGTTGTCAAGACAGGTTGATGTTGTAGCTGTGACTCTAGTCGGCTCAAGAAATAAATTAACCAAGTTGTAACTCTGGAATAATGACATTAATCTGTTGCACAGTATTGATTCTTCTAACAAGTTAATATTAAAATCTCTACACACAATTATGTTCTTGTTATTATTATTACTGATTTTGAATAAAGCTTCATCCATAACCTTTTTAAAGAGATCATAAGAAGCTGTGGGGGGTCTGTATACGCTTATTACAACATGCTGCCCAAGCTCAACGCAAGCCATCTCAATAGTTCGTTCAACAGACAGGCTCACAATATCTGACCGATCCCTGTTTCAAGGTCTTTAGAATGATAATCAAAGAGCCCCCATGTATTGATTTTTGTCTGGTGAAAGAACTAGCAACCTGGTGATTACTAAGATTAATCATGTATTGGTGATTTTTCAACCAATGTTCAGTAACACAAAGTATATCAATATCATTACAATTTAAGAACAGCTCAATTTCTAAAATTTTCCCTAGTAAGCCCTGAATATTTTGATGCACCAGGTTAAGATTAAAATTTAGATTACTATCTTTACACATTGAGGTAGGGCACATATGTATTTTTGAGTTTTTACATTTAATTTTATTCAAGTTGCCGGAGTTGTTCTCAGTTGTCTTACAAACTAGTTTAAACTACTAACTATACTAATTGGAAAATATTCCACAGTTTTGATACCATGGTTATCAACCCACTCAGGAGAGGCAGGTAGGTGTCTGGTTGTCCATTAGATTGGACAGGTTAAAATGATAATTTAGCACATGTGCTAATTGTCGAATAGCATACCGGGTAAGATAATAAGTGTCTTTCGTCAAATAAAAATATTTACCAATAAATATATTGGTGTCCATGAAATGGAAGCGAGTATGACAGCTTGTCAAATGCTGCATATACACTCGGCGTCACAAAAATCGCACCTTTTAAAAAAGCAACTTCAAAATAATTTTACTCAAACTTTGTGAATTGTAAGGATATGATTGTAGGATATCATTGGAAAGGTAATTCAATTGCCTATTAGAAAATAAAAAAAACATGTGTATGCATTTTAATTCTTTAATAACAAAAAACTTAAAACATGACAAAATGACAAAAAATAAAATTAATAACATCATAAAAAATTACAAATAAGGCCTTAAAATCTAGTGTTTTCTCGTTCCGGCAAACTTTGGCTGAACGGTAAAGCAAATAAAATTACTTTAATTACATTTTCTAAACTATTAAGCTGATTAAAATAATTGATCATAGCCTTATTATTAGCTTTACCTCTTCTACCTATCAAAATTATTATTGTTGTATTTCTTGTAAACTTTCTAGAGACTATTCTATCAACAATATCTGTATAAGCGGCCCCAGGCATACAGTTATTTACTATTGTCTGATTAAACAGTAGGTTTAGCCGCAAACTAATATTTTTTCCAATCTCATCACTGTACATAATTATATCATGTTTAGACTTATTATCTATTACACATTGATTGGAGAAGGAAATGTTTGAAGAGTCCAATGAGATACATGGGCTCTGCGCTTGAGGAATCAGAGAATCATTCTGTGGCTGTTGGCAATCTGTTTGAGATAACTCACAGTTAAAGGTGGTTTTTGCCACCAGCGATTCAAATCTTTCATAGTTATACTGACTAGATTTTAACAGATCATCAATAGCCAAGGTATGTTCTCTTATTTCCTTTTGCGCTAGCTCATATTTACAAGTTATGAGCTGCAAGGTTTTATTTAAACTATCTAGTTCTGACTGAAGCTGTTGTGTTTTACGTTCATAACTTACTGTACATGAATCTAAATTTGACTTACATTGTTCAAGTTCCTGTAACAATTCTAATCTTTCTTTTCTCAAATACATGTCCTTGCAGAAATTATGTTTTTTTTAAATTAATTTTTGAGTTGATTTAATGTATTTATTAATTTTAACATATTTTTTCAATTTATTCTTGCTAGTTATCAGTGGTTGTACAGTTAGACAAGGAGTATTAGACTTAGAATCATTATTTGTTAAATCTATTGTCACAATAGGTGTATCTGCAAGACTTTTAGTACCTTTAACAAGCTGCTTGGTAATAAGCGAGGAAAGATTACTAATCGCGTTTTCCGTATTGTGAAGGTGATCGAATATTAAAGTTATTTAAATATTTGAGTAATCTAACATTAATCAGCTTCTCCAATATTTTAGACAAAACGGATAAAACGGACACTGGTCTATAGTTATTGACATCGGCTCTATCCCCTCCTTTATATATTGGGGTGACAATACTTCTTTTCAGGTTATCGGGAAAGATCTCCTTATAAAAGCAAAGATTATATAGATGTGCGAAGATGGGAACAATGCTTTTATTTATTCGTTTTAAATATAAAGTAGGAATATTATCCCATCCTGGGGAACTGTTAGATTTCAGATTCATTAATATTTCTTCCACTTCATCACAATCTGTATTTAGGAGTACAAAGCTATTTTGTTGAGTAGAAGAATGATTTTGGTAAGTACACTGTTTTATATTAATATTACAAGCCAATGTTTTTCCAATATATATAAAATAATTTCTCTATTCTCTTCCTGGCTTTACGCTGATACGTAATGATCGTCCTAATAAGAGAGGTGGTGGAGTAGGTATTTACCTCAAAAACTCCATTTCGTTCAGCGTCTTAAGCCAGTCTCCAAACACCGTTCCAGACAAACTGGAATATTTGTTTCTTGAAATTTCCTGCTTACATTCCAAACTTCTTCTTGGGGTTGTTTATAGCCCATCTCTAAACGTTAACTATTTCAATGACTTAGAACTCCTTCTTGACAACTTTTCTCCTATTTTTGAACATTTCATAATTATGGGTGACCTAAATACATGTCTCATAAAAAATGACTACAGATCTAGAAAATTAAAATCTATTATTTCCTCTTATGATATGTCAATCCTACCTCTTCAGGCAACTCATTTTTCCCCAATATATGATGCATCACTTTTAGATATTATTTTAGTTTCCAAATCAGAGAATGTACTTAAGTTCGGTCAACTCGATTCTCCTTTTTCTTACCACGATCTCCTCTTCCTACAATATAATTTGACTGTCCCAAAAAGTTTAAAAAAGGTAATTCTGCGCCGTAACCTTAAGCGAATAAATCTCGAAGCTCTAAACCAAGACGCACTTACTTGTGATTGGTCTTCTGTTTACAATGCTTCTACTGTAGACGACAAGGTTATTTCCTTTAACTCAACCCTTACTGCTTTATTTGATTCACATGCACCACTGAAACCTGTAAGGGTTAAACATTTTCCTGCGCCTTAGCTTAGTCCGTTGATCAGGAAAGCTATGCTCAAGCGCGACAAAGCAAAAAAATATTGCAAAAAAAATCCTAGCGACGATAGTATAGCTGTTTATAAAAAGCTGCGTAATCTCTGCAATAGGATGTGTAGGGACGCAAAGCGCCGTTACATTTTGTCTTCCCTTGAATATTTCTCTCCATCTCAAAAATGGAGATTTTTTTAATCACTAGGTGTGGGCAAGCCGTCTGTTAAAATTAATAATCAAATGAACCTAAACTCAATTAATTCTTACTTTTCCTCTCCTACTTTCAAAATAAATAACTCTCTTAAACTTTTAACTATTCAAAAATTGGCATCGGTCACTCCACCTATCTGTGATATTTTTTGCTTTCAGGACATTACGGAGACTGATATTAAGAGGGGTATTTTGTCAATATCAACTAAAGCAGTTGGAAGCGATAATATTAGTTGCGATATGCTTATTCCTATACTAGACATTTTGGTCCCTTTAATTACGCACATTGTAAATTTTTCCCTTATAACCAAATCTTATCCTCATGCTTGGAAATTGGCTCATGTCATTCCATTGCCCAAATCCGCTAATCCTACTTCCTTTTCACAATTTCGTCCCATCTCAATTTTACCTATTTTATCTAAACTTATTGAAAACGCTGTTTATAAGCAGCTCACGTCTTTTCTTTCGTTAAATAATCTCCTTAATCCTTTCCAATCTGGTTTCCGTCCTTTCCATAGCACGACAACTGCTTTACTTAAAGTGACTGAGGATATACGTTTTGCTATGGACACTAAAAAAGTTACAATTCTTATACTACTTGATTTTAGCAATGCCTTCAACTCAGTTGACTTCGACGTAATGATTGGTGTATTACGCTCTCTTAATATCTCACCTCCAGTAATCGAATGGTTTAATTCCTACCTTCGCGGGCGCCGGCAGAGAATTTGTACCGATGAGGAATACTCGGACTGGGCAGCTATCTCTGCCGGTGTTCCACAAGGCGGCGTGTTATCTCCTCTTCTATTCTCTTTATTTATCAACGAAATCTCAAAAGTAATTGTCACTACCACATCTATGCAGATGATTTGCAGATTTATCGACATACAACTATCAATGACCTTGCCGCTACTATAGACGCACTAAATAGTGATCTCAAGAGGATTAAGCAGTGGGCTGATGAATACGGTCTTCTTGTAAATCCGTTGAAATCACAAGCATTGATCATTGGTAGCAAACAATTGCGCAATAAAATTAACAATGTAAATTTACCCACTTTGTTTTATGATGCTATTCCCATACCCTTTACAGACAAATCGAAAAACCTTGGCATCATTCTCGATTGTAATCTTTCTTGGTCAGAGCAAGTTGATGATGTTAACAGAAAGCTGCATTACTCCCTTCATTCACTTAGGCGGTTGCAGAATTTCCTTCCTCTAAGCACAAAAATCATGTTAACACTAACTCTTTTACTTCCTATTCTCGATTACGCCGACGTTTGCTACTTAGATGTCTCTGAGGAGTTACTTAATAAGCTTGATCGACTTCAAAATTTGTGCATTCGTTTTATCTACGGATTGCGCAAATACGACCATGTGTCCGAATACCGAAACAAATTAAAGTGGCTCCCTATTCGCCTTCGCCGGAATGTAAATATTCTATCCCTGATCTATAAAATCTTTAAAACTTCTTCTCCTTCCTACTTACGTGAACGTTTCCAACTTCCAATTCCACGAACGAGACCTCTTCGTTCGTGTGTCTCACTAAATTCTCTGGAAGTACCTTCTTACAATACCACTTTCTATTCGAACTCTTTTACTATTGTTGCAGCTCGCCTTTGGAACTCTCTTCCAAAACATGTTTTTGAAGGAAATCCATCTGTTAGCACCTTTAAAACTAGAGTTAAAGAGCACTATCTCTCTTCAATAACTTAAATTCTTATTAATATATGATGAAGTATGTATGTATGTATGTATGTATATATGTATGTAAATATGTAACTTTAATATATTTACAATTATTATTATTATTATTATTATACATAACGTATATATTTTATGTAGTATGTATAATTTATATGTTAAAAATATCATTAAAATTATTTTTGCTTATCTACGTACCCGACCGCATATTTATAATGTTTTTATCCTACTTTGGAGGATAACTGGGAGAGATCTCTTAAAGAGATAAGTTCATCCTTTGTACATGTTTTTTTTTCTTTGTATATTATGTTCATATTTTGTAAGTTTTGATGGTACATAAATAAATAAATAAATAAATAAATAATTATTTAGGTAGTTAGCTGATTCTAATGGTGAAGGTTTTATGTTTATGATTTCATTATTTTCTGGTTTTATTTTACTTGTGTATGTTATACTTTTAAAATTTTTCCATAGTTGTTTATTATTATTAAGTCATTTTATTATAACTTCTCTGTCATATTTTCTTTTTAGTTTTTTTATAAGCGCGTTACAGTGATTTCTGTATCTATTGTATGTTATTTTAAGTATTTCATTATAGGGATCATTACGACATTGTTTTTGGAGTTTATTACGATTATTAATACATCGTAATATTCCAGGGGTGATCCAGGCTTTAATAATACGTTTACTGCTTGGGATTTTTTGAATTTTGGTGTTAACTTTAATGGATTCAGAGAGGAGGTGTATTAGTTTATTACTTAATAGGTTAGGGTCATTACACAATAAGTGGTCTTCAATTTTATTCTCTAATAAGTAATTATGGGCATTGTTAAAGTTTTGTTTGGTTAGGGCCATAAATGTGGTAAGGTGGTCGGTTATTGATGTATCTAGGATAGCAATAAAGACGTTAGTATTTCTATTATTAACCTTTATCATAAAATGGTCTAGGCAATGCTTTCCTCGTGTTGGTTGGGTATGACCGGAAAGTATGCCATGTTCTGACAGTAAGCTCATATATCCACTTCTATTTTTATATTCCGTTGTTCTTTCATTATTTTTTGGAGTAATATTAGTGTTAATATCTCCAGCTATGATTATATTTTATTGATTATTTAAAGTACGGAGATGTTTGTCAAAAGAGTCCAAAAATAAGGTAGCGTTTACATTAGAAGGTGAACGATATATCCCCAGAAATTGATTCTCATATATATCGATCTGGAGACAAGAAGCATGTTTCAGATTTATGTGTATGACTTTATGTGGTATTTATTTTTTTACGTAAGCAACCACTCCATCGTTTTGGTTAATTTTAAATAATGAGAAACATGAATTATAATTTGCTATCTGTGGTATTGGTTTATTTTTATTTAACCTGCATTCACTTAAAATCAAAATATCAACTTCAAAATTAAATTCTGATAACACAATCAACAAGTCATCAAGATTATGATAGATGCTTCGTATATTTTGTGATATGATAGTTAGGTCTCTTTTTCAACTTGAATATTCTTATTAAGTTCTGAGCTGTTACAGGTAATTATGCGGGCTATTTCAATGTCGTCTATTTCGTTACATGTTAGTAACGGATCACCCATTTTTCACTTTAAATTTAGGGTCATTATAATATTATAACGGATTCTTGTATAAGTATTTTTGCTTGTGGTAAAATAGAGAGTGTCAGGTAAGTCAGTTTTTCCTATGATATAATATATATGCTTGTAAATGTTTGTAGATATGCTGTAGTTGTGTGCATGGTAATAGTATATTGTTGTTGTACATGTATATATGGGATGATTTACAAGAGGTGTGTGATTGTATTTGTTATGTGTGTGTGTGTTGAAGTGTATAAATATAAATTTTCTATGAATTATATTGGTATATGATTTTATGTTTTGTAGAATAATAATTGAGATAGATACCGTAAATATAAAGTTTTTATGTAGTCATATCTGCAACTTTAGGTTTTGTATTTGTGATTCTGTGGTTATTGTTATGATAGGTGAGTCTTCGTCTTTTCTTAAATAGACTCTTCCGAATGCAGTTCAGCAGAACTTGTATTTCTTAGTCTTCACAAGACCTCGTGCCACAAAAAAAAGACGAGATGCCTTAGCGGTTAATTGCTCAGAAACATGTATGGGAGTGTCTACATTTTTGATAAGACCGAAGTGTTTAACACAGAGCTTCTCCTTACGTTTAATGTTGTGGGCCTTACACATTTTTAGGATAATAGATTTCAAAATAGTTGAAGACGTTTCGATAATAATTGGCATATTCATTTTTTCATCTTTTTTATTTCTTACTCTGTATATGTCCCTAATTTCTGATCTACCTAACTTACAATCTATTTCCTTAGAGACAGTCAAAACCATGTTAATAAGATCCTCTTTTGTTTCTTTATTTATTCTTGGCACATTTTGTATTTGAATATTGGATTTTCTACTTTCTCGCTGCAATGTCTCAATTTTATCTTCCAGTATCGTAATATATGTTTTGTCCTTCTTTGTGTTTTGCTCTAGTGTTATTATTTTGCTTTTTAGCTCCTCATTTTGTGCCGAAAGAAAAAGCAATGAGTCCTTGATATCTGTTAATGTTGAATTTACTTTTTTAATTTCATTTGTTTGATCTTTAATCATGGAATTCAATATTTCTGTCATCTCTTCTTTTAAGACAATTAATTTAGAATTAAATTCATTTTCTCTTTTCCTTTTACATCTGAGGGACACAAAACTTGGGAGAGTTTCTTGTAGATTTGATTCGCTTTGACTCAGGTAAGGATCAGATCAGATCAGGCCAGTTTGCGGTCGCTAGTGCCGCCATCTGGCGCGTCCCCCGGGTTGCGGATAGGGGGGTCTTCACCGGCTTCGGCCGGCGCGGATAGCTACTAGCAAATGTGGCTGCTTGCTTTTCGGAGCAAGCATTGCACGGCCACAAGATCTCGTAAGCCCGCACTGAGCGGGAACGAGGGCTAGACGGACGGAGCTTGCTCTAATCGTCTGGCTACGAGGAAGAAAACCTCTATAATAAATTACCCCTTTTTGTTTTTCGTCTTGTCCTGTTTTGTTGTTTTCTTCTGCGTGTCTCTTTGTCCCCTTTTAGATGTTTTGTGTCGGTCCGGCGGTTCGGCGTTTGCCAAAGGATCGGTTAATGGCGAGAGCGCCCCAAAAGAAATGGAAAACAGCGATTCAAAAATGAGTCCCCAGGCGGGTGCTGAATCCCGCACGACCGCTGCTGTCGTCTGCCCCTCGTACTCTGGGGGGGGGGCCAAGAATCGTTTACGAGCAGGAGTCCCTGCACAGGTCGACACCACACCGACCTGTTCAACTAAACTGCGTGTGAGGCGTGGACGAGGTGCGCCCAAAGGACGCGGGAGTGGGCTAGCCCAGGCGAAAGCCGCTTTGCGAGCCATGGAGGAGGAGGCGGAGGAGGCCGAGTTCGAGCGCGCACTGAGCGCTCGGGCCCTCCGCTGGAACAAGAAGAAGGCTCTGGTAGTTAGTGCGCCGGTTTCCGAGGACGATCTAACCTTGGAGGCGCTTCCCACCATTGAGCCGACTTCTTCTTTGGATGCGCAGCAGCTGCATGCAGTTGCGCGTAAGTATGCTGCCTCTATCCAAGAGGTGTGCAAAAAGAGCACTAACTTGAAGGGCACTATGGTTAATAGTCGATAGTCAATAGTCAATAGTCATTTATTCATAAATATACATTACACGTCAAACCGTTTTGGATACAAGTATTTATAATTATTAATTATGTCACAATTCCAGATATAATTGTATTGTGATTGTATATACATGTCAATTAATCAATACATTTAGTCAAATTTCTTATTTAAAAATTCCTTATAGCTATAAAAGGACTCCTCAACAAGCCATTTTTTCAATTTGTTTTTAAATGAGTTTAGACATACTGCGTTTTTAATGGATTGGGGAATTCTGTTAAAGACTTCGGATCCCATGCTCAAGGTAGTCTTCGAAGCTTTAACAAGTCGATAGGATTTAGACATCAGTCGTTTAGAGTACCGTAGATTATGTTTCTGCCCGTCACCTCTATTCTCAAACTTATGTCTGTGTTGCATGACGTAAATTGCTACATTGAGAATAAGTAAACTTGGTAGGGTTAGTATAGCTAGTTTCTTAAAGTAGGGCCGGGCTGAGGTATCTTGTGATATCTGAGCTAATGTTCGAACTGCACGCTTTTGAATTTTAAAGACTCGTTCCCAGTCAGCACCTCGACCCCAAATATCAATCCCATATTGTAAAAGGCTTTGTACAGATGCAAAATAGCACGCCCGAGATGCCTCTGTTGGTAAGGTAGACGCAACACGTTTTAGAGCAAAGCACGCCGTTGAGAGTTTACCACACAAAGTATCAATATGTGATTCCCACTTGAGACCTTCATCCACCTGTAAGCCTAGAAACGTTGTTACCCTTACCTGATGAATTTTTTGATTTTGAATTGTAACAGACAACGGTCGACATTGTCGACCAGCCATATTTATTTGCATAAAAACTGTCTTTTCGATATTAAGAGAAAGGCCATTTATTTGAAGCCATTCAAAAGTCAAATTAGCCGTTCTAATGAGCTCTTTTTCTAAAATGTCTATTGTTGAAGCGGAGATTACCATAGTAATGTCATCAGCATACATAAAAACATCTACATCTTCTATATTAAGTGGGAGATCATTGAGCAAAATTGTAAAAGCAAGGTTCGACAAAGAGGATCCTTGCGGAACACCGCTGCTAGGAGTTAAGCTGTTTGACCTTAAACATCCAGCTTTGCCGACAACTGTTTGTTTTCTTCCACTCATGAAGTCTACTAAGAGGTTTAAGGAAGGACCGTCTATTCCGTAATACCGGAATTTCATTTTTAAAATATTATGATTTGCAGTATCGAAGGCTTTAGAGAGGTCACAAAACAATATTGCGACTTCTTGTTTCCTATCACGAGCTGCTAATACTTTTTGTATAACATCACGCACCAGTCCTATTGCTGAGTGTCCTGCACGATATGCATATTGATGATTTGAGAGCGCATTTGTTTCTTGTAAAAAATCAGTCAATCGCGTGGCCAAGCCATTTTCTAATATTTTGGCTAATACAGGGATAATTGAGATGGGACGATAACACTTAGGGTCGGCTTTGTTACCCTTTCCTTTATATATGGGGCACACTTTAACTTCTTTTAGCGACCTAGGGTAAACACCTTCCCGTAAGCACCTATTAAATAGTACTTGCAGCGGAATACTTACAAAGGGCGCAATGGATAGTAAGGTTTTGGTCGAGATGTCATCAATATCTTTTGTTGACTTGTTCGCAATTTTGGTTTTTATTATGGTGAATATTTCTGATACAGTAAAATAACGTAGCCGTAAGGACCTGTCCGAACAAATACGTGACTTAATTAATTTTGCACTTGCACGTTCGACATCGGGCATCAAGACTCCGCACTCGGAAGCTGCGTTTATAAACTGCCTGTTCAAGTAATTTACGAGGTCTAAATTACTTTGAAAACAGTTTCCATCCGCTATTTTAATTACATCTAGGAAGTCCTGACGCGGTGTATTAGTTTTCCCTGATTCGCGCTTTACTATTTTCCACATTGTTTTTGTTGTATTTATACTTTCCGCAATCATCTTATTATAAAACAACGCTTTCTGTTGAGTTAGTTTACTCGAATATAATTTAGAGAAGGCATAAATTTTTATTTGTAATAATGTGTTAGAAGGAAATTTAGTTTTCAGGGACATCATAATAAAAAGTAATGCTTTGAGGTTTAATATATCTTCGGTAACCCATGATTTGCGACTATCAAATTGAGTATTAGGTTTATAAGGGAAACATATGTCTATTTTATTTTTTATAATGTTAATTAACGAGATTGCTAATTCTTCTGCTGACGGCTTACAAATACACAGATCGTCCCAGTCTACACTCGCCATAGCAGCGCCAAAGTTAAGTTTTGCTGTATGTGTGTAACTACGCACTGTTTGCGCCAATGGCAGCTGCGGGGCGCTGCATGTGATATCAGCGCGTGTACCGTAGTGGTCGCTGACGTTGGTTACTACGACTGATGCCGAAATACTACCAGAGAAACTATTTGCGTATATGTGGTCTAATGAGGTAGATGAGACTGGTGTTACTCTTGTGGGAAAGTGAACTAGATTTTTAAAGTTATAACACATTAATATATCATTAAGTTTTTTAGTTTCCATATTAGTATGTAAACAATCAATATTCATATCCCCAACTATAATGCAACCAACATTCAAGTTACATACCTTGTCAAGGAGCCTTTCAAATACAATTAAGAAGTCAGATATTTTTGTGAGATTGGATCTGTAGATACATACAATTAATAAATTAAAATCAATTAAATTTATTGCGGATATTTCGCAAATTCGTTCCGTTGATAATTTACAAATGTCAGTATTTTCAATTGCGATATAATTACTTTTAATAAATATACACGAACCACCGTGCAGTGTTTTCCTACGACAGAAGCTAGACACTAAAATATAATTTTTTAAACTTATGCATTGTAATTGTTCATAAGTCAACCAGTGTTCTGTTAAAGCAATTACATCACATCGAAACTATTTATGTAGTAACACTTCTAACATTTTAGTTTTATTATTTAACGCTTGTATGTTTTGTTGACAAATTACAATGTGGGTAGTTTTCTTGCATTTATTGTCCAACGCCGATTTCTGAGTCGGTGGGGCCACGAGATGCGTATCTTGCGGGCGGCCGCACGGCGCGCCCGGCGCTTCGTTGAAACCACTCACTTACTTCTGTGCCTATAGGCCAGTTGTTAGCATTTGTAGAGTAATTGTACTTACTAGCCGGTATTGTAATCATAAACGAGGCATAAAAACTGTGATTTAATATTTTTTTTTTACAATGTACCCATCCGAAGGATTCCTTTTCTTCATGTACGATTTCAAAACTTCTTCGCTTGTCTCAGGTCTAAAAAAACATGCATGGATTTTTTTAACTCTTTCTACAGTTAAAAGATCGCTGTCAAAATTCCCCCTTCCTCTTACAATTGCCCTCTGTTGATTACTCTTAGAGCCTTTCATTCCTCTTGATATTTTTTTGGACACTTTTTGCCAGTCCTCGTCATTATTTTGTATTATGTCATTTTTATCGGCACCATACAAAGCAACGTTCGGCAGCGGGCTCGTAATTGTTTGGTTTTCTAAATGAGTTTCCGCTTGCTGCGTTGCCCTACACAGTTGTGAATCACCTTCGGTTCGACTATCCATTGACACGGCCGCAGCATTCGAGCGCTTTAAGGAGGCGGTTGCACTAACGGAAGCCTTTAGACGTGCGCGTCGGATAGGGCGCTGTAGTGCTTGATTCTCAGCGCTTATTGAGGTCATTGCCTCAGTTTCTGATTGGTCGATTTTAGGTGTATTAAAAAAACACTCTAATCGCGAAATCACTTCAATTTGAGTATTAATTAACACATTTTGTTCATTAACTTTGGTTTCTAGACTATTCGCTTTTTGCACTAAACTTAACACAGTTTTTTCCAAGCCTCTTATAAGATTTTCAAGTCCTTTTTGAGCCATGTTCTATTATTTTAATCTTTAAATTTGCGTGCGTGCGTGCGACGGTGGCGAAGGGCTCTGAAGGGGGCTGCGAGCAGCCTTCTAGAGGTCGTCGAGGTTCTGGCCTGCAGGGGGGAACCTGAGGAATCGCGGCAATTGCGGGCGGATAACGCCCGTCTTTGTCGCGAGGTGTCCTTCCTCAGGGAGGAGATCGTCAAGGTTCGCAAGGACTTTGACGATCTTAAGTCCTCTGTCGCACAGTGTGTCGTCTAGAACAAGCTAGCTGGACAAAATTATTTTTTAATGGATATAGGTTGCAAAGCCTCTGCTAGATACTAATATAAATGATTTCATTAATAAAAATACTTGGAAACCCATAAAAGATGCAAAACCCGAAAATAATATGCATTCATTAAAAATAATGGTGTTTATTGCACGATTCGTAAGAAATATCAATTAAACTAATAGGTATTTAAAGCTAAATACATTATCTAACGATTAAACTAATATTATAAGAATAAATAAAACTAATTAATATTTACAACTTTAATTAAAAATTAATTAGTACACAATAAACCTATTAAATAATGACTAAATTATAACTTACTACTAAAAAAAGAATATTCATTGGATTATAATGAGGACAAACTTAGGAATTATTCATCATCACTAAGTTCATCCTCAGAAGAACCCTCTATACAATAATCTTCAGTATTAACATTTTTACAGTATTTACAGTATTTACATTTTTTACGCGTCTCAGTTACCGTCACACGTTCATCCGGTGGCAAACAAGCTTTCTTGGCCTTACGAAGACTATGAAATGATGGAAATACCTGATGTCCAGCCAGCATACTCCACTTCCGCGTCTGTTTGTAGGCGTGACTAGTAAATTTAAGAGTCTATATAACACGCAAGTGCCTCATCACTTGTAAGGCACCTTTGCTGCTTGAGGTCACTCGACTTTCGTTCACTGAACTTTTCAGGACTCTCACTAACTTCTCGAATTAGTTTTGCGACGTTGCGTTTGCCTGATTGACGAGACGCTATTTCAGCAGCAACCAAAAGCTCCTCAGAGCTTCGTAACTGAACCAAATCATCGACACGTCGCCGTTTGGTTTTGGCACTTGCGTTTGCCAGGTCCACTGGCGGTCTCCCGGGAGCAGGCAGTGAATGTGATGACGTTGATGCTTCTGCAAGGTCATAAGACACATTAAACTGTAAGTCTTCACCTTCTAGCGACTTAGCATTACAAGCTAAGAAACGATCTCGTATTCGGCTAGAATTCTCTCATTTCTCCGAAAGTTTCGAAGAAAAACGGGAAATAATAGTCTTGATGTCCTTCACAGATGCCTCAGTTACGCCACTGAGGTCATGTTCTTGTAAAACAAACTTGAAAAGCGGCTTATTTCGATCACTTTTTGTATGTTTCACCCATTCTTCGAAAATATGCATTTTTGAGACTGTAAAACTGCTACCTGAAAAAAAATTAAAAACAGCTTTTGAGCAAAAACAGGTGCAAAAAAAAGATTTTATTATAATTTAGAAGAATGTGTCTATCAACTGAAAAAAATACAGACCGGGGATACGAGAGGATTTTTAGTAATAGTCTTTTGAATTTGAATTTCCGACGACTAAAAGGAAAACGCAATTTGCGACGCTCAGATTCTAATTTAGTATGAATATTATTTTATTGTAACTAAATAAAAAAAATGTACATACCCTTAGTAATAGAATCCATCACTAAAATTCACCACAACTACTAAAATAACCTTGGGAGATGCAATCGTGTCAGTAGCAAAAATGCGAATAATATTATGCATTTAACCCAATTGTCTTATATACTACCCTCATTAACGATGATATGTATGACTTATGCCAAAACAATAGTTGTTGGTGTAATTACCAACTAATACCCTAATTACCCCCACTAATGTTTCTAGGAAATCTTAAAGTTGTTTTTGTCCAGCTAGCTTGTTCTAGACGACACACTGTGTGTCGGTCAGCCTCCGATCTCGTCGGGGGGTCCAGACGCGGTTGAGGATTTGAGACGCTCCGTATTGTCCTCGGTGGGAGTTTTAATTAACTCCCGCTTTGAAGGACTTGAAGAGCGTCTCCTCCAGGCGCGGATCCACCGGCCGCCACTCGCGGCGGAGAGGAGGCAGTTGGCCGCGGCGACTGTCTCGGAGTCGGGGCCCCCGACGGCTCCTCTGATTCCAGAGGAGGCGTGGTCGACGGTCACGAGGAGGAAGGAAGACTCGGGGAGAAAGAAGGGCCTTCCCCAGAAGCCGGCTTCCAGCAGTAAGGCCAGTGGTGTTAAGGCGTCTTCCAAGAAGAAGCCGAAAGCACCTTGCGTGGGTTCCCGGAAGCTGCCGTCTTCACGGTCTCCTGCAGTTATGATCAAACTGCAGGACCATGCGGCAGCGGCGGGGGTGACGTACGCCCATGTCTTGGGGCGTGCCGCCGAGATGGTCAATCTCGGCGACATCGGCCTCAAGGATGGGCTGCGGATTCGCCGCTCGGCGGCAGGAGCCAGGCTCCTGGAGCTGCCTAAGGGCACTCCGGAGCAGGCTGTTACACTGGCGGCGAAGCTTCGCCCAGTGTAGGATGGAGTGGCTGATGTCGTCCGGCCTGTCCGGCGTGTGGCCGTAAGGCTCAAAAGTCTGGACGACTCCGTTACCCGTGACGACGTCGTTGATGCCATTTACCGCATCGCTGACTGCCCTGACGAGGCCCTCCATGTGGGGGAGATCCGTCGGGGTGGCTATGGGGATATGGGCGTCACCTTTGCCCGACTCCCCACCGATGCTGCGAGAGCGTTGATTAACGCCAAGAAGGTCCTGGTGGGCTGGAGCTCAGCCAGGGTGGAGTTGCTGGAGGCGCAGCCGCTGCGCTGCTTCAGGTGCCTGGCACCTGGGCATGTGCGTGCGGCTTGCCCGTCCGCGGTCGACCGTAGCGCCGCCTGTTTCCGGTGCGGTGGTGAGGGCCATACCCGAGACACTTGCACCGGAATGTTGCGGTGCGTGGTCTGTGCGGACCGAGGAATTGCAGCGACCCACCTATTGGGGAGCCGAGTGTGCAAGGCTCCGCGAGTTCGAGGATTAGCACCTGGTGCTAAACCCTCGAGCGCGGAGCCCAGCACGGAGCCAGCTGTGGCTATGGCAACATAGTCACATCGAGCTTCAGCGGGGGAGGCTGCGAAGGAGAAGGGTTCAGCCCGTACCTTCCCAGCCGTAGGCCTAGGTGAGAGGGGAGGGGCGACCTCTCTCGCCATTGCTCCAGGTCTATGAGGTAGGGGTACACTGGTTGCCCGGGGTACCCTTATCAGAGGGGTGTTCCGCCGGGGCGCCACGGTGAGTGCGAAAGCGATCCCGTGGTGTCCCATTGTAGCGACGTGGGCAGCCGTTGGTTTTTTAGTGGGGTGCCTTAAAAATGGCAGTCGCCGGGTGCCGCACATACCGCCCGGCCATCGCCTTCCTGGCCTGGGTGAAGATGCGAAAACGCATTTTTCCAACGAAAAAAAAAAAAAAAAAAAAAGCTAAGTATCAGATGGCGATTTATTCATCGTGTATTGAGGTTGACAAATGAAATTTCTACTTGACAGTACTTTTATCTTTAAATTATATTTTAATAAAATTGACAAATCAATGTTTTTCTTGACTCTTCTCCGTTTAAATATTTATTTTTATTTTTTTTATTTTTTTACTCAATTGCACATCATCGACAATTAAATCGGTTCTTTTGTTTTTACTGCACCAATAATATAAGTGCAGGTGGAGTTAAATATTGGATGCGGTTCCTTAATTGCCAATTAAATTCCTAAGGGGAGTGTCCTATCCAGAATACTTGAGACACCAATATCTGCGTGGGCGCCTATTAGTCAGATTGAAAACAATAGTGTTCACAATACCTTAATAAGTTGCTTCGCCGGATCGAGTAACAGGGCCGCATGAGGAGCCTCTAAGACTGTTGTATTCGTACCGCTGATAGATCACTCCTGTTGTATTATGCGCTTCTAATATTTCACAATTAATACTAAGAATTATTTTAAAATAAGTTAAACAGACTACTTGTAGACGTTTACACCTTTTGGCGGTCCCGGGGGAAGACGAAGATATGAAACTATAATTTTGTATTTGTCTCATGTGAAAATTAATTACAAAAAAAGACAAACTTGATCAGTTTCATCTATTTTTCCTTCAAACCGCAATTGGACATATACATTATGTATATACACGAGTATTCTTGAATACGAAGATTCTTGAATCAATTCCATATTCTTTCTTTTTTTCGATTTCTCTGATAGTTCTTCGTAAGACTTTGATGATCGTCCACGTTCTCCAGCTGTAGTAAGTATGATATCCATTGCGATTTTACTACCCGGTGGGGTGATGGTCGGCTAAGAGGGTTAGTACCTGGTTCGTAGCCGAAGGATAAGATTGCTGCCATGTGGTCAGCAACTTTGGGGGTCAGCTTCCTAGCTGGCCAGGGAGAGGCTCGGTGCTCTCTAGTGAGTGTTTTTAGCTCGGTTGCAGGAGTGCCGGGATGCGAGGTCCCGTTCAGCTTCCTGGGGCGGCCTTGTTCGTGGGGCTGCCTTAGATGGAGTTTTTGACTTTTTGACTTTTGGGTCCGAACCTTACGGCCGGTCTTTCTGGAGAAGTGCTTGCATTGTTCGAGGACAGGGTTGTAGGTTAGGGGTGTAGTTCTGCTGCCCTTGCTTTATTAGTTATAGGTGTTGGCGCAACTACTACAGCGCCACGGTGTAAAGGCCGGGGGGACGCAAATGGTTCCCCGAGCCCCCCACTTTGTGATAGCCGCATTCGCAGACAATTCGCCACATAATTAACATCTTATATTTGCATCCTGTTTTTAATGTCTAAATATAATTGTTTTATTCTATCTTGTGAGTCGACTTATTTATTTATGTTCCCTTACTGAACATAAAGTGGCGACCGTGAAAAAAAATATTGGAAAACGAATTCTTTGGACGATTACGATACCACGCTACATTGCTCGGGACAAAGGTCACTGCGAACTCGTGGCATATTTGTGCATAGGATCAAGAAGCAACACAGATCAATTTCAATACCTTAAAAAAGACATATCGCACGCGACCGCCTGAGAACCTACAATGGTCTAGAAAGAGCAAAAAAGCACACTTTTGCAGCCATCGCAACCAGCCAAGCTGAGGTCTAGCAGGATCAACGCGCCACAGCAGCGGTTTGCCAGCCAAAAAGTAAGCTTGTTCCATTATTTCTATATCCTTCCTATTTTATATACTTGCTAACATAGTTGTGCGAACAAAGATATAAAATTAATGATCAAAGGAACGCTAATTACCCACATATTAATAAAATTAGTTTCTTAGTCTAAATTCACGAAACAATCTACATTTTGTCGTGGTAATTTATGATTTGCAAGTCTATAAACTGATATAGCTGTTATATTTTAATTCCTTATCAGACGTTTAAAAATTACACCTCTGAATAGCTAAACCTATTTGAAATATTTATTCTTATATACCATTTAAAACATCCTAGCAGGTTTAAATAAATTATACCTGGGCATAGTTAATTAATTAAGTTTGAAACCCAAAGTATTAGATAAATAATAATTAATTAGCAATATTTTGTTGGTATATAACCATTCATTAACATTAATATTAACTGTACTTTTACACGCACTAAAGTGTGATTTCACCTTATTTTACCTATAGATTACTGTTGTTTTTACCTTGTTGTTGTTTAATTTCTAATATACAAAGCATATAAACAATCTATTTCAGCTGTCGTGTGGACATACATATTGTACATCGCAGCTAACCCTAACGCGTAGTACTGTCGCGCATTGGGTCTCCTTGCAGCGCCGACATCAGCTGACACAAACCGGTTTCCGAGATAACAGCCGGCGAAGCAAGGAGCGTATCGTATGCAATAATAACTAATTACTATTTATTAGTTTGCTATTTATTTGTTTTGCTCGTTAATAGCGGTAGTATGGAGACTAAATACAAGTTTTTAAATTTGAAGCGTGCTTCAATTAAAGGACGAATAACTAAATTTATTAACCAGATAGAAGAATTTCAATGTAGAACACCTAATGCTACCGAAATTAGCGTGTTAACTCAGAAAATAGCTTGAGTTGAGGCGTTATTTGTCGAATTCGATAGCGTGCAAAATGAAATAGGGATAGACGAAAAAAATTTGAGTACTGAGTTAGATACAAGGGAAGTTATTGAACAAGCCTTTCATAATTCCCTCGCAAAGGCGAAAGAATTAATTTTAGTTAATAGTTCAACAAAACAGTCCTCACTTGAACACAGCAGCAGTTTCACCACTGCGGACGAAGATGATCATGAAATAATTGGTTTTCGTTTACCAGTTATTAAAATAAGTAACTTTGATGGTACATTCTATAAATGGCTAGAGTTCCGCGATACTTTTAGCTCTTTAATACATCACAACTCTAAAATTAAAAACATACACAAATTTTATTATTTAAATTCGTACTTGGAGGGTGAAGCTTTTCGAGGAATTAGAAATTTAGAAGTTACGGATAAAAATTATTTAGAAGCATGGAATATTTTATGTGAACGATATAACAATGTTCGCCAATTAATTAATAACCACTTAAAGTCTTTATTCAGTATTGAACCGTTGCACGAATCTGATAAATCTTTGAGATTTCTTGTCGACCATATCACTAAAAACCTACGAGCATTAAATACGTTAAAGCAACCAACTGACCATTGGGATACCGTTGTCATATATATTTTTGCAGCTAAGTTAGATAGCAACACTCGTGTTAAGTGGGAGGAATACATTCATGCTCATGTTGGCGCTGAAGACATACCTACCTTAAATATTTTTTTGTCGTTTGTAAGGGGACGCGCTGATGTTCACGAATCTGTTTATCGTAGCAAACTTAATGTCATTAATAAATCCGTTACAAACCAAGCTTACCATACAAAGAAAATTTCGACTACACAAACAAAATCATTTATAAGTACAGAACAGGGTCTACAATCCACTACACATTCTAGACAAAGCACATATTGCAATGATATCTCACACCGTATTTATGATTGCTCAAAGTTCAAATCTAAGTCAATCGATGATAGTTAGTTTTTGTTTCCAAATTTAAATTATCCACAAATTGTTTACGTAAAGGTCATAATAACTATTTGTGTAGACTACCAGGTTCTTGTAAAATATGTAGAAAACGTCACAACACTTGTCTACACAAATCTACAGAACTAGACACTAACAATGAAGGTTTTGAACCCGTTGCCATGTCTGCCTTTTCGTCTTCAGAAACTTTATTATATACAGCCTTGGTTGACGTTATTAATCCTTGTACTAATAAATTAATTACTACTAAAGCTCTATTGGACAACGGAAGTCAATCATCATTCATTACAGAAGCGCTAAAAACAGAATTAAATTTAACGTCATTGGTCTCTGGTGCTAAAAATGTCATTGGTATTAACACTAGTTTTAAACTCAATGCTGAACCCATACAAACACGCGAAGTGATTGCCCGAAGACATCCGGTGTTACCCATAAACTCCGAGCCAAACGCGATAACAATTCACCAACTTTTATCTTGTGGTGAAAAAAGTAATCCGTCCATAAGAATTCGAGGGGCGGCCCTATTCATGAATTCTAATCAGGAAAAGCTAGGTATAAGTTTTTGCGTTCCTAGTAGTCGCAGTGGAGTGGCGATTTCCCCGGGACTAGCGGCATTAATAAATGGGAGCACGTCGAGACAGAACATGAAGCGCAAAGTTTACGAAGCATTGCCCGTAACAAAGGTGGCAGGCATCGAATGCCGGTTATTACGAAAAGTAAATAAAACTATCGTATTAATCGAGCGGAAAGACGTGGAGCCACCTTACGCTCAGGCTAGTTGTCTGCTGTCGAAATTCGGAGAGCCGTTAGGAGGGGAAAGGAGGAGGAGCCGTTTAAGCATCTAATGAAAAAACAAAATCTCCAATAGACGTTGTCCACAAGTTGAATGTCTCAATATTTTTATTTGGTTTATGAAATAAGGGCACTGTAACTTTTTCTGATCCTGCAAATATTTACGTTATTGTTAAAAAGTTTCCCACCTAGTAATAAGAACTACTTTTCTATGTTTAGAAAATTTATTGCACACAAAATACAAAACAATAACTTCTCTTTAACTTACTTTATACATATCATTTTATCTCGTTTGTTAATATTTATATCATGACAATAAAACAATAAGTTACTTACGAATTTCTTTACGAAGTTCCTAGAAATTGCAGTCAATCACAAATAGAAGCGTTGGTATACAGAAACAATCCAGGTAGTTAATATAAAATATCAGTAATACTACACACTTTCATCACCATAAATCTCACGAGACAAATGAAATATCAATTATCAAATAACAAAGATAATAATATCAAATTACAAATTACAATAACTTTGGAGTTTGGACACTTGGTACTGACACCAACTGTTGGTGTTACCATTAATTAAAAACATCACCGTAAAATAGTAACAGTATTTAAAATGGCTCTATCTTGTGATCCCAAGTATAAACTTCATTCAGATATCCGACAAAATAAGATATTAAGAAACACCAGGAGGAATAATAGGAAGTTTATTTAAATTATAAGTTTAATATTTGAGCTTATTTTTTCTAAGTTATAACACCATGCTCAGTCCATGGTGTTAAAACTTTGAATGAAGTTTTTGTTCGAGATGGAGCTATTTTAAATATTGTTATTTAATATTTTACAGTGATGTTTTTCAATTAATGGTAACACTAATTCTCCAAAATTATTGTAATTTGACATTATTATTTTTGACAATGTGCGCAAAGACTGCTATTGAATATTCCGTTGTTGTTGGTTGGTGAACAGTTAATTTTTAGGTGTGGTCTTTGTGTTGGATGCGAAGGGGACTACTTTGAACGGTATGTGCGTGATGTCTTACGGCATCCGCGAGATTTTAATTAAAGAGGTAATTTGGTAGTAGGTAGGTATCGCGACGTTCTTTGGTCTTAGCAAACTTACTTCTTTAAATTCATAAATTGTGGTGAAATGTAACAATCTGAATAAATTGTAAGATGTTATTAATTTCCTAGTAAATTTAATTTCAATTTGACCGGCTATTACGACACAATATTATTACAATATTATTCGAAATAAAACAAAAAAAAAGTTATAATAGTATTAGGTGCGTGGTACGTTACAAATTTCGTGCAGCGCTAGACTGCCGCGCCCTATACTTTAGACTGCTTACAAAATACAGAGTAATAAATAATCGAGGGAGAAAAAATTTTTTTGTTTCGTTTATTCTGAGTTATTTATCAAGATTTTTTAAAAGTCGTAGAACAAATGTTGTTGGGATTGATGTAGAGAGGCTGCCTGCAAAAGGTGCTCAACTAATTAAAAATAACCCTGTATATATATATACTGTTACAAAAGATAAAGGGCGCCATATCGTCTCGGGCCTAGGGTGTCCTCAAACCTAAATCCACTACTGCGCATACTACGAAGCTTGGCCGAGTATTGTGTACATATCATTTCAAAATAGTGTAAGCGCCAAGTTGTTAATATGTATTATGAACTTATTGCTTACTGGTTAAGGTTGAGTTTAGGATAAATGTTTTACTTGTACAGGGATACTTTTTTCAACAAGCCTTTTCATTTCAAAGACTTTCTGTTATTGTTACAAAGACCCTAATTTACTTAACAATAGTAAATGAACCATATTTGTGAGATATAAGGTTGAAAATATTTTTAGCTGTTGATATTATTAACCTTTATTTGTATATATAACAAGCGGACCCGACAGACGTTGTCTTGTAAACGCGTCTTTAATTTAAAAAAATCAAACTTAAAAAAAAAAAATATTAATGAGTCACAATATCTAACGTCATTACATGTACATTTATCATAATTCAACCAATCGATACCGTATGAATATGTATATAAAGATTTTTTATTTGAATAAATGAATTTGATGTTCCAATATCTTTCATTAAATTTCACTTTTTAAATTAATAACGCAGATCGTAGACAAAAAACAACAAATAATGATAAAAATTTAAAAGAAATATACTTACTTCGATCCGTAATAAATTCGCAAAATGTATAGTTGTTTATTCACACTTCAAAGCTCTTTACAAACTCTGTACTCAGTACTTCTTGATTTAATATTTAATTCAGCACGTGGATGAAAATAACACAATAATAAAATATTTTTCTCAGTTCTATCGAAACGCAACTGTCAGGGCAGACTTTATAATTAAAATATAATGTTGTGGAACAAATTGTGAATCTAAACAACTTTCAAGTCCCCTTGAACACACACAAAGAATTTCATAAACATCGGTCCAGTCGTTTAGGAGAAATTCAGTGACATACACACGCACACAAGAAATATATATATATATATAAAGATAATTATACATATACATATATGTGTATATACATACTCATAAATACATACATACATGCAAAGATATATACGATAATCACAATATATTTTTCAAGAAAATCTTAAAGTGAGAGTAAATAATTCTTCAGCCTAAACTTAAAGGAAGCGTTAGAAAGCCAGTCTTTATAAATGTGATTAGGGCTTGAGTTCCAGAGTTGCGCAGCACGAACAGTGAAGGATTTGCGATAGAATATAGTATTGTACCGTGGTACATCAAGAAATTTTAAGGATAGACAGGAACGTTCTGGTAAATTTCTGGGTGGACTTAATTGAAGACGATCTCGCAAGTAAGAAGGAGAAGATTTTTGAAGCACTCTATAGAGAATTGTTAACACATGCATATTCCGGCGGATTCTGAAATGTGTTCAAATTTGCGCAATCCATAGATGAAATGGATGCACATATTCTGAAGTCGCTCTAATTTGCCAAGCAGCTGATCAGTTGCATCTAGATAACAAACGTCCGCGTAATCAAGGAGAGGAATCAAAAGAGAATGCACTAGCATAATTTTAGTTTTAACGGGAAGGAAATTTTGAAAGCGTTTGAGTGAGTGCAAGGAATGATAGAGGCGCCTGTTTACATCGCTTACCTGAGCTATCCAGGTGAAATGGCAATTAGTGGGTAGCCTTAAAAATGGCAGCGTCCTCTATGCTGCCGGGTAGTTCCACATACCCCCACGGCCATCACCTTCCTGGCCGCTGGGATGATGCGTAACGCATTTTTCAAACGATAAAAAAAAAAGGTTATGTTAGGTTACTGGTGAAATTTCAAGACTTTCTTGACTGGCTGGAGAGTCCTCCAGGAAGTGGAAACACTAAGCAACCAAAAGTACATCTCCTTCAACATCTCCCGGAGTACCGATGGTGGCAGTCGCACAACATCTAGCGAATCCTTGTTTCCCAGGTGGGCTCTAACAAAACTAAATAAAGAACATCTGGAAGAGGCTGTGCTTATTGAAGAGTGGTGTGCTCCAGCCAAGCGTCCTTCAAGTAACATTGACGTTGAAGCGGAACACTTTCGTGCAGGACTCCAGCGTATAAGCAACGCTGCCATGCCGCGAGTTCATCGCCGACATTCTAAAAAGACTGTCTACTGGTGGTCCGAAGAACTGGCGGTACTTCGTTGTACCTGTGTCACTAAAAAACGACAGCTTGCTCGTTATAGACACCAGACACGGCTCACTTGGAGAGACGAGCAATTTGAAGAGTTCCTCCACGCTGCCTACACTGAGGCACGTAGATCGATGCGAGCGGCAATATTTAAAGCAAAGGAGAAGGCTCGCGAGAAACTTCTCGAGAGCCTTAACTTGGATCCTTGGGTACGGCCTTACCGCGCGGCACGAAACAAGCTACGCGGTCGGGGACCCCCGATTGTTGAGACCTTAGAGCCACGGCTCCTGAGAAATACTATAGAGGCACTTTCCATCTCGCGGTCAGCACTTTCCACGGTCGATGCGCTCTCGCAGGGCACCTCCGCCGTCAGATGATAGTCTAGATGTGCCACCGCCAATCTCCACGACGACCTAGTCGACTCCCCGTCGGCGTACCGGCCCATCGTCCTACTTGATGAGGCCGGTAAGTTCTTCGAGCGCATCTATGCGAAGCGCATCACGCACGGGCCACCTCAACAATGTCGGTCCGGATCTTTCCGCATGTCAGTTTAGGTTCCGAGAAGGTTGCTCCATTATTGACGCACTTTCACGTGTGAAGACTTTTTCAGAGGAGGCGGTATCTCGCGGTGGGATGCTATTAGCAGTATCTCTCGATATTGCTAACACCCTGCCGTTTAAGTGTATCTTGGAGGCCCTAAAGTTCCACGGCGTGCCTCTATATCTACGGCGCGTCGTAGAAAATTACCTGAAGGATCGTTTGATCGTTTGCTAGGATGCCAACGGTGCCAATGTTGAGTGGTGTATGTCGTGCGGTGTTCCACAGGGCTCTGTTTTGGGCCCTCTCCTTTGGAACATCGGCTATGACTGGGCACTCAGAGGCTCCCTTTTGCCGGTTGTAAATGTCACTTGTTACGCCGATGACACGTTGGTCACAGCCCGGGCAACTGATTTTTGGGATGCCACCCGATTGGGAAAAGTAGGCACAATCCAAGTGGTGCATAGAATAGAGAAGCTCGGACTTCGGGTGGCGCTCAACAAAACCGGAGCCCTTTTCTTCCATGGGCCCCGGAAGCGTCCATCGCCAGGAGCCTCCCTCTTGTTGAATGGTGTACGGGTCGACGTCAGTCCGACACTAAAGTACTTGGGGCTCGTGCTTGACTCGCGATGGATGTTCCGCGAGCACTTGAGACAACTGAGCCCCAGGCTTTTGAGGACTACAGCCGCGTTGGGTCGTCTGCTGCCCAATCTATCGGGCCCCGACGACAATTGCCGGAGACTCTTCATGGGTATCGTGCGATCTATGGCGCTTTACGAAGCACCTATCTGGGTGGATGCTCTTACTGCCACCAACCAGGTCTTTCTGCGTCGAGCTCAACGGGCGATGGCGATAAGAATGATTAGGGGCTACCACACCGTATCTTACGAGGCGGCATGCGAGCTGGCGGGCACTCCACCCTGGGACCTAGACGCTCAGGTGCTGACAGAAATATAAAGACGCCGAGTTGCACGCGGTGCTGAAGTAGGTTTCCAGCGCATCAAGCCGGTTGTGGTAGAACGCTGGCGTGCCAAAGGACAGCGCAAAACCCAAAGGCGATGGCTCCGACGCTTGGAGGAACCTACAGCAGGTTGCCGAACTATAGAGGAAATACGCCCAGTGATGAGCGAATGGACGAGCAGGCGACACGGACATTGACGTTCCGCATGGTGCAAATGTTGTCAGTTCATGGCTGCTTTGGCAGTTATCTGCACACCGCGAAAACTACCCCAACGCGGAACCATGCCGACGAAAGAGAGCTGGCCGCAGATGGCGCCTACATGCGCAGCTCCAGCAGCCGTAGCAGAGTTCACGCGTGACAGGGCCAACACGACGACCTAGGTATCCATTATGACTCCGATTTCTTGTACAATCTGGATGCTGACGATTTAGTTGCGGATGATCCGACCCCGTTAGACGGGTCTTCTGCAATTGACACTGACGAGAATCATGATTTTGAAATTCCTTGTGGAAAGGCGGTGCTTTCTAAAAGTACCAAATCACGCACTTGCTCGATTATAATGTCCGACGGTGAAGTGGGCGAGAGTAGAAAGTGCCATCTTTCGGAAGTTGCTCGACTTCTTAGCAATGCGTCCGAAAGTAAGGCGGAGCCTGGTGTTCCATCCTCGTACTTAACGCGTGGTAGTGGGCTCGCCCGGGCGAAAGCCGATCGGCGGACCCTTACCGACGAGGCCGAGGAGGACCAATCTGAGAGGGATCTTACATCGCAGGCCTTTTGTAAGGTGCCCGTTCCACCCTGGGGCCATGGGGAGTACAATTACCCGGTGCCCCGTTGACGCGGTCAAGGCCCTGCTGGCTGTGGGTCGCCTGCTCGTGGGTTGGAACTCGGCCGGAGTCGCTCCTAGAAGAAGAAGAGCGTCCTATGCAGTGCTTCCGGTGTCAGGAACCGGGGCATACGCGGGCCCTACGGAGACCGATCGCAGCGCCGTTTGTTTCCGGTGTGGCGTTGCAGGTCATGTACGTGCCAACTGCACCGGAGTTATGCGCTGTGCGGTCTGCTCCGACCTGGGCCTCGCAGCGGGCCATGAATTGGGAAGTGGTGCCTGCAAAGCTCCCGGAAAAAGAGGAAAGACAGCTGGTCCTTCGCCAGCTGTCCGAAGCGTAGTGCGGGATCAACCGCCTGTTGATGCCATGTCACAATGATCAGACCAAGACATGGCTTCCTACAGGCGAACCTGAATCACTGCGCGGGGTCACAGGATCTCTTCCTGGAATCCCTCGCGCAGTGGTAAGTGGGTGTCGCGGTTGCGTGCGAGCCATATTTTGTCCCCACCCAGCCTCACCTACGTTGGGTTGGGGATTTGGATGGCTCGGTTGCGGTCGTAGCCAGGATGGCGGTTGGGCCACCCCTATCGACCGTGGTGGCCGTTTTTTTTTTTTATTTTTTTATATTATCTAGGGCAATGCTATTGACTATATTCCACCTGATGGTAAGCGGAATGTAGTCTTAGGTGGTAAGGCGCATTACCCTAGCAACCTATTCACTCTACTCTTGAATGTATCCACACTGTGTTCGGTCGGAAATACCGACGCAGGCAAGTTGTTCCAATCCCTTGCTGTTCGCAATAAAAAAGACGAAGCAAAGCGCGCCGTTCGGACAGTTGGAATGTCCACAACAAAAGGATGAAAACCTGCCGTGCGTCGGGACGTCCGGTGATGAAAGGGGGAAGGGGGAATTAAATTGTGTAATTCCTGCGCACACTCACCAAAATGTATCCTATAGAATACTGAGAGGCTAGCAATTCTACGCCTGTGCTCAAGGCTTTGGAGGTCGGCTTCGACCAATTCGAGTACACCGTAGTCGGCTTGTATTTCTCCTCCAACCGTCCCCTGGCGCAGTTTGAGGTGTTCCTAGACTCTAATAGGGCTGCCGTGGCTCGCAGGTCGTCGGGGTCCGTTGTGGTCCTCGGCGACTTCAATGCCAAATCCCGGGCCTGGGGCAACGCCACCACCGACGTCCGAGGAGAGGCGGTCGAGTTGTGGAGCTGCGGCTTCCAGGGGTCCCAGCACCTTCCCCGGTGGAATGTGAGCCGACTCTGAGGTCTGAGGTCTGAGGACTCTGAGGTCGAATGTGAGGCTGCCATTGTGCAAAAATGGTCCACCTCTAGGATGGCTGTGGGAGCCAACGTCGATGTAGACGATTTGTCCGGTCGCACAGCCTTATCTAGGGGGTGCAATGCGGCAATGCCAAGGGCAGGTCAATGCTCCCGGCGCCGCGCGGTGTATTGTGTGTTGTGTGTGTTGGCGCGCGGTGTGTGTGTTGGCGCGGTCACCGGAGACCGCGCCAACAGGGCCCGGCGGCTGTACACCTGTTGCCGGAGACGCAACGGAAGCGATCCGGGCTTAGAGGAGGAGCTGCGGGGTCTATATAAGACCGCAAAAAAGACCTTGCAGCTCGCTATCAGTCGCTCGAAAGCCGCGGCCAGGGAAGAAATCCTGGCCGGGATAGACGGCTATCCGTGGGGGCGTCCCTATAGCGCAGCGAGAAATAAGCTGCGCACCAGAGGCGCCCCGCTCACGGTAGCCCTCGCGCCCTCTGGTGGAGAGGGTGGTCGGAGAGTTATTCCCCGACTTTCCGGCTGGTACAGGTCCTTACCGGACACGGTTGCTTCGGTAAGTATCTGCATCAGATAGCGGGCCGGGAAATAACCCCGGCCTGCCACGATTGTGATGAGCCGGTGGACACGGCTCGTCACACTTTGCTTGGGTACAACGCCTGGGCCCACAAAGGTGCACATGTTGAGAAATTGGAGTTTTAGGTGGTCCAACAGCCAAACAAATATTGGAAAATACTACAGAAGTATTCAGCCGAATATACCTAGCAAACCTTGGTTTTTTAAATATAAACAATTTAATAAAGTAACTACTTCAGTATTATGTAGATTAAGTCTTGGTCATGTATGTTCTCCAGTTTTCTTAGGAAAAATCAGGGTGAGGGACAGCTCGCTTTTTGAATGTGGCATTGATGAAGGTTCAGTGGAACATATCTTCTTTAATTGCTCCATACCTTCAAGATCCCTATATGACTTGCTGCCTATTGACATCCCTCGTCCAATTCATTTTATTTCTCTCCTTAATCTTTTGAATCCCGTAGTTGTGAAATGTCTGTGTAATTATATCCATCTTTACAATATTAAATTATAACATCCTCTATTTAAAGTATATGTATATCGATGTAACATATGTTCAAACCTTAAGATTTAAATTAACATTAAGTTTCTACATTATGGCTTTATACTAATTGTCTATATCATTAACTAATATAATTTGTGGTGTTCTTTTAGTGTTAACATTCGTCAGAAACGGAAAAGTCTCCAGTGTTTTATATTAAAGTACAGAGAAAATAACACAACTGTACAATCTGCACGTTGTTATTTCAACGACATTGACATTGGCGGAATTATTGCGGATCATATACCGCAGTACAAAAAGCCACAAACAAGCAACAACAATAACAAATAATGTAGGTACATTCATGTATAACAATTAACTGGAAAAATGTACTAACAGAAGTAATTACAACTTCTGGCAACTGCTAAAGTTCATATTTATAATATCGTTTAAAATAAGAAGATAAGAAATTAAGTGATTAAAATAAAATAATGCTTCAAACTTTAAGATTGACCGTCAAACATGCCTAAGAATTATGTTTTTATTGATATTTATAAGCGTTTTGGAAAGTTAATACTGTGAATAGCGTCTAATAATAATCTTACTTATAAAACTTACAAGGCACAACAATAATAGAGCATAGTAAAGAAGAGAGAGTAGAGTAAAGAGAGTAGAGTAGAGAGAAGAGAAGATTAATAGAGCATAGAACGGCCAAGCTCAGATTTTGGTGCCGGTAAAGCAATATTTGCTGATGACTTCTCCAAATCTAATTCAATATTTGGAAATACAAAGGATGATAGCATCTAAATCCTTTTGTCCATATATGCGCTTTAACAAGCCAGAAGGTTGCTAAACAATTATTGATCCATTATGTGTCCACACATTCTTCATACCAAGATGCCTGCGAGCTGACAGAAACAAATCATGTCGATACTTTGTCATATATTTACGCAAAACATATGAAGGAAACCTTTTTACTCCAAACAATGGTCCTCATATTGAAATCTCTGAATTTAATTAAAATTGGTCTGCATCTATTTTCAGACACTTTACCCAAGCGTCTACAAATCTTAATAGAAGAAGGAGTACTGTTATAATAATAATAAAACCTTTTATTTTCCTATAACTTACATAACATTTACATAACATTTTTGATATACATTTATTGTTATGATAACTTAATTCTATGTTAGTAGATATTTTGATTTTAAAGTGATAGTGTTTTGAGAGCCCATCGCTTGTACTTGTATCTCGATATATGACCTGCCCAACCCCATTTTAATTTTAATGCTTGGTGTAGTGCATCGATTAGTTTTGTCTTTTCTCTTATGTCTAGGCTTCTTGTTTTTTCTATTTTTCTTAGGTGTAGCATGCTTCTTTCCATTGCTATCTGACATGTTCTTATTTTATTTCTTATCTTGCCTGTGAATGTCCATGTTTGGGAGCCGTAAGTCAGGCATGGTAGAATACAGCTGACCATTAAACTTAGGACCATTAAACTTAGGAGTGATACTTGATAAATCATTACCCTGGATACCTCATATTAACGAAGTTAGTAGAAAGATTTACCTTAAAATTGGATCGCTGCGACGACTTTCTAACTCTTTACCTATTCCTACAAAAATTGCGATAGCAGAATCTCCTAATCTTCCAATTCTTGATTATGCCGACGTTTCTTTTGTTAATATTACCGAGGATCAGCTTAATAGGCTTGAACGCCTTCAAAATTTATGTATTCGGTTTATTTTTGGGCTTCGTAAATTCGACCACGTCTCCGAATTTCGCACCAAGCTCAAGTGGCTTCCTATACGCCTTCGCAGAAATTCTCACATACTTTCACATCTTTACTCGAACCTATTTAATCCTAAGTCTCCAGAATATCTTAAGGAGCGGTTTCTATTTCTGGATCACTCTCATCTCAAGACTCTGCGCTCTTCGGATAATCTTATCTTAAAAGTTCCTTCTCATTCCTCTTCCTTTTATAGTAATTCCTTCACTGTTGAAGCTGTCCGTCTATGGAATTCACTACCCGTTACATTAAGAAGAGCTAATTCCTTGGACATTTTTAAAAAACAAATGAAACAACTGTATTTATCTTAGTGTTGATACCAGTCGATCGAGTTTCCATTATTATTATTTATATACATTTCTATTATTGTTTTATCTTTTCAGTTTATTTACTTTCTATCTATATACTGTTTATTAGTAAATTAGTATAGTAATGTGTGTAACGTGTATGTTTATAGTAATTGATGTATGTATGTATGTAATATTTATATTAAACAGGCGTACGTTTCATTTTAATAATTTAATGTACACATATTGAATAATTCCACGTATATATATTATTTGCATATATAAATATATATTTGTATATATGTTTTTCCTCTGGCTTACCAAGGTTGCCTTGAAAAAATCGCTATCAGCGATAAGGCCGCCTTTTGTACTTATTTATAATTTACTTGTCTTTTTTTTATTAAGTTACTGTATAGTTCATTGTTGTTATTATTCTTGTAATATTTTAATTGTTTTTCGAAGTGCAATAAAGAATATTATCTATCTATCTATCTATTATGATTATTGTTTTTTTCGTGTACAAGTCGTAACTGCCTTTTAGTATTTTCTTGTGAGCCCAATATTTGTTTCAGCTATATAGGATTCTTCTGTGGACCTCTTCTTCATTATTTGTTTTATTAAACGATACTTGCTTTCCTAAGTAGACATATTGGTTCACATACTCCAGCTCAACTCCATCTAGCATTATTGTATTTTATTCGCCATTTGTCATTATTTTTGTTTTTCCCAGGTTCATATTCAGACCTATGAGTTTGCTTTCTTTGTTTAGCTGGGAAATCATGTTTTCTAGCTTCTTGGGATTTTCAGCGAAAATGGCATCGGCAAATTTCAAATGGGTAAGGCGCTTGTCTTTCATAGGAATGCCTTCAGATCTCCAGTCTAGCTTAGAAAATATTCCTTCCAAGACTGCTATAAATAATTTTGGAGATAAGGGGTCTCCTGTCTGACTCCTCGGGATATTTTTATCTCTTCTCCTCGAGTTTCTAGTTTGACCCTACTCACGCTCTTCTGATAAATGTTCCTTATAATTCTTATGTATATTGGGTCTATGTTGAAGTTAAGTAGAGTTTGCCAGAGCTTTGATACATACTATCAAATGCTTTTGAGTAGTCGATATAACCTGTTACACCATACACAATGTTCTTTTAAATTCTGAGTATTTTTCTATTACTTGTTCTAGGGAGTGTATGTGATCCATTGTCGAGAACCCAGAACGGAAGCCAGCTTGTTCTATTGGTTGTACGCTATCTATGGCTGAGCTAATTTTGTTAAGTATAATAGAAGTGAATAACTTATATACAATTGATAGTAGCCTGATCGGGCGATAGTTAGCAATATCTAGTGGGTCTCCTTTTTTGTATAGTAGTATTATGTCTGAACTATGCCATTGTACTGGTATTATACTTGTGTTCAGAACCATATTGAATATGAGTGTCAGTGGTCCGGTAAGTAAGGAGTACTGGTATCTATTTTTAATTTATCACAGAAAATAGAAGCTACTGTATTAGCTATATCCTCACTCACTTTTTCAATAACTCCAGCCAACAAAAGAAACTTATTGCGATATATTGTTTCAGAAGTATCAACCGTTTTCATAATTACTTCTATTTGCTGTTGGAGGAGAGATAAAATGTCCCAAACGTGTTTTTTGAAATTATGAAACTCCTCACCCAGACGAGATACTGCATCACCACTTCTCGAAATCAGTCATTCGAGCCATGAGCTTTGAACTCAGTGATCTTTGGGATTCGGCAATGGATTGTATAGTTGACATGATTATTATGTTAAAATTTCTGATTATAGGAGATTATGTAACTGGCAGGTATGTGTAGTTCACTTTACTGATACACTTTTAATTATTAACACCATCACCTTTCAAATATGTTTTAATAGTGTAAATGAACATGAATGTATTTACAAAAACTAAAGATTTTCAAAAATAAAAATAAATTAAATGCACTAGAAGTTTTTTACTTGTTGAAGCCTACCCTCATACATAACATGTACTATCAATACGCGCATTAGAAATAACTATTGCGCAGTGGGGATGGCAATAAGGTAAAACAGGGATAGACGGCCAACTTTTTGAAATAGCCATAAATTTAATAATATAAACTTTATAATTTGTATATTGTTGTGTATTTTTTATTAATATCGCTAGCTTAATTCTTCACGTTGAATTGCTATAATATTTTTAATCTATCAAATACAGATTTAGTATAAATTAGCTTTTCGTGTAACATTTTTTTTTGGTATAGATGCCTACCTATAAGGATAGTTGACTCACCATGCAAATACTTAGAAGGATAGATGCCTGCAGTACATGATAGATGCTTTTAGACCTTTATACTTTTAATTCTACACTTAGAACAGAAATTATTCACAAAAATTATTGGTCATAATAATAAAAAACATTTTCTTTTTTTAGGTTTTTTGTTTGTTATCATTAGCAGATAATTCTAATATCACACAAATGTCGATAATTATATTTTGAAAGAATTTGTTTAACTAAAATATATTTTTTTAAGTTTCAACATGCATAATCGTATTTTTTTCTTAAATTAAATTTGGAAAGCATAAATGTATAAAAAATATAAATTCTTAAGTATTATAAAATATTCATATTGAGTGTAAACACACACATTGCAATCATACTTTTTTATGTTAAAGTAAAATAATAAAGATATTTCATTATTCTATCTAATTTAATTAAAGTTTAGCTGGATATTGCTTTAAATTTTGCACACTTTGAGCAATAATTTTTGAAAAGTGTACAGGTTTCATGTAGTCAGTTATGACACATTACACATTCAATCGAGTCGGATTGCGATTTCGTATCGTTATAGTTTTCAAAACATTCAATGCTTTTTTTTTTTATATACAAAAACTAGGTTAATGCTTGACTACATTCCACCTGATGGAAAGTGAAATGTAATCTTAGGTGGTAAAGCGCATTAACCTAGCAGCCTATTCACTCTCCTCTTGAAGACACCCACATTATATTTTGCCGGAAATACCGACGCCGGCAGATTGTTCCAGTCCTTCGCTGTACGCACTAAAAAAGATGAAGCATAGCGCTTCGTTCGGACAGGTGGAGTGTCCACAACGTAGGGATGGATACCCGCCGTGCGTCGGGACGTCCGGCAAAGGAACGGGGATGGGGGAATTAGGTCGTGCAATTCCTGCGCACACTCACCAAAATGTAAATGTAATACAAGAAGCTGTCCCGGTGTAAAGTACTGTCGCACCTTCGCAAGTACAGCAAGCTTTCCTGCAGCTGCTCTTGCTCTGGACTCAATGTACCGACCAAAGTTGAGGTTCGAGGAGATCTCTAAGCCTAACAACTGAAGCCAGTCACTGTATTCCAAGGATACATTCTGGAAAGTAGGAGCCAAGGTGAAGGGGCTCCTTTTGGCGGTGAACAGACACGTCTGCGTTTTGGTGGCGTTGAATTTGACAAGATTGGCATTGCCCCATGCGGAGACTGCCTGAAGTTTGTCATTCAAACGTTGCACCATGGCTTCTCTTTCAGATTGTATTTCATCTCTACTAGCCCGAGAACTTGGCAGATATCTTTCTACAACTGTGCTGTCGTCTGCATACCCATAGATACCGGGCTTCAGCAGATCGTTAATGTGCAGCAGAAAAAGAGTTGCAGAAAGAACGGACCCTGGAGGTACTCCGGCATTTATTGTCAAGGGTTCCGAAGAACACCCGTCGACAACAACACGGAGAGATCTCCGGCTCAAAAAGTCCGTTATCCAGCCAATCAGACCAGGAGATATACCGTACGCTGAAAGCTTGCTTAAAAGGCTCACATGCCAGACCCTGTCAAAAGCCTTCGAGACGTCCAGAGAGACGGCGACCGCTTCTCCGTTCCTCTCGATGGCTTCGCCTAAAATGTGTGTTGCGTACGCTAGAAGGTCCCCAGTGGACTTATTTCGGCAAAATCCGTACTGTCGGTCACTGAGGAGATCGTTACCTTCTACGTACGCTAGAAGCCGCGAGTTCAATACACGCTCCATAATCTTGCAGAGTATGGAGGTGATTGAAATGGGCCTATAATTCGCAGGATCGGCACGGCTGCCTTTTTTGGGCACAGGTTGCACGTTGGCAAGCTTCCAGGATTCCAGCACTTTTCGAGTCTTGAAAGAGAGGTGATACAGACGTGTCAATACAGGAGACAACTCAGCTGCACATGTCTTGAGCAGAATGGCTGGTATAGCATCAGGACCACTGGCTTTATTCACATCTAAACGACACAATGTTCTCCATACCTCTTTGTTATTGATGCGGATTTCAGGCATCGAAATACCGCAATGAGGAAGAAGTTCTGGAGAAGCATTGCCAGTGTCTAGATGCGAATTCTCAGCAAACAGAGAAGCAAATACATTCGCTTTCTCTGTTGCTGTGTGGGCCAGGGATCCATCAGGCTTCAGCAGAGCAGGCAGTGAGGGTTGGCAGAAGTTCGACTCGATCGCTTTGGCAAGAGACCAGAAAGCTCGACTGCCAGTTGGTCTGACAGAGAGCTTTTCGCCATTCTTAACGATCCGATCAAGACGAGCCTTCCGCAATGCCTTTTTATAGGACTTGGCAGCTTGGTTAAAGGCTCTCTTCTTTGTACTTACATCCGGAGTTTTGCGGCTTCGAGCATCAGCCCAAATGAGGTATGCCGAATGTTTTCGGTCATGTGCATGACGACATTCGGCATTAAACCATGGGCGAGCTTTGCCACCGATGGGTACGTCAGCAAAAGGAATAAAATACTCCATTGCCTGATGCACCACATCGGTTATAGCATCCGCGCAACTCGACGGAAAAATATAGTTTTCGACGGTATAGTTTTAAATAATTATCATTTTCTTTATCACCCAAATCTATGTCATCAGCTATGTCATCATCGTCATTTTCACTAAAAGTTTTGTTTTATTTTGTTTGCCTTGTTTATTTTTGTTGTCTTGTTTTTTATTGGTAGGCCCTTTCTTTATTTTTAAAGTTCTTTGGTAGTTTCAGTCTTGTTTTTCTTGTCTAACTTAGTTTTGATTTGTTTATCTTTTCTTTCAGCCACATCTTTTTACGTTTTATATTTTCTTTTGAATTTAAAATATCTGCTGATTGCTTTGCTCACTTAGCCATGATCAAAGGAATTTTTGGAATAGGTGATGCTTCTATTAGAATTGTTAAAGGTGTTTCTTGTTCTAAATCAATTCCTAAAATTTCTGCAATCGTAGAATCACCAATGTCAACACTACTAATATCATCAAGATCAAGATCAAGAGACTTGGTGATTCTCTATTAATTGAAGTACGTATCAGGTTTGGTGGTGTCTTATTTTGTTCATGTTCAGAAATATTCTCTTTTTGATTTTTTGGTTCTAGTCGACAAACTACAGAAGCAGAAATCTTAGGCAAAGATATTCCTTTTCTTTGTACAACCGCAAAAAGCTCACGATATTCAATATTTTCTGTGACATTAGCAAGTTCTGGTTGGCAATCTAACGAATTTGACATCTGAGGCGGGGTTGTTGACTTGATCTAAAACTTGATTAGGGACACGAGAAGTGCTAGGATTTTCATCACTCAGTACAGTATCTGATATCACAAATGTAGTATCTAGCAAAGCATTTGGGTTAACTGGATAAATTAAACTACCTCTAAAGCTACCAAGACCGTTTGCAGGAGTGGCAGCGCGAATCCAAGCGTTATGTATAAGCCTTCCAGCATTGTAACGACTGATATTTTTGTTTGGATTTAAGTGCATAAATTAATTAGTTTCTTGGTTGAAAAAGGTTTTAAATGGTTTCTAAAGTTTGTAAGGCTGAAGTTGTGTGACTAGGTAAACATAATAAAATGATGTAGTTATCAGCATCAGCTTGCAGCATATTCGGTGCGGTTGAGTGTGGTGAGTGACCATCTAAAATCAGTAAAACTATACCTTGGGGCTTCAGAGGTATAAAATGTTCTGTTAGCCATTTATAGAAAAGCTCAGTATTTATATAAGCTGACTTTTTGTTCATAAATACTTTTGAGCCTGTTGGGGGTTTTTCCTCAAATTCGGGTTTTTTATTCACACCTTTTATTATAAGAGTTGGCGGAAGAAGATTACCAATAGCATTACAACAGCCAACGATCGTCATCGTCTCACCTTTCTCGGCAGATGTAACTGAATTGATGACTTTTGCACCTTTTTTGGCGATGACTCTTCCTGGTTTATTATTTTATTGAATTACGGATTCATCCATATTGCAGATCTTTTCGGGTTTGTCTAGCAGATCATTTTCGGTCAGAACTTTGATCAAAAGATCATAGAAGTTATTGATTACTTCTCTACTAAGACCTTTAGCTCTAGTCACAGATATCCCACTGGGTTGTTTAATAGATAGCTCCGAATTTCGTTCAAAAAAACTTTTGAACCATGCTCCTCCAGCCATTTTGTTTAAGTGGTCAAAATTATGTTTTAGCCCTAGCTTTTCTGCGATTTGATAAGCTAGCATGCGTATATCTTGTCTATTTAGGAGAAATCCTGACACCGAGCTTGAGAATGTGATTTACCAGCCTTTTCTCATTGTCAAAATCCAAAATAGGATGTTTTCCCTAAAAAAAAATATTTACGTAAATAAATCTAATGGAAACTAGAGACAGCAATAGGCATGATGACAGTATTAAAGAAACGAAAAATAAATGATATTAGTTAAATCTGTATGTTATAATGATCTATAAAAATCACCCAGTTTTTATTTAAACATTGAGATTATTATTATTTTCAATAAAATAAAACCATAATAAACAGCAATCAGCCATGTTAACTGAAACACCAATCAGAGCGCACTACGTCACGCCTATGTAAACGTTCCACTGTCACAGAAAACATCCACTATTCATTCGAAATTTACGTAGTTACTAATTGGAATTTTATTAGTTTTTGGCACTTTTGCGTCTTAAATTGTTGTTATAATCGTGATTCTATAAAGAACATACGGCTTCCACGATGGAAAAAGGTTTCATTAAGGCAAATAGCTCCAATTTGCCCAGAATTGATTTGATGATGTTGGGAGAGTTTCTTGCTTCGAATAAAGACTTTTGTTCATCTGAATTTCGAAATGTGAAATCTTCCTTGTAAGTACATTTTTATTTAACTTTAGTGCTAAGCATAATAACTTACAGAAGTCTTAATTAAAACACTATCTTATGGTATTTATTGCATAAGTTATTTTTGAGGTTAGATAACAGATAGATACTTTTGTTACTTACTCTCAGTAAAAAAGAGTAGAATTCCTTAACATTCTAACAATTTAGTTATTGAGGCGTTCCTCAAGCCTAAAAATAAACTATAAATTCAATATTCGCTGTGTATATTACACACTAAGTATGTCAATTTTCCCTGTTTGTTTATAATTTTATATTTACTAGTCTAACCATTATTTTTTTATTTTAGGTCGTCACGACCATCTTATGGTGATGATGCTATAAGTTATGTGCAAGTAAAGCGTGAAAGAAATATTTGCACTGTGAAATGCAAAATTTGCCCAGAACATAAAGTCCATGCAAAGCTGTATGCAGTTACATTAATAGTTGATGTAGACGAAGAAAAGGTGATAGCTGTGGAATGCCACGATTGTGTAGCTGCTCAAGGGGGCTGCAAACATGCCATAGCTCTCCTTATGTGGTCCACCGTAGGAGTGAAGAACCATCATGTACTGAAGTACAATGTTATTGGCAGAAATCTAAATTGTCCAGAGTTGGCACTACCCTGAAATATATATCTTCAAAGGACTTGGCAAAAGGTAGCCCTGACTTACCATCTAATAATACAGTGCTAGAAATTTTTTTAGAAGAAGGGCAAAAGAAAATGCTTACCAGCTGTGAGCTACTGAAGTATCAGCCAGGCTATATTTGCAATGATTTACTTAGTGTATCAATGCACCAACTTGTTTATAAGCATAAAGAAGAAAATTGTGACATATTTTTAGATAAAATAGTTTTAGCAAGTGAACTTCTAAATAAAATTGAAAATGAGACCAGAGAACAGCACAAAAATAACCTTTGGTATGAGTTACGGTATGGCCTGATTACAGCATCTAGGACTTATGAAGTCAGTCGATGCCAAAAAATTAATGGGACACTTATATCACTTATTATGGGTGGGAAAATCCCAGATACATCAGCTATGAGACGAGGTAGAATTTTAGAAAGTGAAGTACTGGAAACTGTTAGTAAGAAACTAAATAAAAAAATTAACGCTTGTGGACTATTCATTTCCAGACATTATCCAATGATAGCAGGGTCACCCGACGGCATTTGTCAAGATAGCATTATTGAGGTTAAGTGCCCTATGACTGAAAAAACCCATCACAATTATATAAAAAATGGAAAGCCCACAAACAAGTGTAAACAGATGCAAATGTATTTGAGTGGATTTAAACAGTGTTTTTTTTGTGTAGCTGACCCTAATTACAGTACAAATAAAAATGTAGAAATTTTATGTGTACCATTTAATGAAGAATATGTGTCTGATTTCCTTAAAGGTCTAGTTACATTTTGGAAATGCTATGTATATCCATTATTGTACAAAAGTATAGAATAACAAATAAAAATGCATAATTTAACTTGTTTTGTATTTATTTAATAAGCGAATCTTGTAAGTTAATTAAACCACATGCTATTGTTATCACATCATCAAGTACCTTGACCAAATTTAAATTAAGACATGCATGTGGTTTTATCATGTTAAATTCCCGTAAACGTCGAATCACCCGCTCTACATGAATTCTTAAACAAGCTATTTGTTTAGTTTCTTTAGCTTCCTTTTTAGACAATTGACTTCCAGATTGGACACTTGGTGGACGTACTAACAATATTCCCATTGTACGTAAATACACTTCGACGTGTTTAAACCCTCTGTCAGCCATGACACACATGCCCTGCTGTAAACACTGCACAAAGTCACACGATTCCACCAAACATGTGTTGTCTGTTATGCGTCCTCCATAACCAGGTGAAATATAATTAATTAAGCCATTTGGAGTACAAGACACAAGACATTTTATTGTATTGGCTTTTTTATAGTCCGACCATGTAAGTGCTTGACAGCAAAATATGATTAAATGGGATATTGGTCTGCTCCTCAATAATATTAATTAGGTAGTAACATCTAATAGAAATGCCAGTGTAAGTACGGGGATTTTTCGCAATTTTCTTTGTTGGATAGACTTAGAAAACGCCTTTGGGTCGGTACGACATGAACTAATGATGTTCGCTCTTAAATGGTATAACTTTCCTACGGTAGTTCGCGACATTATTGCATCATATTATTCAAAATTAAAATTCTCTATAATTTTTAATGAAAACCATTCAAAACCACTTAATTATAACGTTGGTTTATTTCAGGGCTGTTGTATTTCTCCTATTATATTTAATATAGTTATTAATATTTTAATGGACAAATTAATTAGAAATGAAAAAACCACTTTTTTTCATTTCTAATTAATTTGTCGGTTCGTGTTCGTGTTCGTTTGTGGTCGCTATCGGTTTAAGTTCAACAACAAATACACAGAATCCATACTAGCTTTTGCAGATGATCTCGCGATACTGACACGTAATCCGAAACAATGTCAGGTACTTTTAAATGTAGTTGAGGATTTCTGTACGTGGACCGGCGGATTGAGGACAAAACCAAGTAAATGTTTTAGTCTGTGTCTGGGTAGACGGAATACCAAATATACCTCTTACGATCCGGGTCTTATAATAGGCGGTCAGTGCGTTAGTACGGTTATGGAAGCAGCTCCGTTTAAATTTTTAGGTAAAAAAAATCGATTACCAAGGCCGTACTCCATCGTTGGATGTAATAGTCGATAGCTTTTTAAACGATCTCAAAAAGGTAGACAACCAACCAATAAGTAACGTCAAAAAAGCTTGGATTTACGATAATTATTTAACATCACGTCTAAATTGGCCTTTCCTCGTGTATGATATAAATAAAACCCTTTTGTCAAAGTTAGATGCAAGCGTCATAAAGACATTGAAGTTATGGCTCGGGTTAGCGCACTCAGCGGACTCTTCAACCTTATTTAGAGACCGAAACAACTTTGGATTAAAATTAAAGAAACCATCGGAGCTCTACAAACATCTAAGAGTTACCAAAAGACATATCATCGGAAAATCTAAAGATGATACTGTAACTTCTCTCCCAAAAGACAAAGTTGCCTCAGAGATCGAGTCACGACTTCAATTCCATAAAAAATTTATGATAGGTGCTCAAACAAATAAAGTAGGGCTAGGATCAAGTAGGAAAGTTCAAGACATAGACATAACAAAATCTTTTATTCGACAAGACGAAAACGATAATTACCGACTCCACGCGATGAGCCTAGAAATTCAAAACGAATGGGTGACCATAGGAGATTTTTGTATTCCACTAGCTTTGAAGTGGCGCACCTTAATTTATGATTGGTCCCCAGCATTATTAAAATTCTATCTTAATGCATTCCAAATGACTCTCCCAGATCAAAGTAATTTAGTAAGATGGGGCAAAGCCACCGAAAAGTCTTGCAACATCTGTGGGGAGGCAATAGGAACCGCGAAACACCTATTAGTAGGGTGTAGGGTACTTCTAGATAAAGGTCAATACTCGCGTCGCCACGACAAGGTATTAGAAATCATACGGGAAGCGGTTAGACTTTCAGTAGCAAGAGCGCGGAAGGGTATAACAACCACCAAACGATCTATAGAATTTGTAAAAGAAGGCTCCTCCAAAAAATCAAAAGCGAAGCCTTATTCAATATTAGGCGCGGCTCCTGATTGGATTCTCATGATGGACACGTATGAAAAGCATTACAAAATCCCTGGGGATGTTGGTGTTTCGTCATCCAGACCGGACTTATTCCTGTATTCGAAACATCTGAGGCGCGTGATACTTGTGGAGCTTAAAATTAAAGAAACCATCGGAGCTCTACAAACATCTAAGAGTTACCAAAAGACATATCATCGGAAAATCTAAAGATGATACTGTAACTTCTCTCCCAAAAGACAAAGTTGCCTCAGAGATCGAGTCACGACTTCAATTCCATAAAAAATTTATGATAGGTGCTCAAACAAATAAAGTAGGGCTAGGATCAAGTAGGAAAGTTCAAGACATAGACATAACAAAATCTTTTATTCGACAAGACGAAAACGATAATTACCGACTCCACGCGATGAGCCTAGAAATTCAAAACGAATGGGTGACCATAGGAGATTTTTGTATTCCACTAGCTTTGAAGTGGCGCACCTTAATTTATGATTGGTCCCCAGCATTATTAAAATTCTATCTTAATGCATTCCAAATGACTCTCCCAGATCAAAGTAATTTAGTAAGATGGGGCAAAGCCACCGAAAAGTCTTGCAACATCTGTGGGGAGGCAATAGGAACCGCGAAACACCTATTAGTAGGGTGTAGGGTACTTCTAGATAAAGGTCAATACTCGCGTCGCCACGACAAGGTATTAGAAATCATACGGGAAGCGGTTAAACTTTCAGTAGCAAGAGCGCGGAAGGGTATAACAACCACCAAACGATCTATAGAATTTGTAAAAGAAGGCTCCTCCAAAAAATCAAAAGCGAAGCCTTATTCAATATTAGGCGCGGCTCCTGATTGGATTCTCATGATGGACACGTATGAAAAGCATTACAAAATCCCTGGGGATGTTGGTGTTTCGTCATCCAGACCGGACTTATTCCTGTATTCGAAACATCTGAGGCGCGTGATACTTGTGGAGCTTACTGTTCCTTGGGAAACAAACATCCCAAGGGATCACACATTCAAGCTCAATAAGTATTACGAACTAACCAACGAACTGATCAGGAATAAATTTATAGTTAGTTTGTACGCGGTAGAAGTGGGAGCGAGAGGTATAACAGCAAAATCTCTCTATAGCCTACTTAAAGATCTTGGCCTTTCTAGAACAAGCATCGGTTCATTCCTAGAACGTACTTCAAAGGCGGCATTAGTAGGTTCTTTCCAAATTTGGTTAGGTAGGGAGAGAAGTGTGGAGGGTGAAGGTGAGCGTTTTTGCGCATAATAAAGGGGCCCCTTAAACCTACTCCTGGGTCGCAAGTCCCAGGCACTGCTTGCACTCCTCTCCTTGCAACGCAATGGGCCCGGCACCCGCACGGTGAATCCATGGATTGCTAAGAAGCTTCGTCTTGTCTAATGTACATATTAAAATAGTTTGAGCTTCCTGTTTTTTATCGTCTTCGATCATTTTGCTGCAGTCAGAAGCAGATTCCATTTGAAGAGATTTAGTTGATGGTGATGATCCTGAGTGAGTATTTGAAGTATCACTATCTGATTGTTCTTCTTTTTTGAATATTCTTCTTAACACACTTACACTGGAACTTGATGGTTTACTTGTATTAAAACTATGTTTGATTTTAAAAGGAGATGTAGACACAGAATGTAAGTGCGGCTTTAACGGAGACGTTTTTTGATCTACCAATATTACTTTAGTTTGGTTGGCTTTACTTCTAAATGTTTTTGACACATATACTTGAATTGCTTTATCAGTCATTTTTGGTAATCCTTGTTGAGCGACTTCAACATTCTGATGATCTGTAAAATGATAATACTATGTTATATAGGTGGTAGTCACAATCAATGTAAATAAATATTCAAATTGTAATACCTAGAATATTTTTAACTGGTGATAGAATAAATAAAGAAACATGATTAAAGTGACTGTGACATAAAGCTAAAAATAGGTATGTACCTGAACTTGAAGATGCTATTTCTTCAGTATCAAAATGTTCCGTAGCTATATTTTCTTCTGTTTGCTTTTCACATTCTTCAAGAACCATCATCTTTCGTTTCTTGATTACATATGGTCGTTCTAAAGTGGTAGATGTTCGCTTTTCTCTATCTGGTTGGCATTTGAATTTACTGGGCATACACCCGCGTTTCATACGTACTTGTGACACCGAACCCATCAAATGATATTCCATATAATTATCCATATCATGTGCCAACTGAAAGGCGAAAGGAGAGGTCAATTTAAATTAATGACAAGTGATAATTTGATAGATCAAAACAAAACAAACATAACCTCAATAATTTGATAAAAAATTTTAATACACATAATTAAGTAATCTCAGACAAACATTTTATGATACGAACTATAAATCTGTAACAACTACTCACGTCAAAGTGGTCTTCACAGAAATAAATTGGCGAATTCGTCATTACTTTCGATGGGTCTCGACGTGCGAGTTTTAGCCATTTGTCTCTCACTGCTTTCTTGTTTGGAACATAAACAAACAATTTTTCTGGTATTGAAATCGACGTGTTTCGGCACAGAGGGACCGCACACCACTTATAAACTTTGGTATTCATATTTAAAACACGAAATACTGTTAAGTTTCTCCGATGAGCTATGACACAAAGCTATGTTTACTTAGGCGTTACGTCACGCCACGACGCCATGACACCTACGAGCGTTTTGGCGCTTAATTAAAATTATGTAGACAAAAATGCAAAAATATTTGTTAAAACATAATTTTATACGGAAATATTATTATTTTCGTAATTAGTGGACTTCTATCTACTTTATAGAAACTAATTTCAAAATTTGTCATCATGCCTATTGTTTAAATATAAGTTTGTAATATTCTGTACTACATCTTTAATAGGTGCCCAGTGTCAACTTTTTTGTATTTTTCGCAGCATATCGTCTTCGTAATGTCCTCGATGGAATCCCAAATTGTGGGGATATTTCGTTTGTCCCCATGGTTTTTTGTTCATTTCATTGAAAGCCGATTGCAGGTTTTTTGCAGTCCAAGAACATACTCGAGATTACACTCCTTCCTTTCTTTTATATTTTCGTGGCATAGTTCTGCTAAAGCCAATAAAAAGTTCAAATACGTAAATACATAAAAAATATAATAAATACTAAAAATATTTAATGTACACATACTCCTTCTATGGTGTATGAAAAGATAGATGCCCCAGAGGGCACATATACCTCGAAAAGTCAGGGCAACTATCCTTTTTGATGGGAATAGATGCCAGATTATTTTGTAAATAAATTATAAACAAAATAGCATCTATTTACATCTGGATGCAGACTCAATAATCCAGTGTATTGACGGAACAAAAAATATAATAGAATTTATTACTAATTCAAAAGTTATGCAACGCAAAATACTAACCTTCAAATCTTTGACGTGATCGTGAATTTCACCGCGAAGATAATTACACACACGAACGAAATGCGTCCTCACCGTACGACTGTCTGTAAGTAACTGAGGTGCGGGGTTACTGCGGGCCCTACTTATACAATTGATTCTTAATTGTGAGTTCGGGAAAATATGTTTTTAGAATATGAGGCATCTATTCCGCTGCGGCATCTATCCTGGTTTTATCCTAGACCTAACTCGCCATCTCACTCGCACCTATATGTGTACAGTACCTCACGCTCCTACTTACAGTTATCCTATATTATTGTCTGGCAAGGGGTTTGAACTATCAAAAATGTCTGGTTGCTGAGAAAACATCATCTAATTATTATGAAATTATTATATATATAAACAAGCTTTTAGTATATACTAAAAAAATGGCTACTAAAAAAATGGCTTTTAACTCAATACAAGGAGTTGAGTAGTAAATAATATGGTTATTCAAATGTAATAGTCTAGGAGAAAAACTAAAGTATTAAAAATAAGAGAAAATTCATTTGATATCTATAATGATGAATAGTTTCGCGGAAAATATCGGTTTTCCAAAAACGCTGTCTCATTTTTAAATCGATTGATTGGTGGCGAAATAGCAGTGGATAAACGGGGGCGTGGCTTATCTTTACTGTTTCAAATATTAACAGCATTAAGATATTGGGGCCCCAATCAAGTAAGATATAAATATTTTTATATACAATTTTAAAAATAGGTATCTTGAATTTACACAAAAATCTATGCCTTTCTTATATATCAATTTAGATACAAAATGACGCTGCAGACATTCATGGTTTAACTCAGCAGTCTGTTACAAGAATATGCAAACGAGTAGCTACCGGAATATTATCGAAAAGATTTGATAATATTAAAATGCCTGTTTTATTAAATGAACAGCTGAATGTTATCGACGAATTTGAACAATTAGGTGGATTCAAAGGCGTTATTGGTGCCATAGACTGCACTCATATCAGAGTGCCTAGAGTGCAATGGGCCTTGTGGCCAGTACTATATAAATCGTAAGTGACTTAACTCTTTGAATGTTTAGGTAATTTTAGCAGAGATATATACAATACTTTACTAGGACAGATGGTTTGATTTAAACACCAATATAAGACTTCTATAATACTTGCTTAACCAATTCAAGATAGAAATGGATGTATTTATTTATTAGAGCTTGTTAAATGATCATGTCACCTTTTCAGGTTGTTTGCAATAGCCGATTAAAAATAATGAATATTGTTGCTCACTGGCATGGTAGCACTCATGTCTCCCGCATTTTTAACAAAAGCCGCTTAAAGCAACAGTTTGAAGATGGGTGATTTTATGGCAGATTATTAGGTGATTCTGGTTTTGCATGCACACCCTATTTATTTACTCCATTTTTATGATCAACTTCGCATAAAGAAGAATCTTATAATGATGCACATATTAGAACAAGAAATGTTGTAGAAAGATGTTTTGGCGTGTGGAAAAATAGATTTATGTGTTTACTTACTATACTTACTTTCACTTTTACTTACTATACTTTACTTATGACAGGATTCAGAACGTCCTTAAAACACACCAAAATGTATATTGTAGCTTTAGCAGTGCTACATAATACAACAATCGAAATCAATGAAAAATATTTCATAATAAGGGGAAGGAGGAGTAGAACGAGTAAGGGGAGAAACCAAAATCTTATCCGACCCAAATGTCAACCTCACCTGCTCGCGCTGGATGGCGGCGGCGACCAAAGCGGTTGCCGTGGTGCTCCCTGCTAGACAACAGACGAGGCTCTGGCGACCGAGTATCTGGCGGGTTAACCAGACATCACTACACACGGGCTTAGATACCTGTGCATCGGAACACATCCTATCCGAGGGTTTTCCTATATGGTTTTTGTGCGTCAGACGGCCGTCGGCACTGGAATAATAAACCCAAAATCGCCACTTACCACAGAAAAGTATTATGGAAAGTCAGGTTTTGTTGAGAGCATGTGTAATAGATAGGGCGTCGCCACAAAACGACGCGCAGACACATCGCCCTACATCTGCGACAAATATGCGAGGGCTACCGAGTCAAGGACGGGCTCGGCCAAAGACGCTAGTCCCAGAACAAAACTTGAAAGTCCGCTTCGCAACACTAAATGTTGGCTCACTAACAGGAAGGACGACAGAACTCGCGGAACTATTTAAAAGGAGGAGAGTTGACATTGCGTGTCTGCAAGAGACGAAATGGAGAGGCTCTAAATCGCGTAATATTGGCGAGGGATACAAAATGATGTATACTGGATCAGCAGGTGGACGAAATGGCGTAGCAATAGCAGTTAGTGAAAAACACACAGACAACATCATCGGAGTCAAGGGCATAAATGACCGCTTAATGTACATAAGGGTTCTAATTGAAGGCGAAACAGTGAACATCTTATCTGCATATGCACCCCAAACCGGGTGCAGGGACAGTGAAAAAGAGGCCTTCTGGACAGCATACGAAGCTGTTCTTCAGCAGATGCCAAATGGCGACACATGTATTGTTGGTGCGGATCTAAACGGACACATAGGCACGAGAAGTCACGCATACGCCCGGGTGCATGGAGGATTTGGTTACGGTTCGTTGAACGATGCTGGCAGTACTATTCTATCTAGCGCTATGGCTCATGATTTAGCTATTGTAAACAGTTTCTTTAAAAAAGCGCCTGAGCATCTGATCACGTACAAAAGTGGCCCTCATAGTACGCAGATAGACTACTTATTAACAAACAGGGTGAACATTGGTCGAGTAAAGAACTGTAAAGTGATCCCAGGAGAGTGTGCTGTTTCCCAACACCGTATTGTGGTCATGGACATGACCTTCCGTAAAAAATCTGAACAGAAACCAGAAAGGGTACCTGAAATCACTAGGTGGTGGTTACTCAAAGGCGACAAGGAAGAAGAATTTAGACAGGAACTTGAAGGTTTGACTATAAATATGGAGGATGATGTCAACACCATGTGGAAACTACTATTCTCAGACATTATGAAGGCAGCAAATAAGATCCTAGGGCGCACGAAACCCGGTAGACGAACATCTAAGGAAACGTGGTGGTGGAATGTCGATGTCCAAGCAGCTCTGAAAGCAAAGAAAGAAGCTTTTAAGGTATGGCAGACCACCGGCACAGATGATTATAGAGATTACTATAAAGCCCAGAAGAGGAATGCAAAGAAAGTTGTAGCCATTGAGCGTCATAAGTCTACGGGAGATCTTTACTCGGCCCTCGAGAGTCGTGAAGGACAAAAAGAGATTTACAAGTTATCTAAAGCTCGGAGTAAGGCATCACAGGATCCAGTGAAGACCAGGGTTGTAAAAGGCACGGACGGTGCGATACTTTATAAAAACAAAGAAGTTTTGGGAGTGTGGCATGCTTACTTTGAACAACTTTTGAGCACAACCACTAGGACGGTTACTCTCCCTGAAGTAAGCAGTAACCTTGGTCTCGTACCACTAATAACACCACAGGAAGTCAAGTCGGCGCTCAAAAAGATGGCTAACAAGAAATCGCTGGGGCCAGATGGAATCCCTATAGAAGTCTGGAAATGCCTCAGAGAGAAGGGTATTTATTTCCTTACACACCTCTTCCTTAAAGCCATGGAAACTTCGAAAATACCGGATGCGTGGAGACTGAGCACAATAATTCCTCTCTACAAGGGTAAAGGTTGCAGATACGAGTGCAACAAATATCGCGGCATAAAACTGATGAGTCACACAATGAAACTCTACGAGAGAATCATTGATGCCCGGTTGAGATCGGAGAGTTCTCTATCTGCAAACCAATATGGCTTTGTTCCTGGCCTATCCACAATCGACTCGATGTTTGCAATCAGCATGATAGGACAGGAGTATCGAGCTAATAATAAGCCATTATACTTGGCGTTTTTAGACATGGAAAAGGCATTCGACCGCGTACCTCGTCCCACAATCTGGTGGAGCCTTCGCAAGAAAAATATCCCAGAAAGGTACGTTGACATCACAGCTGACATGTACAAAGACGTCAAGTCAATAATAAGAACCACGATGGGGCAGACAAAACCAATAGCAGTAACTGAAGGAGTACATCAAGGTTCAGTCCTAAGCCCGTACCTCTTCTGTTTGGTGATGGATGCCCTCACAGAAGAAGCTCAAGCTCTGGTCCCGTGGACATTTATTTATGCAGATGACGTAGCTATCAACATGTGCAACATCCCAAAGTGAGTTAGAACAAGCCCTTAATGAATGGAAGCGTCAGCTGCAGATGGGTGGCCTTATGTTGAGTGTTGCTAAGACCCAGTACATGGTATGTAACAATTCAGGCGTTTCAAATGATCCTCTCGTTATCGATGGTCAACTAATTCAAAAATGCAACGAATACAAATATCTGGGCACTATGTTGCACACCACAGGAGATCTGGAAGCAAACATTCAACATCGAATTGCGGCCGCCTAGCTTAAGTGGCGGGCAGTAACTGGCGTAACCTGCGACCGTAGAATGCCTGTAAAGCTAAAAGGCCTTGTATATAAGAGCATGATCAGGCCTGTTCTAGCTTATGGCAGCGAGACGTGGGCCCTTACACAACGACAAGTCCAATCTTTACATGTGGCTGAAATGAAAATGCTTCGGTGGATGTGCGGGGTGACGAGACTTGACAAGATACGCAACGAGTACGTTCGCGGAAGTGTCGGCGTTCGCGACATTGCCGACAAGTTGCAGGAGAGTAGGCTGCGATGGTTCGGACACGTTAAGAGAAGACCTCCCGACTATATAGGCAACACAGTAGCCAATCTAAACACCCAGGGGGTCCGGAGAAGGGGAAGACCAAAGACCAGGTGGTTAGATGTTATCCGAAAGGATATGAGTTCTTGCGACGTGACTGAGGAAGATACGTCCAACAGAGCGAAGTGGAGAGAGAAGACGAGAAAGGCAGACCCCACCATCAGATGGGAATAATAATTGCCAAGGAGAGAGAATATCAATGATGCAGATCAGATGTTGCAGCATCAATTTCTGGCACCTTTACAACATAGTACCTTGCGTGGTGCTGCTATTAGGGCTAGGTTTATAGAAGATAATTTTTAAGGTAAACATAAATAAAAACATTATGAAATAAAAGTAATTTATTTCTTTAATGATGCCGCAGTTTTAGCAAGAATCTTTTCCTGCAATTTTAAGTTGATGAGCACATGCATGCATGCATTTTTTCCATATATTTCACGCGAAGGTCATGCTCTTATTGGATCCTTTCGTAAAGGATTATTGGTGATAACTTGAATAGAGAAGATTATTTTTGTCAAAAATACGATGTAATGAATTGCATAAAATATATATACAAAGTTGCCAACACAGAAAATATAATAAATAGTTGCCAGCTATACTATAAAAAAGGTTGCGTTCATTACTCAAGACCCCCTCTAGAATGCAAAACCCATTTTCTTTATATAATGCAAGTGTTTATCATATGTACCCTTTGTTAAAATGTCAGCAACCATTTCACTACCCTTAGAAAACACAAAGTTTATAAATTTACTATTAACATTGTCTTTCAAAAAATGATATTGAATGTCTATATGTTTTGTTCTAGGTTTATAACAATCATTCAAAGCTAAACGTATTGCACATTGGTTATCAAAGTGAATAGGGAGGGGACAGTCTTCTTTCAGGCCAAATTCTAGCTGGAGCTGTCGGAGCCATAGTGCTTCCTGTGCTGCGGCAGCCATTGCCATATATTCTGCCTCACCTGTAGACAGAGCGACGGTAGGTTACTTACAGGAGTTCTAAGCTATCGCGCCATTCTGAAAAATAAATATATAACCAGTGCAGAACCTTCGGTCCTCTGGACTGCTGGCCCGGTCTGAATGACAGTAGCCTCTTATCTCATTTGATTCATCTTTAGCAAATGTAAATTTTAAATCTTTTGTGCCTTGAATATATCTCATTATTCTTTTGACACCAATCTAATGCTGCTGTCCAGGATTACTAACAAAATGGCTGAGTTTGTTGACTGAGAATCCAATATCTGGTCTTGTAGCTTGTGCTAAATACAATAAACATCTAATTGCTTGTCTGTATGGTATATTTTCATTATTTTCACTGTCATCTTTCTCAAATTTGTCATTTTTTAAGTTTGCCATACCAAATTGATCCAATATTTCCATAATATAGTTTCTTTGGTCAAGCATTATTTTTTCTTCTTTGCAATCCTTACTGATATTTATATCTATAAATTGTTTTCCTTCTCCTAGATCTTTCATAGGAAATTCTTACTTCAATTTTTCTTTAAATTCAATTTTTTATTGTTTGTAAAAATAATGAGATCATCAACCCATACAAATATCATAGTAGGTTGTTTGATGCAATAATAAATACAGGAATCTATTTTTGATCTAGTTAGGCCAATTTTTTGTAATAAACCATTCAACTTTAAATTGCACTGCCGGCTGGCTTGCTTCAAACCATAAATGGACTTTCGTAACAAGCATACTTTTGTACCTTCTTCATATAACTCTGGTTGTGTCATATAAATTTCATTTTCCAAGTCTCCTTGCAAGAAGGCTGTTATGGCATCTGTTTGGTCTATATCTAAGTTGTATCTTGCAAGGAGGTATCTTACAGATGTGTATTTACCTACAAGTGAGTAAATCTCGTTATATTCAACACCTTTTTTCTGTTTATAACCTTTTATAACAAGTCAAGTTTCATGTCTGTTCACAGCTCCAGTTTCATTGGTTTTTGTTTTAAATATCCATTTGCAAGGAAGAGCTTTCTTTCCGGGAGGTAAATCGGTAAGTATCCAAGTGTTGTTTCTTATTAATGATTGAAATTCATCATCTTCATCCATTGCAATTTTTCAATTTTCAGCGTTATCAGAGGATAGGGCCTTTACTGAATCTGGATCACGGTGATACTTAACAGGACAAAAATAACTGGGCTTAGAACCTTTATCTGTCTCTCCAAGCTTGTTCCTTGACCGTAAGGTGATGGTTCTTTGAGGTAAATCTTTTGTTGATTTTTGTGGAATGTAGTCTTCATCATTATCTGTATCGGTTGTATATTCTTCAAAGCTCTCATTAATATCTCATTAATATATTTGTAATTTCTGTCTCAGGTGCTGTTGCTGCTGCTGGTGGCAACGTAGCTGATGGTGAGATGTCTATAGAGCTGGTAATTTCACAAGGTAAGTATATATTATTATTCTTCTTAACATTCCTAAAAATTCAACATCTCTACTTTTCGTGATTCTGTTTGTTTTAGGTTCAGCAAGACGATATCCTTTGGTATTATAACAATAACCAAAGATCATTCTTTGTGATTTCGGGTTTCATTTCTTTCGCTTTTCCTTAGGAACTTGCATCATGACTTCGGAACCAAAGATTTTAATGCTGGATAAATGAGGCAGCTTGCCTGTCCACAGTTCATATGGAGTTCTTTTATTTAAAGATGTAGTAGGCGATCGGTTGATCATGTACGCCGCTGTAGCAGTCGCCTCAGCCCAGAATGGTTTAGGTAACTTTGCATCTAATAACAAGCACTTTGCTCTCTCAACTAAGGTACGATTCTTTCTTTCGGCGAGACCGTTTTGTTAAGATGTGTACGGCGTGCTTGTTTGGTGTTTTATGCCATACTGACTTAAGTAATATTCAAAATCTTTGTTACAGTATTCTAGACCATTTTCTGTACGAATAAATTTAATTTTCTTATTACATTCTTTTTCTGTGAAAATCTATAAATGCATTTAAAATATTGAGCTTATCTTTTAGGAAATGTACGTAGACTAATCGGGAGTAATCATCCACAAAAGTAATGAAATATCTCATACCTCCAACGGACTGCGTCTCCATCGGACCACATAAATCAGAATGTATCACCTCGAGTAGTGCTGTTGCTCTGGATCCTGTATGATTGAAGGGCAGTCTCGCCTGTTTTCCTTGTAGGCAGGTGGTACAAGTCACGGGTAGTTTTACTCTGTCTGTCAAGCTCACTCCTTCTGTGCATTCTGGTAATCGGTTCAAATCTGAAAAATTTAAATGTCCCTTGCGTCGGTGCCATAGGACAACATCATCATATCAGATATTCTAAGGTTACCATTTATTTCTCTCTCAACATTAAGTGTGTATAAGTTATTTTCTAATAATGCAGAACATAGGAATCTTCCATTACTGGTAAATAATTCACAATTATTTTTATTAAAGTTTACTTTGCAGCCATTACTAACCATTGCAATAACAGAAAGTAAATTTCCAGCGAGTTCAGGTATGTACAAAACATTTCTTACCTGTATCCTGTTCTCATTATTACCATGTAGCACTAGATTCATTTTTTCAATTCCTTTCACAGGCAGTGAGGTATTATTGACCACAATGATGGTTGAAACTGTTGGACTTTTCACATCATACATCCAGTCGCTGCGGTTGGTAATATGCATTGAAGCTTCTGAGTCCACATACCATTTATCACTTTCGGTTGCTACATTAGAAGCTGTAAATGCTGCTACAAAGCTTTATCCTCACTTTTACTTGTAGTTTTCTTCTGTGTCCGACAATTTTTACTTAGGTGACCATATTTGTTACAATTATAACATCTTGGGCCTTTAGGTTTCTCATAATTCTGTTTTTCAAAATGTTTCTTCTTAGTTGAGTAAAAGGCAGTAGTTTCGGAACTCTGCACTTCCTGTAGTAGTATCTGCACTCATAATTACTCCTGAGCTTTCTACAGCCATAATCATTGGTTTGTATATTTCCGACAAACCTGCTAACATCAGAGTGTCCAGACATTCGTCATCAACAGTAAATCCTATGTTTCTTAATTCATGTGTTGATGTCATAATATTGTTAACATAATCCACGACACTCTTGGAGGTTTCCAGTGTTGTAGTGATGAGATCTTTTAACAAAACAACATTCCGTGTCAATCCATTGTCGTCGAATGCTCGTTCCAGATTCAACCAGACTTCTTTTGCTGTTTTTGCATCCTGTATATGAACGTAATTGATAGCATCCACCAACAAAATCAAATTTAATTGACATAACAATTTATATAATTATAAAAATATAATAATAAATTTGTCTTTTCCTAAACTTACCACATCAATATCACTATCATTGCTCAATAAATTTAAATGATCATTTAAAATGTTTTTGTGGCCTGTGGCAACACTGAGGTCAACAGCTGATTTAAATTTGAGCGTAACTTTAGAAAAGACCCTAGCAGTCCCAAAACACGTCAATATTTGGACGCCAGACTAGAGTCAATCGACAAGCTCTGGTCGGAATTCAATTCGAATGACGCGCGGGACCTCCCCTCACTCGCACCCGTGTAAGAGTGTGACAAGTGGCGGTGCGGAGTGGAGCGGGCACTCACGTTTGCATCGCACTGCAGCGCGTACGTATTCTATTAATTACCTAGCTCATTGCGTGAAAACACGTTGCGATTTGAATTTTCGGTATCAAACGAGTGTGATGGCAGCCAGTACAAGTAGAAAACGCAAAGTCACTGATGAACACAGATCATTCCAAGATAAATGGACGCACTTATATTTATTCGTCTGTGTCGGGGAAAAACCCATTTGCCTCTTATGTAACGAAATAATTTCTGTGGTAAAAGAATACAATGTCAAACGTCATTATGAATCGAAACATTCTAGTAAGTTTGCACATGTTCAAGGACAAATACGAATCGATAAGGTGGAGGCTCTGAAGAAACAACTTCAAAGACAGCAGTATTCATTTCACAAACAGAATGGCGACAGTGAAGCAAGTGTAAAAGTGAACTACATTATTTCTGAAAAAATCGCTCGTAAGTCAAAACCATTTACTGACAGCCAGTTCATAAAAGAATGCATGAAAGCAGCAGTAGAAGTTTAATGCCCCTCGCAAAAGCAACTTTTTTCCAAAATAAGTCTGTCCGGCGTTACAGTCGCAAGAAGGATAGAAGAATTAACTGGTGATATCGAACGATCATTAAAGGAACGTGTGTCGCAATTTGTATACTACTCCGTTGCACTCGACGAAAGTACAGACCTAACTGACACCGCTCAACTGGCCATGTTTATTCGCGGGTTTACGTTAATTTTGTTGTTACTGAAGAAATGGCTGTTCTAGTTCCCATAAAAGGTACTACAAGAGGATGCGTTTCTATGGAATCGTTTAATACCGTCATAATTAGATATAACCTCAAATTATCCAATTTTGCTGGTATTTGCAAAGACGTCGCACCGTCTATGGTTGGCAAAAACGAAGGACTTATTGCTTTAATATAGAAAAATAATCCCGATATCTCCTTCATACAGTACCACTGTATTATTCATCAAGAAAATTTAAGTGCGAAGTCTGTTAGTATTCAAGAAGTCATGAATGTTGTGATAAAAGCTGTTAACTTCATCAAATCTCGGGGCCTTAACCACAGGCAATTTCAGGAATTCTTAAAAGAAACAAATGCTGAAAATGTTAAAACGGGTGTTTGATTTGCGGAAAGAAATTGCAGCTTTTATGCAAAGTAAAGATAAAGCTATTCCACAATTCGCTGATGAAGCATGGCTAAGTGTTTTCTTGCCGATGGCTAAGGGTTTTCTTGCCGACATAACATCACATCTCAATGATTTAAATAAGAAATTGCAAGGAAAAGATAATTTGGTTCACGAGCTATTTGACGCTTTAAAAGCGTTTGAAGTGAAGTTGGACTTGTGGATCAATCAATTAAAAAAAAACGTTACCACACATTCTCCAAATTTGTCGTCTTGTCAAACTTCAAACATGGACAAATATATTACCGCGCTGCAGGATCTGAAAACACAATTCAACTCGCGTTTTAGCGATTTCCGGAAAAATGAAATGAACCTGAATTTGTTTGCTCACCCATTCAATGTTTCTGTCGAAGATGCCCCTGAAGAAGTTCAGATGGAATTGATAGAATTACAGTGCAACTCTACTTTAAAAGACAAATTCAATTTAGGGTTGACCGCGTTTTACTCAAAGTACATCCCTATTTCAGACTTTCCTAAAATAAGCGATCATGCACTGAAAATGACATATCTGTTTGGCACCTCATATCTTTGCGAACAATTATTTTGAATGAAGAACGTAAAGTCGAAGACAAGAACTAGAATCACCGATGTTCACCTTGAAAACAGTTTGAGAATTGCAACGACTACTATAGGGGCAGATATTGATAAATTAGTTAAAAGTAAACAATGTCAAACGTCTCATTGATTAAATTTTAATAAAATAATTTATACTTATTTTGTAAATTTACGTAATAAATAACTTCAATGATTTTATTATTGCTTTTTAATTACTTTTTGTTTACAATGGAATGCCTTTTTTGTGTTGCGGCCCGCCGAACCAATATCTATATAGATCTAAAAAAAAATTTGACGTGACAACTTTTTATAATTCGATTGAGCCGGCTGCACGCACGAAAAAACATGACTCATGCGGCGTTACCTCGCTCTGAGGCGTTCCATCTAAGGCTTGAAGTGCAAGCGAGGGCGCGGAACGAGCGACAAAGAGGCACAATCGGCCTTCGCGTTCGGCAGCGTTCGACATCCGTCTCTATCCTACTTGAGTGAGCGATACGTCTGCGTGGACAGCTGCTATACTATAGTACATTTACATGTTTTTGTCGAGTGTCAAGTGCAGTGCAAAGTGAATGTGGTGTCAATTGTTTATAGCAACGATAATTGCAGCGATAAAGGTAATGATTCTTTCGATATTAATTATATGTTCAGTGAGATATTGTCGAATATTCGTGCTTTCATATTTAAAATAAATAGCATCGGTCCGCTAGTGCAGCGATTGAAGGTTATGCTATAATTGACAAAATTAAAACAATAAGTTAACAGAGCTATTTCACGATGAGTAAAAAATCGATGGCTTTACTATTTAATCGAAATAATTATCGAGCGTAGCTATGATTTAAAAAAATTTAAACATAAATATTAAATCTGCAACATATCACAACAACGTGTCTGAAATGACAGGTTGGACCAGCCAGCCGTCAAAGGGAACATTTTCTCCTATATCAAACACATTGAGGCGGGCTTTAAGAAATAGATTTACGAAAATTTTAATGTTTCCAAATTTTATATTTTAAATGTAAGACTTATAAACAATAATTGAATCATTGTTTATTCTTATAATTTATTATTTCAAATTATTACTTTTTTATAACAAATTACAATTAAATTTGCAAAAATAATTGAATACCTATTGAAAAAATTTAATTATATTATTAAAATAATTAAATCAAAATTTAAATTTTAACAGTTAAGTAGAAATTTTAACAATAAATTTAACGAACGAACGAACGACGATTTATTTTGCAGAACTGCTTACAATCGCACCATGGAAAAAAAGCCTGACTGAAGGAAAAAATTGATCAATTTCATTGTGATTTCCAATTACCTCCTTCTCTATATACATACAAATCTATTAAACAAATGAAATAAAAATTTTCTTTTGAAAAATGCTACCATTCCATCAGTATTTTCTTAAGACGTTGTCACGTTCAACTATCGTCAGTAAACCGACCTTTTTAACTATACGCAGGTGGGTCAAAAAGTTCGCGGAATGGAGGGTAAAAAGTAAGAAATAAAACACAAAATTATTTTTCCTTCTCAATGTATTCCCCCTTAACTCTAATACATTTATTAGACCTATCAATCAATTTATTAAAACCATCGAAAAAAAATGATTTCTCTTTGTCGTCAAAATAGGCCGAAATAGCGCTCTTTACTTCTTAATCACTGGAAATCTTTTTCCCTCGAAGCTCTTTTTTCATTTTTGGGAACAAATAAAAATCACTAGGGGCTAGATCTGGGCTATAGGGCGGATGTTCTAAGATTTCGAAGTCCATTCTTTGAACAGCAGCCATCGCAACTTGCGCCTTGTGCACAGGTGCATTGTCGTGCAAAAGGAGCACACCTTGGGTCAATTTTCCCCGTCTTTTCTCCCTCACAGCAACTCGCAGACGTTTTAATAATGTAGTGTAGTACTTCCCAGTTATAGAAACACCCTTTTCTTTATAATCAATAAGGAGGATTCCTTCTGAATCCCAGAAAACAGAAGCCATGAGTTTTCCAGCCGACGGAGACACTTTAAATTTCTTCGGGGGTGGTGTGCCCTTTTTGTGCCACTGCATGGAGTCTTGTTTAGACTCAGGCTCATAATGATGAACCTAAGTTTCATCGCCAGTCACAATTCGGTTTAAAACTTCATCCTTTTGATCACCACAGAGCGCCAAAAACTCGCGACAACACTCAAATCGCCGCTGCTTTTCTCCATGTTGCAAAAATTCTTCCGGATTGACTTGTTGATTGACGTGTAGCTCAGTAAATTATGACCTAATTGTTTTGAAACTTAGTATTTATACTCTTAATGAGTGTCACAACTAGTGCAGGTAGTAAAAAGTTGCCTTTTCCCCCTCCATACCACTCATTCCGCGAACTTTTTGACCCCCCCTCGTATTTGAAGTTCATTTCTGGTTTATTTATACCGTTTTTTACCATTTATTTTATTTAGGATTTAATTAAAATAGCTGCCGTCTGAAGATTCATGGGTTGCGAGGATGGTTCGCTGATACATTTAATCAACATTAACAATTCTGTTTTTAGGGTATATAATCAATATTAGTCTAAATTATATTAATACATTTGATACGTTTGTGTGTTTATTTGCACGTCAACTTACATTGTAATATAGGTGTAAGGGATTTATATTTAGAATAAACATAATTTTTTTACTACAGTAATGAGTGATGATGGTTTATGCAGTAAAATTTTTAACAATTAAAAATATTTTAAGCTTGTGTACTGGTTTGTGCTGATACATTTGGTTTTATTTTTTTATTTAATCGTTTTTTGTATACTGTGCTAATAATATTAAGAATAATTAAGTAATATTAAGAGCTATATTAGAATAACATTTAAAAAGTCATTTATAACAGTCACAGTTGCAGTAAGGCAGAACATGGCAAAGGTCCAAGTTAAGATAAAGGTAAGAGAAGAGATTTGACAATACAAAGTAAGGATAGCTTTTGGATTTTGGGTATATTTACACTAATTGACTACATGAAAACAGCTCAAGGTGTCCACTTTTATGATTTGTGGCAATTCAAAATTCAAATTCAAATTCAAAATATCTTTATTCAAGTAGGCATTTACACGCACTTTTGAATCGTCAATTACATTAAATTGGTCAGTATAGTCAGTCTGTGAGTAAGCTACCACCAGCTCGGAATGCTGTTCTGCTGAGAAGAGCTGGCCAGAAACTCAACAGTTGCTCTTTTGAAATAAAATTTAACAATGTTTGACTTATAAATTAAATATATTATATTATAACATCAACCCTGCAAATGAGTCAATGACCCAAGTTCCACACATTTCGATCAACCAAAAACTCTTGAATGTTATAGTAAGATTTATTTAATAATATACCTTTAATTTTAGATTTGAAACCAAGAAAAGGAAGATCTAAGATATCTTGTGGAACCTTATTATATATGCGTATACTCAAGCCCATGAAGGATTTCTTAACTTTTTGAAGTCGAAATTTAGGCGTTACGAGCCTATTTTTATTTCTTGTATTGATTGTATGTCTGTCGCTGTTTTTTTTATAGTCATTTAAATTTTGGCGTATATATAGTAAGTTATTAAAAATGTATTGAGAAGCGACCGTAAGAATACCGATTTCTTTAAAAACTTCTCTTAGGGAGTCTCTAGCTTTTAAGCTACAAATAGCCCGTATAGCTCGTTTTTGTAAAATAAATATAGAATTAATTTCGGCAGCGCTGCCCCATAGTAAGATACCGTAAGACAATATACTATGAAAATAACTAAAATAAACGAGTCGAGCCGTATTAACGTCTGTTAATTGTCTTACTTTTTTAATTGCAAAGACGGCTGAGCTAAGTTTGCTTGCGAGTGTCGAGAGATGGGGGTTCCACTGGAGCCTTTTATCTAAAGTTATACCTAAGAAAGTTGTCGAGTCAGTCAGCTCCAACACTTCATTGTTAAGGAATAAACTACAATCTTGACTTTTTACATTAGGAAGTGTAAATTCCATGCATTTAGTTTTTTTAGTATTTAATGCCAAATTATTAATTTCAAACCAATGAAGAACACGTGACAGAGCACCGTTAACTTTGTCAAAATTAGCATTATTACGATCAACTTTAAAAATAAGTGAGGTATCATCAGCAAAAAGTACAATGTCACATAGTCCTTTTACGTAAAAAGGCAAATCATTAATATAGAGTAAAAATAAGAAAGGGCCTAGAATAGATCCTTGTGGAACACCCATTTTTAGATGAGATCCAACCGATTTACAATTATTTACATCAACCGTCTGAACTCTTTGATTCAAGTAAGAGGCAATAAGATCAAGCGCAGCACTACGCACACCATAGTGATTAAGTTTGCAAAGTAGTGTTTGATGGTCCACGCAATCAAAGGCTTTAGATAAATCACGAAACACTCCGATTGCATTCTGTGACTTTTCCCATGCGTCGTAAATGTGCTTAAGAAGCGCGACACCCGCATCAGTTGTTGATTTGCCTTTGGTGAAACCATATTGTTCACTATGCATGATTTCATTGCTACAAACAAATTCTGACATTTGGTTTAGTATAATTTTTTCGAAGATTTTACTTAAAATAGGTAAAATAGAGATAGGTCTATAATTTCCGGGTTCTAGTCTATCGCCACTTTTGAACAAAGGAACTACTTTACTATTTTTCATTAAATCTGGGAAAGTACCGGTTTCAATACATTTGTTAAAAATTAAGGATAATTGTGGAGCAATATCATTTATAATACTTATTAGTAATTTTACTGACATACCCCAAAGATCACCGGTTTTTTTCATATTTAGATTTCTAAAAGTTTTAACAATTTCATATGATGTAACAGGTTTAAATACAAAACATTTATTACTGACTCTTACGTTATTCGTCAATTCGACGATTGCATCACATGGTGAAGAATTTAAATTACGCGTGACTGTTAAAGGAATTTCGTTAAAAAAAGTCTCAAAAATTGCCGCCACAGTTGAATTTGAATTTATTTCAATATTATCAATTTTTAACTTAATAGGTCCATTAGCAGCCCTATTTTTCCCAGAAACACTAGATAAAACATCCCAAGTTGCCTTTATTTTATTTTCTGAGTTTAAGATTTTATTTCTTATGTAAATCGACTTAGCTTGTATGCAAACGGTCTTAAATATTTTAGAAAAAATCCTAACTTTATTCAAGAATACCGGATCTTGATTCCATTGCCTCTCACTATATAAATCATATAACTTATCTCTACTTTTATATATTCCCACGGTAGCCCAATCACTAAATTTAAGTTTTAGGTATTTAGTCATAATTTTTGGCTTAAAAACATTATTAAATTCTTGTAACAAAAAACCGAAAATGTTATTATATAAATTATTTGGATTATCATCGCTCAAGTCTACTTTACCCACTTTTTGCTGCACAGTATTCTTAAATGTTAGGACCCGGTTTTTTGTAATTGGTCTACAAGTAAACTTTTGGGGCTTTTCACTTTCGTGATTAATTAATAGAGAAAATTTTAGACCACAGTGGTCTGAACTTAAATTCGTCATTACTGTTTCTTCATAAATGTTACAGCGACAGAACACATTATCAATACAAGTCGCGGAAATACTAGTAATACGAGTAGGTTCAAAAAAGACGTTCAGTAAGTTAAAAGATTTAAACAAATTTAATAAACGTACACTAGACGAAGTTTCTTGTAATATATCTACATTGAAATCACCGCAAACAATCACGGACTTGTTTTTATGACAAAGCTTAGTTAAAATATCCTCCATTTTGTTTTCAAATTCATCAAAGTCACTAGAGGGGGGTCGGTACACGCACAAAATAATATGTTCATTGAGCTCAATGCAGGATAGTTCAATAATTCGCTCGACAGAGAGCGCCACTATGTCTGATCGAGACTTTAACACTACATCGTTACGAGCTAAGATAAGTGACCCACCGCGAATAGCTTTCTCTCTACAGAACGAACTTGACAATTTATAATTTTCTACATTTATAATATTGTTATTCTTTGATAACCAGTGCTCTGTAATGCACAATAAACTTATGTCATATTTTTGAACAAAGAGTTCCACTTCCAATTCCTTGCCACCTAAGCCTTGTATATTTTGATGGACAATATTTAACAACTTAGGCTTTGTCTTATCCATTAGTTTAAAGTGGAACGCTTATGTTCTGTCAGTAATACATTATTTAACCTACATTTATTTTTCGTTATATCTGTTATAACGAAGTTTTTTAAATTAAATGCTACTAAAGTAGCAATTTGTTTTTTATAATATAAAGGCAGATACATTGTACCTTTTGTCATCCTAAACCTATTATAAATAAATTTATTTACATCAAAGTAAAAGAATACATCACTATGACGGTATGTCAAATTATATAATGTCAAATTTAAATTATATATATATTTATTTTGTTTGTCTGAATAAGAAGATGAATATGGAAATGCACAAATTACAATTTTACACTTATTCTTATTATGTAATTTCAATAATTTTTCAATATTACTAATTATTTCAATTTTCTTAATCGACAAACCATCTCCATGTAATAGTACAATAGTACTGTTTTCAGTCAACTTTGAGTCAAAATTAATTATTTTATCTAAATTGTGCTGGTAACTAGCACCAGGTGAGCATATATTATGTACATTATTTAATTCCCTACTTAAAAGAGACCCAAAGCCCTGACCCAATTGGTCAGAAAAAACAAAGTAATTATGGTTGTGCACAACAGAGGACCTATTATTAATTTGATTTTTATTCATTATATTTATGTTTTTATTACTACTTTTAGTATGTATAGCCGAATCACCCAACACCTCAGAGTTTAGTTTAGAAACAACATTTAATTTTTCACTTAAACAATTACAGTTAACATAATTATTAGTTAATGACTCAAACCGCTCTAAGTTATAACTACATAGGTCAACTAAATTACCTGTAGCTTCAATATGTTCCTTAATTTGATTCTGAGAAGATTCATATTTTTTACTTATTGAATGCAATGCAGAAGTTAATTGAGAGATTTCCTCATGCAAGTTTTGGGTGTCTCGCTCATACAGTGACCTACTCTCAATCATTTTCCTATTATAAACACTTACTTTTTTAATTAATGTGGAGCGTTCAATTTGTAAATTCTTTATTTTCTTTGCAGGAAACTTGTTTTTGATGAGATTATTACATTTTTTAATTAATTTCTTAACCTTCATATACTTTTTTAATTTTTTATGACTTGAAAAGTATATGGGGTGCACAATACTTGACTCATCTTTTGTTAGATCAATTATAGTAGAATTAACATTTATGAAATTTGATTGAGTAGGTTGTGAGTTGCATTCAACCAGCTCCTCATATAAGCTATGAGTATGCTGACTTTCTACATTTAATTTGCAGGTTTCTAGGTCTGAAATAGTTATCCTAGCCTGCACCAAATCAGACTCAAGCTCTGATATGCGATCTAATGCCCTCTCATGCTCATTGCTGCACTGGTCAAATGCAGTCACTATATTTCTTAACTGATCTCGCTGAGCCACAATATCCAAATAATTGGTATGTAGTTCAGCGAGCTTACCTTTAAGATTAGTATTTTTTATTACAATATCTTTAATTTCCTCTTCACTGTCCTCTCGTTCCTGCAGTAGCTTGTTGCACAAATCTTTAGAAGATTTTAATTCTTCTAAAGCCAGTTTTAACTTTTGCTCCAAATCCTTTGCAGAGGCCTTGCGAGTTGCAATTATTCTTTCCATTGTTAAACCTGGGTACAAATTACCTTTTAGATACAAATGGGAGTTTCAAAATGCTTGTTTTATGTATATAAGTAAGGTAAAGTAAAAGTAATAGTTTTGTATGAGGCCAATGTTTTTGTCTTCAACTTTACTTCCAACTAGTCAAGTAAAGAGAGTCAATAACGGTGCCAGAGTGTGTGGATGGACGTAACTCACTATAAAATGAGTAGTTGTTAGTTTAATGTAAGTGTAATTATATTAAAAGTAAAATAAAATACTCCCCGGGATTGAAGAAATTTGAATTCGACATCCGTTGGTTGACAGCTCAGTATATTTCTTTGTTCTTATGAAATTAAGCACGAAGACAAAGTACAAACAATAGCACTATAGTAAAATGGTATTTTTAAATACAAAATGAGATAATTGCACTTAATTAATATACATAAAGTAATTTAATATTAATTAAAATGTACAGAGAAATTTTTTGACGACTAGTTGTCAGTGTTGCCACCAATCCAATCCAATCCAATGGTACACTTGTTTGCGACTTCAAGAATTATTTTATTGTTTTTAAGTTATTTACAAGGTCGCTATATAGGGGTACAATCGGTAAGTTGCGTGCATTATCTTATTTGACTACTTAGGTATAAGGTAAATTAATATCTAGATTCTTTTTACAGGTAGTACGTGACTAGGAGGACTCATGTAAGTAAAATTTTTTTTATTTTATTTTATTTTTTTTATTTATTTGTTTTATTTTATTTTATTTTTTTTATAGTTAATTAATTGTTTGTTTCATGTACGCCTTTCCGCCATGCTGGGGCCGAACATCCGGATTCCTGCTGCACATCTGCCTTGTTCCCGCGACGTGTGTTGCTGAGATTGTGGGGGTGTGGGCATTCTCATGATGCCCCCCTCAATCAGTGTTTATGTCCTGGTGTTCCTAGAGATGGTCCATGTGAGCACACATGGGGCTAGGGCCTTTACTCGTTAAAGTTTGGTTGGGTTTGTTGTTTGTTTTAGTTAGATTTATTCGTCATGGTTTCAGATTAGTCATCCGGTCTTCCGGCATGGCTACCAGCGGTCATTTCGTGTCCAGTCAGGTCCGGAGTTGGTCATCAGGTAAGTATGTTTTATTTTAAGTCCTGGTCCCGTGGTCCGTATGGTCACTCTGGTAAGTCTGTCAGTTATTAGTCAGTCAGCTCGTCCTCGGGGGATTACCTGTCTTTTGGAAGCGCTGGACGTTATCTAATAGTACGATACTGAAGATCTTGTTATGAAGTCCCAGCGCTTCCTTATGAGGCAATCCCCGTCCAAGACCGAGATTTCCACCTTCTCAAGTTTGGCCGCGTGACAGTTCACGCAAGTCGGCCTCTCACCTGTAGTCAATGCCGGGCAGTCAGCTCGCAGGTGGCTCCCGCCACAGTGGCTGGAGGAGTCCGTCGCCGCCTTGCAATACCGCTTCCCATGGCCATAGCCCAGGTGCTTCGTGCACTGGACTAGTGGGCTCTGGTCAGCGACAGTGCACCTCTGGAGATCGATGTGTATTCGGCCAGACGTAGTGAGTGCTCTCCAGAGGTGGGGCGACACCTGCAGGACCACGTGGCTCTCCTGCGGGTTTCTTGTTCTTCTTCTATAGCGCATTACAACTCTAAAGTCCTCCGGGAGTATTGCACCAACGAGATCCTTATTTTGGGTCCTGATTGACTCTATGATGTCTTCATCTTTATTATGGTTTAAGACGTTCCGAATTATCACCAAAGGGTCCTTTGTTCTTCGCGTCCTCCACGACTAACTTTTGACCCTTCTCTTTGATGCGACGCTTTAAACTCTCCACCATTTCCTTATTCGCTCGACCGCCAGCCCCGTTGTTCGGGCATCGGCAGCTCCGCGGATGCGTGTAAGGATGTCGTCACTCGTCTCGCGTTCAACAGCCGACGACACGATAATTGTGTGGCTCGGCGACGGCAACTCTAAGTTGGATTTGGGGACAGGAGCTGAGGTGGCCTCGACGTATGTCCTCCTCTGACTGGCCTCTTCGATTATGATAGCCAGCTTCCGTCCCGTTTCCAGCAGCTGCTTATTTAGTTGCGTCGGCCTGTAGCACATGGTGCTGTTGGCTGCTTTTGGATATCAAGTCGATCACGTCAAACGATATCATTTGACGGACCGACTTGACCTCCTTAAGCAATTCCTGGGTGAGTTGCTGGGTATACTGCTGCTCCTTTTTCGCCAGCTGATGGGCCGTCGTCGTCTTTGTGCGCTCGAGTTGTAGTTGCAACCTCTGTCGCGGACTCGCTGAGGCGGACGATGATTTCGAACATCGCCCCCAGATTCTCCAACACTTTCTCTTTGATAGTGGTCTTCAGGTTGCCCGACTGTTCTATATGCTTTTTCCTCCTGGAACAGTCGGTTGACCGTGACGGGGAGGGTGGATAGAACCTGGGAGGTGTTGTCGTCGCCGGTGGAGTTCCTGCTGGACTGGCTTGGAACGTTGGATGTGTCACTGTCAGTGGCTCCAGTAGCCAACGACTGCTGCACATCCAACATTCGCTTCGTGAAGATTTTCTTCCTCGCTGCCACTTTGATGTCGCGTTTTGTTGGGGGAGGGTCCATGGCACGCGATCCTCTGGACGCGCCGCTACTCTGGGACATCCTTTTGATGGTTTATATGGATAGAAGGCAGTAAAAGCTGGGTTCTGTGTTGGAGTTGGGTACTGCGTAGGTGAATTAAGGGGTAGGAAGTAGGGTAGTGAGGTGCCTGCGGTCCCAAGCTGCCTGATGAAAAAATCCCGGACCCGATCGGACGACTGGGTCCCGAGGTATGGCTTATAAGAAATTTTTGAAGAGCCCCGGTGGCTCGAGTATCGGTTATTCAGTCGCTCTGCTCGAGATTTACGCTGGTGCTCGGCTCGAGGTAAGGCTCCTGGGTTTGGGCGGTTAATTGCGTTAACAGTTATTTTAATGAATTAATTATTTTTAACCGCTCTTCCGGGTTATCTTCTGCAAAAAAGTTATTCTTCCCTCCTCCCCTGGGTACTCGGTGCCGTGAGTTCCGGAACTGTGGTTCTTCGGAATTACGGAACCTCCTGGAAAAAGTGCCGATACGCTGCGTGATGCCTCCGATGACGTCAGTTGTTTACGTCTTCAGGTCGGTTGGTAATTTTCCACTATTACTATATTTTTAGTAAATTCTGATTTGTATGCAGTGACTAGTCTCAGTTTTCTGTAAATATCTTTAAAACTATCTACGAGAAAAAACTAAAATTTTGGGAGAATTTACTTCGATAGGCACTGGTCCTAATTTAAAAATTTTGGGTAGCTCATCGCTTTAGATTTTTAGATATTAAGGTCCAAAGATAGGTAGATAGGTATAAATGCCGGCCCCTTTTGGTGCCTTGTATCTCCCACAGTTCTGGTCCGATTCTGCTGATATAGGGCTCTACTACTGCATTTACCAAATTTCCGCCACACATACAGGTTCGATTTTGGGTCACACACACTTTTTAAATTTTCGTTAATAACTTTTTTGTTATAAGTCAGAAAAAACCAAATTTAGTATCAAAATGTAGGGCTCCTTAAGGCCTTTAAAACGACACTAAACAACAAATAGGTCACCGATTTGGTTTCGCAGCGTTTCGATTTTTTTTTGTTTTTAGAATTTATAATAATCCACAATTTCCTAAATAACTTTTCTCTCGAGTCACTTATGACTGCGCCGTTTTCATTAATAGATTGTGGGCGCTGAGCCTGTTTTTTAACACTTCACACGCGAATTTTTGAAAACTTTTTGCCAAACTTATAATTTTTTCGAACATTTACGATTACGGAGCGACTTTATACACCTTGTGACGCGTGCGTATGCGACCGAGGTCTAGCGCGAACCCTAAAGATAGGTTTAGATGTTATCCATTTAGATGTTAAGACTGCGTTCTTGAACGGTAATTTAGAAGAAACCATTTACATGAAAATACCAGATTGTTATAATAGTAGTTCAGATTGTAAAGTTTTAAAACTTAAAAAGGCCATTTATGGACTTAATCAGGCCTCTAGAGCCTGGAATAAAATAGTTGATAATTGCTTAATCAATAATGGTTACAAAATAAAAAAAAATGGGTTTTTTATAGAAAGTTATACTGTACTTTTGTAAACTAGGTTAGGTTAATTTTTAACCAAATTTAACTAATGCAAAACTTACTTGTTACTAATTTACACTAAGCTACATATACATAAAGTATACTTACGTTAAATTGATCTTCACAACACGACTAAGGATATATATTATCCCTTTTAATTACCATGCACCATTGTTTTTGTATTTTGGCAACTCTACAAAAAAACACTAATTTAAATTTAAATAAGCCTGACATGGCTATACATGTTTATAGATATTTTCAAACATCAAAAAAACACTTTTTCGGGTATTTCTCTAATATATACTATTTTTGCACTCCGAAACTATATAGTATTGGATATAATACTATATTTAACTTGGATGTATGTTGCTCATTCATTTGCATGTTTATATTTTTTTATTGTTACACCGGAGGGCACCACTTTGTCAAAATTCCTTAATATCATTATTGTAAAACCTCTTCTCTGTCTTTTTCGTAATTAAAAGAATATATGGGTAAGGACCAAATTTTTAACGAATACAGACAAACTGTGGTGTCCAACTCAACAGGGTATAAAAATTAGAGCCTATAGCATACCTAAAGTTATATTTTATATAAACTAATACCTTTTTAAACAAGTAAAATTTAGAAAACCGTTTAAAAATTACAAACTTCATATTTAATTTCTTCCATCTAAACATAACGGTATAATTTTTGTGTATGAATAATACGAAAAATTCACATGTCCTGACCCTACTTCCTAAGAGAGTTTTTGATGCTGTTTGATATTAACGTGACATAGAATTTTTAAGTTAATATAATTAAAAAATTAAAAACACTAGCAGTCGTTCTGGATCACTAATAGCCCAATAATCTTCCTTATTTTTACTTTTATAAATATAATTACATACATCCCCAATTTCTTCCCGTTGTGATATTCCAGTTGTGTGACACCGTATTATTAATATCCAAAAGCCTTTTATAGAAATTTCTTTTTAATTTAGTATGGCAACATTGGTTTCGTACTGGCAATAAAATTTCGAATAAGCGGTTAACGTTGTTTAAATAACAGTTGATCATTTTGTTGGATCTCGTCAGTGCGTGTCGTTAATATATCATAAATTTAGGTGAGTATACTGTAAATATTATAACGATTTTCTTTCTAATTAGATTATTTATATAATATATTTTTAATGTTCTATTCAACAGAATGCAGTAGTGTTCAATTAGTGGTTAAATTTGTGAATTGTTAAATGTTTAGGTTAGGTCGTGACAATTTTTATTCCTTTGTGCGACATAGTGACACAAAATTGTGAGACGTGTCACAACGGAAATATCTAAAGGTATGTTTACATCGTACACATCGCGAGATTAATTAGTATTTAATTTTTAGTACTTATTATTAGTACTCACATCATTTTACATGAAATATTTTTAATATTGTTACAGAATTAAATACAAACAAATAATTAGCTTTTCGGATGCCTTCTTCAGCCGCAGAAAGATGTGGGAAATACCGCGATAAACTAAAAAAAGAAAATCCAAAGAAATTTGAAGAGATGAAAAAAAAACTTGAAAAGGACGAAAGCTCAAAGATGAAAAATAAGTGACAAGAACGAAAAGGAAAAGGAAGATAAGAGAAAAAAGTGTAGAGTTGCTAAACAGAAAAAAGTTGAAAATGATAATAGACCATTAGCATAGGCAACTATAGAACCTGTAAAAATAGGGCGCCGCTATCGTAGCCAAGTTGGACGAGCAAAATAAAAAACTTAAAGAAAAAGTACAAATTTTATTTTAAAAAATTGAGACTTTACGAAAACAGTTAATACGATTGAAGAAAAACAATCTAATAATCACAGGTGAGTTGAGGAAGCTAAAATTACAACAAGATTCAAGAGTCAATGTCAACCAAGCACAAGAAACCAATGACCTTCTTTGTTCAAAAGACCTTACACCTAAGACAAGATCAAACATTTTCATTGAAGAAGAACTTCCTGATATTTCCGAAGAAGCTAAGGAAAGAGTTAAACTTAAGCTTTTACAACCGCATGTGCTTGAAGATTCCTTAAAAGAAACTTACAAACTTAGCAACAAATTCCAGGATAGAAAAGTTTTAAAGAAGCTTACTGAAAGTGAAACATGCAAAAAATATAACATGAAAATCAGTCTTGCAAAATGCTTAGGTATTCAAAATAGTGTAAAAAGGTACTACGCTTTTAAACAGAAAAGATTAAAATCAGCTTGCGATTTAAAAAAAATCTTTGAAAGGGATGACGTCAGTCGTATGACAGCAGGAAAAAAAGAATATGTAACAAAAAATAGAATACAAAAACAGAAACGGTTTTTGCTCGATACTCTACTGAAATTGTATAGAAAATACAAACATGATGGTGGAGCAGTATCTTTCACCACATTTAAAAGTTACCGACCATTTTTATAGTTCCGCCAAAAGTAAGCAATCGAAATACATGTGCTTGCATTAAGCATTCCAATTTAACTCCAAAGCTTTAACACGTTCCAAGCGAAACCAGGTCGAAAACTCCAGGTCCATATTTCGCTTGTGGTGCGGCTACGAAAAGTTTAGATTTCTCTGTCGTGCGAAGAGCGTAACTTCAGATTGGTTCGGTGTAGGAAAGAGATAAATACCTATCTGAGATGGGCTATTAAAATAGAATCCAGTGGTGTGCCTATCTTAATACCGGATATTTTATACCTGGTACCGCACTGAACAAATAAAATTTCATCACAGTGCGGGTACAGGTTGAATACACCTGGTACCCCCGCTCACCTGGTACCACACCCCGCGCTAGCTTCGCACGGGCAGTGTTGTGATCGTAATCGAGTGAGCGCACGCGTCGACAATGACTTCAAGACCAGCGAAACGGTGTCGTAAAAGAATAAAACTGGACCACATTGAAGACAGTGATGATAATATTGAAGACAATGATGATAATAATAAATCAAAGTATAGATTGGTTTATCAAAAACGGGTAAGTCGTTATTACTATTTATTGAATTTGCTAATAAATAGGTAGGTGATATTTACGAGTACATTTTCTTTAGATAATAATATTTAATATAATAATTATTTGTGTTATTACATAATTTACGGTATTTAAGTACTGTAAATAGTACTCGTATGTCAAGCCTTTTAGGTAACAGAGTCGATTTTTGGCCTACAAGCAAATGTAGGTAGGTATCTACATATCATTAGGACGGGCTTACTAGTTTACAGAATTTATTAATTACCTATCTACCGACCTATTATTTTGTTAATTTTAAAATTATTGTCTTGTTTCTAGCAATCTAAAGAAAAGGATTACAGTTGTTGGACTCGTGAGTACTTCATTATATAGTGGGAGATGTATTGTTGTAATTTGGCTGTAAAATATCTTCTTCTTCGTCTTTGGTGTTTTTTTGTTTGTTTGAATAGCTTTAAAGCATGAATCTTTAACACTAACACTACATTGCTTTGCAACATTTAAATTGAATTGATAAAAACAAGTTTATAATCTGAAATTTACGATCTTACTGCATGTAAAAAATCTGCACGGTCGCGAACAATGCCTCATGCTAATGGCATACTTCATGACAATGTGTACCTAACCTGCACTATCCTGAATCATGCCGGATTTGTTTCTAGTTATAATCTGTTATTTCTTACCATAATCATTACTATGTAATATTTTCCATCTTTAAAATAAGGCAATGCGTGCACTGTTGATAGTTGCCACTTTGACTGTTCTGTTACTCTCGTCTATATAATGTTATTATATTTGATAAAGGTGACAATACAATCATAGTAGCAAAAAGCCAGCCATAGATGTATTGGCTTAGGTTCATAAGCAATTTCTAGGTAATCAAAAATACTGTTATTTTTCAGAGTCCACCACCATGTAATTCTAAGCATGCTTTTTTTACTAAATCTATTATCGAGGACACGTCTAGCGATGAAGAGATTTTTCCGATAAAACGCTTTAAAAAGGCCATTCATATTGATAATGTGGTAATAAAAGATTATGTGGTACCGACTCCATCAACCTCGAAAAATTTAAATATACAGAAAGATTATTTGGCATCACAAGAGCGAACTATTGATAAGAAACAAAAACGTGTCATAAATAAACAAGCAAATTCCATAATTTTAACCAGAAAAGAAGAAGCCATAACAGCGAAAAAGAATAATTTAATGACCTCTGGTAAATACAAGCAACAAAAAGAAATGATTGACCACCGTGCGGCACCCGCACGGTGAATCCATGGAATGCTAAGAAGCTTCGTCTTATCTAAATTGACAGCCCGGAGAGACGGGATGACGCTGGAAAGACAGTTGACGCTGGAAAGACAGCTGGCAGCTGGGAAGACAGCAGACTGCTGGAAAGACAGCCGAGGGCGATGGCCTAGCAAGCCAAGCCCGGGAACGTCGATAAACGCTAAAAGTCCAAATAAGAAAAATACCCCTAGGACAGTCCGAGAGGGGGGGGGGGGCGGAAGAACTGTCCACCGGTTGACAATAACGGCGAAAACGGCGCGATAACGGAAATGAAATGCCCTACGTGCGGGAAAAATTACAAAAGACGAGCCTGGTTTATTAAACATCTTAAAACACACAATGGTGCTGAAGTGCGGCAACCGTCGGTAAGATCTTCAGTTTTCACTGCGGATAGAGTTTACCCTCATATATCTCATGGTGAGCCATTGAATGAAAGCTGCCAGGAGTCCATGACCATCCGGACGCGTCTTAGCATTCCTAATACTAAACAATCGACCTGGAAAGTACACGACCAAAATATAGCGGCCTTGTTAGAGCACCCGGGCTCAAATTAGGTACTCGATGCGCAAGTAGAGACTTTCCAAAATACTATTTACGACTACTTTAATGAGCACTATCCACCTACGAATCGTTATGCTCACAAAAATAAAGAAAACGGTTTTAAATTGAAAATGAGGAGGAAAAAAAGAGACCTTATATAGAAACTTCGAATAGCCAAAGCCTTAGGCGATAATCAATTTAGTCACCAACTGTCTAGGGCATTGCGATCAATTCTTAAACTTATCCAAGGCATAACAAATCAAATAACAAAAAATCGTGATAGCTTTGATCGGGCAAAACATGAAGTAGACTTTGATAAAATTCCTTTTAAATACTCAAAAAACATTTTCAAAGATCAAAAAGGTAAGCTTCTCTTGACCAACGAGCAAATTTTCGATCATTATAAAAGCACATACGAAATGTCAGAAAACCAAAGACTATATGGGGATCCCAACGAACACAAACCTGAGACTCCTACTGAAGATTTTTAAGCCAACCCACCAATTTTGGAGGAAATCAATAAATTAATAAAAATTAAACCATCTAAGTCAGCACCCGGTCCGGATGGTATCCCTTATATAGTTTACAAAAAATGTCCGTCGCTCCATAAATATCTTTTAAATATATTCGGTAAAATCTGGTCAAGAAAGCAAATACCGGTATCATTTGGAAAAGCCCTTTTTGTCCTCATTCCGAAAACCGACAATGTCAATAATCCCAAGGATACTAGACCAATAGCCCTAACAAATACAATTTCCAAAATATTTTTCTCTTTTTTACAAACAAAAATGACGCAATTCATGATTAACAATAGATATTTCAGGCCTAATCACCAGAAAGGGTTTTTGCCCGGAATTTCTGGATGCCTGGAACATAATACGTTAATATCGGAAAGCCTTAAAGATGCTAGAACTAGCGAGAGACAAATTACGGTTTGTTGGATAGACTTAGAGAACGCCTTTGGGTCGGTACGACATGAACTGATGATGTTCGCGCTTAAATGGTATAACTTTCCTACGGTAATTCGCGACATTATTGCATCATATTATTCAAAATTAAAATTCTCCATAATTTTTAATGAATACCATTCAAAACCACTTAATTATAACGTTGGTTTATTTCAGGGGTGTTGTATTTCTCCTATTATATTTAATATAGTTATTAATATTTTAATAGACAAATTAATTAGAAATGAAAAAAAAATGGGGTTATCGGTTTAAGTTCAACAACAAATACACAGAATCCATACTAGCTTTTGCAGATGATCTCGCGATACTGACACGTAATCCGAAACAATGTCAGGTACTTTTAAATGTAGTTGAGGATTTCTGTACGTGGACGGTCGGATTGAGGACAAAACCAAGTAAATGTTTTAGTCTGTTTCTGGGTAGACGGAATACCAAATATACCTCTTACGATCCGGGTCTTAAAAGCGGTCAGTGCGTTAGTACGGTTACGGAAGCAGCTCCGTTAGGTAAAAAAAATCGACTACCAAGGCCGTACTCCATCGTTGGATGTAATAGTCGATAGCTTTTTAAACGATCTCAAAAAGGTAGACAACCAACCAATAAGTAACGTCAAAAAAGCTTGGATTTACGATAATTATTTAACATCACGTCTAAATTGGCCTTTCCTCGTGTATGATATAAATAAAACCCTTTTGTCAAAGTTAGATGCAAGCGTCATAAAGACATTGAAGTTATGGCTCGGGTTAGCGCACTCAGCGGACTCTTCAACCTTATTTAGAGACCGAAACAATTTTGGATTAAAATTAAAGAGACCATCGGAGCTCTACAAACATCTAAGAGTTACCAAAAGACATATCATCGGAAAATCTAAAGATGATACTGTAACTTCTCTCCCAAAAGACAAAGTTGCCTTAGAGATCGAGTCACGACTTCAATTCCATAAAAAAATTATGATAGGTGCTCAAACAAATAAAGTAGGGCTAGGATCAAGTAGGAAAGTTCAAGAAATAGACATAACAAAATCTTTTATTCGACAAGACGAAAACGATAATTACCGACTCCACGCGATGAGCCTAGAAATTCAAAACGAATGGGTGACCATAGGAGATTTTTGTATTCCACTAGCTTTGAAATGGCGCACCTTAATTTATGATTGATCCCCATCATTATTAAAATTCTATCTTAATGCATTCCAAATGACTCTCCCAGATCAAAGTAATTTAATAAGATGGGGCAAAGCCACCGAAAAGTCTTGCAACATCTGTGGGGAGGCAATAGGAACCGTGAAACACCTATTAGTAGGGTGTAGGGTACTTCTAGATAAAGGTCTATACTCGCGTCGCCACGACAAGGTATTAGAAATTATACGGGAAGTGGTTAGTCTTTCAGTAGCAAGAGCGCGGAAGGGTATAACAACCACCCAACGATCTGTAGAATTCGTAAAAGAAGGCTCCTCCAAAAAATCAAAAGCGAAGCCTTATTCAATATTACGCCCGGCTCCTGATTGGACTCTCATGATGGACACGTATGAAAAGCATTACAAAATCCCTGGGGATGTTGGTGTTTCGTCATCCAGACCGGACTTATTCCTGTATTCGAAACATCTGAGGCGCGTGATACTTGTGGAGATTACTGTACCTTGGGAAACAAACATCCCAAGGGATCACACATTCAAGCTCAATAAGTATTACGAACTGACCAACGAACTGATCAGGAATAAATTTATAGTTAGTTTGTACGCGATAGAAGTGGGAGCGAGAGGTATAACAGCGAAATCTCTCTGTAGCCTATTTAAAGACCTTGGACTTTCTAGAACAAGCATCGGTTCATTTCTAGAACGTATTTCAAAGGCGGCATTAGTAGGTTCTTTCCAAATTTGGTTAGGTAGGGAGAGGAGTGTGGAGGGTGAAGGTGAGCGTTTTTGCGCATAATAAAAGGGGCCCCTTAAACCTACTCCTGGGTCGCAAGTCCCAGGCACTGCTTGCACTCCTCTCTTTGCAACGCGATGGGCCCGGCACCCGCACGATGAATCCATAGAATGCTAAGAAGCTTCGTCGTCTGTTAGTCCTAGCACCAAACAAACATGTCATGTGTTACAGAATGTTGTATGCTCCTCATCATGTACTCAAAGACAACTACTTCAAAACAATAAAAATCCACCAACTCCAGGTTCACTCTCATTAGAAGTTCCACATTTGTGTCACGAAAGTAGAGCTGATTCTCTATCAGAAATCTCATGCTCCAATTTATTGGACTGTGATATGCAGCTTATTAATAAGGACAAAATAAATGAACTGCTTCAAACACCGGAACAAAAAAGAGAAAACCTAAATGTTACATCAGAATACGCGCAATCTGAAGATTCAGATAAAAAATCTAATGAAAAAAATGTTTTAGAATTGTCAGTCACTATTGAAAAATATCAAGAGAATATAGATTCAAAAAAACAAATTATATGTAATAACCTACCAACCATTGTGAAATCGCTTCATATTATCGTCGAAGATAGAATTGAAAGTATAAGTTATGACAAAAACGACTTGGCCAAAAATAGTAAACATTCCAAAAAATATCCAGCTGTTGAATTGCAAGACTTAATTGTATTTGATGGTGCTGCAAGTATTAATAGTGACAATAACGACACCGCCAAATATAGAAAAAAATATAAAAAGTTTTCTTCTGTTAGATCGCCAGATTTAATTGACGTAGGGTCAATTTATTAATTACATTCTTTATAATAAACCACAGAGCATTGCATATTTATCTGGTATGAATATATTTGATAGCGACACAGATGAGAATTACATACCTTCTAGTGACAAATCAAGTGATTTAGAGACTGCAGAGAGTAATATATCAAAATGTGCAGGAATAGAACTAGAGTTATCCTCTGAAGATTCAGAAAATGGAATTTTAAATATTGAAGAATCACTGCCTGGTAGCCAGATTAATAATTACGATGCAGATGAGTGGGAGGATATTAATGAAAGCCCAGTACATTTTGACGAATATTTAGGAGAGAGTACTCTGAATGTACCTCCGTTTGCAAAATCACCTGAAGATATATATAATTTATTTGTGACAAACGAAATGATTAACAAAATGGTGTCTGAGACAAATAATTACGCCCTAAATTACTTACAAGCAAATCAACGAAACATAAAACATAAATCACGCATACAGTTCTGGACTGATACTAACTTTGAGGAGATGAAAAAAATTATGGCAGTTTTATTGGCTATGTGTTTGTGTAGAGTTCCTTACATAAACTTGTACTGGAGCAAGAACAAACTATACAGAAACGAATTTATATGTTCGGCAATGACCAGAGATCGATTTTTGTTGCTACTGAAATGCTGGCATGTCAGTAATTTCTCAAATGATGATAGAACTGACAAACTGCATAAAATTAGAGATACGTTTACAAAGATAACCGACAACTTTCAGGCTGTGTTAGACCCAGGTAAACATGTAGTCATCGATGAGACAATGATACCCTGGAGAGGCCGATTGGGTTTCCGTCAATATATAAAAAATAAATCTCATCGTTATGGCGTTAAGCTATACAAACTTTGGACTCCTGAAGGTTATACTTATTAGATAGAGATTTACATAGGCAAAAAAAGATCAGAAAAGGGAAGTTGACCACGGTCAAAATGTAGTGCTGCGTTTGATGAATAATTTAACAGACAAAGGGAGAATCGTAATAGTAGATAATTACTATACTTCATTGGGCCTAGCAGAAAAACTTCTCTTACAAAAGTCTTTCATATGTGGTACATTGAACGTAAGAAGAAAACATTTGCCAAAGATAGTTACTCTATCAAAATTAAAGAAAGGTCAGGTAATAGGAAAAATGAACAAAAAGAGAGTTAAAGTACTGAGTTTTATTGCTCACTACGTGCAAAAATCACGACGACAAACTTATAAATACAGGAAAACTAAAGCGAGGCACTAACGAACCAATTGAAAAACCAGGTTGTGTTCTCTTATATAATCAAAGTAAAAAAGGAATAGATTTCAGTGACCAAATGTCATCATATTACACACCATTGAAAAAAGAGTGAAGTGGTGGAGAAAGGTCATAATGGAGCTGTTATTTGGTACAGCTCTTGTTAATGCTTGGATTGTGTATAACTCGATCAATGATGGTAATAAAATACTCAAGCGAGAATTTGTGGAGAAAATTATTGAATCTTTATCTGGAAAGGACTTGGACGCTTATACAGGTAATGTTATAAAACATTGCACTGCACATCGCACGCCCTTTGCCTCACGCTACACACCTTATACCGCAAATTACGTTTGCGACAGACAGAGGATTGAAAAAAAACCAAAATGATTTAAGAAATTAACTTTAATTAAATTTAAACTTATTACAAATTAACCCTATGAACGATGATTCCACCTCGATGTGGGAATATGGAATGATCGTTCTTACAAATATTATTAATTATTAAAACTCATGGGAATGCAATGCAAATGCTTTATCGACAAATTACTTTATTAAATATAATATTACAGAAACTCAACGTAGGCGGTTTCCATATAGTAGTTCTATGTAACTCCTCCCCCCTAAGAAAGGCGACTATTTCAGTACGTTCAGTGAAAATGTTGCCGGAATGGTTTCAGGGTTGCCAGATGTTTTCAGGATCTCGAGCGATGGCTGCTTTTCTTTTTGTACATTCTTGTTGTTTTTATATAGGTAACGTCGAATTGCCAAAATAATACCGATATACGGCTGTACCTAATAGTATAGTATAAAATGGCATTGTGGTATGATACAAGGCATCTTTTCGCACTTTGTCGATTCGGATAGGAGTCTGAATCATAAGCTGGTCCTGGACATCATGTAATCCTTGAAGATCAATAGATTTTAAGTGTATGTGAGTCGCTTTGGCTGACTGCTTTAAGGTGTCATAGGGTATTTTCATTAGTTTTAGGGGTTGTCCTTTAATTTCGTTGTAATCATTTGCTATTGTGAATTGTTCCGATTTCAAACGACATCCAGCAGGAATCGTAGCTAGGTAACTTCCCTGTAGCGATGTGTAGTCTTTTTGGTTACAAATCAGTTGCACTTTCGTTTGTTGAGGAAAGGACAAGGCGTAGTGCTTGTCATCGAGTTTCTCCATTGCTTCTTTAGTCAAGGTGACTGTAGTAAATTCACAGGTTTTTTGTATGACTTGATTGATGATCAATTCCTGGATACAATCTGGTCTGTTGCGAATCTGATGATGAATTTCCTTCTCACAGAGATACCAGTTCTTTACCTTCGGGCATTTAGCCTCCATGTACACAAATGATATCTCGATTGTTGCTAGGAAAGGGAAAGGTCGTAGGTAAGAGCCTGGTCGTGCTTGTTTGGTACTACTGATAATTTATAAAAATCATAAGTTTCTTTAGAATAAATTGGAAATTTAAATATAAAAACTATTTGCTTATTAATAAAGTACGACCCTGGTTTAATAATATTATAATATTCCCTAAGTTCTAAATCTAATATTTGCTCTTTTGAGTAAATTGCTTTTAATTTTAAGACCATAGATTCTAATACCTCAATGTCTATAATAGAATGATGTGTACTAGAAGCCTGGATAAAAGCTAAACTATTTTCTATTCTAAGTAATTCTAAAGATAAATCTTCTATGTTTTCACTAACTAACTCTAGAAGTTGAGCAAAATTTGCGTATTTTGTTAAGCTATCGTCACTTATAGCCTTATTCTGTAATAATAATTCTAAGGTATTATTTAACATAATCTGGTTATCTATTATTTGTCTAATAACGTTTCCATGTTTTAACATTCACTCCTTGCTCAGACTGATGTGACTATTAAATTCAGATAATAATTTTATTTGATAATTTTCTAATACTCTAATTGCCTCATTATATTTCAACGCATCATCGTGATCTAAATTACCGGTTAAACTTTTTATCATAGTACCTAAACTATCTATAAGACCTCTTTTTACTCTACTAGGCTCTAAAGAATGTAGTTGTTTTAAAATATTGCCAAGCTTATTAGTAAGGTAATTAATTTGAATTTCATATAGGTTATATTACTCATGCGATTTTTACAGTCAAGCAGTTGAGTCTCTAATGAATGAATATTAGTCTCAATGTTATCTAAATTTCTATATTGTATGAATGTATGATAGTGCGTAGTCAGTTTCATGGGTCCGAGTTTGAAAGGTACTATTCCTGGTCCGTCGTTAAGACTCTCGAGTTTTATCTCCTGAGGTTGAGTCATTGAGAGGGTTTTGACTAGGAGGATTCTGTAACAAATTAGCTGTTTTAGGGACTCGTTTTAGTCGTGATTTGGCTATGGGGCCACGTTTTTAGAGGTATAAATATGAATTGGTAAGTCGGCTTGTACAGTGTCATGAGTGTATCGTGGAGCAGTCTTTTGTCGACTAGCAGTTGGATTTTTTATAAAAAGTGATTGTTGGGGTGCATATTCCTTTTCAGGTTCGCGATCTTTATTTCTTTTTTCTATTAATGCGGTCCGATTTTCAAGTGATGATGAATTAATAATATCGTATACTTGTTTCATTTTATCTTTATGAATTTGAGTGTATTGTTGCAAGAGCTTTTGCGTTATATCTATATCCGTCCAATCCCTAAAGTCAAAATGTCCAGTCAACAAATCAAAAGGGCGACATCGTGTGAAACTATGTATGGAGCTATTATAGGCTATTATAGCATAGGGCACAAGGTTTATTATTGGTTCGTCTTTATGTTTCAGTTTAAGAAGTCTTAGGTGTTCTAAAAGAGTTAAATGAAATCGTTCTATGTTACCATTGTCATTAGGTGAATGAGCTAGCATTCGATGGTGGTTAATTTTATGAAGTCTGGTAAATTCCATAAATAATTGATTAGTAAATTCGGTTCCATTGTCAGTAATAAGAGTCATAGGTATACCATGATGGGTACTGTATTGTAATAGAGATTGTAATACACTTAAAGCTGTGCCGTCACGAAGATGATAAGCTTGACCATACTTCGTGAAAACGTCAATGAAAGTTACATATTTTTCATTTTGGACTGTGAACAAATCCATATGAACTATTTCAAATGGTTTAGTGGTAGGTGGAACGATGTTGAATTGTGGTCTAACTGGGTTTCTGTCGTATTTGGCTTGACCGCAAGTGGTACATTCATTAATAAATTTTGTTATTTGTTCTCTCATTTTAGGCTAATAATACTTGTATGACAAAGCTGAATAACATTCGTTGATACCACGATGATTTGTTTTACCGTCATGGTAGTGTCGGATGATATCTTGTTGACGCAAGTATTCTTTAACATTCTCTAATTCTCTCTTAACTAAAACAAGGTTATAGGAGAAGCACTTAAACTTATCTTGTAGGATCGGTATTATTGAATACATAGCTAAAGGAGGGTTTATTAACATAGCTGTTTTAATTTTAGGACTAATATATTCTTTAACAGCATTTATCACATCCTCTTCTAAATTTGGTTGAGATAATTGGATACTAATACGTGTATGAGTGTCGAACGGCTTAGTCACTACAGGTCGTTTCTTAACGTCAGTCACAAGGTCAAAATAAATTTGTCTATTAAATTTATTAAGTGGTTCATCAATTATCGGGATTTCTAAGATTGGGTTTTCTAAGCTAGTATGAACTGTTTCCGTAGAAGAGCTAGCTGGGGCAGGAATAGTTTCTGATGGATTACCGAGTAAAGAGTTAAGCTCATCTATCTCTTCTATCAAAGATAGTGCTTCTTTTGTATGGATTTCGATACGGGAAAGAGCATCTGCATTTAAGTTTAATTTTCCTTTTTTATAAATTACTGTAAAGTTATATTCGGTCAGTTTCAGTCGCCAACGTGTAAGTCGGGAATTTGGTTCTTTCATGCTCATTAACCACTGTAAAGGCTTATGGTCAGTATAAATTTTGAATTTTCTTCCGAATAAATATGGTCTAAAATATTTTGTTGCCCAAACTATGGCTAAAAGTTCCTTTTCAGTAGTACTATAGTTTAATTCGCTGTCATTTAAAGTTCTAGAAGCGTAACAGATAGGCTTATCGGAACCTATGGGTCCTTGAGAAAGAACCGCGCCTAGAGCTACGTTCGAAGCGTCAGTCGTTAAAACAAAGTCTTTTGTAAAATCAGGGTACTGCAATATGGGGTCATTTGTCAATAGGTTTTTACATTTTTTAAAACAATTAGTATACTCAGAATCTAATGTAATTTTATTGTTTTTCTTTAAGCATTTAGTCATGGGCTTCGTTAAGCGAGCAAAATCGGGGATGAACTTTCTATAATATCCTAAGAGTCCTAAAAATTGTTTAATTTCTTTATTGTTTTTAGGTAATGGGTAATTTTCAATAGCCTTGATCTTATCTGGGTTTGGTTTAATACCATCCCTGCTTATTATGTGACCAAGGTAAGCAGTTTCCAATTTTAAAAACTCCGATTTATCCATTTGGATTTTAAAGTTGGATTCTCGTAATCTGTTAAAAACTTTTTCGAGGTTAATGATATGTTCCTGAAGGGATGTACTGAACACTATAATATCATCAAGATAAACTAAACATATTTCGTTCTGAAGGCCGCGGAGTACGTTATCCATTACTCGCTGGAAGGTTGAAGGAGAATTTTTTAAACCCATGGGCATACGAAGAAATTCGAAATGCCCATGTTCGACATTAAATGCTGTTTTAGGTATATCCTGGGGTTCCATCTCAACTTGATAAAATCCGCTAGCTAAATCAAGGGTGGTGAAATATTGACATTTATTTTTTATTTATTTATTTATTTATATCTTTTCCACTTAGAATCATAATCAGTGATCACTTGTGTACGTCAACATGGAAGTGTCAGGAGGGCCTATTACGATACTAGATTTATCGTAATAAGCCCTTCTGAAAAAGCACTTTCCATCTTAATGTTAAAGCTATGAGGGTTCCAAACGCGTCCTGGTCTGAGAAGAACCACACAACAAACTCAGCCGGATATATTTTTTGTTATTGTGATCACTGTTTCACAAACGTCAAACTTAAATGCAAATTTAAAACAACTAGAACCGTCGCAATCAATCGGAAAAGAAGCCTAATGATTTCAGGCAACGAAAATTAAATAATAATAACAGAAAAAATATATATATATAAATCTTCGGCCTGCCACACAACCAGTCACCGCAAGCAGCACCCGTTCACGAGCATAACACAAGAGCCAGCCATCACCCCCTTCGCACATATTTGAGGGAGGGAGGCAACCCGACTCCCGATGCTACCGCAAGTAGTGACTTCTAAGGAATCGGTGTGATGCAGAAGGTCGATAAAGCAAAATTAATTTACAACAAAAAACAAATTGCGGAGATTACTAGCTATTCGCAATACAATACAGATTCATTCCCAGGCCATACCGTCGTCGATGTAATCCTTTACACTACAGTAGGATTTTTTTATTAAATTATTTTTAACATATAATTTAAATTTATTTAATGAGAGACTTAAGGCTTCATTTGGGAGCTTATTATAAAAACGTATACAATTACCCTTAAAGGATTTACCTATTTTATGGAGCCTAGTGCCGGGCACAGTGAGTTTATTTTTATTTCTTGTATTAATTTTATGTAAATCACAATTTTTCTTGAACTTTGAAATATTTTTATGAACGTAAATTAAATTTTCATAAATATATTGATTGTAAACAGTCATAATTTTAAATTCTTTAAATTTATTTCTTAACGAGTCTCTTGGTCTCATATTATATATTGCTCGAACAGCCCTCTTCTGTAATGTAAATATGGTATCAATGTCAGTCGCATTGCCCCATAAGAGTATACCGTATGACATTAAGCTATGAAAGTAACTAAAGTAAACTAATCGAGCAGTTTCCATATTTGTTAAACGACGTATTTTTTTAACCGCGTATGCAGCAGAACTTAGTCTGCTTGACAAATCAAATATATGAGGACCCCATTGCAATTTTTCATCTAAAGTAATGCCCAAGAAAGTAGTAGATTTGACCAAGTCCAAATCCTCATTATTTAATTGTACATTGGTTCTAACATTTTTAACATTTGGTAAACTAAATTTGACACATTTTGTCTTTTTTTTATTAAGCAACAAATTATTGGCGTTAAACCATTGTACAACATCTGAGAGAGCATTGTTTACATCGTCAATAACAGATTGCCGTCTATTAACTTTAAAAGTAAGAGAAGTATCATCAGCAAACAACACTATCCCATGTTTTTCCCTCACTAGGTGAGGTAAGTCATTTATGTAAATGAGGAACAAGAAAGGCCCTAATATAGAGCCCTGTGGCACACCTATTTTTACCAAAGAACCAGGGGAACGTTTTCCATTTACATCAACTTTTTGAATTCTATCATTAAGATATGAACTAATTAAATCTAGGGACTTATTTTTAACTCCATAATGTTCTAACTTTTTCACAAGGATTTCATGTTGAACGCAGTCAAACGCCTTAGATAGATCACAGAAAATGCCAAGTGCATCCTGTGATCCTTCCCAGGCTTCAAATATGTTTAGTAATAGCTCTACACCAGCATCCGTTGTAGAGCGACCGGCACTGAAACCAAACTGGTTTTTGTGTAAGAGATTGTTTTTACTGAAATATGCCACAAGTTGATTAAGAATTATTTTCTCAAAAATCTTACTAAAAGTGGGTAAGACTGAAATAGGTCTATAGTTACTAGGATCTAATGAACAGCCGGATTTGAATAATGGAGTTATTTTACTTTGTTTCATTAGATCAGGAAATATACCATATTCTAAACAATTATTAAATATTAATGCTAAGTCTGGCGCTACAATGTCAATTATGGACTTAAGTATGTCAACAGAAAACCCCCAAAGATCACTAGTCTTTTTAACGCTAATTGATCTAAATACTTTGATTACTTCTTGAGCATTAACTTTTTCAAACTTGAAACTACTAACACATTGATCTACATTCTCTCTAAGCAAACCCATAGCTGCAGCGGTAGAAGAATTTAAAGATAACGTTGTAGTCACTGGAATATTAGTAAAAAAGGTTTCAAAAGCAGTAGCAACCTCGAGGTCAGACGTGACATATTTATTATCTATATTTAATTTATAGTCGATCCTCTGGGATTTAGCTCTTCCAGTTTCCTCATTAATTATTTTCCAAGTTGTTTTTATTTTATTAATGCTATTTCCTATTTTATTTTGAATATGTTGATTTTTTGCTATTTTACATTGTTTTTTAAAAGATTTGGAAAATAATTTTACCTCATCCCTAAACTCATCACTAGTATTAAACATCAATTCCGCATACATATTATATAATTTTTCTCTATTTTTGTGTAACTCAGCAGATGCCCAATCACTAAACACTAATTTATCATTAACAACCACTGTTTTAGGAGTAAATATAGAGTTAAATAATTTAGTGAAAGTACTAAAAAAGTCATTATACATAATATTGGGGTTTGAATTTTTCATCAAAGGCAAATAGCGTACTAACCCATTTTTAATTTGTTCGATACGTTCTACAGTCACTGGTATAAAACTTATTTTCTGTTTTGATTTTTCTTTCTTGCTACATCTGAATTTAATAAATTGGCCATAGTGGTCAGAATCTAATGTATTGAATAAACATTTAAAATTTGGAATAACACTTGTAAAAATGTTATCAATACAAGTGGCACTAGTGGTTGTGACTCTAGTAGGCTCCATAAACATGTGTAAAAGATTATAAGATTTGAACAAATTTAAAAACTTTATACTTATTGAATTTTGTTCAAGAATATTAAAACGCCATTTTCCTAATTTGTCAAGAACATCAGTAATATTTGGGATAGGATATTTGTCGTCTAATGTTTTTTCATTAAGCTTTCTAAAATCCACTACTAGACGCCATTTTTGCTTGCCAGAGGCATCCATTTTTTTTGGTACCACCCAAATAGGTGAGCTCCAAGCGGACTCAGAAGGTCTTATTAGTCCTTGATCTAACATTTTATTTAATTGGGATTTTACTTCTTGTCTATGTACAAAGGGGTATCGATAGTTTTTAGAATGTACTGGTACTTCGTCGGTGGTTCGTATCCTATGTTTAATTTTATTTGTAAAAGTTAATTGTTCACCATCTATGTAAAATACGTCAGAATACCGGGAGCAAAGAGCTACGAGGTTAGCCTTCTCCTCCGGGTTTAAATGGTCCGTACGTAAACGTGAAATAACATCTTGTGTGCGAGTCTTTAGTTGTTGAGTACTCGTGCACTCAGCGTTAAATAAATCCGCGTGAGCCGGACGATCGAGTGAGAATATAATATCATTCGGTGTCGGGTTTTCGATTTCTAAATAGCAACGATTATTTTTTACAGAAGTAATGCACTCATGCAATTGCACAGTATTGGTTCTCTAATAAAAGCATTACCTTCTGAAATATCTACGGGAACACGAATAATTTTAGAAGTTGCCGCGGGAATTACGTCTTCGTATAAATTTACATTACACGAGTTATACATTTTAATCGGGTTAGATGCGTTTTTTGTAAGCAATTTTCGGTCTTTTAAATCTATACGAGCTCCCATTTACTCAATAAATCTAAACCTATTAATCCGTCAAAGTATTCATGAAAATGATATACGAATAACTTCATATTGCTGGCGTCACTGAATTCCGCGAAGCATGGCAACGTAATAGAATAATTGTTCCTACTCGTCGCGTGTATGTTGGTTACTTCAAAAGGATCAAATTTTAATGGGAATTGAGCGAAGTATTTCTCGACGGCTTCGGGACTAATAAAAGATTGATTAGCACCGGTATCTATTAAAAATTTTAAATGAGGATTTTCTATTTGTATGTACGGAAGCTGTCTCTGTGTTTGAAGATTTAATTCTATTTTTGTTTTTGTGATTTCGAAGTCTCCCGAAAATCCTGCTGATCTTGTTCAGTTTCAGTTATTTGAATTTCAGAGTGAAAAGAATTATTGTCAGAAGTCATGTTTAATTCATGAGAAAATCCGGGCGTAAAGTCAGTATTGTAGTAATCAGTATAGTAATTGTACTCCGGCTCATAACAATGATTGTAATATGAATCGTCATATGCCGCACATTCATTTATATTCATTTCCCGTGATTTAAAATAATTTATGGGATTATTCAAGGGTAAAGGTTTTGGTGTAAAATGTTGGACACCACTCATAGGTGGAGGACCTTGAGGTGGGTTATTTCGGGGTGGTAATCTAAAAATGTTACTACGAGGTCTATAATTTGGTGGAGGTGCAGCGAACATCCTTTGTGTGTTAGTAAGCATGCGTGGTTGATTATATCCGGTTACCGGGAATTTAAAGGGTTGCGGTGGAGGTCCCATAGGGCGCTGATTTAATGGAGCCGGCCAGTTAGGTACAGGGTTATTATGAGGTTTTGTATGAGTGAATGCTGTTGGTTGTAACGATTGAGTCGGTTTAGGGGTCGTCTGAATTTTATGGGAGTCGCGTTGTTGTAAATACATTACGTTAAGCTCCTCTTGAACGAACTCGAGAGCTTCCTCTATCGTATCTGGGCGCATGCATCGTATGCGCGACCCTAACGGTTCTTTTAAACCCCGTACATATGCTTGCATGGTAACTTTTTTATAAAGCTCTCGTTTCGCTTGGACTGTGGTGGGCAAACTTTTATGCAAAGTTACGTACGTCATAATGGTGCTAAATAAAGTTTGGCAATGATTGTAAAACTCTTGCGCGGTACAATTACCTTGACTTCCTATAGAAAGGTCATTATATAATGCGGTCTCATCACGTTGATCCGAGAAGTTATTTATGAGGGCTGTTCGTATACCTAGCCAGTTTTCTGGTATACCGTTTGCATTTATAGTGCATGCGGCTGTCCCTGTTATTTTATTTAAAATTCCATTTAACAAACATAAATTGGAAAACTCGCTACTAGGATTATCATTAAGGTATTGTGTAGCCAACGAATCGCATATTTTTATAAAACGAGTAAGGATATTTGGATTTCCGTCAAATTCCGGGATTAAGCGGAGGACTTTGAAAATATCGTCTGGGCTATATTGCGTCATTATTACTGGCTTTGATTTAATTTCTACTCCTAAATTATTTAATTTTAAATTGCCTAATCCTATAATATCTCTATTACTATCCGTTAACTGTCTGCGGGCCTGGCGCGATTCAGGCTCCCGCGAACTAAAGGCTCTGGGGTGATAAATCTTGAAGTTTAAGATTCAAAGGAGCAACACGAGAATAATTCAAGTGTACTTACATATACAGCATTTCTGGTTTTCTCTTCGAATCGATTTTCAGATTCCTCCCCTGGTCTGCTGCAGGTCCGTAGATTCAGGATATCCGGAGAGGTGCTTGATAGCCAACCCGGGTGACTCGCGACGCGATTATCGATGTAAGATATGGCCTTGAAGTCTCCCGCGAATATCCTACCGACTGCGCCAATTACGTTTGCGACAGACAGAGGATTGAAAAAAAACCAAAATGATTTAAGAAATTAACTTTAATTAAATTTAAACTTATTACAAATTAACCCTATAAACGATGATTCCACCTCGATGTGGGAATATGGAATGATCGTTCTTACAAATAATATTAATTATTAAAACTCATGGGAATACAATGCAAATGCTTTATCGACAAATTACTTTATTAAATATAATATTACAGAAACTCAACGTAGGCGGTTTCCATATAGTAGTTCTATGTAACTCGCACGCCATAAACCGCACACCACACTTAGTTTACAAAATATTACATACAATAAAACTCACGTAAGATCTTTCATAATAATTTTATTTGCAGAACCCGCAATAAAATCAAATAAACACCATTTAGTAAAGGGCACGAAGAAGAGAAACTGTGTTGGATGCTACGAAAAGCTTCGAACAATTTTAACAAGTCGTCAAGCTGACAAAAAAGTTAAAAAAATTTAACTGAATGTAACACATGCAAAGAAACTTCTGTTTGGATTGTTTCAATGAAAAACATTAATGAATATTATTTTTTCTTTTATTTCTTCAATAAAACATAGGCTCATCGATATCTGTTTTTCCCATCCCTAAAATATGCATAAATATCCCCTTGTTCAGTGCGGCACAGGGTACATAAAACATGTATTTTATTTTAGCTATAGATTCTAAACCAAAGAAGCTGTCCACGTACGCCGTCAGGATCTCTTCAATCAATTCATTAATATTAATACTCAAAGCAAACAAATATGTTTTTTCTTTTCATGAAGCCAAAAAAAAGATTAAAGTTTTTTTAACATTACAGGGTATTATGAGCCTTGTACCGCCGCAATGGTAGTTTTAGGTCCAGGTGTAAAACGCCCGGTACCACAGGAATAGAAAGAATAGAAAATTTTGTGCCGCTTGGAACGTGTTAAAGAAACTAAGCCTGATAAAAACAACAGATCTAACTGATCTTGTGTCTCAGATTGTATGCAATATAAAGTCGAAAACTTGCATGTATTCAGAATGTAAGCAGTGTCGTCATAATTAATTTTATTTTTACCGCACACCAGACCAAAATCTAAATAAAGACGTATCCTGGTATGAATATATTTATAAAAGTTATGAATTTGAGAAAAATGGTGAAAAAAAAAATACCAAAAGAATGATTAAAGTACAACAACCCGATTTACTGATTAATCTTATGAAGTTGCTACAACGAGACCTAAATAGTTTTAAACCTCATCATTATAACATACTAGTTTTTGCCCGCGACTTCGTTCGCGTGGACTTCAGGTTCGTCAAGTCTAGTCTAGTAATAAGTAAGCAATACGGTAACTAAGCACTGCAGAGCCCTAATCATAGGCCTATAGGTAGCTACTGCAGTATGCTCCTATAAACTACATTTAACGATCTTTTTCCTTCAGCATAATTATTCCTAAGAGATAAACATATACCATCACGGACTTTTTTGTAGACCTTTTTAAGTTGTACAATACTGTAGTAAATTGTTTTGATCTATCTTGTAGGATTCAGTCAGTGTTTTTTTTACGACCTCACATTAAAAACCTCAAAAATTGTAGCCTATGTGTTATTCTGATGTATAAGCTATAGCCTATGTGTTATTCTGATGTATAAGCTATATTGTGGTAAAGTTTCATTCAAATCCATTCAGTAGTTTTTACGTGAAAGAGTAACAAACATCCATACATCCATACTTACAAACTTTCGCCTTTATAATAGTAGTAGGATATCACCAATATACACAATAGAAAGAATCAATAGATAAAGTACATGATAACGAAGTTGTTCTTCACTGCGACTTTTCAGTACTACGTGTGCAAAATGGCAGAAGAAGTACAAGCCATGCTCTTTGGATCTTCAAAGACGCAAGTAACGTTGCATACAGGCTTATTATATTTAAAAAATGAAAATCCTTTATGTTTTTACACCACCATTCCTTCACTCAAACATGGCCCCGAAGCAATATGGGCCCATTTAAAACCAATTATAAACTTCGTTAAAGAAAAGAAACCCATGGTTATTAGAATTCATATTTGTTCTGAGGTACCCTCTACTCAATATCGTCAAAAATATAACTTTTTCCTATTTTGTGAAAAAATGCAAAATGAAGGATTCCAACAAACAACCTGGTCATTTTTTGAGGCGTCCCACGGCAAAGGTGCAGCTGATGGGATTGGAGGTGTGGTGAAGAGAACCTTAGACGCAAAAGTAGATTACGGGGAAGATGTAATCGATGCTAAGTCTGTGTTTGAAATTTTATTAAAATCAGAAATATCTGTCAAATTATTTTACATTTCCGAAAAAGATATAGAAAATATTAAAATATATAATCCAGAGAAAAATTTACCAATACCATCAACTATGAAAATTCATCAAGTAATTGTTACTGAAAATAAATATACGGTCAAATATAGACCTCTTAGCTGCTTTTGCTCACGAAGTAGTTGCGAATGTTTTGATATAAAATCTCACGTAAGAAAAAAAGAAAAAAGAAAGTAATAAAAATCAACACAGACTTCAAAGAGAAGTAGTCAAAAAAACAAAAACTAATCTAGATTCGTCTTCTGATGACACAGATACCGAGATTGAATATGCTGAAAGTGATCAATCTGATTGAAATGAATCTGAAAATGCTAACATTAGTGATCAGGAAGAATTTCAGGACACAAACAAAATAGAGAAAACTATAAATATATATAATATAATGAAAAAAAAAAATTAAGAATAAGGACAATTTAAAAACAGAAGCAAGAACTAAAAACGTAATATTACAAAATAAAGAAATAGAAAAGATATTACATGAAGAGATGAATACTACCGTGCAAAAAGCTAAGGAAAAGAAAATTGAAGTAAAAATCCTCGCAGATATAAGAAACACCCATGAAAATCGGAAATATTTTAATTTGAAAACATGTGGTTTGTTAACGAAAATAGGCTTAGACTTAGATGTATAATCACCAGGTAATAATATACATGAGATAGAAAATATCTATTCAAATCCTTTACCGTCCTGTTCTAGTTATCAGGAAGTTGGTGTAGAAAAATATGATTTTGACGAAAATGACGTTGTTTTAGTCAGATATTACATGAGAAAAGTATGGAGATACTACGTGGGCTTTGTAAAACTTTATTCACTATCTCTTTTCTAAAGACTGTAAAATCTCCTAAATTAAAGTTCATAGTACCAAAAAAATATGATCTCGATATTATTACTACTGATTCACTGGTTAAAAAAATAAGGCTAGTCAAAAGTTCCAAAGATTTCTATTTAGTTGACGATTTTGACGAAGTTTATTTTGTTTAAGTGTTCAAATTTTATTTAATAATAATTTACTTAGGTTTTATCAAATTTATAATTTAAAACAGTAGGCAATAAATAAAAATTGATATTTTAATTCCGTTTAAATTTTTAAATAATGTCATAAAAAAGGAATATTTGAATATTACCGTGTATTTTATGTATACATATATAACAAAAAAAAATATCATTAATAGAGATTATCTGTGTTGATTATTATTATGTAAAATTTTATTTGGTGATTGATTTTTCTAATAAAATAAACATAACGTGATATTCATTTGTAGATTACCTCCCTTACATATCACTGTTTACTCACGCTCTTATAATTCCACTGTGCTACAATTGTTTTCTAGTGTGATATGATCCGTTGTGATCTCCATTGTGCTATTACGTCAAATTTTTGGTCCTTACCAATATGAAAATTCTTGTTTATTAACCTGATCTCAATAGGTTATGGACCCAGGACCACGTAAAGTAACAAATGGTGTTAAACAAAGAGCAAAGAAAACAGAAAGGTTATTAGTTATTTTTAATAGTGAGTGCATGCTATCTATAATAACCTTAAAAATGGAGTTCGCAAAATCAAATCTAGAAAAAATCGACGGAACGAATTTTAAGCAGTGGAAATTCCAAACAAAATGTGCCCTGCGTGCCAAAGAGTTGGATATCAACGTGCCAAAACCAGAAGAAAACGCAATTCAGTGGAATAAAGATCATGGCATGGCGATGTTTGTTTTAACGTCTGCTATGGATTTAAACCAAATAGTACTTATCGAAAATTGCGAGTCAGCGTTAAAAGGTGATGACCATGCTTGAGTCCATTTATGAACAATAATCTGAGATGACTAAAATGATGATACTATCAATATCGAATGTCACCAGCAGTCAACATAGCTCAGCATATTGCTAAGGTTTGGCTAAGAAAGTTTGGCTAAACAACTTAAAGAAATTGGAGAGGTTATTAGTGAAACTGCAATCATAACTAAAATTCTGAGTTCACTACCTCCGAAGTATCGATCCATCCGCCAGTTTTGGATGTCACTCGATCCGAAGAGCCAAACTGTAATAAATCTGACAGCTCGTTTGCTAGATGAGAAGGCTAGTTTGAATATAATAAAATAAAACCGCTTTATTAGTTGCAAAACAAACTATTAGGAAGAAAACTGTTCCGTTAAAGAAGCCAAACAAACAAAATCATTTTGAAAAGTCAAATGAAGGGATAAATGACAAATCACATCGCTTTACGTGTTAGACCTGTGGAAAATGTGGTCATTTTGCCAAAGAGTGCCGTGTACCAATTTATCGTTGATTATTGATAAGTTGATTAAACTAAAGAGTTATAATTATAATAGCAACTCATTATTGTGAAAATTGTGCCATTTCTTAAACAGACTCATCAAAAGACAGACAGACCAAATCGGTTTGTCATAAATATAAGACTAGTTTGTACTTTGTTACTATTTTCAAATACTTTTATAATTATTGAGTTGTGAATTATGATCTTATTCTATTAAATTAAGGTTACTTCCGATTAGTTATATTAGATTTTATAAAGTTACTTACTAAAATTGATCTCTTTGTAAAAGTGGAATCTAGGAAGACTGAGCTACACGTTATAATGTTAAAATTTTACTAGTTATCTATGTTATTTGATTTGAATTTTTTGCTTATTGGCTAATCCGAATATTGGATTGAAAATTAAGTTGATTTTGTATACATTTATATGTTGCATTATTTATCAACTACTTATATTAAGTACAAAATCACTTAATTTAATTAATAATAGTTCATTTTGAACCTATAAGCGGAAATCATGCTGATCCGACCGGATCCGGCCGGATTAACGTGAAGCCGGCCGGATCCGGCCGGATTGAAAATGACGCCGGATTGAAATCCCTAAAAGCAACAACCTATATGAGTTAAGGAAAAGGAAAGGAAAAACGCTTCAAAATCCAGTGTGTAATGTGATGCAGAAATTGGATCTTAAGATATGGCATGTACGCTTAGGACATTTGAATGTCAAAGAAATACGGAAAATGTGTAAAAACAATGTGATCACCTGCGTAGATTTATCAAACTGTGACAAATTTGTGTGCGAGGGTTGTGCTTATGGTAAGCATGCCCGACGACCATTCAAGAAATCAAATAAAGGACCACAGCAACCAGGTGATGTTGTATATAGTGATGTCTGTGGACCATTCAACGTGCCATCTGTACAAGGTATGAGATATGTCGTTATCTTTAAAGATGCTTCTACTAGTTACAGGTCTTTGTATTTTTTTAAAAATAAATGTGATGTATTGAATTGTTTCAAGAAATATAATTCAATGATCAAAACCAAGTTCTTACATAATGTACGGATATTGCACACTGACAATGGCGGAGAGTACAAAAGCAAAGATTTTAAAGAAAATCTTGACAGTGAAGGTATTACTCATGAGCTCACTGCTCCTTACAAACCGGAACAAAATGGGCGGACAGAAAGAGAAATTAGGACAATTGTTGAAAGTGCTCGATCTATGCTTTATGCTCGTAACGTACCACTTAATCTTTGGGCAGAAGCAGTAAATTGTGCTGTTTATTTGTTGAATCGTACATCTTCGAGTCAAACACCAAATATTACTCCAGTGGAGTTATGGAGTGGTGTTAAACCCAGTCTAGAGCATGTAAGAGTGTTTGGATGTAAAGGATATGGCCATGTGCCAGATCAGTTGAGAAAGAAGCTTGATAGTAAAAGTTGTAAGATGATGTTAGTTGGATATGATAATTTAAATTACAAAATGTACAATCTTATTACAAGAAAAATTACAGTATCACGGAATGTAATTTTCAATGAACAAAAAAGTCCTGAAATTAAGAGAAACGAAGCAAAAATATATATATGGGATGACAATGAACAAAATATTGAAGAGGAGATAGATAAAACTGAATTGACTGAAAGTGATGACAGCACACATAATGCCATTGATGAAAATGATACAACCTATGAACCTTCGCAAGAAATTGATTTCACAGATATAGATCGTTCAAATATTACTTTGCGACCACGTAGAAATATTTTTTTTTGAGGCAAATATTATGGAATTAGACGTACCAGGGAGTTATGGTGAAGCAATTAATAGTAAAGAAAGTGACTTATGGTTAGAAGCCATAAATGAAGTATTAGAAGTTCATCATACCAATAACACTTGGAGTTTGGTGTACAATGAAAACCAGAGAACTAAATTATTAAAAGAAATAAAGATGGAAAAGTTGAGAGATATCAGGCTCGTCTTTGTGCCCGTGGTTTAACACAAATTGAAGGGAAAGATTACAATGAAATTTTATCACCTACTACAAGATATGAATCAATAAGAATACTATTGTCTCTTTCTGCTGAGTACAATTGGAACCTTAGACAATTAGATGTCAAGACAGCTTTTTAATTACGATTAAACACAATTTTTACTTTCTTGTACAAAGTTCCACTTTATCAGGCGCCTGATGATGATGTACGAAACCGGTCGCATATAAAATTGTATCACATATTCAAATAAAGTGGAACTTTGTACAAGAAAGTAAAAATTGTGTTTAATCGTAATTAAAAATGCAGTTCCATCATGAATTAACAACATATTCTATAAATTACAGCTTTTTTACATGGAGAGTTAGAAGAAGATATTTTTATGGTTATTCCAGATGGAGTCAAGGCACCAGCTAAGAAAGAATGTAAATTGATCAAGTCTTCATATGGCCTAATTAAATTATTTCAAACGATGAAAATTCTGTTTGTGTTAGTCAAACAATATATTGACCAGTTAATAAATACATACAATATGAGCACTGCACACGCAAGCAATACACCTATTGATGTAAATGTTCAGTTGACTAAAAATATTGACAGTAAAAGGACTGATTTTCCTTATAGAGAAGCCATAGGGTCATTGCTATTTTTATCTTCTGCAACTAGGGCAGACATATCCTATGGAGTAAATCTATTAAGTAGATATATAAATAATCCTGGAAAAAATCATGTAAATCAACTTAAAAGAATTATTAAATATCTTATTAAAACTAAAAACTTATGTATCAAATATAAAGGTCATGAAAGTTTTTTTTTTTTTTGGTAAGTAACTATTTTCTTCCGCATGGGAGGACGGAATGCGTTTTTGGGAGATTAAGTTTTTCAGTATGTAAGTTTTATTATGCTTAAAATTTAGGGTGGAGTGGTGTGTTGTTTCATTAACACAAGGCAGCTATTTTCTGTTTCTCTAATATGTTTGCTTATTTGTTAGATTTATTTTCGACCTATAATATTAATGTGCGAAGTTTGAATTCTGTCATATATATGTTTGTTCCTTGTTTTATAATCCAAAACGGCTGCCTTGCCAATTTTTATCTATTTTTTGTGATCATTTGCTAATTTAGATTTGGTGTCAATTTACTTAGATCAATATTTACATTGTTACATTGGTGTTAGCAGATTTATACACGAATCACCCAGAGGGTCACATTTTATTAACTTCGTGTAGGTGAATAGTTTTATGTTCTTTATTGATATACCTACTGTTTCTATAGGGTATTTACATACTATGATCATTTTGATCAGTGCGGTAAATTATAAAATACCCGTAAATATGATTATATTTACGGGTATTTTATAATTTCTACAATAACAATTAAGTAGCAGTATTAATTAAGTAGCAGTAACAATTAAGTAGCAGTAACAATTAAGTAGCAGTAACAATTAAGTAGCAGTAACAATTAAGTAGCAGTAACAATTAAGTAGCAGTAACAATTAAGTAGCAGTAACAATTAAGTACCAGTAACAATTAAGTACCAGTAACAATTAAGTAGCAGTAACAATTAAGTAGCAGTAACAATTAAGTAACAGTAACAATTAGGTAACAATAACAATTAAGGACTAACTATAATGATTAGGATTAAGATTAGAGTTTCATTTAACAGGCGATGAGACAATGGAATGAGTATTAGCTATATTTTACTACTATGTCATTAAAGATGTATGTACATTGTATTTTCATTTTACTACTAGGAGCTATATTAGACTTATACTAGAACTATATTAGGGAAGATACACACTACCAAAAAACGACTTTTCAGAAATCTTGATAAAAAAACTCAGAAAAAACGAAACAAAAAAAATTTTGCTCCCTCGGTTGTTTATTACTATGTATTTTGTAAGAAGTCTAAAGTATAGGTCGCGGCAGTCTAGCTCTGCACGAAGTTTGTAAGGTACCACGCACGTAATACTATTATAACTTATTATTTTTTTTGTTTTATTTCGAACAGTATGTAATAATTACCCAAACGTCCATTTGTTATTAAAATTTTAAACTTATGATGTATAAAATTGTTAACAATTAAACAAGGTAGAATCAGATTATTTACAATAATACAACGTGTTATTTACAAAAGGATTCAATATTTACAAATTACCTCTTAAATTTAAATCTCGATACCGGTGCAAAATAGTCCCCTATCAATATCTATATCCAACATAAAGACCACACCAAAAATCAACTGTTCACCGACTCGTCTTAGCACACTTACTTAGCACTCGCATCATCTTGGTGTACTCGATATTTGTGTTACGGCATCACAGTACTGTTTTCACTAATCGACATTCGGTTACCCAGCAACGGGAGCCAGCGGATCGCGCGGCACACGCTTATCTAATCGACCGTAACAAACAACTGAGGCCAAGTTCAAACGTGCATCGCCGCCGCTGCATCACCCCGCCACCCGCCACCCCGCGCCCCGCTGCTCGTGTCCTTGGCATGTATTTTGCCTACGCAAGGTGAAAAAAAACTTTCTAATGAACTTCCAGAGATATTTTGTCTTGACATTGGTTCACTTTCTTGTAGTTGTGTATCATCAGTGCTATTCCCCACTGAACCAATATTCTGACTATGCACTTCAATGAGATCAGATTTTGATTCCTTCTCAATGATGATCACATCTCTACTAGTCGTTACACTCCTGGTTTCTGGATTGTAGACTCTATATCCTTTTACATTTTCTGGAAATCCTTTGAGTACACATTTATCTGCCTTTTTGTCCCACTATTTGCGTTTTTCTTTTGCTACATAGACCATTACAGTGCTCCTAAAAATTCTTATGTGACAAATATCTGGTTTGGAGCCAGTCCACAACTCATATGAAGTTTTATTATTCAATGCCGTTGCCACAAATCTATTTTTCAGGTACACTGCGGTATTGGTGGCCTCACTCCGGAATTCTCTACATAGATTTGCATCAAAAAATAAGCATCTTGCCTTTTCCACAATTGTATGATTGAATCGTTCACACATTCCATTCTGCTGCGGGGTGTATGGATTGCTCTTTTGATGAATTACACCTTCACTGTTCAAGTAACCTTCAAATTCTTTACTGGTATACTCTAGTCCACTATCACTACTTCTTTTTCTTCTTCTCTTCGTTTGATTTTCTACCTGAGACTTGAAAATTTTGAAACATTTCAAAGTCTCATTCTTGTGTATCAGAAAATAAATGAATGTTATACGACTGTAATCATCAACAAACAACAAGAAGTATCTTGAGCCTCCTATAGATATATTTTCCATAGGCCCACAGATGTCCGTATGCACAATATCTAGTAGGTTACTGCTTCGATGGCCAGTGCTTTTAAAGGGTAACCGGCACTGTTTCCCTTCACAACATGAAAATTTGCTAATGTTTACTTTTTATCAAGTGACATACCCTGCACAGCATTCTTCATCTGATTCAAAAAAATCTTTGTTTACGTGTCCTAATCTCCGATGCCATGTCCAACCCGACACAACTGATGCTGCCAAGCATTCTTCTTTTAACAGATTCACTTTGTACACTCCGTTGATCAACACTGCCGTAGCAATCACCACATTTGTCTGATTATATACTGAACAACCATCTTCCGTGAAAGATACACTGTTGCCTATCGTAATCAGTTGGCTTACAGAGAATAAATTCGTGGTCAGAATACGTTTTCCATTATGATGTCATATTCACAGTTATCCGTAACTGTCGTTATTTTCACATCGCCAGAACACAATACTGAAACCTTTTCACTATTTGCAACAACTATTTCTTTGCTTTGTTCATACTGTGCATTTATAACCCAACTTTTATTTGATGTAAGATGCACACTCGCGCCCGAGTCGAGATACCATTTATCTTTGTAGAAATTTCCACTCAGGAACACTGGACTAAAACCATTCGTCTGCATTCTTTCCTTATTTTTCTGATTTGACGAGTTATTTTCATAATTTGTACACTGGTTTTTATAATGGCCGCTTTGTTTACAGCGATAGCACTTTATCGACTTAACGTTTAACTTCGGTAAAGCAGTGCTGCCAACATCACTTTTTCTGGCCATAGACAAATTTTAATTTTGATTTCCTTTGTACTTTGAATGAATTGCAAAAGCCCCACTAACTTCACTCTCATCATGACTTGCCAAATCTATGTCCAACAATTTTGTTTTGATGGAATCTGCTGTAATAGGAATCCGTAAAGCTCTATAGCCATAATCATAGGAGAGAAACGAACAGGCAATCCCGCCAACAGCAATGATCCAGTCCACTGGTCATTAATTTCGAATCCTGTTCCACTAAGCTTCTGGCAGTGTCAATAATCTGAGTCACGTATGACGTCATCGAACGACAACTCTCGCAGCGAATCGAAATTAAACTCCTTAGTAGATTAATTCTAGGGAAAAATCCGTTATCATCGAATAGTTGTTTGAGGTTATCCCATAATTGTTTCGAAGTTGTAACATTTTTCACATTTACGTACAAAGACGGATCAATGGTCATAATTATTTTTGCTTTAGTTCTCTCATCATCGGCATTTTTTATTTCTTTCCCAACTTCTGGCTTCACGTGATGCTTCGTGCCTTTTAGGATTAATTTTTTTTCTGCCGCAAAACACCATTCGCTGAAATTATCACGCCCCGTTAGCTTAGGTACATTTACCAGATAGTTCGACGACATTGTTAATCTTCGATGGTTACACTGCTATAATCAGACAATCCGTCACAACACAGTTCAATCGTCTTGTAATTGTCCTTTAACACTTGCGAATTCTGCAAAATACTTGTTAAAATTACAAAATCGCGAAAGTTATGAGCGCGGGCCCAAAACCTAAAATAAAACAACGTTCCTTTCAATGATAACTTAATGACTAACATTTATTTAAAACAAAAAATATACTTACATCCGCCACAGATGGCAGCACTTGACATGTATTTTAGATATCATTACAAAACAACTTCCCAAATTGAAACAAACCAAACTTAGTTAACTAGTTTCGGGCACTCTTAATAAATACAAAATTTTAAATAATAATAATTTAAACACAACTCTTACATGTTTCCTTACTCAGAATGACGATTGTTTGTTGACACGTTTTAGGGAATTTGATTCAATATTTCCCAAATATAAGTTATCGCTAAAAGAACAAGCCTGTGAGAAATGTTTTAGAGATAACACAAAACGTGATGTTGACTGTCGATTTATTCTAACTCTACCTTTAATGCTGGGGCCACACTACCGGGAAATGCCATTAATTATCGCGTTAAGGGACGTTAACCATAGATGTAGCCACGACTTAACGCAATAATTTGATAACGGCATTTACATTGTCGACATTAGGCGATAATTCAAGTGGCGGTATATCAAAGAAAATATCACGAGAATTAATGCGATTAAGCAGTCACACTACGCCAGTCAGTGTGCGTCGTGAACGCGACGGGATCGCACGTGTGTTGTGTTTGCAATACATACTATGGAGTGGAGTAACGAGAAAGTAATTGCGTTTCCCGAGATTCTGCAAAGAGAACCATTTTAGTGGGATCTAAAATTGAAAAGTTTCAAGAATCGAGCAACGTAAAGTGATGCTTGGCGCTGACTGATGGAATTAGTACCTTTTTAAACAACTATTGAAGAAATGAAAAAAAAGAAGGAAAGCCTGTTTTATATTATAGAACCCATTTAAACAAAATTAAAAAATCTTTGAAATCTTGAGCTGGCAAAAATGACATGTGTACAACTAATTGGTTTGCTTTCAAAAATATGGACAATTCCCTACAGAAAGATGGACAGAAAGCGTGGCCGCACATTTAATACGCAGGTATAATAACAAGTAATGGTTAATTACATCTCGCTTATCGAGACATTTTTACTGTCACGCATGGATGGGTAGATAAACTATTACTAAGTCGGATATTAATTTGATTCAAATTTTAATACACAAAGTTTATACTATTTATAAATATCTACTTAATTATTGAAACTGCATAAAAAAGTTCAATTATTTTTTATTGTAAAATAATCATATACCTTTATGTATAAGCCATTTTATTTAGAGTACCTAGGTACAACTCAGAAAAATACTACATAGTCAGAACCCTATTGCTATCAATCAACTGTCTGTCTATTTATATGTCCATCTGTCGGTCCTTTCTTTTATCTGTTCATCTGTCCTATATAATATTCTTTTATTTTCCTCTCAGACACATTGACGACGACATTGAGAATCTAGAAAGAAGTGGGGGAAGAAATAATGGGAATCAGAATAGTCCTCATTTTTCTACTGGAACAGAAGAAGCTTCGCCAAATATACAAGAAGAAAATGAAACTCGTCCAAAACAAAATAAATCTCAAAATTATAGTAAAAAAACACAAGTGATAGACGAGTTGCCTCAAGAAATCAAAGCAGCTCGATGTCAAATAGATGAAACTTTTGAATTCCTGAAAGAGAATAAAGATGATGAATATGACAAGTTCAGAAGACTGGTCGCAAGTAAACTAAAAAAAATAACAAATCCAAACACGCATGAGATATTAATGAATGATATTCACAATTTAGCCTTTCGTACATGTATGACAGATCGACTTGAGCAGCAGTCTGCAGTATCTCAGCTTTCAAAAGCCCTGTCTCCACACCATCAACCATTCAGCCCATCACCAAATCATCAAACATACCAGTCGCCTCCAAGCCCCTCCACCAGTGGCGTAGCTGGGGGGGTGCGAGCGGAGCAGTCGTACCAGGTATTAAAAGTAAAGGGGTATTGAAGTCCATTCCATTTTTTTATTCCATTTTTTTTTTATCAAGAATTAAGAAATGTACAAGAAAAATGAGAGAATGAAAATGAAAAACACAATGTAGAGGTAATAGAAATAAAATTAAGTGAAATACTGATTTTCTATGAGCCTTTTTAGTAGAGGTGTCAAGAGAGATGAACATTAGAGTAGTAAGTAAACTGTTTCCAAGTTTTGACAATCACAATGATCTTAATTACCAAAAAATGTTCACTACCTATTATAAATGTACTACACAGAAAAAAATGCGTTAGTAGACATGTTATGAGTTCTCCTATATTTGTTTAAGAATTTAAAAAGTTTTATGAAACTTTTTGCGATTCTATCCTTAACATTGTTTAATGCATTCCAGAATCTGAGAAAGAGCTCTTTGAACGAGTAGATGCCGAAAGGAAAAAAACGACAGCAGCTTTTTTTTTCAACAGGGTAGTTATATTTTGACATACAGCTCTTCCTATTTTATACCATGTAAAAAATGAATATTTTCACTTCATTTTATTTTTAAAATGATCACTTTTTGTACAAGTAAACTGATGTCCTTGAACAATCCTTCGAAAAATTTAAAGGTACTTTCTATTGTTATTCGTAACAGTTTACCTACTACTCTAATATTCATCTCTCTTGACTCTAATCTATATAATCTATAATTAAATCTCTATTCGTGACTGCTGCAGAGTGAACACAAGAACTCCACCAGTACGTAAAGCTCTTGTTTAAGCATATTATTTTGTTACTATATTGTAATAATTTCAACTTTTCTTGATTAACGTTGGTTTAAAAATGTTGGTACCTACATAGCTAAAACCATTAAAATGAAACGTCGGCAACCAAGTAGTGCTGAAAATCGGTCTAACAAAAAAGGCAAAGAAAGAGGCAGTTAAAAAACAAGAAGAGGCAATGTTAAAATTTCTGGCTCTGTCCGTATCTCTTCATCAGGACGACACCGAGGACACTAATAACAACAACTTTTTAGACAAACGAGATGAAGAAATCGCAAAAGGAAAGCATAGTGTCGATGATGTTCTTAGGGTTGCAAACACTAAAAGCCGTTCTGGGAACGATGGAATAAAAAATTGGGATGTCTTAACCCTAACAGACATCGGAAAGTGGCCAATAAGCATTCCAGATAATGTTCCGATGCATATAGTTGAGATGGGTTCCACAAAAATACAATACATGGATAAATTATTACAAAAAGTGAAGAGAAAAGAAAACTCACTAATGCGTGGTTCTTTAAGAAAATGCCAAATCGGGAAGACGTTTCAAGAATTTGGATGTGATATACACCTACAAAGAAGTCTTTGTATTGTTTCTGCTGCCGTCTTTTTCCTAAACAGTCACAGATTGAAACTGCATTTACATCCAAAGAAGGATTCAATGACTGAAAAAAACTTTTTCCTCGTGTTGTAAACCATGAGTCAAGTCCTGATCTTCAGCAATCGCTGATTATGTGGAAGCAACTGGAACTGCGGTACCGAACTGGAACAACAATAGACAAAATAAAGCAGGAAAAAAATCAAAAGGAGGAAAAAAGTGGAAGGAAATTCTCGATGTCATGCGTTTTCTGGCAAAGCAGAATCTGGCGCTGCGTGGACTCCGGGAGACAAATCAACCTGACATGACTACAAACAAAGGAATTTTTTTAGAGTTGACACGATTGTTGGCCTAGTATGACCCTGTACTTCGGGAACATAGGCTAGGAATTGATATTGGCGCAAATCGAACAACTTACTTGTCGCCGGAAACTCAAAATGAGTTAATAGCTTTATTTGGAGGTTATGTCAGAAGCCGCATTATACAGCGTGTGAAAGATGCGAAATATTTCTCTTTAATATTTGACAGCACTCCCGATGTTAGTCGCGCAGATCAAACTTCCCAAGTACTGCGATACGTCGTCATGGAGAACAATCGTGTTACTGTCGAGGAGTCTTTTATTGAATTTATCAACACTAAGGACAAACACGCTGCTGATATAACAACAATGATCGTGGAAAAACTTAAGTCAGATGGACTGGACATAATAGATTATAGAGGTCATGGACACGACAACGCGGCTGCAATGAAAAGTTATCATTCGGGCGTTCAAAAAAGGATATCCGATATAAACCCAAAAGCACAATTTATCGCCTGTTCCAACCACAGTTTAAATTTAGCTGGGATACATGCTGCTAATGCGGAAGTCAACTCAGTGACGTTTTTTGGCACGTTGGATCGTTTGCATGCATTCTTTCCTACTTCTACTCATTTTTGGGATATATTGACCAATACCACGGGTGCGAGTTTAAAACGTTTAATCGAAACACGCTGGAGCGCGAGAGGAGAAGCTGTAAATATGTTCAAAACTCACTTCATGAAGATATTGGAATCTCTCGAAATTTTGACAGATAGAAATGAAAATACAGATACAAGGGCTGCCGCAGGAGGTTTATTGGTTTCTCTTCAATCCTTTACCTTTTTGACTTTTGATTTTGGGAACCAATTTTAGTGGAAATAAATGGCGCTCAAGCGTATAGGCAAAAGAAAGGTTTAAGTGTTCGGGAGTGTGCTATGAAATTGAAAGCTTTAAGTGACTTTCTCACTGCTGTCCGTGAAAATGTAGCTAATTCGTGTTTGAATTTTGATGAATCTGTGTGTTTTGAATTGGGAATCTCAACGGAACTATTGATACGAATTTATCGGAAGAAGAAAATGCCTGGAGAAGAAGCTGCTGATGCTGGGTTAACTTATAAGAATAAATTAAGGCGGGAAATCTGCACATATAAGAATAGGGTCAGACAAGAAATATTAACAAGATTCGAACAGCTGCACGAAGTAGCTGAAAAATTAAAATTTCTTTGCCCATGTCAGTTATTAAATAATCAAATTGAGATTGATCTTTGCAGTGCTCCAGAAGACATAGACAAGGCAGAATTTTTACTCGAGAGAAAGAAACTACAGAATATCGTAGAAGCTTCACCTGGTGAAGAGACTTTGAAGAACCTTGGACCAATAGAACTCTTACCTTTAATACACAAACATCAGCTGTCAGATTCTGTGCCTTATATTGTAATCCTGCTCAGGTTTTTTTTAACCCTAGGAGTACTCCCTCCTGGGGTTAAAAAAATGGCAACATGCGAAAGAAGTTTTTCAAAACTTAAATTAATAAAAAACTACTTAAGACCAACAATGTCACATACTAGGTTAAATAATCTCGCTATCATGTCAATCGAACATGAACTAGTCGATACTATTGATTTTAGTCAAAACCGCGTAATGTCCGTTTTTAAATTTTTGCAATAATTTTAATCCAAAAGTTAGTGTTACCACTTATATTTAGTTATTATAGTTTTGAAGCAGTAAAAATGTATTTATCTACTTCACCAGGGAGCAAATACCCTAGCTACGCCACTGCCCTCCACATCCATGTCACGACACCATCAAGCATTCAGCCCATCACCAAATCATCAAACATATCAGTCACCTCTAGGCCTCTCCACATCCATGTCACCACACCGTCAAACATTCAGCCCATCACCAAATCATCAGACATACCAGTCACCTCCACCTCACGATGCAAATAGTCTACCTCCAGATCAGTTTTCAGTTCAAACTCATCAAGAGAATTACCTAGAAATACCACCGACGACCGATGCCTCACAAATAATAATTACAGAGTCCGGTGAAATACAGATAATTTAAGATTAATAAAAATTGTAAATGCCATGTTAATTACTTGAAGAATCAAATAAATGAAAGACAAACATGCATAGTATATTGTTTAATTTTCCAAAGTAATAAAAACAAGACATTCATTTCTTTGATAACGCAAAGGGGTATTTCCTCTTGCTTCCCCTTGCTCTGCCCCTAGGAAGAGCCCGAGGAAGTACCTATTTTGTGTTGTCGACATCTTACAAATTATTGTTCGTGGTCATGAAATGTTCTGCGAATTTATTCCTTATCTGGATTGCTGTTAAAGATGAACGTCGCGCAATATTCTTCATTGGCCTGAATTTGGCCTTCGCCTTCTCCAATGTCTTTTCTCCAAGTTCCAGGATTTGTTGTTTCTTCATTGACGACATTGTTGTTAAATAAATATAACAAAATAATATTTACTACCACTAGCGTCATCTGGTGCATTAGTTGAGAACTAATGTATGTATGTATAGTTTGTAATAAAAGTTGTCTGTTGATTGCAAACCGTCTATAGCGTTTTATTAGGTTATGGGCCCAGACACGAAATAAAATTATATTTTCAGTTAGCATTCAGTGCAGTAAGTTTAAAAATGTCGACCAATTACTTAGTAAACGTGCTGAAGTTAAAAGGTCGCGAGAATTATGACGACTGGTGTTTTGCGGCGGAAAACGTGTTAGTATTGGAAGGCATGGCGGACACTATCAACACACTCAAGCACCAACATAAGCCGCGACGCTATAAAATCAAAATTGTTGGATATGAGTTTTTAGGTGAAGTCAGAAGGTGCATTCATCGCTGAATAAAAGCATATGAGTATAACGGCAGCAACGGAAACGAAAACCGAACGAATTCGGTGACGGGAACTGTCAGTGGTGATGTTGGTAGCGCCATCATGGTGGTGGTGTTGGCAGAGATAGCAGCCATCATGGCGGCCATAATGATACAATAACAAAGACAATTCGTTGTTATAAGTACAAGCAAAATGAGCACTATAAAAATCAATGCCCACGTACAGAAAAAGCGGAGACAAATGCATTCAGTGCAGTTTTTCTCACAAGTGAGTTCAGTCAAACCGACTGGCACTTGGATTCCGGCGCAAGTACTCATTTGGTTTTCGACATGAATTTGTTGTCGAATGTTTGTTTTCATCGTAGCAAATAAAACGATAATGCCTGTTTTGTATGTGCCAAACCTCACCACTAATTTACTATCAGTGAGTAGAATAATTTCTAACGGATATAGAGTGAAATTTAATCAACATGGTTGTTTGATTTACAACTCACATAATGATTGTATTGGCGAGGCAAAACTGAAGAATGGTGTATACAGATTAAATGTTGTGAAATTTGAGCAAGTGTTGGCAGCTGCAGTAAAAGTATCGAGTAATTCTTGGCATAGACGCCTTGGCCATATCAATTCAACTGATTTGAATAAATTGAAAAATGGAGCAGTTGAAGGTGTTAGTTTTGATGAGAAAAGCGGCCGTAACAAGGCCAGTTGCACAGTTTGCTATGAAGGAAAACAAACTAGGCTACCATTCCCTCAAAGTCTAAGCAAAAGTCATGAAGTCCTAGAACTGATTCACACCGACATATCCACATTAGTCCACACTAATGGAGAATGTGTCAATATGTAAAGCCAGATACTATCTATTGTTCATAGATGACTTTAGTAGGATGTGCACAGTTTATTTTCTGCGAGAGAAGAATGAAACCTTCAAATATTTTAAACAATATAAAGCACTTGCTGGGTCTTAAGCAGTCAAAGAAAATAAAAACATTAAGGTCCTATAATGGAGGTGAGTTTTGTTCCTCTGAAATGGAAAACTATTTGAGGTAATGTGGTATAGTTCATCAGAAATCAAACAGTTACACAGCAGAGCAGAATGGACAAAGAGAGAGATACAACAGATCAATAGTTGAGAAAGGTCGTTGTTTCCTATTTGATGCTCAGTTTGAGAAATTTCTATGGCCAGAGGCTGTACCGCAACAGCAAGTATTAAAGAGAATACTACTCCTTATGAATTGTGGACGGGTAGAGAGCCAAAGTTGGTTCATTTGCGAATATTTGGCATTCCAGTCATGGTCCACGTCCCAAAAATAAACGAAGAAAATGGGATAAGAAAGCAAAGAAGATGTTCCTAGTTGGCTATCGTATGTATGATCTAACAGCACGAAATATCATTGAAGAAAGAGACGTTGTTGTCATGGAAAACATAGATGACAGTTCAGCAACGACCATCACTATTAATGAAGATAGGCAACCTGAAGGTGTACAAGAGGAAGAAGTCTTTGCGAGTAAAGAGCAAGAGGTGTGAGCCAGGAGGATGAGACTTTTATACCAGGCAATTTATCGAGCGACACTTTTACCAGCTACTCAGATACCTTATCACCAGAGGACATGGATTTCATCTCCAGGTAGTGTGATTCATCTACGCCAGAGAAACGTGTGAGATGCAAACCAGACTACTACGGTTATGCAAACATGTGTACGGAAATGACAGGTGAACCAATTACTGTAAGTGATATATCAAACAGTCCTATAAATACAGTGGCAGTGTGCAACGAAAGAAGAGTTAAAATCTTATAGTAACATGACACTTGGGAGTTAGTGGATAGGCCAAAAGACAAAACCGTGGTTGCATCCAAGTAGGTGTTTAAAAAGAAACTTAACAGTGGAGTTGAAGTGCGTTAAAGAGCCAGGCTTGTAGCTAAGGGATTTACCCAGTTAAAGGGTATAATAGACTTTGTATAGTATTGTTGTTAGCTTTAAGTGTCAAACTTGATTTAAAAATGAATCAACTATCCAGGTGATTCATTTTTAAATAACGAAACGAAACTTAACGAACGAAAAGCTGTTGGTACATCCACAGCTTTTCTGCACGGTTTCCTAGATGAAACTATTTTTAAGGAAATACCAGAATGTTCAGAATTGGTAATAACAAGGTATTGAAGCTTAAAAAGGCAGTTTATGGTCTCAAGCAGTCAGCTCGAGCTTGGTACAATAGAGTTGAGGATTGTTTGTTAAAACTAGGCTATATAGAAATAAGAAGAAAGAAAGAAAGAAAACACATTTATTTGGGGCCAACAAATCACAGACATGTTTACACACAGAATTACAGAAAAAAATGAACACTTAGATAAATATAAAAAAAATTAAACAACCATAAAAAAACACATTAAATAAAAAAAATATATATATAATTTAAGACAAAAAAAAAGTTATATTCTACCTAAGGTTAAAGTTAATTAAATAAAAAATAATAGAAAAACAAATGCTGACTATGACGTTGCATCCCCAAAAAGGTGTACCACTCAGCTTTGAGTTGGGTTTCATAAACCCAGCACTGATTTTCAGTGGTACCCTATCATGAATAGCGCGACAAGTATCATTTAAATTAAATACTAAAAATACTATATACATATTAATAACTATAATAAAAAATACAATAAACATATAAATTGACATTAACTAAAAAAACTAAATACTAGATATTATTTTAAGATATTACGGAGATATACATATATACAGAAAAAAAACCAAACAAATTCTACAAAAGATTATAATTCGAAATACAAAACAGTCAGAAGCTAGCAAAAAAAAAATGAATGTAAATGTAAATAAAAACTGTATTACTGTAGACCAGAAGAAATTTATAGAGAATATTTTAAAGAGAGTTAATATGTCAGATTGTTCATGTTGTGATACTTCTATGGAAATTAATTTAAAATTAAATAAAATTGTAGACAATAATTCAGATAAAAGTTATCCTTATTAACAATTAATAGGCAGCTTAATGTACTTGTCGGTATTAACTAGGCCAGATATAATATTCAGTGTAAGTTTTCTAAGTCAGTATAATAATGGATTCAATGAAACGCATTGGAAACATTTAAAACGTTTACTGAAAGTATTTGAAAAAGATTATAGACTATGGTCTCGTATATAAGACAAATGCAGATATTTTGCATGGCTTTGTTGATGCTGATTGCTTCTTCTTGTTCCTTAGTTTTCTTGGTGGTAGACCATAACATCCGGTCGCCGGCAAAGTTACCACCCATCGGGCAGAGTCGTGCCGCAAAGCGACCTAGTCGTGTTCCGGCACGTTGCTCGATGAAGCCGTTTATGGGAAATGGGTCTGAACAGTTGCGGTGCGTTGGCGAACCGGTTTGACGTCGGGTTGGTGTTTGTTTTGTCGGGTGTCTAGTCGAGGAGGGTAGCGGGATCCGAAGCGACGGCTTTCCGCTGGCCGCCCGCAGATAGTTGGGGGCCCAATTAGTGGGTTAGCCACCCACGAAAGGCTGCCCCGCCAGCTGCGAAAAATCCCAGGGTGGCTCCATCGTGCTGGTTGGCGACCAGTCGAGGAGGCCCGATGGCTGGAAGAGAAGCGCGGAAATTTGCGTTGTCCTTGGACCTCTTTCAGCTGGTGAAGCAAGCGACAAGGGTACCAGATGTGGTAGGCCATACAGCCAATTGCCTGGACCTTCTGCTGACAACTGATCCGGACAGGTATCGTGTAGAGGTCACGTCCCCCTTGGAAACCTCCGATCACTGTCTGGTGAAATCTGTATTTACATATTCCCCACCAGCTTTCGAACCACATGGTGTTAGGCGAGTATGGAAATACAAGTCAGCAGATTGGGATGAGATGCGGCACTTTTTTGCGTCTTATCCTTGGCGGCAGGTCTGCTTCTCTTCTTTGGATCCGTCGAGTTGCGCGGATGCTTTAACTGATGTGGTGCATCAGGCAATGGAGTATTTTATTCCTTTTGCTGACATACCCATCGGTGGCAAAGCTCGCCCATGGTTTAATGCCGAATGTCGTCATGCACATGACCGAAAACATTCGGCATACCTTATTTGGGCTGATGCTCGAAGCCGCAAAACTCCGGATGTAAGTATAAAGAAGAGAGCCTTTAACCAAGCTGCCAAGTCCTACAAAAAGGCATTGCGGAAGGCTCGTCTCGATCGAATCGCGAAGAATGGCGAAAAGCTCTCTGTCAGACCAACTGGCAGTCGAGATTTCTGGTCTCTTGCGAAAGCGATCGAGTCGAATTTCTGCCAACCCTCACTGCCTGTTCTGCTGAAGCCGGATGGTTCCCTGGCCCACACAGCAACAGAGAAAGCAAATGTATTTGCTTCTCTGTTTGCTGATAATTCGCATCTAGACAGTGGCAATGCTTCTCCAGCACATCTTCCTCACTGCGGTATTTCGATGCCTGAAATCCGCATCACTAACAAAGAGGTATGGAGAACATTGTGTCGTTTAGATGTGAATAAAGCCAGTGGTCCTGATGGTATACCAGCCATACTGCTCAAGACATGCGCAGCTGAGTTGTCTCCTGTACTGACACGTCTGTATCGTCTCTCTTTCATGACTGGAATAGTGCCGAAATCCTGGAAGCTTGCTAATGTGCAACCCGTGCCCAAAAAAGGCAGCCGTGCCGACCCTGTCAATTACAGACCGATTTCAATCACCTCCATACTCTGCAAGATTATGGAGCGTGTATTGAACTCGCGCCTACTAGCATACCTAGAAGGTAACGATCTCCTCAGTGACCGACAGTACGGGTTTCGCCGTAATAGGTCTACTGGGGACCTCCTAGTGTATGCTACACACATTTTAGGCGAGGCCATCGAGAAGAACGGAGAAGCGGTCGCCGTCTCTCTGGACGTCTCGAGGGCATTTGACAGGGTCTGGCATGCGAGCCTTATATGCAAGCTTTCAGCGTACGGTATATCTCCTGGTCTGATCGGCTGGGTAACGGACTTTTTGAGCCAGAGATCTCTCCGAGTAGTTGTTGACGGGTGTTCCTCGGAACCCTTGAAAATAAATGCCGGAGTGCCTCAAGGGTCCGTTCTTTCTGCAACTCTTTTTTTGCTGCACATTAATGATCTGTTGAAGCCCGGTATCTATGGGTATGCAGACGACAGCACAGTTGTAGAAAGATATCTGCCGAGTACTCGGGCTAGTCGAGATCAAATACAGTCTGAAAGAGAAGTCATGGTGCAACGTTTGAATGACAAACTTCAGGCAGTCTCCGCATGGAGCAATGCCAATCTTGTCAAATTCAACGCCACCAAAACGCAGACGTGTTTGTTCACCGCCAAAAGGAGCCCCTTCACCTTGGCTCCTACTTTCCAGAATGTATCCTTGGAATACAGTGACTGGCTTCAGCTGTTAGGCTTAGAGATCTCCTCGAACCTCAACTTTGGTCGGTACATTGAGTCCAGAGCAAGAGCAGCTGCAGGAAAGCTTGCTGTACTTGCGAAGGTGCGACAGTACTTTACACCGGGACAGCTTCTTGTATTATACAAAGCACAGATCCGGTCGTGTGTAGAGTACTGTGGCCACATATTTGCTGGTGCCGCAAAGACTCATCTTGCGGTTCTGGACTCAATTGAGAGGCGAGTAAAGAGGCTTATCGGCGATCCCGAATTGGTCGAAGCCGACCTCCAAAGCCTTGAATACAGGCGTAAAATTGCTAGCCTTTCGGTGTTCTATAGGATACATTTTGGTGAGTGTGCGCAGGAACTACACGACTTAGTTCCCCCGTCCCCCTTCCATCACCGGACGTTCCGACGCACGGCAGGTATCCATCCTTTTGTTGTGGACATTCCACCTGTCCGAACGAAGCGCTTTGCTTCCTCATTTTTAGTGCGTACAGCGAAGGACTGGAACAATTTGCCTGCGTCGGTATTTCCGGCCAAATATAATGTGGGTGTCTTCAAGAGAAGAGTGAATAGGTTGCTAGGGCAATGCGCCTTACCATCTAAGACTACATTCCACTTACCATCAGGTGGAATGTAGTCAAGCCTTGCCCTAGATCGTATAAAAAAAAAAAAAAAAAAAAAAGAAAGAAGGTCATATACTGGGTTTTGTTTCATTATGTCAGGATCAAAAGTATCATATGAATCAAAGAAACAAAAGACTGTAGCACTATCCAGTACCGAAGCCGAGTCCATGGCCTTATCTGAGTCCTGCAAGGAAGGTATTTATCTAAAGAATTTGTTAAATGAGCTTATGCTATGTGAAAATATGTCGTTGTGTTTGTATATTGATAATCAAAGTTCTATTAAAATAGCTTCTAATCCTTTATTTCACAATAAGTGTACTAAACATATTGACATACGGCATCATTTTGTTCGAGAATGTGCGTCGCAAAATAAAATAAACATTGAATATGTATCAACAAATAACATGCCGGTAGATATACTTACAAAAAGCTTATGTAAAGGGAAACACTATAAGTTTTTAAGTCTAATGGGTGTTTCAAAAGTATAAGACTATAAAATAATATTGTGTTTTAAAAACAGTTTATAATAGTTGTCTTTTAGAGAATTTGGATTATTTTGTTAGGTCCAGGTGTTAAATAAATATAACAAATTAATATTTACTACCACTAGCGTCATCTGGTGTAATAGTTGAGAACTAATGATGTATATATAATCTGTAATAAAAGTTGTCAGTTGATTGCAAACGTAAAGCGTTTTATTGAGTGTAGCCCGATGGGGTGTAAATTGACCGTGAGTTTGAACTTTTTCTTAAAAAGTTATGTAATAAAGCACAGGTCATTATAACTTTTGAAGTTTGTAGAGCTATAGGTTTTCTAAGTACTCGAAATCGTGAAGACATAACATCAGATGCGTTTTCCACAACAATACGAACAGAAGAAAGTTTACGATTGAAGTTTCGTTGCATACTTCCTTGGGGGTGGACTCCGGGAAAAGGTTTTATTATGTTTGGGTGTAATGGAAATGCATTGTCAGCAACAAAAACGGAAGGCATATTTACATCGCCATCAGAAAATGGTTCAGGTTGCGGTATGTTTATCGATTTTTTCTGAAGTTTTTCGAATAAAACACAATCTCCGAATACACCACCATCACTGATTATACCCTTACTGACTATATCATCATCATCATCATCATATACTCTTTATTGTACACCACAAAATATTAAAAAAAAGTAAAACACAAACAAGTAACACAAAGGAAGTACAACAGGCGGCCTTATCGCCTAACGGCGATTTCTTCCAGGCAACCAGCTTTATAGTATGTAAAACAGTCATTAATATGGGTAGGTGGCGTAGGTACAAAAAATAAACAAGCTTATAAAAAACTAAACACTAATACGTAGATTTGTAAATAAATTAAATACTAATACAATAAATAAGCTATAATAGACTAAACTATATATTATATAATAAATACAGGGGGAATTGGAAAATAATAATAGAAATAAAAAAATAGATAAGTCATATTGGGATTATAACTATAAACATGAATTTATATAAAGTAAACAGTTATAAATAAATGATATATATAATATACTTATACACTGATAATTATTATACTGAAGTCTTAGCTATCTTGAGATAAAAAGTGCTCTTTCACAGATCTTTTAAATAAATTTAAAGTTTTTGATTTCCGAAGAGACAAAGGCAAAGCATTCCATAATTTAGTGGCAAGTACGGTGAAAGAGTGTTTATAAAATTTGGAATTGTGGACAGGCATTTTGATAATAAGTAGTTGTGATGATCTTAAATTGGAAGAAGACCCTAAAAGTTCAAATCTTTCCTTTAGGTACGAGGGTGTATTTGGGTGGAATAATATGCAGTACAGCAGAGAAAGCAAATGTAAGTCCCGGCGACGACGAATAGTAAGCCATTTGAGCTGTTGTCGAAATTGAGATATGTGGTCATATTTGCGCAAGCCAAATATGAACCGTATAGCTATGTTTTGAAGTCGCTCAAGCTTATTTAATTGGTCCTCGGTTAAATTTACGAAGCTTGCATCGGCATAATCGAGAATAGAGAGAAGAGAATGTGCTAACATAATTTTGGTGGGAATTGGAAGAAAATACCTTAAACGTTGGAGCGAATTCATTGCGACGAAAGTCTTTCTGCTTAGGTCCTTAAGGTGCATAGACCAACATAATGTCTGATCCAAGTATAGACCAAGATCTTTAACGTGATCACAAAAGGGTATAATTACCCCATCATATACTATTGGTGGGAGGTTTTGTCTATCGACCCTTGCAATTATGCCAGGGCTGCCAATAATAATAGCCTGTGATTTACCAGGATTAATTTTCAAACCATAGAGGCTACTCCATCTTAAAATTGAGTTCAGGTCATCATTAATGGCAGAAATGGAGACGTTAAGATTCTCAGGATTTGAATGGCGATAAATTTGAACATCATCAGCATACATGTGATAGAGAGAAGATATATATTGAGTGATAGAGTTAATAAAAATTGCGAAAAGTAAGGGAGATAATACGCCACCTTGAGGTACCCCAGCGGAGACATCACACCACAACGAAAGGGACTTATCGTCCTTCCTAATGCGCTGTCTCCGGCCAGTGAGGTAACTCCGAAACCAATCTAACACTGATGGAGATATGTTAAGGGTACGTAACAGACTCAGCAAAATATCAAAGTCAACAGCGTTAAACGCATTGCTGAAATCTAATAGTGTCAATACTGTAAGCTGTTTTTTATCCATAGCTGACCGTATATCATCGGTGACCTTGACAAGTGCAGAAACCGTACTATGACCAGGACGAAATCCATATTGTAAAGGACTTAGCAGCTGATGTTTGTTAATGAATGTGCTTAACTGCTCATAAACTATTTTTTCTAGGATTTTGGAAAGGAAGGGCAAAATAGAGATAGGGCGGAAATCACTAAAATTTGTAGGTTTGGATTTTTTTGGGATTGGAATAACGTGGGCATGCTTCCAAGCATCAGGAAATTTACTACTGGAAATGGAATGGTTTAGAATGTCACATATTATAGGAGAAACAATATCTAGGATAGGTACGATCATATTACGGCTCACACTGTCAGCACCAACGGCATTCGAAGATATGGATTGTACGCCCTTCTTAACATCACATTCAGTGATAGCACAAAAAGAGAAATAGGAAAAATCTGGAGTTGGCTGGGATGAAAGATAATTAATTATGCGATTCTTATCAACATTGTCAATGATTTTTGAAGAAGCAAAGTGTTTGTTAAGAAGTTCAATGTCAGGAATGATAGCAGTATTTGGAGGTTTACCAACTCCAAGCGATTCGAGAAATTTCCATGTTTTTGAAGTATTACCATGTTCTATGGACTTGTGAATGTGACGTCGGTGGGCATCTCTACACGATGTATTGCAACGATTTCGTGCTTTCTGATATATAATGCGGTTCGCCTCAGAGTCTTTTAATTTAAATTTGTACTTTGCTTGGTTTTTTTTCTTCATTAAGGCCTTCAAATCATCTGTTAACCAAGGTGCAGGAAGGTGTTTTATTTTAATTGGACGCACAGGAGCGTGCCTGTCGTACAGTTGGGTCAAAAAGTGATTAAAGACCTCAACTTTAGTATCCGCTGAGTCGGAATTTAGGACAGCAGACCAATCTAACCGACGCGCATCCTCACAAAGCTTGGTATTATCAATTCCCCCAAAACTACGCTGCAGAATTATACTAGACTTGGGTTTCGGAGGACGAATGTTATAAGAGAGATAAATCAGATCATGGTAGGAAAATGCATCAGCAGAGTACTGGCCGTGCTTTAAAACAGAACTAGGCGAAGAAACTATAATAAGGTCAAGAAGAGAGGGAACACTGCCAGGAAAGAAATGAGTATAACTCAGGGGAAGAAGTTGTAAGTTACAGACTTCCGTTATATTTAATAAATGTTTACTACGATAATTGTTTTTTTTCATGCAAGTATTAAAATCACCCATTATAATACAATGATTGTAATAGGGAATAAATGTTTCTAACAAACTCTCAAAGGAATTAAAATAATTCAAGATGGATGGGGGACAGTACAAGACACCAAGAAGGATTTTGGATTGGCCTAGTATAACTTCAATTAATAGATGCTCGGCAGCTTGAGAGTCAGGTGGCTGAGTAGACGAACTAACAACATTGAATGGTAAGTGAGTGCGTAAGTAGATCGCCACTCCTCCTCCACTCCTGCCGACGCGATCATTACGAATGAGATGAAATCCTGGCAGTGAATAAGGAGTAGAAGACAAAGATGGCTTAAGCCAAGATTCGGAAATTAAGATAGCATGTATGTTGGGAGACTCAAATGATGCAAGCATGTCAGAGTAATGAGCCGGGATACTTTGTGCATTAATATGGATAACATTAAAACTTTTGTGAGAATCTGAGAAACACGAATTAAGAGTGACGTTAAGTGGATAGGCTGCTGTACTGTGAAAACTATCATCACATAAAGATTCATCACATGACGACAGGGAAACAAACTGATCACTACCAACGCTATTTGCTGACGACATTATCTACAAATGTTCTATATAATGTATTAAAAATTTAATATAAGACTGCAAATAATTATAATATGTGTTAAAGTATATATATGTATAGTTAAAATAAATGTATATAGTACTATATGTTAGTATAAGTAAAATAAATAATAATCAAAAATATTAAATAAAATAATAATAATATAAAAAAAGAAACAATTAGTTTAACAAAATCAGAATAAAATACAACAAAATAAAATATCTAAAAACTAAAAGAAAACACTCCACAACAGAATATAATTAAATTCCTAGCAGAATGTAAACCGGCCAGACTTATGAAAACATATAACTACAATAATATTGATGTAATATTTAAAACACATTTAAAAGAGAGAAAAAAAATAAAAAATAAAATTAAGTAAAATAGTCATTTAAAAAGTATTAAAATTTTAAATTTACAAAAACAAACAATATAAAATATACAATGAATATTAAAAAAAAAAGCCACTACTGAAAATAAAATAGAAATGAATATAAACTGATTATTGACAGATTTAGGTTTATGACACCCAATGTCAGTTGTCACCTGTCAAAATAACAAAATAATTGTTATTTGTGATTGTCAAATACAATAATTAGGTAATTAAAAATCTGTTATTTTGTATTAAAATAAATGAAGGTGACCTACAAGTTTGGGAAAAAAAAAAGTTAAGTTAACACTCTAAAAATACGAATCCCAACAAAGTTACAGTAACAAGACACACAGCACAGGATGATATAAATATATATGAAAAAAAGAACATTACTTCTTGATGGTTCTCTTAGGGCGAGTTGCAGGGATTTGCTTTCCTTTCAAGTCAGCTGACTTGAGAAGTGGGGCAGGCCTGACTGTGGGATTTAGAGAATCAGCCAAACTGTCTGCTTGCTCACAGAGACTGTCCAATTCTGGCATAGATGTTATTCTGTGGCGCTTACCTTCAGGTCCAGCAACAATAACTATCCCGTCCCTTGTCCAGCATCTGGATATACCAAAGTGTTGTCTTGCTGCGACAAATACATCAAGCCTTGGCTTTGTCAAGAATTCAGATAAAGTGAACCCTGAATTTTTAAAATTTGTTTTAGAAAACCAAATCTTGTTTTTTAAGAAGAGAGTTTTAAACTTAAAAAGTATTGGTCTTGGCTTATCTGACACAGTGATCCCTAGACGGTGACAGCGGCTTACATCATCCAGAGAAAGATCAGGCATTTTAAGATTATTGGACAATATTCTTATTCCAGTTGAAGCCAATTTTGGCCTCGGGCACACCGTGGATCAGTAAAACTTTCCTACGACTGAACATTTCAAAGCAATCCTGCTGTTTAGCAAGCAACTGAACCTGACGTTGAAGGCCTTCAAGTGCAGTTAACACAAAAGACCTGAAGGCACTAAATTGAGCTGCAACATGCGATGATGGACTTGCAGCAGGGATGGAAGAATTGAGGTTTTGTTGAAACTCAGCCATTCTAGAGTTAAAGTGTTGTGTCAATTCCTGTATTGAATCCTTAATTGAATCCATGGTGACAAGTAGAAGCAAGTGCAGTGAAATGACAGTAGAAATAGTTGTTAATCAATACTTCAGTAAGGATTATTCTTGTGATAACTGCTGGCAGGTATATATATCTTCAGTACATTGTTTATTTATATGTAGAAAAGAGCCTATATTTTTAAAATTATATATTTTTCACTGGGAGCACAAAATTAAACGTGTATACTTTTTCGCTCCTACCCACCAAAAAAAAGTATATCCCAAAACATAAAACAAAAATGACGATCAACACAATACTAAACGAATGCTTATAATTAAAATAGTCAAACCCACTGTGAATTGATTTTAGCAAAATTAGAAACTTTGCAAAAAAATTACTCTTAACGAAAAAAATATTGAAAATATCAAAGCCCAATAAAATTAAAGGAAATATATTAATGAAAGCGTAGTCTATTTTTCGCGGCTTATCCAATATTAGTGTTCAGTTTGAAGATGTAATGAATTAGTTCAGTCGTGTGGAAAATAATAAACAAAAAGAAAACATAAAACTATTACAAGTGATCAAGAGCTTAACATTTTTGAAAAAGTCTTGGAAAACCTAGAGAGAGAAGAAGAATGGAAAAAGAAATTTTCAATTATTTGTGGAAAAGGAAAAGGTCGAGGGGCAAATAACGCTTATGCATTGTTCGATTCAATGTTTAGCAAATGCTTTTTACTTCAGTATATAATCTCGAACTTTTGAACAAAAGATTTGTTTTAAAAGCCACATTAAAACACATTTTTTTTTATATTATCCATGATTCGGATAGTTCATTTTTCTTATTAGACTGTCACAAATTCTTTAACAATATGTTGAAAAATTCACGCCAGCGTAACAAAAGCAAACTAGAACGAAAAGTCGACTAAAAATAAAGCGAAGCGTAAGAACTTGTGTATCGAAACACAGCCAGTTTTACCCCTTACTGGAACTTCTGCACCAGAAAACAGCTCAGAAGTATCATAGTTAGAATATTCAGATGTTGTATGCTAGAATATTCCAGAGTCAAATATTCTAACCAGCTGTTAGAATATTTGACTCTGGTTCAAGAAAACTCTCAGAGCACAGCATTCAACTTATGTCTGTTGACAATCAGTATATAACTCATACTTGCTAACTCTCCCGTATTTAAACGGGGACTCCCGTATTTAGACGGAGACTCCCGTATTTTCGGAGTATCTCCCGACTTCCCGTATATTCATACATTACTCCCGACTTTTTCTGCATATTCAAAAATATAGATAACTTGTGAAAACTATAAAGAAATCTCAAGTTATAAGCAAGTTTTTGGTATTGCCAAATAATTTCTAGTATTTCTCAATAGATGGCACTAATAGCTCAGCGAGTGATAGTGATCTTCAGATCGCTATCAGCGATAACTTTCGTGCATTATTTCCTTTTGAAAGTTGGCAACAAGTTCCTTGTTTATATTTTTCTTTTGAACAACGTGTGAGTTACGTACACATACTCCAGGAGGATTGCTGATATTCACATTCCCTCTGTGTGAATAAAATGTGTATTGTGTCATCGCGACGGAATGCATAGTTGCAATTTAATTATAATATAAGCCTTAATTATTAATATAATTTTGTCATTATTATTTGTACTTACATCGAGTAGGTCAGATTCTTGTATTAGTTAATAAGTACGTAATTTTAATCCTTTTAATTAAAGTTAGTTTAAATCAGTTTTGGTTTTTTTTCAACTCTCCGTCTGTAGCTAACGTAATTGGCGCAGTCGGTAGGATACTCGCGGGCCGGGTCGCGAGCAACGTTAACTATATATTCTTGAAAATCAAGATTATCGTCTTGCGGTCCATCCGGGAAGCTATCAAGTTTCAACACGAGTATCCTGAATCTACGAGGCGGCGCAGCGAGGCGTATCCGAACATTGATACTCCAGAGAAACCCAAATTAAAACTGTAAGTACATTAGAATCTTTCTAGTGATTGCTTATCCCTATTTTATAAGATTTTTCCTTCTAAGATTTCCCTTCTGCGGCAATCGAAGGCCCCTAGGCTTAGTACGTATAGTAGTAGAGCGCGCTTCAAGACGCGAATAGAAATTTAATACCTTATAATAACGATAAATTAACTTTAGGAAAATATAATATGGCCGATTTAGGTAGTATTTTTCAAGCCTTACGCTTATTGCCTAAATTCGATGGAAACCCAAATGTATTACCTAGATTTATCAAATTATGTGACCAGTTAGTTCAAGAATTTGTGATTAGCAACCCTGATAATAATTTATTAATGTTGCTCTCGTAAATGGAATTTTAAATAAAGTAACAGAGTCTGCAGCACGATTATTTAATACTAACGGTATCCCTTCAGACTGGAATGGCATTCGTAAGTCACTAATCAATAATTTTTGGAACCAACAAATATTCATACGAAACCCTAAAGTATCCCGACAAAAACTTGCCCTTCGCTTTACTCGTGACAAAGTTTTAGCTGACTTACCGATACACATTTACACGAAAAAGAAACGAGGCCCAATAGCCAAATCTAGATTCAAAAGAGTACCTATAAGTGCTCAATTGTTACAGAATGACGATCCTGTTAGCAACCTTGTGATAGTTTAAACTCAGTTCAGGAACAAATCGATAATATTCATCCAATTTTAAGAAATAAAACCCTTTTACTTTTTCAAATGAACACTGAATATCTTGTAATTAAATTAGAAAAAGTCTCACAGCAATTGAAAACCTTTGAGACTAGTCGTGTTAAAAGAGGGCTTATTAACGGTTTAGGTTCAATAATAAAGACTATTTCCGGAAATCTCGACTATACGGATGCCATAAAGTATGATAATGCAATTAAAATATTAGAAGGAAATAATAATAAAATTGTTAACGAATTCAACAATCACATTAGTTTAACCAAAAAAGGTTATTTCAAAATAATGATATTATTAATAACTTAACAATTAATCAAAGAAAATTGGAAAATTTGATAAATAATTTAACTAGTGTCGATAGTATCTTCGAAACGGATATTACAACTTTTACGCACATGACTCAAATTTTCTTAATTTAAGGAGATAATATTGAAACTATAACGGACGAATTATTTCGATTAGAAAATTGTTTAGCTTTCCTTCATGCTCAAAGTACACATCATTCAATGTTATCTATAAATATGTATAGAGATATTTTAAATAAGTTAAATAACCTCTACAAGAAAGAGGAACTTTTAGACATTAGTTTTAGAGACGATTTTGATGTTATTGAAGTAGGTTATTATTATAATGATAGGAATATTGTGTTAATCTTTAAGTTTCCTATTGTCTTTCCCAAATTTTATTTCTTATATCACATATTCGCAGTACCGAATAAGAATAATCAAACCCTTATTCCCCCTAAACCATTCCTAGCAATTCACAATAAAGATTTTATGTACATAGAGGCTGAATGCCCGAAGGTCAACGGATTTTATCTCTGTGATAACAATTTAGCAATCCCTATGGAAAACAGCCCGACTGTACAGAACGCCTCATTACGACGCTGCAGATACAAATTTCATGTCAATTTGTATCCTTGATCCTGACTACGGAAGCCGTGGAACAACTTGACGACAAGCATTATATTATAACAATTTATAAAAGTACAAGGCAGTTATCTTGTAACTCTACCTCTGGGATGTGTAATAGAAAGTTCAGAATTTACAATAATTAATAGCAATGATCATATAAGAGGAAAGCCACTGAAAATAATAGACTTACACAGCTCTGAAAAAATTGAAGTTTCACAAACGTCATTACAACTAAACACTATCGACCTTAAAAAACTTCAAGAAATAAGTGATGAAATATCATTGCAGCCGAAAATTTCAGGAACAATTGAAAAAAAGTCTTTATCACACTGTAGAACACACCATCAATGTAATGATTTAAAAATAGTTCTTAAAGCGTTCACTAGATGGCGTCTCCATATGTCTCCATGTTTCTACATGACACGAAGGATTGCCGCCTTTACTTATATGTAATGAGTTCTGTATGAGAAGTAAAATATTTTTTGTGAAGTAAAGGTATAAATAAGAATCTAGTACAGTGCCTTGTGTTATTCAAGAATCCTTTACGAACTTGAGAGACCACAGCCTACGCGTTCAACATTTGGTCCTTCGAGCCGGATGATTTTAAAGACGCGTCCCAAGGCGTCATAGCATTTTAGTAACCACGAGGCGAGGCGTTGTGTTGTGCCTCATCAAGTGTATTTAAGTGAAGAAGAACAGTGAAATATAAGTGAATTAAGTCGTTTGCACCCAGTGAACTCGGACAGTGCAGTAAACCCCTAAAATTTGTAACCAAAAGAACTTCAGACTTAAAATAATTTCGTGCTAATTGACTTAAAAAAAAAAAGGTTTTGGGTTTGAGATGTTTAAATGACTGGTATAGAACTATGAAATATTAAAAGAAAAACTTAAAGAATCACAGTGAACTGTTGTAAACTTTGAACTAAAAACCACATTATTAAATAAATAAATGAACATTTGCAAATAGTGAAACAGTGATTAAAAATAATAAACATGGCTAAAGTAATTCTGAAACATCAAGCTGTATTAAAGGAACAATTAGAAAAATCTCTTACAAATTTCAAGAAGACTCCTAAATCTAGATTAACTAAAACTTACATAGAAACTAAGCTTACCTTACTGGAAAACTTGTGGAACACCTTTGTGAGCAACCATGAAGCTGTAATTAAAGGGGAAGATGTTGATGATACTGAATATATTATGAAGGATCAGTATTTCATTGTTGAGGAACATTACACTATTACAAAATGTGAAATGTTAGATACATTAGAGAAACTTACCCCTGTTACAACAGCAAGTGTAGTAAATTCAAATATGTCATCAAAACCAGTGCAATCAGACATAAAATTACCACGTATAAATTTGCCCACCTTCTCTGGTAGATATACAGAGTGGATATCATATCACGATCTGTTCGTTTCGCTCATTCACAGCAACAAGTCACTACAGAATGTGCAAAAGTTACATTATCTGAAATCAAGCTTGAGTGGCGAAGCAGAATCCTTGTTGAGACACATACCAGTAACTGAAGCTAGTTATGAGGATGCGTGGAGTACTCTAAAGAAGAGATATAATAATAAGAGAATTATTGTAAACTCCATACTGAAAAAATTGATGACCCAAAGAAGTGTTACAAATGAATCATCAAGCAGCATAAAATACATTTTAGATACAACAAATGAATGCCTCAGTGCTTTGAAGAATTTGGGCATTGATTCATCTACTTGGGACCCCATACTAATATACATGATTGTGTCTAAATTGAACAGTGAATCCATCCGTCTATGGGAACAGAGTATTAATACCCCAGATTGTGACCGAGAACTACCAACATATAAACAATTGGGTTCCTTCCTTGAAAAACGATTCAGAACACTAGAAGCACTAGACTCTCAATCAAAACCACAAGTAAGACCACGCACAAACCAAAACTCTTTTCATGTTGCACTAGGTGGGACAGCTTGTAAGTACTGCAAAAGCGACCACATGATACAGAACTGCAAAGATTTTATACTCTTACACTATGATGAGAAGAAACTATTTATAGAAAAGAATGGGCTATGTTTTAATTGTTTGATACCAGGTCACGTAGTATATAGATGCAAACAGAGAACGTCCTGTCGTATATGTGGAAAGAAACACCATTCTTTAATACATCCTGAAAACAAGGCACAGACAGTAGAGAAAACTGATACACGAGATACACAACGAGAAGTAACTAACGATAAGACGCCAGTACACAATGTCAGAACCCACTACGCTGATAAAGAGCTGAATAATGATGTTCTGCTTGCCACAGCCATAGTAAAGGTACAGGGACAAAACGGGGCGACACATTATTTGAGAGCATTGATAGATCTAAGATCCCAAGGTTCTTTTATCACAGAAGCTGCGGCGCAGTTCCTTGGTTATAAGAAAATACCTATCAATTGCAAAATTAATGGACTGGGCGATAACGAGAGTAGTCTCACATCAAAACACATGGTTATCTTTAATTTACATTCGAGATACGATTTACAGTTTGAGACGCCTGTAAGGGCTTACGTATTGAAATCTTTGACTCGAGTGCTTCCTGAGAGAGAGATAACCAGAAGAGACTGGCCACACCTGCATCAACTACAACTTGCTGACCCAAATTACAACAATCCAAATAAGATTGATATTTTGATTGGTGCAGAGGTGTACGGAGAGATAACCACAGACGGATTGAAGAAGGGTCCTCAAGGGACACCTGTAGCTCAAAAGACACATCTTGGATGGATAATCTCTGGTCAGTTACACAATAACACAACATTAAAAAGAAGTTACTCAATTACAACGAGCTTGCATACATGCATCGAAGGAGACGATATCCTCAAACGATTTTGGGAAATCGAATCAGATGTGTCTCATAAGAAAATACTGACGGAAGAGGAGAGTCGTTGCGAACAACATTTCAAGGAGACACATCGACGTAATGAAGACGGGCGCTATTCTGTCAGTCTACCATTCAAAGATAAAGATCCATCCTGTCAGTATGGTTCATCGAAACAGATAGCTGAAAGAAGGTTACTACAGATAGAAAGAAAGCTTGAGAAGGATAAAGAGTTGAAAAAGGAGTACGAAAAGGTAATGAATGATTATCTGAAACAAGATCACATGGAAGAAATAGTGGATGAGGCGGAAAAATTAAAGTGTACTGCGGTTTATCTCCCTCATCATGCCGTTGTTCGAAAAGATAAGACAACCACTAAAGTAAGAATAGTCTATGATGCATCTTGCCGGTATAAAAACAACGTCTCATTAAATGAGAATTTGATGATTGGTCCACGATTACAACAAGATTTGAGACATATAATAATGCGCTGGCGACAACACAAGATCTGCATGGTCGCAGATATCGTACAAATGTATCGACAGATCAAAATTAACGAACCAGACTATCAAAGAATATTGTCGAGAGAAAATCGACAAGCAGACATGAAGGACTATCGTATCACACGAGTCACGTTCGGCACAGCAAGCGCCCCATACCTAGCTACAAAGGTCTTACAGCAGCTAACTCTTGACGAATCGGGACGATTTCTGGTAGCCTCAGAAATAACACTAAAGGATTTCTATATGGATGATCTGTTGACTGGAGGAGATACTTACGAAGATGCAATGTTAATCTACAATCAGATGACGAAGTTACTACGATGTGGAAAAATCGAATTACAAAAATGGAACACCAATGATCCTGATCTTCTTCGATATATGCACAAGTCTAGTCACGAAGATTCTGAAAAAGAACTTAACTTAGATATGACGATAAAAACGCTGGGGATTGTCTGGAATAATAAAAAAGATGAGTTGAGATATTCTGTAAACTTACCTGAGACGACAACATCGGTAACGAAGCGATCTGTAGCAAGTGACGTGTCAAGGCTCTTTGACCCGATGGGTTGGTTGGCTCCTACAATACTAATTGTAAAGGTCTTCTTACAAAAACTGTGGCTTACTGGAATAAACTGGGACCAAGAAGTACCTAAAGATTTGAAGAATGACTGGATACGATACAGATCGGAATTACCTACCTTAGCTGAGATAATCGTACCACGATGGATGCACACCTGTAAAAAGGACAAAAGATTGGAATTATATGGGTTTGCAGATGCCTCGACGGTTGCCTACGGAGGTGTTGTTTACTCACGTATTGTTGATGATGACGACATTGTCCATATTAGTCTTATTACAGCCAAGACCAGAGTTGCACCCGTGAAAACGGTTTCGGTGCCCCGACTTGAATTATGTGGTGCTGCGTTACTTACAAGTCTGCTTTATGAAGTCGCTGAAACTTGAAAGTTTCCAAAGAAAATATTTATGCTTACACAGATTCAAGGGTGGTAGAAGAAAAAAGAGTTAATTTTGTTAATACAAATATTGAAGTAAATTTCACAGACATATTTGAGAGATATTCTACTTTGGAGAAAATGATAAGAGTTATTGCAACTTGTAAAAGGTTAAACGTTAAAAGAAAAGAAAATTTACCAACTTACCTGACCTCTGATGAGCTAGAATCTGCACTGACAGTGTGTATTCAGCTTTGCCAACAGGAGACCTTCAAGGAAGATATCGCTCGTTTAAAGAAAAATAAGCTCCTGAAAACTACTAGTAAAATTCGATCACTCAATCCATTTATAGATGAAAAGTCAATGCTGAGAGTTGGAGGTAGATTGCGCAATGCTCAACTACCTGAAGACACAAAACACCAGATTCTGTTGCCTGATCACAACCACTTATCCAAATTAATAATTAGACAGGCTCATAAGAAAACAATACATGGAGGGCCAATGCTCATGCTTAATTATATAAGACAAAGATTTTGGATTCTTGGAGCGAAGAACATGATAAAGAAGGAGGTTCATGGATGTGTTGTTTGTGTGAGACATAGAGCTGCTACTAGAAAGCAATTGATGGCAGACCTTCCGTCACAAAGAGTGACTCCAACCAGGCCTTTTTTCTCTTCATGCGTTGATTTCGCTGGACCTATAGATTTAAGGATGTCAAAAGGACGTGGCAACAAAACACATAAGGGTTATTTGTGTATATTTGTATGCATGTCAACAAGAGCGATGCACATTGAAATTGTTAGTGGTTTAGATTGCAACAGTTTTGTTGCAGCATTCAAAAGATTCACTGCAAGACGCGGCCACTGTAGCAACATCTGGAGTGACAATGGCTCAAATTTTATTGCCGGAAACAAGCAGCTGAAAGCAATGCTTAAAGAACACACAGAGTCTGTAGAAAAAGAAATCCAAGAACAGCTTGCTAGAGATGGAACAACATGGCATAATATTCCGCCAGGAGCGCCACACTTCGGAGGTCTCTGGGAGGCCGGAGTTCGTTCTGTAAAGCATCACTTAAAGAGAACCTTGGGCAACACTACGTTGACCTATGAAGAGATGTGTACAATAACAGCTCAAATTGAAGCCTGCTTGAATTCTCGCCCAATGTCTGCAATAAGTGATAACGTCGATGATTTATTGCCCTTGACCCCTGGTCATTTTTTGATAGGAGAACCGACGTTTATCATTCCAGAAAAATCTTATTTAGATAGCAGTATTAACAAACTTAATCGATGGCAGTTAACTCAAAAATTAGTACAACATTTTTGGCAGAGATGGAGTCAGGAATATTTAAGCAGACTTCAACAGAGACCTAAATGGGTTAAACGTGTCAAGGATGACATAAAGATTAATATGTTAGTTTTAGTTAAGGATGAAAATCTTCCACCGGCAAAGTGGTCATTGGCTAGAATTATTGATATGCATCCCGGTTCTGATGGTTTGACAAGAGTTGTAACACTTAAATGTAAGAATTCTGTTTTCAAAAGACCTATTACAAAGATATGTGTTTTGCCTGTGGTGGATTAGATAGTGAATTTTTAAATTTGTTATTTTGTTTTAGTAAGGTTACTATAATATTTTGCGTTTTTTTTGGAATACATCCTAGAATTGGCAGCCTCATGGTGGGAGACTAATTGCTGAATATGTAGTTACAAACTGTATTTGGGAGGCTGTAGTTTTAAGTGTGTAGGTTTATATAGCTCAATTTCATTTGTTAACTCTATAGTCCATCATGATTGTACCTTAAATTTCCATTAATTGCATTCTTTAGATGGTTTTTTTTGGTAATTTTGAAGAACATTTTCAAACTAAATGTCCTTGGTGGGTGGAAATGTAGAACACACCATCAGTGCAATGATTTAAAAATAGTTCTTAAAGCGTTCATTAGATGGCGTCTCCATATGTCTCCATGTTTCTACATGACACGAAGGATTGCCGCCTTTACTTATATGTAATGATTTCTGTATGAGAAGTAAAATATTTTTTGTTAAGTAAAGGAATAAATAAGAATCTAGTACAGTGCCTTGTGTTATTCAAGAACCCTTTACGAACTTGAGAGACCACAGCCTACGCGTTCAACACACACTACAATCCCATTATATGGAATAACATTAAGTGCAAGCGCACTAAGCATTGCTGTTATAATATATAAAAACCTGAAGAATCGTAAATGCCTTAAAGTCAAGAAAGAACAACAGCTAACAGGGGACGAGGAAGGATATTGTAATCACGTGGAGAAGATTTTACAGCACTACTCGAGATCTAAGGACGTCAAATAGATGCTGTTCTTCAGGAGGGAGGAGTTATATTCCCATGCATCGCGGGAACCGCTTAGCAAGCGATGGTGCAATATGTACATTCCATTGCATTAGAATCCAGGAATTATAACAATCAAAAAGCTTAATTCGCACTTTACATAAATGTATTATTTTATTATAATTTTATAACAATCCTAATGCTGAATCTGCACTTCACACCATTGTATTTCATTATAATTAATTTTAAATATAATTGTCACTCTTGTTTTCTAATATCGGGCAAGCGGTCGTCATTTTAGTTATAATGTAGTTTGTAATTTTAAATAAAGTATTTTTATAATTTTTTTTGGATCCTCGGCTGCCACCGTACTTAATTTGTGCGTAAACAAAAATAAACTTGAACATCGTATCTTTTTCATTATCAATAATGGCCCAACCGCCGGCAAAGAAGAAAAAATATCTTCAAAAGTGTAAAAATGAATATTTTTCCGAATTCCCCTGCTTAAAAAAATCTAACCGGGGAGAAAATTATATATTTAGCGGAGTTTGTTCTAGTGATTTCAGCATTGCACATGGTGGGAGAAGAGACATCATTCAACATTTTGAAACAAGTAAGCATTTGAATATGGTTGCGTCAACATCACTTATCTCATTCTTGAAAAATTGGAACAGCATAGCATACCTTTTTCAAATTGTATGGCATTTGGAACTGATAATGCTCCAGTTATGATGATTGTTTTGGAAATCGTTAATAAGTTTTGTTAATAATTGTTAAATAATTAAAAGTTTGTATTTTAGGTTATTTTTGTATCTTTTTTTAAAAAATTAAATCCACTTCTGTTTCCTAACATCAGAAGTGGGATTCGAAAACAAAGCTCACGTAGATTTCGACTATATCACGACATTTATTTCTTAATATATTTCTTGTTCTTTTAATTGTAATTCTACCGTTCGTTTGTGTTTTATAATTTTTCAAGTGTAACGTGTAAGTTTTATTTAAACCAGCTTTTACGTTAGTTGCTGAGATGTCAGACCGTCGTTCCCGTTCAAAAAATATAAGCGATAATCGAATAGAAGCTGGTAGCAAACGCCGACATTCTTCTAGCATATCACGGCGTCGTGGAAAAAGTTCTCGTAATGAAGTGTTAGAAGTTATCATGGGCAGATTAAGTGCTATTAAGGATAGAATGACTAGTCAAGTATCCACTTCTCTAGAATCACGTCCAGCGCAACAATGTAAGACTCCGACTTCTTTGGCTACAAGTGATAAGAGCGGCGGTTCTGGTGAGTCGGTTCCAATTTCTAATAGTGAAAATAGTGTAGATCAAATTTCGAATGTTTTAACCTCACTTTTACAGGCCAAATCTGCTAACTATTATATCTCTAATTTTGATCCGAGTGTTAATGACTTTGATGTTTGGTGCGCGGAGGTCGATCGAGGACGCGAACTTAACCGTTGGAACGATCATGAGTGCTTGTCGCGTATTAGCAAATGCCTTAGAGGGGATTCGCGCTCATGGTTAAATGATTGGGTGTCTGATGACCGCACATGGACAAATTTTAAAATTGAGTTCCGATCGCTCTGCCCACGAACCGTTAACGTTGCTGATATTCTATTTGAAGTTATGTGTTCTGACTCATCAGACTCTGCTACTTACGCTGAATATGCACGGAAGTCCATATTGCGTTTAAATATTGTGAAAGGGTTATCGGATGACCTAAAAACCGCCATTGTTATACGAGGCATTAAAGACCCACAAGTACAAGCTGCCGCGTTTAATGCAAAGTTACAACTTAATGAATTGGTAGAATTCCTTTCTGTGTATTCAAAGCCTAAACTTGATTTTAGACCTAGTTCCAAATTTGTTGGCTCAACTTATAATAATACTGACGGTAGATCCGAATCTCGCAAACGTGCTGCCGCTACCATGCGATCAGAAGCGAAATGTTTTAGATGTGGTAAAGTTGATCACGTACAAGCACGTTGCTCAATAAAGCAGAAAACTGAGTCTTACAATACGTTCGCGAAACCGGAATCTTTAACTAAAACTAATAAACCATCCATTTTGTGTACGTACTGTGGCAAGTCAGGACATCCAATCCAGATTCGATCGCTTCAACTAAAGTAAATTTTTGTCAGGAATTGTCCAATCCGGCAACACCATGACCGCGACAATAAAAGATGTACCAATAGATGTTCTAATTGATAGTGGTTCGGATATCTCTTTGATTTCTAGTTCGGTAGTCAAACATCTTAAATGTGAGAAGATTCCTACATATCGTTTAATGCGTGGAATAGGTAGTCAAGAGATGGAGTCTACCTGTTACATTACAACTATTATTGATTTACCCGAAATATCATTAGAAGTAGATTTATTCATAGTACCCTCAGAATGTATTAGTGCTTCAGTATTGATAGGCACCGACGTTTTAGATAAAAAGGGTGTAGCTTTTATACGAACCGGTAACATACAACGACTGACTAGGATAGATAGTGAACCAAAAGTAAATCATCTACGAGAAAAAGACATCATTAACACGTCTTTGGTAGGCAAAGAAAAGGACCGGTTATACGCGCTCATAAACGAGTTTTCTAATTCTTTTGTTACCGGCACTGCAACGTCCACTGTCACAACTGGCAGCATGGAGATTAAATTAAATAGTGACGTTCCCGTGCATTATCGACCGTACAAGCTTTCAGCTGACGAAAAGTTGCGTGTCCGTAATATCATAAATGACTTATTAGATAAAGGAATTATCCGAGAGTCACAGTCTGAGTATGCAAGTCCTATCGTACTCGTCAAGAAAAAAGACGGGTCTGATAGGATGTGCGTAGATTATCGCGCCTTGAATGCAGTTACTATTAAAGATAGATTTCCGTTGCCTTTGATCGACGATCGACGAAGTTAGGAAGTAGTAAATTCTTTTCGGGCCTCGATATGGCTACAGGCTTCCACCAAGTACAAATGAAAGATGACGAGTCAATTAGCAAAACAGCATTCGTCACACCGGAAGGACATTTTGAATTCACCAAAATGCCTTACGGATTGGCCAATGCACCCGTTGTGTACCAGAGGGTAATTTCGAAGACGTTAAAACATCTGATAGATACTGGCAAGGTCTTAACTTATATCGACGACGTTCTTATCCTATCTGAATCAATTGACGAAGGACTAGATTTGTTACGTCAAGTGCTTCATGTTTTAACTACTTCGGGGTTTTCTATAAATCTAAAAAAGTGTGCCTTTTTAAAGACGGAGGTAGAATACCTAGGCAGACTAATTAGTGAAGGACAGGTTAGGCCAAGTCTAAGAAAGGTGGACGCTTTAACAAAATCGGCAAAACACACTAATAAAAAAGCAAGTACGGCAATTTTTGGGCTTAGCTGGATACTTTATACGATATATTGCTAATCACGCAGCCAAAACAGCCTGTATTGCTAAACTAAAAAAAAAAATGAACGCTTTATCTGGGGTGTTGAGCAGAACGAGGCACGCGATTATATCATTACTTGTTTGACCGAAGAACCCGTGCTTGCGATATTTAATCCAAAACTACCCACTGAGCTGCACACTGATGCCAGTGCAATAGGTTACTGGGCGGTCTTATTACAAGAACATGAGGGTAAGAGAAAACGGGTAGTAGGTTATTTTAGCCGAGCGACTCATGGCGCGGAGTCCCGGTATCACAGCTATGAGCTCGAGACTTTAGCAGTTGTGAAAGCTTTGCAGCATTTTCGTCACTTTCTAATCGGTATTAGTTTTAAGATTGTGACAGACTGTAATTCCTTAAAACTAACTGAACGGAAAAAGGATCTTGTCCCACGTGTTGCTCGGTGGTGGGTCTATTTACAGGACTTTAGTTTTACTATCGAATATAGGAAAGGTTCACTAATGCAACATGCCGACTTTCTGAGTCGAAATTCAATTAATGTGTCCCATATTCGCCGACCCACTAATTGGGCACAGGTTGCTCAAAATGCTGATACTGAGACAAGACTTAATGGAGAAATTAAAGGATGGACAGTTGGATTCATCACGATATGCTGTGAAAAACGACCTATTGTATTACAAACACAGCCGAACGGGCGAAGAGTCGCGTCTTTTATCTTTCATACCTAAAGGTCATAGGCTTAGTCTTCTACGTGTTTTCCACAATGACCATGAGCATATCGGGATGAATAAAACTGTCGACCTGATCCTCCGTCATTTCTGGTTCCCCGGCCTAAGGCAATTTGTAAAAAAATACATCAACCATTGTGTGGTTTGTCTCTCACATGAAAGAGTTCCACGTTCTTCGCACCAGCCTATTGAATCCTGGACTAAACCAGAAAGTCCTTTTTCTACGGTACATTTAGATGTACTAGGTCCCCTGCCCGAATCGAATGGGTTCAAATACATTCTAGTTTTGGTAGATGCCTTTTCAAAATTTTGCCTTCTGAATTCCCTACACAAACAAGATGCCTCCGAATTAAAACGCGTGATTACAAACGCAATCTCTCTATTTGGCACACCTTCCATGATTGTAAGTAATAGAGGCAGAATGTTTGAAAGTGTTGATTTTCGAAATTGGGTCCATAATTTGGGGTATGCTACTCACTTGATCACGCCCAAAATGCATCAAGAAAACGGCCAAGCCATAAAATTTTATCCTCAGAAAATGTCCGTATAAATCTCTCTTTGTTTCAGTTAACTCTTAATCGTATGAGTTTAAATTAAATCATGTGTCCTAGTTCCTCTTGATTTCTACGGCAATGGCATTGATTTGGTCGCGACAGTTTGAGTGCACGCTTACTTTTGCGATTTTATCTTGTAGATTGTCATAGAAAGAAAGTTAAAATTTCATTCAGTTCTGAAACCTTATAGCAAAATGTTTAAATAAGTTGTATTTCAAATGGTGATAACCAGGCTGAAATGGCGGCTGACGATTCTATTCAAGAATCAAGCCAGAGCTTAGCGGTCGAGGACGACGCTTCGTCAGGAGAGGCCGTGTTAGAATTATCATCTATTGAAGGGGCGGGGCCGAAAGTCCCACCATGATGACGTATTATGGCGTGAGCCGAGTAAACCTCCCTGGAGGGGAACGCAGTGTCGAGGTTCACTTCGTTGGAGCGCTTGGTTGAGTTGGACGTGTGATTGTTTTGGAAATCGTTAATAAGTTTTGTTAATAATTGTTAAATAATTAAAAGTTTGTATTTTAGGTTATTTTTGTATCTTTTTTTAAAAAATTAAATCCACTTCTGTTTCCTAACAATATATTAATAATGAATGAGTATGGAAATTGTTATAGTACTAAGAATTTTGGTATTTTTTGTAAATAAGGAAATATTTGTTTTAAGAGTTATTTTTTGTGTAGAATATTTTCAATTTCCACGAGTTGTCACGTTTTTAATTGTCAATTTTTGATAAAAATATTTAGTAACAAAAATCAAGTTTTTACAATATCAAAATTAATAAATTCAGTAAAGCAACGTGAAAAATAGGTTTATAGCAGCATAGTTTGTTTGTTATATAGCAGCCTGGTACTATGAGTCGCGCGATTGATATGTCATTTCGCGAACTTGATGGTTTCTTGGACGCTGAAACTTCTCAGTTGGAAACGACGCCGATAAACTACGTCTCTTCGCGAGCTAGATATGTTACTACTGAGGACCTACGTAACTTTAAGGAGGATATTATGAATATGATAAAGTCCTTGGGAGATGGTCAAAAAAACGAGCTGCAGTCCATTAAACCAACTCTAGAGGAAATAAAGCAAACTAATTACAATATTGAGAATTCGATTTCCTTCCTTTCGGCTCAAAACGAAGAACTAACCCGTAAAGTCGAACAAATGGAGAAAAGAGCTAGAGAAGATAGAGAAAACATCATTTTATTGGAGGAAAAAATTGAAACCCTGCAAATGGGCTACCGCAAGCCTAACTTCGAAATTAAAAACGTTCAGCGTAGAAACAACGAATCGAAAGAGGAACTAATTAACATGGCTTTATTTTTATCCACTTCAATCGGAGGTAAATTAGTCAAGAACGATATAAAAGACATATACCGAGTACGTGGAAAAAAAGATTCACAAAACCCGCCAATAGTTGTTGAAACTGGATCGACTCTGCTAAAGACAGATATCCTCAAACTGTGCAAAGCATTTAACACAACAACTAAATCAAAGCTCTGTACTAAACATCTGGGACTCCGTACTAATGAGCAAATACCCATTTTTGTCTCAGAACAACTTACAACAAAAGCATCCCGTCTTCACTTTTGTGCAAGAGACCTCGCCAAGTCAAAACAATACAAGTTCTGTTGGACTTCGTATGGCCGTGTTTATGTCCGAGAGACCGAAAATTCGCCAATTATAACAATAAAGTCAGAAGCCCAGGTAGACCACTTAATTAATAAAAAATGACTAGTTTGTAGGCACTACATTGTCTACATATACTTAGACTTACCAATTCTATTAGAATTTAAATTTGTTTTCAATATTTTTATTATTTTTATTCTTTTTCTATTAGTATCTTATACGATATCTACCATGATCTTGATAGAGCACCTTTCTTACTACATTGGTAAACACTTCTTTAATAAACCAATATCTCATAGATTTTATACACTGTTTTCGCAAACAACACACTATTTTTACAACCGCGTATTTTATAAATACAAAAATGGATAACACTTTAATTACTGGTCAAGAGTTGGATGGTATAGAAATAGCTCAGTCATGTCACAGCGATATTGAGAATATTAATAATCTTATAAATGTGAATAATAATAATTTTACAGTAATAAACCAAAATATTACCAGTGTTTATTGTAATTTTGATGATTTTATAGTCACACTTGCAAATTTGAAATTTACGCCGGAGGTTGTCGTTCTGACAGAATGCTGGCTTCGTAAAGACCGATCTATTCCAATCTTACCTAATTACACATCACATTGTACAACTCGATATTTTAATCAAAACGACGGTGTTATCACCTATGTTAAGAATAACCTTATTGCAAATATTAGCGAAATCAACCTGAACTTAGCCTCTTGTCTTCAGAAAGATACTGAAAATATTATTATTTTATCTATTTATCGATCCCCTTGTAACACCAATGCTGACAGTTTCATTAATTCATTAAATCTTCACTTGTCAAAATTAAGAACACGTAAAACTATAATATTAACTGGTGATATTAATATTAATACGCTCCATAAGGAAAATGAACCAAGCCACGAGCGAAGAAACCGCCTCAACTATTTGGAAATGTTATCATCTCATAATATGATGATGGGACATAATTTACCTACAAGAAAAGGCAGCTGCCTCGATCATGTAGTACTTAAAATGGACAAACGCAGAATGTCTGCTCAGGTTGCAGTTATTAATACTTCTATTACAGACCACTCGATGACCTTCTTATGTCTTACTAAACAAAAACAGAAATCTAAATGCAATAAAACAAAAGTAATTACTGATTTTAATCAAGCATTAACATTTTTAAAGAATAAAAATCTGTCTGAATTATTAAGTATTGATGAGCCTCAAATAGTTACTGAATTGTTATTAAACAAAATAAAACAATCTTTGGAAGAAAACACGTATGAGAAAAACATATCCAAATCACAACGGATTATCAAACCATGGATAACCCCGGGGATTTTGCGTTGTATAAAAAACAGAAATAATATGCAGAAAAAACTACGTATTAATCCGGACGATAAAATCTTAAAATTGACGTACCGAAGGTACCGTAACTTCTGTAACAATTTAATAAAGAAATTAAAACGCAATTACGAACGGAATTTACTACGGACCTCAAGTAAAACACCCAAAAGTCTATGGAACACTTTAAAAAATATTACATACATGAATAAAACCAGAGACGATAACATGAAATTACTTCAACTTAAAACCTCTCCGATTGAATCTGCTAATCATATTAACAACTATTTTGCTAATATAGGATCGAACCTCGCTGATGCTATTACTCAAGTAGCTCTGTACAACCTAAGCCCAATACATTGTTTCCGCAGACTTCATCATTTGTCCTACTTGAAACAGACTATGAAGAAGTGCATTCGATTCTAATGAGTCTTAAATCAGAAAGTGCTTCTGGATGGGATAATATCACTGCCAATTTTATAAAATTAGCTAAATGTGAATTAGTTCCGGTACTTACTCACTTAGCTAACCTTTGCTTCAGTAAAGGGGTGTTTCCGTCACTTTTAAAACGCTCAATTATAACACCAGTATTTAAAGGTGGGGACAGAGAAGATGTTAGTTGTTACAGACCTATTTCCGTTTTATCATCTATATCAAAAATATTGGAAAAGCTTATAAATAACAGACTGATAAACTATCTTAATAAATTTAAAATTTTGTCAGATTCACAATATGGATTCCGAAGGGGTAGGAGTACACAAGATGCGGTCATGGCTATTACTTCTAAAATCATAAATCAGCTAGACGATAGAGGAAAATGTTTGGCCGTATTTTTGGATTTAAAAAAGGCATTTGACACCGTTTCAGTTACCATATTAGTAAACAAACTGGAAAATATTGGAATAAGGGGTACACCTTTAAATTTATTCAGAGATTATCTGAGCGACAGAAGGCAAAGAGTTAGATTAGGAAAAACTGTCAGTGACGACACTAATGTGAGTTATGGCGTCCCGCAAGGATCTGTGTTAGGACCTACGTTATTTTTAGTGTATATTAATGAGTTGTGCAATATTAAAATAAATAATACCGATATATTTTCGTACGCAGACGACACCGCTGTAGTTTTTACTGGCAACTCTTGGGACAATGTAAAGAGTGAAGCTGAAAAAGGACTTTCTCAAATAGCACACTGGTTGAAATCAAACTTGCTTACACTGAACACAACCAAAACTAGTTTTATATGTTTTACCATCTATAATAATACTCAACCAGATAGCTCATATGACATCAAAATTCACGACTGTCACAACATAACTTCTTTAAAATGTTCATGTCCTTCAATCACCAAAGTTAGTTCGACAAAATATCTGGGGGTTCTGATAGATCAGAGACTTTCCTGGCATTTACAAATAAAGGCAATCGCAACAAGAATGAGAAAATTAATATGGATATTCAAAACACTTAGGCATGTTACAGATAAAGCGCTACTTAATAAAATATATATCTCATTGGCACAATCCTTAATAATATATTGTATTTCTGTATGGGGTGGAGCACATAAAACAAATTACTTAGAAGCTGAAAGGGCGCAACGACTATTAATCAAAGTCATGTACTTCAAAAGACGTGGTTTTAGTACTAGTGACCTATACGAAATATCAAATCTGTTATCAGTAAGAAAACTTTATATTCTAAATGTAATACTAAAAAAACATATGTCAATTAAATTTAACACGAAATATATAAACAAAAGAAGAAATTACCTTGTTGTTAAACCTCTCCAAACCAGAACATGTTTTGCCCAAAATCAATATATACATCAGTCAACTTATCTTTACAATAGTGTTAATAAAATACTAAATATATATAGGATGTCGTATCATGAGTGCAAAAGGTCCTTGACTGATTGGCTAAAGTCTCTGGATTATAATGAAACTGAAAGGATACTTCATTATATAAAAGTGTAAAATGTAAGAAAAATAGTGTTAATCTATATAAAATAGTGTTAATGTAGGTAACTTAGTAGATGGTGGTACTTTATAACAATCTAACTTTACAGATAAGTTCGTAAATAACTAATGTTTGTAAGTAAAAATAATTTACAATAAAGTAATAATAATATGTCTAAAATTATAAAAATAAAATTACAGAATTATATTTGAAACTTAGAATGGTAATATAATTTAAAATGTTATAACCTATGTATGTATGTTGTTTATATATTATAATATACCTAGAGTCAGTTACATATTTTATTGTTTAGTAAAAAAAAAAAACAAAATATAAATGTATACAGTATTAGTTACTCTATTAAGCTAAGGAAGAGTGGTTCCTTCTGGCACAGGTGCTTAAGCACTTAAAAGAAGGGATCAATTTTTTACATTGTTAAACATGTATATATAAAACAATAAAGAATTTGAATTTGAATTTGAATATTTCTTATATACTTTTTTTTTGCAAGTTCTTATTTCAACTGTTTCTTTATAACTTTTAGGCCTGTATAAGTTTAATTGCAGCTAGAAGAGTTAAAGAATAGCACTAATAATCCTGAAAATATCGCTAGTAACCCAAAAAATGTCGCTAAAAAATCTCTATTTTTTTTTCTCCAAAGTTGGCAGGTATGATAACTTATCTACTGAAATTTTTATCGAATTCGTCTTGTATTTCTGTTGCGCGGTGAGCCGCTCGGCGTGGAATATCTCCCGAATTTCGAATAACACAGGTGCTCCCCACTTCTCCTCTCCAAGAGCCGGACTCTATTAAGAAAATTACTGTTGTAAAAAGTAGCTATAGTTCCGGAAGGTGTATAGATGTGTGATGATATAGTGCTTCGTCTCAAGAAATTATGTAAGAGTATGTATGTTAACGTTATCAAGGCGGCTTTTCCGGGTTTCTTGAAAATTCTAAATCTTGTTACCAAAATTCCAAAAGTATTTTCAACTACTAGTCGTGCTCCAGACAAAATTTGATTAAACTTTCGTTTTGGGGATCCCAAGTTGTGATTTCCCGAATAGGGTTTTATAATGATTTCCGAAAGGGCAAAAGCACCGTCTCCCAAAAATATCTTAGTGTTATGATAGATGGTAACCTCAGTTTTAAGCTTCATATTTTAAATCTTAGCAATAAAATACGAAAACTTGTTGTCATTTTTAGGAATCTACGTCATGTTTTACAGCCTAAATTGTTGAGAACAACCTACTTTGCGCTATGTCAATCGATATGTTCTTACTGTATACTAGTTTGGGGAGGTTCTCTGAAAACTAGAATGAAGCCTGTAGAAATAACTCAGAGAGCAATCCTAAAAGTCACACATTTCCGGCCTTTTCAATATACAATTACACAGTTATACAAGGAATGTGAGGTTTTAACAATTCGTCAATTATTTATTCTCTATATAATTCTTAAACAACACGAAAATATGCATTATGAACCGTCACTAATTATAAAACGTAAATCGGATAACATTGATAAACATACACACACGTATCATACAAATTTCGGACAAAGATTTTTTGGGTTTTTAGGCCTGTTCTTATATAATATAACAAATAAGATTTTTAAAATTTTTTCAAACACTGAGAATAAATGTAAAAAGAAATTAACAAACTGGTTACTTACATTATCATATGACGAAACGGAGAAACGAATTGAAGTATTAAAATAAACTAAATAACATAAAGGGTAGTATAGGTTATAATATTTTACTAAATAATTGCATATCACTCATTTATAGACTGTACAACATGTTTTATTATGTTACATAATTAAACTAAATAACATTATTATCCTAATTGATAGACGAAATTAAATAGTTGCTACAATAGATATCGTAACTTAGATATATAAGAATACAAGGTGCTGTTTATGCAATATATACATGTATGTGTATAATATATACTAGATACTAGGTAATTGTAGTAATATCTAGATATACATATATTTATAAATATAAGTATGGGCATATTATTAATATCAACTTTTAGAAAAAATTTTCACACGCACGCACGCATTTTTCTATTAATTAAGAGCTATGTAAACTTGTACTACAATATCTAAGAGAACCTGGAGTTCTATAATACAGGTCCCAAACCAGTTCAGACTCCAGACACTCACAAGGATAGGATCAATTGATCAAATGTAAGAATATTACCATAGCAAACAGTATTATGTAAACCTTGTGAGATGGGAATAAATGATTATTATTACTTTAGTCATAACATATTTTGTAATTTAAATTAAAGACGTGTAAATTAAATTGTTTTTTTTTGGATCCTCGGCTGCCACCGTACTTAATTGGCGCATTCGGTAGGACACTCGCTGGCCGGGTCGCGAGCAACGTAAAATATATATTCTTAAAATCAAGATTATCGTCTTGCGGTCCATCCGGGAGGCTATCAAGTTTCAACACGAGTATCCTGAATCTACGAGGCGGCACAGCGAGGCGTATCCCACCATTGAAACTCCAGAGAAACCCAAATTAAAACTGTAAGTACATTAGAATCTTTCTAGTGATTGCTTATCCCTATATTATAAGATTTTTCCATTCAAGATTTCCCTTCTCATCCCATGCTTAACATATGAGTGCCAAACTTGGAAATTTACTACCAAAACAAAAAAATAAAATAATAACATGTCAAAGAGGTATTGAGCGTAGTATGTTTAATATAGAAATAGTACAAAAAATAAGGCACACAGACATAAAAGCAAAAATAAAAACAATTGATGCTCGTACGCGAAAAATTAAAGTGGAAATGGGCCGGTCATGTAGCGAGACTTAAAGATAACAGATGGGCTAACACGGTAACATCTTGGCATGGACCACTTGGCAAACGTCACAAACCCTTGGACCCTTTCGCGCTGGGAGGACGATATTAGAAAAATATCTGGGCCACAATGGACATAGCACAAAACCGTCATAAATGACAATCTTTGGAAGATACCTTTACTTGTGAGGGGTTCCTAAGCAAATAGAAACACAGAAACATAGAAGGAGAAGAAGAAAAAAATAATAATTTTAGGAAATAAAAGGCTTTTTTAATTTTTATTTATTTTATAACAACTGTCTGTGGCAACACTAAGGTCAACAGCTGATTTGAATTGTTCCTAATATAGATTGACATAAAAGAGTAGAAAATAATTAAAACGGAACTATATATAATTTCAACTTTAAAAAATTGTCAATAGTGTCAATGTGAATGTCATGAACAAGGTTATCCGGTGCCGGTAAAATTATTTATAGTTTTCATACGGTGTATGGCTGTGTGGCGGAGCCACATTATATTTTATATAATACATGTAAATATATAATTCGTATTAATATATGATACACTGGTGACCCCGTGAATAGAATCCGAAGTTATTGTGTATTATTGCTATTCTGAAACATGACAAGTAAGCATAATGAAAATAGTTTCGAGAACAAAGGAGAGTCCGTTACGCCACGCGATTTGAATCGTGTCGGAGTGCGGCTGCCGCCATTTTGGGCTGAAAAACCGGCTGTGTGCTTTGCTCAAATTGAAGGTAATTTTATAATTTCTGGCATTAAAGATGACGAAACAAAATTTTATTACGTTATGTCCTAGCTCGAACAACGGTATGCAGCCGAAGTTGAAGATCTTATTTGTCATCCACAACCTCAAGACAAATATAATAAATTAAAATCAGAGCTTATCAAGAGGTAATCAATTTCAAGAGAGAAAGAGGTTAAGCAGCTTCTTTTTCACGAAGAGCTTGAGGATCGACGACCTTCACAATTTCTGAGGCATCTGCAACATCTCGCTGGTACTAACATTCCAGACGATTTTATGAGATCGATATGGACTAGCCGCCTGCCAATACACCTCCAAACAGTCGTCGCAGGTAAGAAGAACACTCCGCTAGAAGAACTTGCAGAACTATCTGACCAAGTTCATGATATAGTGCCATCAGCATCCCAGGTAGCCATCCACTAGCATGGCATCCCCTTCATCGTCCTCAGCAATAGAGCGGATGGTAATGAGATAGCCCAACCTGAGCGGTCATGTTAAGGCCTTATCTACAGATAATACGAGAAGATCCCGGTCTAGGCAACGGTACCACTATGAGGGAGGCAGGCGCAGTAATAGCAAGACTAACTCACGCTCTCAGTCTAGCTATAGGAAATATCCTATATGCTTCTACCACCACAAGCACGGTGAAAACGCCCGGAAGTGTCTCAAACCATGCGACTATTCGGGAAACGCAAGCGGCAGTCGTTAATGGCGACAGATGATTGCCCAAACCAAAAAGGTCGTCTATTCGTCTCGGACAAATTAGTATTATTATAAAATTAGTAAATTTCTAGTCGACACAGGAAGCGATTTTTGTGTTTCCCCACTCCTCGTGCAAGCAACATCGCCCACGAACAACGTACACACTTTTTGCCGCTAACGGACTGCCATTCCTACTTACGGGTCCATCACGCTCAACCTGAACCTAGGTTTGCGCCGCACATTTACTTGGACTTTCACAGTTGCTGATGTTAATAAGACAATTATAGGTGTTGACTTCCTGTCCTTCTTCAATATTATAGTTGACCGCAGGAACGGTCTGCTTACATAACCGAACCACGTTGTCAACGAATGCATTATCGGCGATTGCATCACATTTCTTCGGTCTAAACCACAACCGGCGACTCGTAAGTATATGGATCTACTCCGACAGTTCCCAGATATTACTCGACCAGCTGGAACACACAGACCTTCGCGTTATAACGTCGAACACCATATAGAGACTACACCTATATAAAATTGCATATATTATTACACTACAGCTGAATTTCAAGCCGAAAAAATTTTATCCGATTTGGACGCTATTTACAAACGTACAACTGATTATACTGGTAAGTTATTGTGTATAATTGTGTAAAACGTAATAACAAACTATTATTCAATGCTGGGTGTCAGAATTCTTACAAGATAATGGTTATTATTTAATTTTTGTCTTTAAATATAAGGTTAGCAGATTATAAACAAACAATTACATTTTTATAGTGCGATCAAAACATTTTGAGACTTTTTGCAATTTTTTTTATAAAAGCAATATATTGCATATTTTTTATCATTTTGTTATTCGCGTATCCCCGATACGCGAATAACTTTAATTTTTATACATCAATTATATTTAAATTAAATATAATTTATTTCTGCTACAATAATTAATAATTGAATATATATTTTTTTGTTTATTTTAGGTGTTTCCGAAAGTACAGTGCGCAGGATAATGAAGCATGGGGAAGAAAATGGTGGAAAATTTTCGACACCTGTTAAGCACAGGAAAGGTCGATCCTCAATGGTCTTAGATGATTTCGACAAATGTTCTATCCGCCAGAAAATTCAGTTTTTTTATACGGTAAAAAAGGAAGTACCAACAATAGGCAAACTACTAGCTCAATTGAAACATGACATTGGTTATGATGGAAGTCGAGAACATTTAAGGAAACTTATAAAAAAAGAAATGCTGGCAGTCTCTTGATACAGAAGGTGTAACTTCAGATATTTCCAAAGGAAAAAGATGAAAGAAAGAAAGAAAGAAAACATATTTATTCGTAGTCTCTACACAACATTTACATACAGAAAAGCTATAAAAAGTTAAAACAGAATAATAAGATTATCTAAGTGTTATGTACCCAAATGTTATGTTGAGCCGAAAAGGACTCAGCTCAGCTTACGCTACGATATATAAAATATATAACATAATAAAAATATCGCAACACTGATTTTTAGTTGAGCCTTTATACTTTATAATCTATAATTGAGCACGCGACAGTGTCAGCAGTCACACATTTTATACAAACATAACCTATCAAAGATTGCACAAAATTTTAACATTATAAACAACAGACAAAAAAATAATAATAATAAAAATAAAATAAAAAAAAGGCACAATTTAACATGAGAACATATAAAGACTAGGCATAAAAGTCTTAACCAAGCCATAACAAATAATCAAGTCTTAACCTAAAAAACAGGAGAAACAAACTTAAATAAACGAAAGATTTATTATACAAGATTTATTGAGGCTTTTAATCATTAATCGTAAAACTAATTATCAGTGTAAGTTTGTATATATATATATAGCTCATGAGTTAGTTGTAAATAATCAAGTCTTAACCTAAAAAACAGGAGAAACAAACTTAAATAAACGAAAGATTTATTATACAAGATTTATTGAGGCTTTTAATCATTAATCGTAAAACTAATTATCAGTGTAAGTTTGTATATATATATAGCTCATGAGTTAGTTGTAAAAAGATGTTATGTGATGTTAATTAAAAGTGCGAATTGTTGGGAGTGAACACTAAGACAGCAATGCAATACTGCTCTTAGGGACTTAGTGTATGTTGCACGACAAACAAACCGCCTCTGTGCTTGTTGGACAAAAACTTCAAGGTAAGTAACCAACAATTTTAAGTATTTTTTGTATTTCTAAAAAATATTTCTTTAAAATAGTTTTAATATTTTTTATTTTCAGGTTCCGCATTGGAGGAGGGAGGTTGTTCCAGCATTTGGAAGCTGCATACCTGAAGCTGCCCCGAAATGCCGCTGTCTTGTGAGGAGGAGTTAATATCATATGCAAAGATGCCCTAGTGTGATATGTAACATTACTCTGTGATGCCCATTTAATTTTACTGAATAAGTACTCTGGCTTCTGAGAAGATACAACTCCAGAGAGCAGTGTGATAAAATGTAATTGTCTACGAGCTGCCATCTTTAATAAGTTAGATTTATTGAGAAATGGTGTAACATGTGCACGAGAGGGAATTGAGAAGCAAAATCGAGCACATGCATTCTGAAGTCTCTGAATAAGCCTTTCAGTGCGAGAAATGGATGGATAATAGTCCATGCTGGGAGTGTGCCTAACGCACTTTTAAAATTCAGTGGGATGAATAAACAAGAAGATTATCACTCCAAAATGAACCATACCAACTTTAATAAATGGATGACTGAAAAACTCATCCCAAATATTACAGAACCCTCAATTATCGTTATGGTAAAAAATAAGGCGCCAACATCAGCATGGAAGATTGAAGAAATAACATAATGGCTACTACAAAACAATGTAAAGCTTGTAGCTTGAAGCTTGTAAAACGACATAAAGCTAATCCAGTGTATGAAATGGATGAGATTTTGGGGCAGTACGGTCACACAGTGGTAAGATTGCCACCTTATCACTGTGATTTAAATCCGATAGAGTTGATTTGGGCAATAGTTAAAAGAAAGGTTGCATTGCAGAATGTAGGTGCCAAAGATATAAAGGATTTGGCTGTAGGCTCATTTAACTCCATTACAGGTGAGGATTGGAAAAATTGCTGCGAACACGTAAAAAAATATGAAAAAGAGTATTTTTATCGTGGCGGAACATTATACCATGACAAAGAAAGATTAGTTATTCAAGTTGATGAAGATAGCAGTAATGATGAGTATACAGATAGCTATAGTGATGAAGAACCTATATCGGCGCTAAACAGAGGTGACTTCAATCTGGGTACTAATACATCACTACAAAATAATCGGAATGAACCCATTGACGATGTAGAGCAAGGGTCTCCAACCAGCGGCCCGCCATGCCATTAGATTAATAGAAATAAAATTAACATGTCTACAAATTATGCCTATTTACACATTAAAACCGACTATAAAAGAAGGAAATTAACTTATTAAGTGAACTGAATTTATGTTCTACCCCTATTACCCCTACAATTACGCACACACACACTACATACTCAAGTAGCGAGACGCGCGGCACCTCCCCTCACCCGCACCCGTGTAGGAGTGTGACGAGTGGCGGGGCGGAGTGGAGCGGGCACTCACGTTTGCATCGCACTGTAGCGCGTACGTATTCTATTAATTCCCTCGCTCATTGCGTGAAAACACTTTGCGATTTGAATTTTCGGTATCAAACGAGTGTGATAGCAGCCAGTACAAGTAGAAAACGCAAAGTCACTGATGAACACAGATCATTCCAAGATAAATGGACGCACTTATATTTATTCGTCTGTGTCGGGGAAAAACCCATTTGCCTCGTATGTAACGAATCAATTTCTGTGGTAAAAGAATACAATATCAAACGTCATTATGAATCGAAACATTCCAGTAAGTTTGCACACCTTCAAGGACAAATACGAATCGATAAGGTGGAGACTCTGAAGAAACCACTTCAAAGACAGCAGTGTTCATTTCACAAACAGAATGACGACAGTAAAGCAAGTGTAAAAGTAAGCTACATTATTTCTGAAAAAATCGCTCGTAAGTCAAAACCATTTACTGACGGCCAGTTCATAAAAGAATGCATGGAAGCTGCAGTAGGAGTTTTATGCACCTGGGAAAAGCAACTTTTTTCCAAAATAAGTCTGTCCGGCGTTATAGTCGCATGAAGGATAGAAGAATTAGCTGGTGATATCGAACGATCATTAAAGGAACGTGTGTCGCAATTTGTATACTACTCCGTTGCACTCGACGAAAGTACAGAGCTAACTGACACCGCTCAACTGGCCATGTTTATTCGCGGCGTTGACGTTAATATTGTTGTTACTGAAGAAATGGCTGCTCTAGTTCCCATGAAAGGTACTACAAGAGGATGCGATTCTATGGAATCGTTTAATAAAAAAATTAAATTAATTATAATGAATCGTTAGTGCTCGGTGACTTTAATATCCCGGGGTTGCATTGGTCATATGACCCTTTAACAAATGGCTAAATACCGAATCCTACTACGTCCTCTTTTTATAATACAATTTCCGATTTAATGGCAATTAGCAATTTGAAACAGATGAATAGGATAGTTAATTGTAATAACAAAATACTGGATTTAGTTTTTTCAACAACATCAGCGATTCGGTTAGATGCTTGTATTAATTCTTTATGCGCTGTTGACTTATATCACCCACCTCTAGAATTTTTAGTAGATTTCGGTTCCTCCAAAGTACTTGCTCCTGAGTGTAAGTCTAGAGCAAATTTTTTTAAGGCCGACTACACAGCAATCATTAAATCACTAGAGGATATTGACTGGCTAACCACTTTAGGAGACTGCGGTGATGTTGACAGAATGGTTTCAGTTTTTAATTCTACGCTGAACTGCATAATTGCTAAACATGTACCTTTAAGAAAAATCAAGAATCTTAAATATCCGCACTGGTATGCTAAAGACCTTATTAGGCTCCTAAATGAAAGATATAAGGTTAGAATTAAATATAAAAAGTATAAAAATCCATTGGATGCAATAATCTTTGAAACCTCAACTAAAAGAGCCCAAAAACGTCAAAATCAATGTTATAAGAACTATATTAGCAGACTTGAAGATTCTATAGCAAAAAATCCAAAATATTTTTGGACTTACATTAACCAAAAACGTCGAAGTAAAAATAATTTACCGAGTAACATGTTCCTTGGATTAGAGACCGCTTCAGATAGTAGTCAAATTAGCAACCACTTTAGAAAAAGTTTTATGTCTATTTATGAAAGTATAAATATTTCAAGCGGTGTTAAACACCATTATACAACATCACATGGACTGCCATCTTTGTGTAAATAACATTTAAGGAGAGTGAAGTTCTAGATAAACTTAAAAAGCTAGATCCGTCTAAAGGGCCAGGACCTGATGGAATACCCGCCATATTTATCCAAAAATGTGCCCAACAATTGTCATTGCCTTTAAACATCATTTTCTCTAAATCACTACAGACAGGACGCTTTCCAATTACTTGGAAGGAAGCAAAGATTGTGCCGATTTTTAAACAGGGCTCTAGGGGTGGCATAAAGAATTATAGGCAGGTATCTATACTTTCTATTTTTAGTTAAGTTTTAGAGTCCCTTGTACTCCCAGAACTTAATTACCATGTGAAAAATATACTAACGGAAAAACAGCATGGGTTTATAAAGGGTAGATCAGTATGGTAGACCATAACATCGGGTCGCCGGCAAAGTTACAACCCATCGGGCAAAGTCGTGCCGCAAAGCGACCTAGTCGTGTTCCGGCACGTTGCTCGATGAAGCCGTTTATGGGAAATGGGTTTGAACAGCTGCGTTACGTTGGCGAACCGGTTGACGTCGAGTTGGTGTTTGTTTTGTCGGGTGTCTAGTCGAGGAGGGTAGCGGGATCCGAAGCGACGGCTTTCCGCTGGCCGCCCGCAGATAGTTGGGGGCCCAATTAGTGGGTTAGCCACCCACGAAAGGCTGCCCCGCCAGCTGCGAAAAATCCCAGGGTGGCTCCATCGTGCTGGTTGGCGACCAGGCGAGGAGGCCCGATGGCGATCCCTGGGGGGGTTCGGGCGTCCCCGCAGTCTCCAGGCTAGCCTCCCAGCGACAAGACATCACCAATTTCGAAGTCGGGTTTGATACGTACCGCCTCGTTCAACTGCCATTTCCCATCCCTATTCACTTTTATTTATTTTATATTATGAAAAAGGTAAAAAAAAGAAACAAGTTGACACAGCGGTTGCACTCCTCCTCATACAAAGTGCACCTCACTAATATAAGGGGTTTGCACTCAAATCTTTTAGCTGTCCACCACCACCTGGAGACAGAGCAGCCGCACTTGCTCTTTTTGACGGAGACGCAGATACAATGTCCTTTGAGCGCTACATACTTGGATTATCCCGGTTACTCGTTGGAGCACAACTTTCGCTCACGGGCCGGAGTCAGTATGTACGCGCGGAACGACCTCTGTATTCAGCGTCTCCGTCACCTTGAAGACCCCACTTTTTCTTCCCTATGGGTTTTAGTGGACACAGGAAACGAAAAAATCCTGTATTCCTGTGTCTACCGTTCGCACAGCGGTGACCAGGAGACAACTCGTTTATTTGAGTATCTTAGTGAGGCTGCAGATATGGCTCTGTATCAGTACCCTTCGGCGCAGCTCGTCTTTCTGGGGGACTTTAATGCCTGTCATCAGGACTGGCTGTTCCCGTACCAGAAGACCGACCATGCTGGAAGAGAAGCGCGGAAATTTGCGTTGTCCTTGGACCTCTTTCAGCTGGTGAAGCAAGCGACAAGGGTACCAGATGTGGTAGGCCATACAGCCAATTGCCTGGACCTTCTGCTAACAACTGATCCGGACAGGTATCGTGTAGAAGTCACCTCCCCCTTGGGAACCTCCGATCACTGTCTGGTGAAATCTGTGTTTACATATTCCCCACCAGCTTTCGAACCTCATGGTGTTAGGCGAGTATGGAAAAACAAGTCAGCAGATTGGGATGAGATGCGACACTTTTTTGCGTCTTATCCTTGGCGGCAGGTCTGCTTCTCTTCTTTGGATCCGTCGAGTTGCGCGGATGCTATAACCGGTGTGGTGCATCAGGCAATGGAGTATTTTATTCCTTTTGCAGACGTACCCATCGGTGGCAAAGCTCGCCCATGGTTTAATGCCGAATGTGGTCATGCTCAAGACCGAAAACATTCGGCATATCTCATTTGGGCTGATGCTCGAAGCCGCAAAACTCCGGATGTAAGTTCGAAGAAGAGAGCCTTTAACCAAGCTGCCAAGTCCTACAAAAAAGCATTGCGGAAGGCTCGTCTCGATCGAATCGCTAAGAATGGCGAAAAGCTCTCTGTCAGACCAACTGGCAGTCGAGCTTTCTGGTCTCTTGCGAAAACGATCGAGTCGAATTTCTGCCAACCCTCACTGCCTGCTCTGCTGAAGCCGGATGGATCCCTGGCCCACACAGCAACAGAGAAAGCGAACGTACTTGCTTCTCCGTTTGCTGATAATTCGCATCTAGACACTGGCAATGCTTCTCCAGCACATCTTCCTCACTGCGGTATTTCGATGCCTGAAATCCGCATCACTAACAAAGAGGTATGGAGAACATTGTGTCGTTTAGATGTGAATAAAGTCAGTGGTCCTGAGGGTATACCAGCCATTCTGCTCAAGACATGCGCAGCTGAGTTGTCTCCTGTACTGACACGTCTGTATCGCCTCTCTTTCATGACTGGAATAGTGCCGAAATCCTGGAAGCTTGCTAATGTGCAACCCGTACCCTGTCAATTACAGACCGATTTCAATCACCTCCATACTCTGTAAGATTATGGAGCGTGTATTGAACTCGCGCCTACTAGCATACCTAGAAGGTAACGATCTCCTCAGTGACCGACAGTACGGGTTTCGCCGTAATAGGTGTACTGGGGACCTCCTAGTGTATGCTACACACATTTTAGGCGAGGCCATCGAGAAGAACGGAGAAGCGGTCGCCGTCTCTCTGGCATTTGACTCTCGAGGGCATTTGACAGGGTCTGGCATGCGAGCCTTATATGCAAGCTTTCAGCGTACGGTATATCTCCTGGTCTGATCGGCTGGGTAATGGACTTTCTGAGCCACAGATCTCTTCGAGTAGTTGTCGACGGGTGTTCCTCGGAACCCTTGACAATAAATGCCGGAGTGCCTCAGGGGTCCGTTCTTTCTGCAACTCTGTTTCTGCTGCACAATAATGATCTGTTGAAGCCCGGTATCTATGGGTATGCAGACGACAGCACAGTTGTAGAAAGATATCTGCCGAGTACTCGGGCTAGTCGAGATCAAGTACAGTCTGAAAGAGAAGCCATGGTGCAACGTTTGAATGACAAACTTCAGGCAGTCTCCGCATGGAGCAATGCCAATCTTGTCAAGTTCAACGCCACCAAAACGCAGACGTGTCTATTCACCGCCAAAAGGAGCCCTTTCACCTTGGCTCCTACTTTCCAGAATGTATCCTTGGAATACAGTGACCGGCTTCAGTTATTAGGCTTAGAGATTTCCTCGAACCTCAACTTTGGTCGGTTCATTGAGTCCAGAGCAAGAGCAGCAGCAGCAAAGCTTGCCGTTCTTGCGAAGGTTCGGCAGTACTTTACACCAGGACAGCTTCTTGTTTTATACAAAGCACAGATCCGGTCGTGTGTAGAGTACTGTGGACACATATTTGCTGGTGCTGCAAAGTCTAATCTTGCGGTTCTGGACTCAATTGAGAGGCGAGCAAAGAGGCTTATCGGCGATCCCGAATTGGTCGAAGCCGACCTCCAAAGCCTTGAACACAGACGTAAAATTGCTAGCCTCTCAGTATTCTATAGGATACATTTTGGTGAGTGTGCGCAGGAATTACACGAGTTAATTCCCCCGTCCCCCTTCCATCACCGGACGTCCCGACGCACGGCAGGTATCCATCCTTTTGTTGTGGACATTCCACCTGTCCGAACAAAGCGCTTTGCTTCCTCATTTTTAGTGCGTACAGCGAAGGACTGGAACAATTTGCCTGCGTCGGTATTTCCGGCCAAATATAATGTGGGTGTCTCCAAGAGAAGAGTGAATAGGTTGCTAGGGCAATGCGACTTACCATCTAAGACTACATTCCACTTACCATCAGGTGGAATGTAGTCAAGCATTGCCCTAGATCATATAAAAAAAAAAAAAAAAAAAGAAATATACAAATCTTACAACATTTCTTGAGAAAGTTATGGCGTTTGTGGATGGCCGAACGCAAGTTGATGCCATTTATACAGATTTTTCCAAGGCTTTTGACAGGGTCGATCATAAAATTTTACTAAATAAAATTTCAAACATTGGTATAGAGGGCATGGTACTCAATTGGATTAATAGTTACATAACTGACCGTACAAAATCTAATTACTTTAATAATTCATTAGGTGTACCTCAAGGCTCACATCTGGGTCCACTATTATTTTTAATATTTATAGATGATGTTACGACATGTTTTAAAAACTGAAGCCTATCTGTTTGCAGACGATTTAAAATTTATTAGACCTATTCGTGATATAAATGATAGCACTCTTTTGCAACAAGATATGGATAGATTACTTTTGTGGTGCAAAAACAATAATATGGACTTAAACATTAAAAAATGTTTTCAATTATCCTTCACTAGCAACAAAAATTGTTTTTCTACCGAGTATAATATAAATAAAAATAACTTGTTGAAATTAACTAGCATTCAAGATTTAGGCGTTATTATAGATTCTAAATTAAATTTTCAAGATCATATTTCGAGTATTACATTGAAAGCTTTAAAATTGTTAGGTTTTATTTTTGGGAACACCAAATATTTTAAACGTAATCAGACTAAGATACTTATTTTAAACTCGTTAGTTCGTAGTACTTTGGAATACTGTATTCAAGTATGGTCACCATTTTTTGAAGTTCACATAAATAGACTAGAAAGAGTGCAGCGTCGTTTTTTAAGTCATCTGGATTACGGTTTAAATAATAATAACGAACTCAATTCATATGCTAAAAGATTAAATCATTATGGAATACTAAAGTTAAATAAAAGAAGATAAGAATTGGATTTATTGTTCAAGTTAATTAAGTTAAAAATTGATTGTTCAAGTTTATTGTCCCAAATAAATATAAGCGTTCCAGGTAGGTTGCCTCGCAGTGGAACTTACAAATTGTTTTTCGATCATTTGCATTACACGAATCTAGGATATAACTCCTCTTTATCAAGAATGGCTCGTCTATATAACAGTTTACCAAAGTCTCTGAATATTTATTTATTTATTTTATTTATTTATATCTTTTCCACTTAGAATCATAATCAGTGATCTCTTGTGTACGTCAACATGGAAGTGTCAGGAGGGCCAACGACTACTGGGTTGATGACATCTATTAGGTTTCTTTCGAAATATTTATTTATATAAATTTAAATAAGCTTAACATGGCTATACATGTTTAAAGATATTTTCAAACATTAATTTCGGTAGTGGCATCTTTTCAATGTTTATCTATACTGCAAAGTTAGAAACATTGGTTAGGATTTTCGAAAGAAACCTTATAGATGTCACCACCGTCCCGATAAAGACGATTACATATAGAATGCTTAATTCACCGAGACGGACAGCGATACGGTAGCTCAGTTGGTAGAGCGACGGGACGGTTTCCCAGTAGTCGCGGGTTCGAATCCCTGCCCGTATCGGTTTATTTTTCATTCTTTATTTATATAAATTTAAATAAGCTTAACATGGCTATACATGTTTAAAGATATTTTCAAACATTAATTTCGGTAGTGGCATCTTTTCAATGTTTATCTATACTGCAAAGTTAGAAACATTGGTTAGGATTTTCGAAAGAAACCTAATAGATGTCACCACCGTCCCGATAAAGACGATTACATATAGAATGCTTAATTCACCGAGACGGACAGCGATACGGTAGCTCAGTTGGTAGAGCGACGGGACGGTTTCCCAGTAGTCGCGGGTTCGAATCCCTGCCCGTATCGGTTTATTTTTCATTCTTTATTTATATAAATTTAAATAAGCTTAACATGGCTATACATGTTTAAAGATATTTTCAAACATTCTTTAAATTTGTTTATTAAAGAGTCTCTTGGTCTCATATTATATATTGCGCGAACAGCCCTCTTCTGCAATGTAAATATGGTATCAATGTCAGTCGCATTGCCCCATAAGAGTATACCGTATGACATTAAACTATGAAAGTAACTAAAGTAAACTAATCGAGCAGTTTCCATATTTGTTAATCGACGTATTTTTTTAACCGCGTATGCAGCAGAACTTAGTCTGCTTGACAAATCAAATATATGATTGATCTAAATACTTTGATTACTTCTTGAGCATTAACTTTTTCAAACTTAAAACTGCTAACACATTGATCTACATTCTCTCTAAGTAAACCCATAGCTGCAGCGGTAGAAGAATTTAAAGATAACGTTGTAGTCACTGGAATATTAGTAAAAAAGGTTTCAAAAGCAGTAGCAACCTCGAGGTCAGACGTAACATATTTATTATCTATATTTAATTTAAAGTCGATTTTCTGGGATTTAGCTCTTCCAGTTTCCTCATTAATTATTTTCAAAGTTGTTTTTATTTTATTATTGCTATTTCCTATTTTATTTTGAATATGTTGATTTTTTGCTATTTTACATTGTTTTTTAAAAGATTTGGAAAATAATTTTACCTCATCCCTAAACTCTTTACTAGTATTAAACATCAATTCCGCATACATATTATATAATTTTTCTCTATTTTTGTGTAACTCAGCAGAGGCTCAATCACTAAACACTAATTTATCATTAACAACCACTGTTTTTGGAATAAATATAAAGTTAAATAATTTAGTGAAAGTACTAAAAAAGTCATTGTACATAATATTGGGGTTTGAATTTTTCATCAAGGGCAAATAGCGTACTAAGCCATTTTTAATTTGTTCGATACGTTCTACAGTCACTGGTATAAAACTTATTTTCTGTTTTGATTTTTCTCTCTTGCTACAACTGAATTTAATATATTGGCCATAGTGGTCAGAATCTAATGTATTGAATAAACATTTAAAATTTGGAATAACACTTGTAAAAATGTTATCAATACAAGTGGCACTAGTGGTTGTGACTCTAGTAGGCTCCATAAACATGTGTAAAAGATTATAAGATTTAAACAAATTTAAAAACTTAATACTTATTGAATTTTGTTGAAGAATATTAATATTGAAGTCTCCACAAATGATTACCTTTTTACTAGAATATGATAGTTTATACAATACCTCATCCATAATCTTTTCAAAATGTTCAAAGTTAGATGACGGTGGCCTAGAAACATTTACAATTATGAACTCTTCTAATTCAACTGAAGCAAGTTCAGTTGTCCGCTCAATAGAGTGGCTCACTATGTCCTTGCGTTCTTTGAATTTTATCTGCTTATTTAAAATAATTAAAGAGCCACCATGTATTGAATTAACTCTGTTGAACGAACTACCAACCTGGTGGTTATTGAAATTAAATATTAATTCATCATTCTTAAGCCAATGCTCAGTGACACAAAAAATATTAATATTAAAAGTATTTAAAAACAATTCAATTTCTAATTCCTTATTTCTAATACACTGAATGTTCTGATGCACCAGGTTGATACAGTTTATATTATGTTTTTTATTATTTATTTTAACAATTTTTGTATTTCTATAATGATCATTAATATCATTATTTGATATCTTAATTATTTGGCTAGAGGATATCTCTACTGTCTTAATGTCTAGTTTAAACTACTACTAATAGTACTATTACTAGTTAGATTTATTTCCAAGCTGTTTTTACTTATACAAGTAACTGAATGCTGTTCAATAGAAGATATATTGCATGATTACTTTTACACATTTAAAAAGAAAATATCGGAATATTTTTCACAACATAGTTTTTAATTTTTTATTGTAGTTTAGCTTGTTTTAGATCTGTAAGATTCATTTACTATTTTTAATTTTGTACTTTTTTCTTTGTCGTAAGCTGTGGTTGCCTATAATTGGCAAGACACTTAAATTGTTTTTGTACTGTAAATATTATAATTATAAATGTGAAGTGTACCTGCCGTTGGCAATCCTTATATAAATAAATAAATAAATACCGTCATAATTAGATATAACCTCAAATTATTCAATTTGGCTGGTATTTGCACAGACGGCGCATCGTCTATGGTTGGCAAAAACGAAGGACTTGTTGCTTTAATAAAGAAAAATAATCCCGATATCTCCTTCATACAGTACCACTGTATTATTCATCAAGAAAATCTAAGTGCGAAGTCTGTTAGTATTCAAGAAGTCATGAATGTTGTGATAAAAGCTGTTAACTTCATCAAATCTCGGGGCCTTAACCACAGGCAATTTCAGGAATTCTTAAAAGAAACAAATGCTGAAAATGTTAAAACGGGTGTTTGATTTGCGGAAAGAAATTGCAGCTTTTATGTAAAGTAAAGATAAAGCTATTTCACAATTCGCTGATGAAGCATGGCTAAGTGATTTGGGTTTTCTTGCCGACATAACATCACATCTCAATGATTTAAATAAGAAATTGCAAGGAAAAGATAATTTTAATCACGAGCTATTTGACGCTTTAAAAGCGTTTAAAGTGAAGTTGGACTTGTGGATCAATCAATTAAAAAAAAACGTTACCACACATTCTCCAAATTTGTCGTCTTGTCAAACTTCAAACATGGACAAATATATTACCGCGCTGCAGGATCTGAAAACACAATTCGACTCGCGTTTTAGCGATTTCCGGAAAAATGAAATGAACCTGAATTTGTTTGCTCACCCATTCAATGTTTCTGTCGAAGATGCCCCTGAAGAAGTTCAGATGGAATTGATAGAATTACAGTGCAACTCTACTTTAAAAGACAAATTCAATTTAGGGTTGATCGAGTTTTACTCAAAGTACATCCCTATTTCAGACTTTCCTAAAATAAGCGATCATGCACTGAAAATGACATATCTGTTTGGCACCTCATATCTTTGCGAACAATTATTTTGAATGAAGAACGTAAAGTCGAAGACAAGAACTAGAATCACCGATGTTCACCTTGAAAACAGTTTGAGAATTGCAACGACTACTATAGGGGCAGATATTGATAAATTAGTTAAAAGTAAACAATGTCAAACGTCTCATTGATTAAATTCTATTAAAATAATTTCTACTTATTTTGTAAATTTACGTAATAAATAACTTCAATGATTATATTATTGCTTTATATGGAATGCCTTTTTTGTGTTGCGGCCCGCCGAACCAATATCAGAGTATACTAGGCCCTTGACCTAAAAAAGGTTAAAGACCCCTGATGTAGAGTATTTAGATTTTGATATGTTGGATTATTAAATTAACTTTTTATTTAAATTAATTAAGTATATACTTTGTACCTAAATTTATTTTTTTGTAATAAAGTTTTTATTATTATTTTATTGGTTACGTTGTTTTATAAAATCTTATAGCACAGTACTCTACTTATGATTATATACTCATTAATTTTATTCAAAATGAGTTAATTATGCGCAAGTATTAAAACCGTTCGTCATCACACTAGCACTTAACTACTGTGTTGCAAAATGATCGATGGTGGCGCCCTCATTTATTTTCCACTCTTTTGTGTCGTACACAACTATAATTAAAGTAAAACTATATTTTATTAAGTAAAATTATTTATTGTGTATGTACGAGCCAGCGCGTACAGTGTTATATTTCATCGCATAAGTAAATTTAATTATAAGCATTTTTACATTATTTCATCAGTTCGTGTACGGCTAGCAATCACACCGCTCGCGCGCTCATATCATTATATCATTTAGTACATAGTTACTTTTATCAATCAATATATATATCAATATCATATCAAAGACTTTAATTCCACACAACTATCAACTATCACTAAAAGGTTGTACGGACCGTACATCTTTTTTGGTCCTTCGAGCCGGATCTCACGCGCGATTCAGTGAATACGTGGACAAAACGTGACTCTGTTTTACAAGTGTGGTGAACTATCATTATCCTAACAAGAAATCCAGTCAAGATCAAAATCAATCAATTTAACAATATCAAGGAAATCATACATCAGTAACTGTAAAGTAGCCTGTAGACCCTTACATTTTTTCTTCTACCATCATATCAGGATGACTAGCATGGAGGATCTACTGCAAACCCAAGAGCAAACATCTGTGGCTATAGAACAACTATAGAGCAACTTCAAAAAAGACAGCGCGGAGCGCAAAAATAATGATTATATCAAACGTCGGTTAATGACCTTAGACGGTTACTGGCAAGAATATCAATCAAATCATATCAAATTGTGTGGATTGGGTGATAAGTCCCATACATATTTTACATCAAATCAATATGAAATTATCAAGGACAGGTTCGCTTATATCAAATCTGCTATCCAACATTACGAACCTCTAAAGAAGGAGACATTGCCTCCTCTAATAAGACCGGCAACGCCTTTAGGGGTGCCGAAAGGCCAACATGGCCAGCAATCTACTAGTCAAGCTCATCAAGGTTCATCTAGCAAAACAGATGAATTATTTAAAAAACAAAGTAGTAACTTTAAAGCATTTGAACATACTATTACTAATATCATGTTGGACACTGTATCAGAAAAATGGGAGTTCGATCACCTGTTACGTATATTAAATACTCGTTGGCCAGCGATCGACTCTCTTCATTCTAATTCCCAAATTAGACAACGAACTAGGGGGAAGAGACCCAGGTTACGAAACTGCGTTCTTCAAGTATGAACAATCTTATAATGACGCTATCAAATCTATTAATAAAAAGATGTGGTCAATTTCGCATCGTAATCAGTCAACTCCGCAGATAGAAATACCGACTTTCTCTAGCGGTTATCATCAATGGAATTCGTTCAAAGACTTATTTATTGAAACGATTCATAGCAACCCTTCACTCTCTAGCGCCCAAAAGATGCAATTCCTGAAATCTAAAGTCAAGGGTGAATCGGAGAGGCTTATACAGCATTTACCTATATCATCTGATAACTATTCGATCTGTTGGGATATCTTGAATCACAGGTTTGACAACAAAAAACTAATTTTAAATTCTCATATCGAAATCATGCTCAGCATTCCTGTAGCGCAACAATCATCATACAGTCATATTAAAAGGATCCATGACTACCTTTTGGAAAGCCTGAACGCAATCAAAAATTTAGGCATTGAGGTAGACTCGTGGGATCCACTTCTCATTTATCTTATGTGTCAGAAATTGGATTCTGACACTCATAAAGAATATGTAGCATCCGTGAAGAATCTAAGAGATGTACCTAAGCTACAAGAATTTCTATCATTTTTGGAGAACAAATTTACTACCATAGAATCGACACGTTGTAAGCAAGATCCGCGTTTTAACAAGCCGATTATACGCAGCGGTAATCAAATTTATCAATAATTTTTTGGATCGAAATATCCTGTATCAAATAATTGATCCTGTATTAATTAATTCTTTATTGCCATCATGGAAAGGTATGTATTTCAGAAAAAAGATGCCGTGAATGTAATCCAGCACATAATACCTTACTGCATGGAGCGTTCAAGAAACTTGAGCCTTCTGCCGGTGCAATAAACTCGAATAATATGCGCGACGTTTCGAAATATGAATATCCGCCGGCCGGGCGTAGTAACTCGCACGTATCATTACAACGTGACATACCTGAAATACTTTTAGCAACAGCACAGCTCAAGGTGCAAAAAACAGATGGAACCTATATCAATCTACGAGTTTTATTAGATCAGGGCTCTCAGGCATCACTTATCACTGAAAATGCAGCACAACTCTTAGGGTTACCTCGACAAAGATTTCATAGTACTATCTCTGGAGTAGGTATCAAAGAAAGCAACTGTAAAGGTACAATTCACCTAAAATGCTCAGCGATCAACAACGATTTTGAATTTGAAACAGATACTTTTATCATGAAAAACCTAATCAAGAATTTACCCAGTTACTCATTTATCAAACCGACTTGGTCCTATTTAGACAACATAACACTAGCAGATCCTGAATTTAATCAAAGCAAGCCGGTGGATCTATTATTAGGTGCAGATATTTATTCCTTAATTCTTTTAGAAGGGATTTGTAGATCGGATCAAAATTCTCCCGTAGCCCAAAATACACGTCTGGGCTGGATATTAAGCGGAAATATCCAAACTCTTCACTGCAATGTAGTACTAACAAATCTAGAAGAAATACATAAGTATTGGGAGATTGAAGATATCACCGAAAAATCAAACCTATCAACAGAAGATAAGCAATGCGTACAGTACTATAAAGACACGACCACTAGGCGAGGAGATGGTCGGTACGAAGTCCGACTGCCTTTAAAATCAAATTTTAAAGAAAATTTAGGCAAATCAAAAGCTAAAGCCATCGCCCAATTCCGATCATTGGAACGAAAATTCAGTAAAAATGAATCTATGCAGAATTACTACACTTCATTCATGAAAGAATATCAATCATTGGGCCACATGGTACCCGCTTCTAACACAACAACACCCGATTGTTATCTGACTCATCATGGCGTAGAGCGCGCCGAATCTTCGAGCACTAAGTTTAGAGTCGTATTCAACGCGTCTTCCAAAACATCATGTGGGCTTAGTTTAAACGACGTAATGTCATGTGGACCTAACTTACAGCAAGTCTTGCAGTCTATTATCATTAAATGGAGACTGTTTCAATTTAAGTTTACCGCGGACATTGAGAAAATGTTTCGTCAGATTTGGATGAACGCAGATGATCAAATCTATGAAAAAATCATATGGCGTAGTAGCACTCATGTACCTATCAAAGAATATCAACTAGCTACTGTAACGTACGGTACCAAAGCAGCCCCATTCTTGGCGATGATGACCCTGAAACAATTAGCAACAGACGAGAGATCAAATTTCAGCAGCGGCTTGGCTCCAGAGGTCCTAGAACAATCATTTTATATGGACGACCTTGTGTATGGTCAACACGATGTCAAATCAGCAAAACAATTATATTGCGACCTTATCAATCTATTAAAAGCCGGTGGCTTCAACCTGAGAAAATGGAGATCAAATATTCCCGAACTAAATGACCTGCGTTTAAATCAAGACAACTTTAATTTTAAGCGAGCGCCTCAAACAAAGACACTCGGACTCAGCTGGGATCCGCAACAAGATACTTTATCATTCGACACCAAAGTCGATAACACATCAAAACAAGACACTAAACGATCATTACTATCAGATATTTCTAAGTTATTCGACCCCTTGGACTTATTAGCACCGTTGTCTACAAAGTTAAAGATAATTTTTCAGAATGTGTGGTTATCAAATATCAGTTGGGATGACGTAATACCCGAAAAAATACAATCAGAATGGACAATAATCAAAGACGATATGAAACATATTAACAAAATAAAAATTAACAGGTGGATAAAGACAATGGACGGCGACTGTATTGAATTACATAGATTTTGTGAAGCGTCGACAAAAGCGTATGCAGCCGTCATATACTGCAAAATTAACAAAGGCGACAAAACTGACATATCACTATACGTTGCAAAGACTAAGTTAGTACCTAATAATTCAGAAGCATCACTCCCGAAATTAGAATTAAGTGGAGTTTTTCTTCGTTCAAAATAAATGGCAAAAGTTAAGCGATGTTTAAATAATTTTCAAATAAAAATATATGGCTGGAGTGATTCCATGATATGTCTTGGTTGGTTGAATGGAGACCCAGCCAGGTGGAAGACTTTTGTCAGTAATAGAGTAAAACAAATCATTGACGTCATGCCTCCACAATGCTGGCGTTACGTAAAGTCAGAAGATAACCCGGCTGACTGTGCGAGCCGAGGCTTAATCACTTCTCAATTGATAGAGCATTCTTTGTGGTGGAGTGGACCGCATTGGCTTTCTAAAATACATAACCAAGAGGTTCAACTAAATTATTCGACGGACATAGAACTGAAACAAAGAAAACAGGTGAACGCCGTCATGGAACACAACGTAAAAAATAATATCATTTATGACTTGTTAACAAAACACAGTTCATTCATCGAAATTGTACGAGTATTAGCATGGATTTTGCGATTTAGTTCTAGAGATAACACTACAAAACAGAATCATTTATCGCTGTCAGAATTAAACAAATCAAAAGCTATCATTATCAAGTACGTACAGAATATAGAATTTAATAAGGAAATAGTATACCTTAAAGACAAGAACAATATACCGATCAAAAGCAAGATATGCGAAGAAAACCCAAAGCAACAGCAAAAATATAAAGTGATCACGGCAACTACCATTTCAGAGAACAAGCTATCAAGGACGGCGCATCGAGTCAAGAAATGCACTTTATTTCAAAATTTTGTGGCTGGCAATGATTATATCCCCCGCATCCTGTTATTACAAACTGACAAGTTTAAACAATACTAATGGTTTATATTTCGACAAAATCGCAAAGATTCGTCTCGAAGAAGATCAATGGAAATTAGTAATATATTATGATATGGCTCCATATTGGCAAGGTACCGAATTGCTCGGTAAATACATACATCATCTCGATGGGTCCTGTTTAAACGTTACTAATATAAAGATTTCTCAATGTGACGTCATCCTCCATCAATTACACCACGGGTTCACAGAACTCGAACACTACAATGGCATTGTGCTCGGTCAGCAACTCACACGGAGCGGTGCGCGCACGCGTCGCGGCCTTATCAACGGTGTCGGATTTATCGCAAATACGCTATTCGGCGTACTCGATCATAATTTCGCCGAACAGAATGCTAGAGACATACAAGGTATGAAAGCCAGCTCTACCGAGGGACTCCTTGCAGATCGAGTATCATATCACGACGTACACCATTATGTAGTCATATACTTGGTGGTGACCTGTGGACTCATCGCGTTGGTCCTGGGGACCGCGCGTCGCCTGCGAGCGAGGCCAGAGCCTCAGCTGCCGGAACTACAAGCTGGAGACCACGCCGTCTCACAGCCTACTCTTCAGTGTATCAGTGAAAGTGTCGTGAACCCATGTAGTGCAATCAGTTACAATCAGTACGATCTTAATCATTTAAATGAGATTACGAGTGCAAAAGCGAGTAAATCTCGTACGCGTGTAGACAAGGCTACCTCGCCTATTTGTCAAAGAGTGTTTAGCTCTCTTTAATAGTTGTTAAGATTCTTGTAGTAGTTTTTAATTATTTAAATTAAGCAAAAAATTGTTTTATCACCTTGTAACTCGCTTCACTCACCTATCATTCCTCCCTCGTCTTTCTTTTATTTTCTGGTCCGGGAGCATGTACGAGCCAGCGCGTACAGTGTTATATTTCATCGCATAAGTAAATTTAATTATAAGCATTTTTACATTATTTCATCAGTTCGTGTACGGCTAGCAATCACACCGCTCGCGCGCTTATATCATTATATCATTTAGTACATAGTTACTTTTATCAATCAATATATATATCAATATCATATCAAAGACTTTAAATCCACACAACTATCAACAATCATTAAAAGGTTTTACGGACCGTACAGTGTATAATTCTAGCTTAATTCCCAATAAATTATTCAATTACAGTGTAATACAGTGTAATACTACATTTGATACTAGTGTAATAAGAAGTATAGTGTTTAAGTTATTTTTCATTATTGTAAATCTCTAAGAAAGTGAAAAGTGACAGTTGATTGGTAACGTACAAACTTTAAATTTTATAAAATAGATATATATTCTAGTTTTTAAGTGATTTTAGTCCTATCTTTATTATATTACAACTGTCTTATTCAATTTCATATTAGTTTTGTTTCTGCAAATCTCTGTTTCTTTGTTTTGTCTCATTTATTGCGGAAACAAAGCAATATAGGTTTACTATAAAGCCTTTGTTTGGTTTTGCACATTGGTACCTTATTTAATATTAAAATGATGACTCGTTCACGTGGCCTTTCACGCCAAGAGGAGAAAAAACTCCAACTGGTACTACAAGAATTAAAAGTGAGTAAGGACTTATATGCCCAGCTAAACAATGAAAGAGATTCTAATGAGAGGGAACTATAAGATATTTTAAAGAATATTGATAAATTAAAAATAGAAATTTCTAAGTTAGATGTTAAATATAATGATGTTAAAGAGGAGCGTAACAGGCTCCAGTTATTAGTGGCTAGGTTTGATGAGTGTGGTCTTGAGTATGACCAGGCCTTTCGGCGTACCGACACCCTGGAGCTGGAGCTAAGAGATGCCCACCAACAACTCTTGGAGCTGGTGGATGCCGCTCAAAACTCAACTAACAACTTGCCGCTTACAGTCACAGCTTGTATGAAGAGTTAATTGGCAGCGCTTCTCAGTTGGTCAACTCCCCAACTACTGCAACTAAAAACCGCTGTGTCACTATAGATTTAACTAATGACACATTAAACTCACAAAGGCTGGGTAATTGCATCAATAAGAAACTTAAAAAATATATTAGAAATAATGGATATATTAAGAAAATCCAAAAATTAACTAAATAGAACAAGTTTTTCACAAAATCAATTATTAATAAAACTATCTTATTAAAAAAACTTAACTTTTGTAATATAGAATTAGAAAATAGAAATAGGAGATATGAATCTGACACACAATTATTTGAAACACATGTAGCCCGATTGCAGACTACTTTAAGAAGTGTTACAAAAAAAATGAAAACACACAAAACATGCTTAGTGAACAAAAGTCAGAAGTAGATGAACTGTTAAAAAAATCACAAAATTGTTTGGAATGTATTAACTCACATACTAACAGTTGTTCATGTGAGTGTAATAATAATAAGTAATTTTCTGTAAAACCAACATTTTCCTCCCCCTCTAGAATATTGTATGACAAGGTTGATCTCCCTGTTTCTAATAATAATGGTTCCCTCAAATTAACTCCTGTATATGACACTTATATGTTTAACGATGATATTGGAAAAGGAATGGGATCTGTACTAAATTCTTATTTTGAAAAACAAAATGTATTCAACAGCTGTTCACCTGACAACAATTTAATAAATTAAGAATTCAAATAAACAATTTACTAAGTCAACAAATATATAAACAGTTCAAGATAACGACCTCCATTGTGTGCAAGCCAGTATTGTGATTGTGTTTGTGTGCGAGTCATCGCCGCAAGAACACCTGCGGGCCGGCGAGCTTGCCTAGGAGTCCAATAAGTCCGGCGTCGCCGCCCTAGTTAGGGTACGAAACGCAATTCAAATTCAAACTTCGTCGTAATAGCCTGCGTCGTGTAAGTACACAGTCGTTAGGGTATTAGGCACACCTCTGTCACCTACTGACAGAGATTCGATAGGGTTTTCACGTTAGGAGCTCGCCTCGTATCTCCGGGCTCCACCATGGACCCCAAGATCGCGGCGGTACCCGAAGATCTGTCCAAGTCGCAATTTTTTGGTTGGGTCCAAGAAATCGCGCCACATATATGCCTGCGCTACTCTAGAGTTTTGTTAGGCACCGAGTCTCCTCCCTCGACCTCGTACGCTGCAATCGCGAGCGAGATCACCTCCGACATGGAGGTCGAGGCCGCCACTTCTACGAAGGAGACGGCCTCGGATTCCGAGTCGGTGAGTTCGTCCCCTTCCTCGGACGCTGACGAGGACGACGGTTTCACGACCGTGCAGTCCAAATCGGCCAAGAGGATGGCGACGAAAGCGCTCTCCTCGAACTTACTGCGAAAACGGGCCTCTAAACCCGCTAGTAGCGAACCCGCGTCGCCCGTCCGATCTTCGGGCCCGGGTACGACTCGCGAACGCGCGCCGTCATCCGCGCCTTCAGCGCCCGCGGAGCGTCCAGCGTCCGCGCCTTCAGCGTCACGGAAGTCCCCGCGAATTATCGCGGGTGCCCCAAAGCGCCGCGCAGGACACAGCCGGCAAGGCATCCTCCTTCGTTCGTCCAGCCTCCATGGGCTCCTCTAGCCCCTAGGAGGCCCACGGCCCCTTAGGCATCCCAGGCTCTTGGCCTAGAACGCTTGGGTGAAGCCTCCGAGGATTATCCCACAGCCCGTCCTCCAGTCATTGCCGCCGCCGCCGGTTCGTTCGGAGTTGCGAGTTCGCTCGCGTGCGTCACGAGCCTCTTCGATTCTTCGTTTTACTAGAAATCGAAGAGCTCCTATTTTTTTCGAACGAAATGAGAGATTCCGCGCGGAGCCCTCCCACGTGGATGGCTCGAGACGAGACGCTATCCGAACTAGACTCTGACCATCGACCGGTTCTATTGACCTCCCGCCCCTAGGGAACCCGAGACAAAAACAATTATTAACTGGACGAAGCTTCGAGAGCAATTCCATTCCCCCGTATCAGAGCACATCGACAAAATTCCTGACCAGCTTACATCGGACGAGGACGCTGTTTCAGCCGCGACTAACTTCACAGAACATTTAGATATTTGAAATTAAAAAATGTACTCAAGATCGAGGAGAATAGTTAATTTAGTGCAAATAAACAGCGAGAATGAAGAACAACAAAATATTGAAACAGGATCAGTTATTTTGAATGCGGGTAAGTTTTAATACTTTTATTTTAATAATACGTAGTTGTTATATTAGTACATATAAGACTTTTATGGATTTTGACGCTTAGATTGCTTAAATTAGGGTTTATTGATAACATAATTAGTGTTTAACTGTCATTAAAAATAAATCCCGTGTAATTTATCGAATCGGGCAGATTCGATTGTTTATGACGGATACTCATTTTCTAATATTATCGTAAGTGGCAGTTCCGATTATGTACTTGATTTTCTCATATAGTATTTTAATCGAATCGACAATTTCGATACTATACGTGGTTTTATGAATACGAATGTTTATTGAAAGTGGTAGTTCCGATTATTTTAGATGAATATTATTTAATTACTGTAAAGATTCGATATAAGAACTTATATAAAAATGAAGTAATTTACTTTTAGGTTTACATTTACTAATATAATATAATATTAATAAATTTAAATTTTATAAATGCAATTATACTTACTCCTTCTCCGAGACAATAACGAGTAGTAACGCTGGGATTATACCAGCGCCGTCACAAATATTTCAAAGGTAAAAAATAAAAAACATTACTGTTCTCTCACGGCTGGCAACTCTGTTGTTATGTCATTACGTGTTTTTGTGCGTAGCGCTGTCACATCGTTCTCTCAACAAATTAGGACAAATAATGTTTATTTCCAATTAGTAATGTATAAAATAATGTGCCATATTCCAGAGAAAATTCCATTCCATTCCAGAGAAAATTTTTTGCACTGAATTCTGCTAACAAATCGGTACAAGATGCTGTTAGAACGGCAATATCTGATATATATCTTTTTGGGACAAATTGTGCTGAAAAAATTAGGGCTGCACAAGTTTTAAAGAAGACGACGACCTTGATTAAGGAAACAGTGAAGACAACAAATACTCCTAGTGCCTCTATAAAGAAACAGAGAAACTGGAAGCCCCCGTCGCAGTATCAGCGTGCTCGCGGCGGGCAGCAAACACAACACCGGAACCAGAGACAGTCCCGGGCCAATCAACGCTGGAAAACTCAGAAACCAACTGTGTCCAGACCCCATTATCACCGATAGACTCTCAGGTACTTGCTGGCAGACTTAAACAGTTTAAAAACAACTGGCTTAAATTAACCAATGATCCAGTTATCCTTAAGTGGATAGATGGTTATGAGATCCCATTTAGAGAAACCCCACCTCCCTATGGTCATAAACTACAACTTAACATGTCTATAAAAGAAAAAGAGTTAATTTATTTAGAAATTAAAAAATTAATTAACTTTGGAGCAGTTTCGGAATGTTTTTACAGTAGAAATCAATTCATATCACCTATATTTTTAGTGCCTAAACCTAATGGATCATATAGATTTATATTAAATTAGAAAATACTTAATAATTATATTGATACAGAACACTTTAAGTTAGAGGATATTAGAACAGCTGTAAAACTTATGTCAAAAGACTGTTTCATGGCTTCTATCGACTTAAAAGAAGCCTATTTTTCAGTACCTATAGCATATGAATTTAGGAAATACTTAAGATTTTATTTCAATGACAAATTATTTGAATTTAATGTTCTACCTTATGGTTTATGTACAGCTCCATTTGTTTTCACAAAACTTTTAAAACCAGTTTGTACATACCTGAGAAACAAGAATATATTAATGACATGCTACTTAGATGACAGTTTATACTTCACTAAATCAAGAAAAGAATGTGAAGAAAATGTCAAATTTGCTCTTAAACTCCTACAGGATCTGGGTTTAGTCATAAATTTAAAAAAGAGTCAACTTGAACCAAGTGAGCCATGTCAGTACTTAGGCTTTATTATTAATTCAAAAAGTCTCTCCTTATCAGTTCCTGAACAAAAACAAATAAAAATTTTAAATAAAATTAAATCTTATGAGGGAAAAACCCATTGTAAAATTAGAGAATTCTCTCAACTGTTAGGTACACTGACCTCAGCTTGCCCAGCAATACCATATGACTGGGTGTATACAAAAATTTTAGAAAGGGAGAAATATTTAGCACTCATAGGGTCCAAAGAAAACTATGATGCAATAATGCCTCTTAAAAGTATTATTAACACTGATGTGTGCAGTAATAATTTATTTAAATATAACCGAATAAAGCAGTTTTCTAAGTGAATGCTTTGAGTCTGGGGCTTCATATAGTACATTAAACACTACAAGATCGGCTCTATCTTTGCTCATCAACTCTAACATAGGAACTGATGAAAGGCTTAAACGATTTATGAGAGGAGTCTACCGTTTAAAACCACCTGTCGCCAAATATAACTTTACTTGGGACCCAGGACTCGTCTTAAATTTTTTATCAAATCTTTATCCAAACGAAGCCATAAGTTTAGAAAAATTAACAAAGAAACTGGTAACAAGTCTTGCTCTCACCACGGGACAAAGAGTGCAAACCTTATCCCAGATTGATGTCAGTAATATTAAAACTGTCAATGATGGTATTCAAATATATATTCCGAATATAATTAAAACTTCAAGAGTTGGAAGCCAAGACAAGTCTCCCAACCCCTCCCCACTAAAGTGGTTCCCTAAAACGGGTTGTTCATAAAAATATCTTTAAACGAAATGACATAACAACAGAGTTGCCAGCCGTGAGAGAACACTAAAGTTTTTTATTTTTTAGCTTTGAAATATTTGTGACGGCGCTGGTACAATCCCAGCGTTACAACTCGTTATTGTCTCGGAGAAGGAGCTTCGTATAATTATGATAGAACTTCACTTAAGGTAAGTTCGTTTAATCATATAATTATAATTAAGCAACTATTTAATTTTAAATCATCTTTTACGTTTTTAGAGTCACCGTTATCCACGAACTGAGCCTTCAACGAGACTGATTGGAATAATTTAAAGGACTTGGTGGAAGATGAACTCTCTTCGGATAGAAATTTAGCACAAGAGGAACTTCATAGTTTCAGCATTCCATCTGTGAAACCGTGCTACTCGGTAATTATTGAAGACAGTGACCAAAGTTCATCCATAGTCATGGATAGCTCAGAAACAACTTCTGTACCTTCACCTAATTTAGACTTTGGTTCTCCCGTACAAGAACCGTCCGAAGGGCTAAGTGAGAATCATACTGAGCCTATAGCATTGTTGCCAAGTGTAGACTCCTATATAACCGTGTCGAAATGTGATTCACCATGCAGCAGTGTAAGAAACAAAAGGAAGCGCACTTTCAATACTAATGTCGGAAAAAAAAGATCAAAAGGTCGCGAAAATTGGATAGATAATAAACGAAAATACTTATTAAATTCTGGCCAGCAATACTTGAGTCGAAATGGAAAACTTAAGAATAAAAAGGAACTACGCCCTATTTGTTTAACTAAATATAAATTGAAATGTTCTGAAAAATTGGATACAGACACTCGTCAAAACATCTTACAACATTTTTGGGAACTTGCGAACCACACGAGGCAATGGGAGTTCATAAGTAAGTTCACCGAAAAAATTGATAAGAAACGTAACACTACGGAGGGACCATCCAGACGACAATACGTAACTAAATACTTTTTACCCACATCCAAAAATAACACATTCGCACCACAACAGGTTTGTTTGAAAACATTTTTAAATACTTTATGTATAACACATTACTTTGTTCGCACAGCTCACAATAAAATCAATAAAGAAGGATTCAAAATCAATAAGTTAGGATTTATTAAGAGACATAGCAAAGGATTTCTCACTCCTCGTACAAAGACCGCACTCTACAACGCCCTAGTTCGTAGTTAACTAGAATTCGCGTCTGTGGTTTGGAATCCTCAATATGCTACTCACTCGCAACGTATCGAAAGTATACAACGCTCTTTCACTAGGCACCTAGCATTTTATTTCTCTGGAATATCGCACTAAGCTCCATATGTCCAACGACTAAAATTCTTCGCACTGGACTCACTTTATAACCGTCGAGTCTTTGCTGATGTTATGTTTCTTAAAAAGCTTAAAATGGGTTCTTTAGACTGCAGCGATTTGCTCAGTGAAGTAAGTTTTAAAATCCCATCCAGATATCCACGTAATACTATAACAAAAGTATTTTATATCCCTACATGTAGAACAAATACTTTAAGACATTCTCCAATTCCTCGAACATGCGCTTTGTATAATTTTCTGTGCTATAAAATATCGACATATTTAATGATTCGTCTACTTTTTTGAAAAATATAATAATGCAACATTTTAGTAAGTGATTTTAATAAGAAACCTGTTTTGTTTATATAGTAATTTTATTATTGTTTTTTTTTTATTTTGTACTAGTTTTCGTAGAATAATTATTGTAACTGTTACTGTATCTTATGTACAAAAATGTTGTACACGCCTATAATTGGCATGCACACGTTGTCTATTTTTTAAATATAAAAGAACTTATGTAATGAATTGTGTGTTAAGCTGTTGGTGTGTAAATAAATAAATAAAATAAATAAATAAAAATAAAGAAGGGATAACGCTATTGGATAGCCGAGGGAAACACTCCAATCATCCAAAAGTAGTAGATTCTGTGATGATTAAAAGTGTCTGTGATCACGTAGCTTCCTTCCAACCTATAGAATCACGATAAGACACCAATAAGCTGTATCTAGACAATACTTTAAATATGAACAAGATGTTTTCTCTGTACAAGGAATGGAACCAACTTTTGAACTATAATAATCAATCACAGACACTTCGTCAATACAGAGACATCATTGGTGCTAACATGAACGTTGGATTCTTTATTCCCAAGAAGGATATCTGTGATAAATGTCACAGTTTTTCTAATAATTTGTCTCCGACAGAAGAACAAATACAGACTCATAACAAACACTTACAGAATAAGATAATAGCTAGAGAATTAAAAAATAATGACAAACAACAATCCAGTGAATCACCTGACATTGTATGTGCTACGTTCGATTTTCAAAAAATTTTAAATTGTCCACATGGGGACGCCGGTTTTTTTTTATTATAAACGGAAACTTTCTGTGTTTAACTTTACCGTTTTCGACTTAGCTCTAAAAGAAGGTACCTGCTACATGTGGACTGAATGTACCGGTAAAAGAGGAGCTAACGAAGTAAGTAGCTGCTTGATGAACTTTATCAATGCTAAAATAGGTCTGGGTGCTAAGAGATTCTTATTTTGATCCGATAATTGTGCGGGACAGAATAGGAATAGAGTCGTATATTCCTTCTACATGCACATGTCAAAACGTTTTGGTGTAGACATCACTCATCGTTTCTTAGAGCAAGGCCACACACAGAACGAGGGTGATAGTGTACATGCCCTCATAGAGAGACAATCTAAGAGAAAACTTATTTATACTCCTGACCAGTGGTATGCTTTGTTGCAGTGGGCAAAGACTGAAGGGTGACACTACAAAGTTATAGAAGTAACTAATAGTGATCTATATGATTTTAAATTTTTACTAGACGACAAAAATTGGAAGAAAGACAATAGAAACGAAAATGTGAAGTGGAACAGCATTAAAGAAGTTAGTGTAAGAAAAGAGGAGCCAGACAGTCTGTATTTCAAATATGATTTGAAAGGCGATTATTATTGCATAAACACAACTGTAGAAACGAGAAGCCGCAAGAGAAGAAAGTGTCAGCCTACGGAGTTAAAGAATCTTTATAAGGATTCCCTACCTTTACCAGTAGCAAAGTATAAAGATTTAATTTCTTTATGTCGTTCAGGAGCTATACCCAAAAAATACCATGGGTTATACGAAAATTTAAAATATTCTATGGTCGTAGAAAATTCTGAAAATTGTGATGAGGCTGATGAAAAATGACTGTTAATTTTATATATCAATACTACAATTTTTGTTACGGAAGAAGTTCGTCATTAGTTATGTTGAAAAGTACTATTTTTTAATTATTATTTTTTAATTGTTGTGTCGAAGAAGTCGTTTTTTTTGTTATAGATTTTTGAGAAAGTAGGTTAGTCATTTCAATATTATTGCTATAGTCGATAAGTTTTACTACCTATTTTTGTTATAAATAATAAGTTTTATTGTGATATATTATTTAAGCTTATGGAGTACATAGTTCGCGTCAGATGCGAGATAAGTGATTTCAATCTAATAAAAGAAAGCGCAAAAAGACTGATGTTAAATACTCGTTGCCATACTTAGGTTAACAATTTATATTTTTCACTTTGTAATATGATTACTACAATAAATATGTTTCATGAAAGTTGTGTTCTTATTGCATATTCTATTGTAATATAATCGTAAGCACAAACAATCTACTAAGTAAATAATCGAATGTGACACTTACTATAAAATATTCTTGGTATGAATCCACGTAAAATATCGAAATAGGCAGATCCGATATATTTTTGTACATGCGGTGCCGTGTAAATAAGCGACGGTGCCAGTTTCTATTCATACAGCAAGTTTAGGTACGTAGTATACTATCGTATCTAAAATTTCTCAAAAACTATTCATTATTATTTATTTATACTATAACTATTTAATTTGTAATGACAACATAATTGTTAATCTAATTCTTTATGAAAGTCCCATCATTAGTAACAAAGTTATGCTAAAAATAAACTTTAAATCGCTCTCCTGTAAACTAGAGTTTTTCACTTTCGATACTTTACCTAGGGACCATCTATTTGGTAGACAGCATAGAAAAGTCCTCGAAGGAGGTCCGAAAAACTAAACTAAACTTCGAGGGTTACCGAGCACTCCCTCCGGACATTAAACTTCTCATCACCGGTAAAAACGTCGCGATTAGAGCCCATGACCGATACCCGACAGATGACAACCGACGGAGGCTGCGCCGTCTCCAGAGGGAGTCGAGACAAGCTCTTGACGACTTCAGCGATAACGGCTGGGATAGGACACTTGCGGCGCTCTCTCCAACACACCAGGCATTCTAGCGGTTGCAGAGAGCGTTGAAGGCGGACACTGTCTCAGATATGCCTCCCTTGGTTGGACCGCCATCGCGTTTGGCAACCTTGACAAAGCTGACTGCTTAGCCGACAGTCTAGAGAGCCAGTGCCGTCTGTCTGCTCAATCGGTTGATCGCAATCATGTCGAAATAGTCGACCAATCGGTCAATATAATGTGTTCTCAGCCACCGGTAGGTCCGCCAATCAAGGAAACGAACCTAGACGAGGTGACGTCCATAGTTAGGGCGCTTCACGCCAAGAAATCGCCAGGTCCCGATACGATCACTAACAAAGTGATAAAGCTCCTTCCGCCTCCTTTAAATTACCTATTGGTTACCATTTTTAACGCTCTACTGTGGAAAGAGACCATAGTGATAGGGTTCAATAAGGGCATACTACGGCATACTACGGCATACTACGGCATCTGCCTAGTAGTTACAGTCCCATTAGTCTTCTTAGTTCCTTAGGGAAAGTACATGAGAGAATCATCCTCTGTAGACTTAGATCGGAAGTCGAGAGGCTCAAAATCATCCCAAATGAGCAGTTCGGCTTTAGAGCCAACCATTCAGGTGCAACGCCTCACGGAGCACATACTGATACAGCGCTCCTTTCGCTACAGAGTGGGAGGCTGTTTGTCAGCCCCCGTCCCATCAGGGCGGGTGTCCCCCAGGGTTCAGTTCCCTCGCCCATCCTCTACTCCATCTACGCTAGGCCTATTCCTAGGCCGCGATCTAAAGTGCACCTTGTCATGTACGCGGACGATACCACGCTTTACACGTCCTCTAAGGATCACTGGGAGGTACACCAACGTCTCCAAACTGCAGTCGACTCCCTCGAGAGTTGGCTGCGGAAATGGCGGATCGAGGTAAACCCTGAGAAAAGCGTTTCGGTGCTCTAAGAAACGGGGCCCAAAAGGGATCCTCCCGCGAATCAAACTCTTTGATAAACCGATACTTTGGAAAGACAAGGCAAAATACCTAGGAGTAACATTAGATAGAAAGTTAGTTTTCACTGAGCATATTAGGACCGTTCGTAGCAGAGCGGCCTACATTTTAGGTCGTTTATATCCGCTGTTAGGCTAGCGGAGTAAAATGTCCCTTCGCAATAAGGTGACACTTTACAAAACTTGCATACGTTCCGTCATGTCTTATGCGAGTCCCGCTTTTGAGCACGCTAATCTGAAACCCCTTCAGGTGATTCAGAACAGGTTTACACGGATTGCAACCGGGGCGCCGTGGTTCGTACGCAACATCAATCTCCATAAAGACTTAGACCTTCCGACCATCGCTCAGTACTTCAAGGGGCTTTCCCAAAAGTACTTTGAACGTGCTGAGCGATACCCGAACCCACTGGTGGCTGACGCCGCAGATTATAGACCAAGTAAGACTACTTTAGCCAGAAAAAGAAGACCCAAGTCGGTACTCGTTGACCCCGACGACGCATTCACAGTAGGTAATAACGTACGCTTAGGCACAAATGACACCACACAACATACAGACACACATCGTCTATACCGATATAGACGAGGTCCCAACTGAGTAAGTGCTCCGTTGCTCCGGCGTTCTGCCGTAGGAGGACGCTAGTGTCCAAATTTCCTTAGCTTCCCTCCAGACTAACGACGCCCCGAGCCGAGGTCCGTGTCTCAATCTAAGACGCCCTCGGGACGTCGTTCTCCATGGGGACCCATCTGGGCCCCCCTTTTTAAGGGCGGGTCTCCTGACCCACCCGCTCCCCCGGTGGCGCTGTAATAGGGCTAACAGTATAGACAGACAAAAAAAAAACAACAAATATAATAATTTTCGTAGGAAATAGAGATAATGTAAATTATTTGGAATTTAAAAAATGTTTTGAAAATATATATATTAGATATAAGATAAACTTATTGATATATAATTTATGTTTGTATAATGACAAATTTCATGTGATTGACACTAACACTAATGTTAGTACTAATGTTAGAACTTTCATAATTTGACTAATGGTAGGTATTACCTATCTCCATATATTAAAAGATAGATAGCTCCATCACTATTATATTGTTATACTATGACAGCCAATAATATGGCTACAAATGTTTCTATTGAACAGCATTTAGATACTTGTATAAGTAAAAACAGCTTGGAAATAAATCCAACTAGTAATAGTAGTATTAGTAGTAGTTTAAACTAGACATTAACCCTAGATAGCTAACGTTCGTCAAAATGACGAACCCCTTATGAAAATCTTTCTCTCTCTCTTTCTAATGGTTTTACCTACACACTTGCGTATTCGTTTCAACTCAGTGACCGCTAGACTTTCATGTCGTGGCCGTGTTTAGCCGGTAAGTACTTAAATTATTGAGATACCTTTTGCATGTTCTTCATTTTGTCGAATGTTTAGCTTATCCGTAAATAGGATGGCGGGTGGCGAGGTGATGCAGCGGCGGCGATGCACGTTTGAACTTGATCCAGTCGTTTGTCCCGGTCAATTAGATAAACGCGTGCCGCGCGACCCGCTGGTTCCCGTTACTCGGTAACCGAATTTCGATCAGTGAAAACAGTACTGTGATGCCATAACACAAATATCGAGTACACCAAGATAGTGCGCGTGCTGGCTAAGTGTGGTAAGACGAGTCGGTGAACAGTTGATTTTTAGGTGTGGTCTTTGTGTTGGATATGAAGGGAACTATTTTGCACCGGTATCGACGAGATATACATTTAAGAGGTAATTTGTAAATATTGAATCCTTTTGTAAATAACACATTGTATTATTGTAAATAATCTGATTCTACCTAGTTATGTTAGCTCAAGGCATGAGAACGGTAGAAGTAAACGCTTGATCAGCATCATAAGAATGTAATACGAATCGTTTTATACCCTGGGAACATATTTAATGTCAACAAATTTTATAATATTAATTTCAATTGATTGTTGCATGCGCTTCTGCTCAGTCATTTCTTAAGTTCGTAATTAAAGTAAATTTTAATGTAATTTTAAGTTCTTTATTTCTTTCAAAAAATCCACTCGCGTTCCCGTAAACTTGCCTGGCGCAGCCGGTAGGATAGTTCTACTATAAATTATAGTCTTCATTTGTAAGTTCGGCGTCAAAATTCGCTAGAAGGACTCGAAGGACTATAAGGAGCTATCCTGAACCAAATAAATAAGACAGTGAGTGAGGAGCCTGGAGCTGATGATGCTGTATGCTGGTTGGTGAGTACGACTTTTCTCCTTCCTTACATCCATCATCAATCCCTGTTATAAATAAGATAAGACTTTTCCTTTTATGACGTTTTCTGGTTTTGTTAGGTTAGAATATTTTAGAAATATAATTGTGTACCGAAATTAAATAAAAAATAAATAAGTAAGTGAATAATTAAATAGAATAGAATTAAATAATTAAGATATCTTACATATTAAAATTTGTTAAGAATTAATTTGAGATAAATAAGTTAATAAAATTATATTTAAATTTCTATTAAAATTATATTTCGATTCAAAATCATTGAAATATTGTAGTTTTAATAAAATTTTTCTTTACGAATTGTTTCAATTCCAAATCATTGAAATAAATCACCTTAGTTAAATTAAATATAAATTTTATTTTGTTCATATTATATTAACTATAATAAAATAAACTGGAACATATATCCTTAATTCCTAATGAAATTTTAAAATTAATTCCGCTTTTTGGTGGCGATAAAAGCCAATTAAACTTATTTTTAAGAAAATGTGAATATGTGATTGAGAAATTTCAACGTGGTGATTCACAAAATATCTATTTAATGCATGCTATTACTAGTCGTTTAGTCGACAGGGCCGCTGCCCTTATCAGTGAACGTGAGGATATTGTTTCATGGTTAGACTTTAAGGAATTGTTGATTCAACATTTTGGAGACCCACGTAGTGAGGAATGTATTGCCATAGAGTTGGAAAATTTAAAAATAAAATCCGGAGAAAGTTACCTCGATTTTTGTAATAGGATACAATCAGTACGTTCGGTTCTATTGTCCAAGGTCAATCAAATTTTAAATGAGGAAATAAAACAAAGTAAAATAATTATTTACAATAATATATCGTTAAATGCATTTTTATATAATTTACCTGAGAGTATGGTACGAATAGTGAGATTAAAAAGCCCCAAAGTTTAGAATCAGCATTAAGTATAGTGTTAGAAGAAGTGAATTTCCAAGAACAATATAACCAACGCAGTAAAAACTTTTTAAAACAGAATAATTCATCTACACCTTCAGCTCAGTTTAAGTCACAAAATTATTCCGATTTTTATTCGAAACCATATAATTATAATTCCCAGAGAGTATTTCATCAATCTGGTCAGCAACCATCATTTAAATTTGGAATGCCACAAGTCTCAAATAACCCACCTACGGGACTTAGACCAAATTTGTCACCATATAGGTTCGGTATTCCTAAAGGACCTTACATACCACAACCGAGAGTAAATCCTTATTATGGACATCGTCCAGTTCAGCAGGTAGGTTATCGTCCACAATTTAACGCTACTAATTATAAACCCCCGACACAATTTGGGTATAAGCCCAACCTTGATAAAAATATACCATATCAGAATGACATTTCTATGAGAAGCGTTCTACCTAATAAGCCACATTTTCCAGTAAATGAAATACATGCAAATGACCATTACTATTGTGACAGTTATGAGAATAATTAATTATTAATTATCCAGAACACATGACATATGACCCTGAGTATAGTCCCTATTATTATGACCATGAAGACATTTTAAATCAGGATGAAGATGAAAATAACTTTACTATCAAAGAAAATAACAGTGATCATGACCAACAGAGTAATGTAGAAAATTTTTCCATATGTGCCTCAAATCTAAAGAAAAAATAGAGTTAAATTACGAAAAAGATTTAAGATTACCTAGTGTGTATATTCCCGAAATTGATGCAAATTTTATGATCGATACCGGAAGTCATTTTTAAGTCCAGAAAAAGCTGATTTTTACTTTAGAAATTACATTTCTTACGAACCCTTCGAAGTTATTAGTACACATGCAAGTAGTTCGCATAATGAAGTAGTTAAAATCCCCTTAATGCCTACATTTAATTGTAATAATATACAAAAATTTTACGTGTATAATGTGGATTCAAAATATGATGGATTAATTGGTAACGATCTTTAAAAACAATTAGAGGCAGTAATTGATTTAAAACATAAAATATTAAAAACAAAATACTCAAAAATTCCTTTAATATATAACGATTCGGAATATATCATAGTTTTACCATCGCGTTGTGAACTAAGAGTATTCATCCAACCAACAACCATCGAACCAAAAAATCAACATTCTGGAGATGCCATTCTCAATTTTATAGAATTTTGCAAGGGTGTGAGAATGCCAAGTGCGATAGTAAAATGTGTAAATGGTTATGCAAAAACAATTATTCAAAATACATTAGATAAACCTATGGAACATAATATTAAGTCTCCATTTAAGGTAGAAAAATATCTTACATCCGAGTGCAAAGTTAATACTATAACAGATAAAAGAATAATAGAAGTAGAACAAATTCTAATAAAAAATTTAGATAAATTAAGATTAGGACACATGAATAGGGAGGAAAGTAATAAAATATATAGTTTATGTCAGGAATATAAAGACATATTTTACAATGACCAACTACCCTTGACTTTCACTAATGATGTAAAACATTTTATTAGAACTAAGAACGAGGATCCCGTATATATAAAACCATATAGACAAGCACCTGTTCAAAGTGAAGAAATTAAGTTTCAAGTGGAAAAACTTTTAAATGACAATGTAATCCAAGAATCTTTCTCACCTTGGAGCGCCCCAGTTCATCTCGTCCCTTAAAAGATGGATGCTTCTGGAGAAGTAAAATACAGAATGGTTGTAGATTATAGACGACTCAATGAAATGACGGTCGATGACAAATACCCTCTTCCTAATATCACTGACCTTTTTGACAAACTACGGAACAGCACATACTTTACAACTTTGGACTTAGCTTAGCGGATATCACCAAATAGAGATCAATGAATCAGACCGACAAAAACTGCCTTTAGTACTCAATCAGGACATTTCGATTTTTTAAGGATGTCTTTTGGATTAAAAACTGCTCCAGCAACCTTGCAAAGAATGATGGATAACGTCCTTAGAGGGTTTCAAGGTATTCATTGTATAGTGTACCTTGATGACATAATTATATTCTCACCCAGTTTAGAAGATCACATCAAAAGCCTTAAAATTGTTTTTGATAGATGACGCAAAACTAATTTAAAGATACAGCTTGATGAATCAGAATTTTTACGCAAGGAAGTTCTGTATTTAAGACATAATATTACTAAAGATGGTTTAAAACCGAACAATGACAAAATTAAAGCAGTTTTAGATTTTCCACTACCAAAACCTGTAAAAGAAATAAAAAGTTTTCTAGCGTTAATAGGATATTACAGACGTTTTATAAAGGATTTCGCTCGAATTACCCAACCTCTAACAGCTTGTTTAAAAAATCGAAATAAAATCACACTTGATGAAAAATACCTAGAAGCATTTCAGAAATGTAAAGAATTATTATAACTAATGCCCCCCTTCTGCAATACCCAGACTATGAAAAACCGTTTATTCTGACTACAGACGCTTCAGTCAAAGCTCTAGGAGCAGTATTATCTCAAGGATCAATTGGTAATGATCGTCCTGTTGCTTATGCTAGCAGAACCCTTAGCGAAACGGAAACACGTTATAGTACAATAGAACGAGAATTACTAGCAATCATTTGGGCCGTAAAACACTTTAGACCCTATTTATATGGTCGTAAGTTTACCATTTATACTGATCACCGTCCCCTAGCATGGTTATATTCTCTCAAGGAACCAAATAGCAAGCTTACGCGTTGGCGATTACGTTTGCAGGAATATGATTTTGAAGTCATTTATAAAAAGGGAAAACAAAACACAAACGCCGACGCACTTTCGCGAATAAAGTTAAATGCTATAGATTCAGACGGAAATTCATCTCTAGCAGTTAATGTTGATGAAAAAGAATCCCGACTTCAAGACCATTTACAAGAAATCATTTACTAGACAAAACTCAAACTCTGACGAATCTAGAACTGTTACAATATCTGACTCTGAAGCGACAATAACAGCCAGTCCTAGAGATTTATCAGACAATGATCCTGAATATCCTATTCCGCCTATTACTACTAGTTCTGCTAGTGAAACGATTCATTCGAACGCAGAATGTGATACATCAAGCATTCCAATTTTGCATGAAGCCATTGATACAAAGCCAAATCAAATCTTAGTATTTTCTTGGCTCAGAAATGAGATGCAAGTTAGAGACTTATCTCGGCCTAAACAGAAAATTCTTGAAGTATTTTTACCTTTAAATAATTTTAACCCAATAAAACAATTTCTTAAAGAATATATCCGTCCAAAGATTAAATATTTTATCTATTTCGAAAATCCTGAACACAGAAAAGATTTTGCAAATACAATAATAGCTTTATTTAAGAAAGACATGATAGACATTAAGGAGTGTACAGAAAGAGTAGTTTTTATAGAAGATAAAGGTTTTATAGAACAAAAGGCGATTATATTAAAATACCACCAGGGCAAGACATGTCATAGAGGCATTAAAGAAACGATGACTAGAATGAAGCGTAATTATTTTTGGCACGATATGCAGGAAACTATTTCGACAGTTATAAATTCTTGTGAGTCGTGTAAAGAAATAAAGAAATGAAATATGATAGGAGACCAAATAAATCAGTATTGCAACTAACGCAAACTCAAGAAGCCCCTTTTCAAGAAATATTTATAGATACTTATAGTATAGAAGGGAATTATTATTTAACTTTAGTAGACGCTTAAATTAGGTCAAGCGATAAAAATTAGTAATCGTTCCACCCCTGAAATAGTACGCGCTTTGATTAAATACTTTTCTAATCATGAAGTTCCAAGGAAAATCACTGCAGATCCAGGAACAGAGTTCCATAACGAGTTACTAAAGATTACTATTACTAAAGATGCAAATACAGGTGGCGCGGCAATGTTCGACCCGTTTCTTGGAAGCAATATAAAATTTAGAATTGATTCTAATATTTCTACTATGTACATTGAATTGATTGCCATAGCTGAGGCCCTATTATACATCAGTTCAATTAATTTAGATCACTTTGTCATTCTGACAGACTCAAAAAGTTCTCTTCAACATTTGGCATTAGTAGCGTCTAGGAAACGGATTTGTCTCCAGTGCATTCCATAAAGTTTACCGGTTAGCCAAAGAAGCAATGACTGATGGGATTCCATTGACACCAGAACCACTTTTTTCTTCATATATAAGATATGTAAAGGTTGAATGCCATAAGATTTGGCAAGAATATTTTGACGAAAGATCCGTAGAGAAAGGGATATGGTACAGGACTATCCAACCACAGATACCCATTAGTCCATGGATAGACCAAGTCAGCTTGAATAGAAGTAGTCTCAGAACTATGCTCAGGTTGCGTTCCGGGCACATCCCACCAAACAAGTTCGCATACTTAATGAAGAAAGTACCTTCACCTAACTGTAATCAATGCGGTGTATTGGATGATGTACAACATGTTTTGATGGAATGTAAACGGAATGAATCTTACCGGAGGATAAGCTTACCTAATAAATGTGCACATATGGGAATGGTGAATAGCATATTGGCCTATCCCTTACATCCAGAGGCTAATAAACTGACAAAATTGGCCGACATACGATTTGATTGTATTGAGTGATTCCTACGCTAATAAAACGCTGAATATAACAAGAGATTTTTTAAATGTCAAATGTCGCTGCCAAGGCGCAAACGTCCAGTGCGCATGCGTGTTGCGTCGCCGCGGATTCGTTCATTGAAACCTTTTGGAACGTAGTTCCTTATCGCGCGTTGTGAAAGGGGGTTAGACGGTAAAAATTCTTACCAAAAGATGGCACGACATGTTTTGCTATCTCTCATTCTCTAATAGAAAGCGAGATATTTTCATTTCTATCATTATTATTTTTTGTATTATAGCTTGCTTGCTTAGTAGTTCTTTATTATTTATTTGATATTGGAGTTTGTTCTTTTAGAATTAATTTACAAATAAGACGGTTTAAATGAAAATAATAATACAAATTTGTGATCAAATATACTCGTAATGTTTTGTAACAACGCCATCTATTTATACCTTAGGGAAATATAACTACATCAGTTATAAACATATCAGTACAAAGTGAAACCGCTAGGTGGCGGGACAATAACTCATGGGTTTATTGATTAACACTTTTTAATTTAGTTATTCATTTTATTTACATTTATTATAAATTATCGGCGAAATATCATACGAAAATAGTCTACAAATATTATTTATTACCATATTAGCTTATATTAACCCTCTACCGCATACAAACCCACATATGGATCGGCAAATTTAGTTTTTTTTTTCTTTGTAATAATGCTAATACAATAACTAAACGCATCGTCAACCTTAAGATTAATATGTTAGTAATACGAAAATAATATTTTATTGTCTGTGGTCAAACGTCAATTTCGTTATAACCTTATTTGTATCAGCGCATGTGCGAAGTTCAACACAGTGTCTGCAAATTCATTTTTCAAAAAAGTTTATCTACATGATAAAGGTAAGTTTTGCTTGATCAAAAAATAAAATATGGTGCTATTACTATTCTATTTCAATAATGTTTTAGTTTTTTATAGCTTTTTTGCATATTTCTATCATACTGAAGGACTTTTTCTTCGAAACCATATATGGTTTCGCATGCATTCTTACCAAACTTTGACTTTTTTCTGTGGACCATATATGGTTTCGTATGCACTATCAGTTTTTTGTGTGGTGTGCATAGCATGGCTTTTCCTTGGTTGCAGAATGGATCCTGCTCGCTTCTATGGCTCTTATAAACACGTTAATCCCTTACCTGGAGATGGTATGATAAGTGATGATGCCTTAGCTTCCGATTCCGACAATGAATACCAACCTAGACAATACCAACGTCACAGAAGGTCTGTTGTTATCCCTGAAACTGATAGCGATTCGTCTGATGAAGAAACTAGCCTTGCACCAACCACACAAAAGAAAGGGAAGGCAAAAAAAAATAAGCCTACCGTAATAAAATGGGAAACAAAAAAAAAGAGGCTTATGATGTAAATAATTTCAAATTTACTGGAATCGCACAATTACCGGAATTTATTGAAAATCTTGAAACGCCGGCAGATTATTTTTTGTTTTTATTTTCTGAAGATTTGCTAGAGACTATTGCCAATCAATCTAATTTGAAATCTGTACAAGACAACATAAACAAACCCGCTAACATAAGTAAACAGGAAATAGAGCAGTTTATTGGCATGGTAATTTTCATGTCCATAGTGAAATTACCTGCGTCACGACATTACTGGAACAAATCTGTAGGACAACCACAAATTTACGAAACTATGACATGTAATAGATTTGAAACAATAAAAAAAAAATTACACTTCAATGACAACAATAATTACATTCTGCATGGCAGTCCAGACAAGTTGTTCAAAGTTTGACCACTTCTAGATAGCATTAGGCAGCAACTTTTACTAGTACCTAAAGAGGAGTATCTTGCAGTTGATGAACAGATAATTCCTACTAAAAATCGGCATGACCTAAAGCAGGCTTTGCCGGGTCGTATAAACCGGCAAAGCCTCATAAATGGGGGTATAAGAACCAAGTTCTTAGTGGAATTTCAGGTTTCAGTTATGATTTTGATATTTTTGCCGGTGACCAAAGTAATACACGCCCTGAAGGTGCACCAGATCTAGGTGTTAGTGGCAATGTAGTGACTCGTCTCACAGAAACAGTACCAAGACATTCTAATCATAAAATCTTTTTTGATAATTGGTTCAATAGCCTTAAACTTCAGGTGTATCTTACACAGATCGGACTATTGCCTCTAGGTACAGTGCGCCTAAACAGAGTCCCAAATATAGATATGCCACCGGAGAAGGAATTGAAAAAAAAGGAACGTGGATTTTTCATTGAAAAGGTTGCTACTATTGATGGAGTCAATGTAAGTGCAGTTACTTGGTTTGATAATAAACCGGTGCATATGCTTTCAACTTACGTAGGTGCTGAACCAACCACTACAAAACGGAGATATTTTAGAAAAGAAAAGCAGTATAAAAACATTACTTGTCCTCAAGCAGTTGAGGTATATAACCAACACATGGGAGGAGTTGATTTGTTAGACTCAATGCTGGGTCTTTATAGAATTCACTTGAGATCCAAAAAATGGTATAAGCGAATATTTTTCCACATGGTAGATATGTGTATTGTGAATGCTTGGACTCTTTGGCGCAGAAATAATCCAAACAATTACATGCCTTTATTTGATTTTAAGCAAGCAGTTTCAGAATACTTACGCAAATCAGGTAAAGCAGTAAGTATTCGAAAAAGAGGACGTCCCTGTAATCAAAGCAGAGACGGAACGCCTATAAGTTTTACTGGCCACGGAAGTCCTGCTTCATCTTATCCAAGAACACCCAGTCGTCCAAGTAAAATAAGGAAAGTACCTGTCACACACCAAGAACTGCCGTTGAACTCTGTAAGAACGGACAAAATAGACCATATGCCGGAATGGATGAAAAACCGACAAAAATGTCAATGTTGCGGTCAAAAAACTTACACAAAATGTAAAAAATGTATGGTTTTTCTGTTACAACGACAAACGGAACTGTTTGTCAAATTTTCATGATAAATACTGAAACTATTGTGCGAGATACTACAAGCTCAAATTATTTCTTTATTTCATAGAAACCCATATATGTCATTAGTACTTTTGATTATAATTTGTTTGAATACATACGAACCCATATATGGTCTTAATTTTTTTTTCAGTTCCTGTAACCGTTTTTTTTTTTATTTCCTTTCTATAGTAAATCTTGTCTGTAAATAAAGGCTCAATAACCATAAAATATTTTTTTTATCAGTTCCTTCATAATTCATGCAGTAGAGGGTTAATAATTTAATACCATAAAAAATAGAAATGTATCGTTTCCTACATGGAAATATAAGTCTTTACATTACAAATAATAAAATATTTTAGGTTTTAATTAATTATTTTCATTATTATTTTTTGCCTTATATTAAATTGCTTAGTAGTTGTTTATTATTTGATATTTGAGTTTGTTGCAATTTGTAACAACGCCATCTATTTATACCTTAGCGAAACATAACTGCATCTGTTATAAAAACATAGTGAAACCGCTAGGTGGCGAGACAATAACTCGTGGGTTTTATGGTTACCACTTTTTAATTTAGTTATTTTTCTTTTATGTTTATTAAAAATATTAAAAGCTTATAAGGTATTTTTTTTACTACAATTCTTTCAATAATTAATCGAAAGGAACTTCGTTCCATCCGGGTGTCCCTTGAAACCCCTTTGGTGTTTTTTTAAGTAGTTTTTAAAGTAGGTTCAACCTCCTTGGTCCAGCTGCAGGTTGTATAGGTGTATCGTTATGATTTTTATTTTTTTCCTGTGCGTAATGTTTGTAATAAGAATTTTTTTTTCAGTTTTATAATCTTTGTATTATAGTATCAGAGTAGATAAAAAGTAATAGAGCTATGGTAGAAATTTTTAATCCAAATCGTAGTGACATAATATTTTCTTTAGACCAACCCATTCAAGCTGAATTATATAATACTGAATATTTAAATACTGAACCAATTAATGAACGTGAGAAGGAAGTCCTATCTCGTCTTCGAACTGATCATCTAAATGAAGAGGAAAGAATTAATCTAGAAATTATTTGCGGCCGTTACGCGGATGTATTTTACTTAGAGGGAAGCCACTAACCTATAGTAACACTATTAAAAATTCAATTAAAACCACATACGAAATACCAGTATATACTAAAAGTTATAGATACCCACCCAACCCATTCATACGTAGGGGAGAAGTTAGGGATCAAATCCAAAAATGCTCGATGAAGGCATTATAAGACCCTCTGACTCAGCTTGGAGCTCTCCAATATGGGTAATTCCTAAGAAAAGTGTCGCTTCAGGGAAAATTAAATAGCGCCTTGTCATAGATTTTCGGAAAGTTAACGAAAAAACCGTCGATGATAAATTTTCCGAATATATCTTATATTCTAGTGAATGTACGCGTGCTCACATTTCATAAATAAAATAATTAATTAATAGTGAAATTCATCTAAATTTGAGTCAAGTGTCAATTCTATTTTAATAAAGCTTATATTGCCTTACATATACAGTGAATATTTTACTCATACTTCGGCCTGAATTCTTTTGTAAATTACCATTGGGTTATATTGTCCCATTGGTCGGGAACTTGTTTTTGTATTTTCCCACCAGTCTTACGAAGCCGATGAATAATGTCCCATCGGACTTTTCAACAGCTTACAGTCTATCCTATAGATTAATTATATTAAAAGCTAGCAATGTAATACTTAGTTTTTAATTTTGTTATGTTGGCAACACTAAAGAAGTGTGTGCTTCCTTCCGCTATTATTAAACTCCATGTGAAATACCATACCGCTGTACTGTCGTTTTCTTTACGTTAATAAATAGCCATTATACAATCAACTATTGTTTTACTGAAATAACAACAGGTTATGGGCCCAGGCATATACTTGTCTAAAAAGTAAAACAATTAGAACTGTATTCGTCAAAATATCAAGACTACCGGCCGGCGTCAGTACGTGGCATCGTGTGTGGCGTGTTTGAGGTTAGGTGGGAAGGCAAGGAAAATACTTGTGAAGTGAAGCAAGGACGGACGGGACGAGCAGGCAATAAGTACAATGGCGGAAGAAAAAGTCCAGGGCATGTACATCAATCTCGAAGGAGCAACAAATTGGAATGTCTGGAAATTCCAAACCCTCGTGCTACTACGAAGTCAAGGTTTACTAGAATGGGTAACCGGGAGCTCTTTAAAACCTGAGGCGGCGGCTGACAAAATAGCGTGGGAAAGCAAAGACGCGAAGGCTCAATCATGGCTAGTTACAAGGATATCGCAAAATGCGATGGTACATATCATAACTTGTACTACGGCGGCGGAAATGTGGAGAAAATTAGCCAGCGTGTACGAACAAAAGACCGAAGCAAGTATCCACATCGTGCAACAACGGTTCTTTCAGTATAAATTCGAGGAAGGCACAGATATGTCTACATTCTTATCTAAAATCGAGGAGTTAAGGAATCAACTTAAACAAATGGGTGAAGATATTTCAGAGAAATTCATCATAACAAAGGTGTTAATGTCACTTCCTGATTGCTATAAACATTTTGTATCGGCATGGGAATCGGCACCTGATGAAAAACAAAAGTACGAGAATCTCGTAGCGAGGTTATTGATGGAAGAAGAACGAATCAACTGTAATGTTGTGCCTCAACAATCATCGGCTTTTGTTGTAAACAAAAACAGTAAGTGTTATAAGTGTAACAGACCAGGACATTTTCAAAGTAAGTGCATTCAAAGTAAAAATTCGGAAAATAACAATAAACCTATTAAAAAGTGTTATTTTTGCAAGAAGTTGGGACATATAAAAAGTGAGTGTTGGTTCAAGAGTAATCGAGAAAAGGACAGTCATAAAAGTAACGCGTTCATAGTCGTAAATTCAAGTGGACAGTTTCAAGAATCTCAGTGGCTAGTCGATTCTGGCGCAAGTCAACATATGTGTCGTGATCGTCATCAGTTTAAGACATTTTCTACCTTGACAGATAAATATGTAATTGTCGGCAATGGCAGTGAGATTTGTGCGCTCGGACGTGGTAAAATTGTATTGCAAGTTTACAACGAAATTGAATGGGTGGACACTACCATAGACCATGTACTCTACGTGCCGGAACTAAAATCAAACTTATTTTCTGTCAAATGCGCAACCGAGAGAGGTTATGTTGTGAAAATGAACAATAACTTGTGTAAATTCTACAAAGAAAATACTGTGTGTGCGGTCGCGAATCGTAGCGGAGATATGTATTTGATGGATGTGCGTTACAAGTGCGACATAGCAAATGCGGCTGAAGTAAAAACGGGACTTAAAGAGTGGCATGAAAGACTGGCTCACCAAAACATGAACTATGTGAAAATGGTACTTAAAAACAATAACATTGAAGTGAAAGACTCAGCCTTTAAGTGTGAGAGCTGTCTAGAGGGCAAAATTCATCGTTTGCCTTTCAGTGTCAGTGAAACCAAAACAACTAAACCGTGTGAAGTAATACATGCAGACACATGCGGGCCTATGGAGGTACCATCTGTAGGAGGTTCCAGATATTTTGTTATCCTGAAAGATGACTACTCCAACTTCAGATCAGTATATTTTGTTAAAGGAAAGGATGAAGTGAAGAAATGCATTAAAAACTTTATAATCAAAGCTGAAAATGTAACCAAAAATAAAGTACTTTACTTTAGAAGTGATAATGGGTTAGAGTTCATGAATAAAGACATCCAAATTCTATTCGAGAAACATGGAATCATACACCAGACCACGGTGCTATACACACCTGAACAGAATGGCAAGGCGGAGCGAGAAAACCGAACCCTAGTCGAAGCAGCACGTACAATGCTTTGTGGAGCAGGCTTACCTAAAAAGCTATGGGCGGAGGCGGTTAAGACAGCAGCTTATGTGTTAAACAGAAGTTATATTAATAAGACTGGAAAGACCCCTTATGAAACATGGACTAACAAACACTTTGACATAACAGATTTGAAATCTTTTGGAAATTCAGTGATTGTTCATATTCCAAAGGAGAAAAGAAGAAAATGGGACCCTAAAGGACAGAAAGGAATCATGATTGGATATGGTGAAGATGTAAAAGGGTTTAGAATATATTTCTCAGAAAAGAATAGTGTAGAAATAAAAAGAGATGTTGTATTTTTAGAAAAGAATATGGAACAGAGTGGGCAGTCAGTCATGTCTGAGACAACGGGAAAGGAAGAACAGTCTAGTGAAGAACATAAAGAGTATCCTAGTGAAAGTATACAGGAGGTAAAATCTGCTGAATGTAATAAGCAGTCTGGCAAATGTGAAGAAAACCATACTGAGTCCGATGTAAGTGACAGTAGTATGTATATACCATGTTACAGTGGAGAAGGATCCAGTAGTGATGGTGATGGAGAAGTACCACCATATCAAAGGAGTACCAGAGTAAGGAAACAAACCTCATTTTATAAGTGTCATCTTGTTTTCATGGAGGGAAATGAACCTAAGACTTACCAAGAAGCTATGCTACGAAATGATGCTACTAAATGGCAAGAAGCTGTACAAAATGAACTGGAAACTCTGAAGGAGAATAATACATGGACAATTTGTGAAGGACCAATAAATGGAAAGACTATAAGCAGTAAGTGGGTTTTTAAAATCAAAAATAGTAATAATAATATTCAATATAAAGCTAGATAAGTAGCAAGAGGTTTTGAACAGAGTGATATGTTAGATTTGTGTGACATATATGCACCAGTAGCTAAGTTGACAACTTTCAGGTTATTTGTATCTATAGCCACAAAGCTAAATTTACCTATATATCAAATGGATGTAACGGGTGCATTCTTATATGGACATATTGATGAGTTAGTGTACTTAGAGTTACCAGAAGGTGCTTATTGTGGTGATAAAAAGTTTGTAAAGTTAAACAAATCATTGTATGGTTTAAAGAAATCACCAAAATACTGGAATGATAAGTTTAATTCTGTAATTTTAAAACAAGGTTTTGTAAGATCTCAAAGTGACTCATGTTTGTACACAAAATTTAAAAATCAAGCTGTAACATATGTATTATTGTATGTTGATGATTTACTTATTTTTGGGAATGATAAAACACAAATATATAACCTTAAGTCAATGTTAAACAGCAAATTTAAAATGAAAGATTTAGGTTTAGTATCAAATTTTCTAGGTATATGTATAAAACAGGATTTAGAGAAAGGAATTACTGAGTTGTGTCAAAGAGAATATTTAGAAAAGATTTTACAAAAGTTTGAAATGTAAAATTGTAAAGAGATGTGTTACCCCTATGGACATTAATTTTAACACAAAAATATTGGATAATTGTAATGATTCTGTTATTGATAAGAATATTGAAAACAAGTGCAGAATGATTATTGGTAGTTTATCTTATGCTGTATTAGGAACAAGGCCTGATTTATGTGTGGCTGTGTCAATTTTAAGTAGATATCAAAACAATGCAAACAATGTGTTATTGATGGCTCTAAAGAGAGTATTAAGATATATTAAATGTACTATTAACTACAAGCTGGTATATAAATGTAATAGTGACTTGTTAGTAGGATATTGTGATGCAGATTGGGGTGGAGATTTGAAAGATAGAAGGTCGACGACTGGTTTTTGTTTTTATGTTTGCAAATTGTTTAATTTCATGGTGTTCTAAGAAACAAACCAGTGTTAGTTTTTCTTCTACCGAATCAGAATATATAGCAATTAGTATGGCTGCTAGCGAGGCTTGTTGGCTTATTAATTTTACTTAAAGATTTTAATATTGTAAGAGTGTGTCAAGCTACAATGTTTTGTGACAGTCAGAGTGCCATAATGGTTGCAAGTACTGATAGTGTTAAGAGATTAAAACACATAGACATTAGATTTCATTTTATTAAGGAATTAGTAAAGAAAAATAAATTAGTTCTCAAATATATAAAAACAGAAGAGAACATTGCTGATATGTTTACAAAAGCATTATGTAAAAATTTGTTGTTGAGATTTATCAATAAGTGCGGTTTGCATAAATTAGGTATAATATCGCACACCTAGATCTAAAGGGAGCTAATTCAAAAATCTCATTTTTTGACTTAAGCACACCAACGATTTCGCTATTTCCATACCTACCGGCCAATAAAACGGATTTAAAAATATCTTCATAACTTCGCGTTAGATGGCGCAGAATTCCCGTCTTGTTGAAAGAGCGAACCCCGCTACCCCCCGCCAAAACCGGTACATCGTTAGTTGCAACCAGCATTAGAAGCGGAGTGCACGCGTTTGTCGCGATCTAAGTCGAGATATTTTGAGTTGTACCCGTATTGTTCAAATTTGAGGAAATAATATTTCAAGTTGTCGCTATTTTTATGGTTAGTGGAAAGTAACTTAATAGAACATTTTGAATTAAACCTGTATAACTGGCGAGGTGAGTAAAGTGTTTACTTTTATTTCGAATTATTACCGTTTCGTTGAATTGTTTTTGAATTTATAGTTGACTCTCTTTTGCTTATTCATTTTTAATACTCTTATATTTCTTTAAAAAACAAACAAAATAGCATTTTATTACTATTGTCAATTGCAGTATTTTTATCTTAACAAACTTTAATTTATTTTATAGCTAAAACATTGCTTATTCTGTTTTTTATGTTTAATTTCGAGTTAGACCTTTTTAGATGAACATCGCTAAATTTAATTTCACTACATTACTAACAACATTAAAACTTTATATTTTTAGCTAATTAAATGGTCTGGAATTATAACTTACTAACTTATTTTACTAACTATACACATTTTCATTTCAGGAAAATAATGAAACGGGGACGGTTTTTAGTAAATATGGTAAAAGAATGGGATAAAGAAAACATAATTCCTTCTATCTTTCTTACTGAACATGCAACTGTGAATGATGACTTAAACATGTCAACAAATGATGAAAACTCAAATAAGGATAGTCAATCCGACTTGTCAGTGATTGATAATTCTCCGATCACATCTAATCAACAAAGGACGGATGCAGCGAATTATTATATTTCACCAATACGAAGTGATGAAAGTGATATTGATGACTCCGATGAGGATCCCAATTTCCAATTGGTTCACAAGAGTAAGATCCCATCTAAGTTTATACCTTCTACTAGTAGTAGCAGCTCGAATTCATCAAAATCTAATAGTTCATCGGAAACCGAAAATGATTGTGAGCGTGTAGTCGCTCAAATTAGTACGTTTGTTAATAATAATTCCTTAGAGCCAGAGATAGAAAAAAAAACCAAAAAAAGAGTACGTCAACCTAAGAAGTGGAAATCAAAAGTCGCAAAACAGCTAAGAAATTCTGGAAAAGCTTACCAGTCTATGTCAAAATCTAAAAAACAGGTGTCAGAAAGAAAAGTGGGACCACCTTGTGCAGATAAATGTCGGCTAAAATGCAAATATAAAATCAATGAAATGTCAAGACAACAGATTTTTGATGCATTTTGGGAACTCGGCAGCCTTGAAAGACAAAGAGAATTTGTGATAAGACACTCGCAACAAGTAAAGCCTAAATATCGATATTCAAGCACGCAGAACTTTAGATCTCTCAATAATGCATTTTATTTTGAGTTAAATTCTACCAAAATTAGAGTATGCAAGCCATTCTTTAAATCCACTCTTGACTTAAGCTATAAAGCAATACAAACAGCGCTTGCCAAAAAAACTGAATCGGGAGTTATTCAAGCTGATTTGAGAGGAAAACATGACAATCATCCAACTATTGACCCACAAATTAAACAGAGCGTTATAGATTTTATAAATCATATTCCAAGGATTGAATCTCATTATTTGAGAGCACAAACAACCAGAGAATTTATATCAAGCGATAAATCATTAGCCGATATCTACAGAGACTATAAACAACTCCGTGAAGGAGATGAATTACCTTTTGCCACTTCTTCGACATTCAATAGAATTTTCAATACAGAATTCAACATTTCTTTTTTTATACCAAAAAAAGATCAATGCGATCTATGTGAAAGGTACAAGAACTCAGATGAAGCAGAAAAGCGCAAGATATGTGAAGAATATGAACAACATCTGAAAGAAAAAATATTGGCAAGAGAAGAAAAACAGAATGACAAAAACAGTACAGAGGGCACCATTGTAGCAGTTTACGACTTACAAGCCGTATTGCAGTTTCCAAAGGGACAAATATCCTTATTCTTTTATAAATCTAGGATCAATTGCTTCAATTTCACTATCAGCGATTTAAGGGCAAAAGATGTCGTCTGCTATTTTTGGGATGAAACTGAAGGAAAGAGAGGTGCTAAAGAAATTGGCAGCTGCATACTCGAGTATATTAAATACCAAATAAATATCAACCATCCCAATAAAGAAATTGATTTAATTTTCTACTCGGACAATTGTGGGGGTCAACAAAAAAATAAGTTTTTGTTATCTACATATGCCTACGCTGTCAACAAGTTGAAAATTAGATCTATTACACACAAATTTTTAATACGTGGACATTCCCAAAATGAAGGGGATAATGTTCATAGTGTAATTGAGAAACAAATTAAAAGATATTTGCAATCTGGTCCAATCTACATACCAGAGCAATATAAAACTTTGATTGGCACGGCGAAAAAGAGTGGAAAACCTTACAAAGTTACAGAAATGACTCATACTAAGTTTTATGACGTAAAAGCGTTGCAAGAATCATGGGGCACTAATTTTAATATAGACGAGGAGAAAAATGAAATTAAATGGCATGACATAAAGGTTCTAAGGTTTAAGTCGAAAAAGAACATCCTGAAGCTTTTTTCTACAAAACTTCTTTTACTGAGGAACTTTATAGGAAAGCTTGTGTCCGAAATAGAGTTTTTCGCGCTAGGGGCGCTAGAACAGTCATAGAACCACCGGTCTTTTCAATTGGCTTAACACAGGCATACACTGCGAAAATTCCATTGTCGAGCGCAAAAAAAAAAGACATACGAGACTTAATTGATAAGAACGTGATACCAAAATCGTACTATGAGGTTTATTTTAAAGGCGTTCTAGGCGATAACTAACTGATTTATTATTATTACCTTTAAATTTATAATTTTAATTTTTTTATATTTTATAAGTTAGTACTTTAAAAGTAGGTATCACAATTAATAAACGATGATCTCAAAGTGCCATTGTATTTAAGTTTTATTCATTATAGTATTAAAGTAATTATTACTCTCCATACCTACTGGCTGACTGTATTAATATAAGCTAAATGTGATTTTTTTGAGCATAATAACTATTTTTTTATGGAACGGTAAATTTGTTTGAACATTGTGTTAAACTTTATAATTATGACGATCTTATTTTTTATACTTTTATAAAATAAAAATTAATAAAAAATTCATATTTGTTATACATCCAGTATTTAATTACCCAATATACCCTTACTGTTGGTCACTAATCGTTCTATGATTGGACTAATTATAATTAATATTAATACTATAACATTTAAAATTGATGTTGCTGCTTCAAAAGGGAGCCAACTAAACACCTAATTCATCAACACAGGTACAATTCAAAATAATGAAATAAATATATAAAGATAGTTAAGCTAAAGGGAGGTAATAAAGAAAAAACGATTTTGATCTCTAAAACTTGATTGAAATACAAAAATACTAATAGACTTCTCTTCTCGTTAAATACAAAATGCATAAATCTATACAGAAAAAAGCTACAGCACACACAGACAAAGAAATCAGTTTTTCGCGTTTCCTGAAAAAAGTGTTTTTTTGAGTTATTACCTGTTTAGATCTAGGTGTGCGATATGATAATTTAAGATAATAAAATGTAAGGGGGTATTACATTGAAGGGGGGTATAGATTAATTATATTAAAAGCTAGCAATGTAATACTTAGTTTTTAATTTTGTTATGTTGGCAACACTAAAGAAGTGTGTGCTTCCTTCCGCTATTATTAAACTCCATGTGAAATACCATACCGCTGTACTGTCGTTTTCTTTACGTTAATAAATAGCCATTATACAATCAACTATTGTTTTACTGAAATAACAACATATCCCTTTTCTAACGTGTACATAGTGTGACATAGAAGGCAACTAAAGTATATACACTAGGCTTGGTGTGGCATTTTTATTATAATAACTCATTAATGAACCGATTGTGCCATCAAACCTACTTCTAGACTTCCTAGATTGCAGTTATTGAATAAGAATGTTTTATTCAATAACTGCAACAAGATCTACAGCAATCATAATCGATTGGGTGGTGCAATGATTTTATTAGCAGGAGATTTTCGTCAAACATTGCCAGTGATTGTTTAAAGTCCTCCAAATTGTAGAAACATGTCAAAGTACTTTATTTAAGCAAGAAAATGCGTGTCGAGTTGCAAAATGACCAATCTGGAAACATATTCTCTAAACAACTCATTGACATTCGTAATGGCAAATTTCCTATAGACGTCTTTAACTTTCCTGAAAATTTTTGTCAGTTAAATCGATCAAGAGATGAGCTTATTCAGAAGGTGTTTCCAGATGTTTCTCAAAATTACAGAAACCATAATTGGTTGAGCGAACGAGCTATATTGGCTGCGAAAAACATAGATGTAAATGAATTAAATTTCAAAATTCAAGATCAAATTACAGGCGAATCGAAAATAAATATATATATCAGTTGATTTAGCTACTAACGAAGATGATGTAGTCAACTATCCACCGGAATTTTTAAACTCGCTGGATTTACCAGGATTGCCACCTCATAATCTTCAATTTAAGGTTGGATCGGTAGTTATAATGTTGCGAAATATCAACCAACCGCGTCTTTGCAACGGCACACGGTTATCGATACAAAAATTACTAAACAACGTGATAGAAGCAACTATACTGAAAGGAAAGTATAAAGGAGAAGATGTTTTCATACCGCGCATCCCAATGATTCCGAAAGATGTGCCATTTGAGTTTAAACGACTTTAGTTTCCAGTGCGGCTTGCTTTTGCTATGACCATAAACAAGTCCCAGGGGCAATCATTAAGGCTGACCGCACATTGGAGTCACGACAGTTTTAAGAGACTATTGCTATACAAAAAATATGAAGGTGCTCAAACTTCAAACAAAACGTCTCATAGACAAAATTGTCCAAATCGCACCACGACATGTCTGATTAACGTTTGTCGGCTTCCCTTTTTTATTTATGCGGGCACGCACATCAACGACAAAACAGTCTAGCGAGGTACCCCCTACTTTTTAGTTTAGTCCGAGCATTCAGAGAGTTAACACGTCGCGTCACATCATGTTTACAGACGAAAAACTCGTTGAAAAACTAATTGACGAGGTTTAAAAGATTGTACTTTTTAATAAAATGTGTAAAGAATATTCAGATGCAAATTTAAAAAAAGGAAATGGGACGAGGTAACAATGGAACTAGTCGGTATTGTGAGGTGGGGAGAAATGACGACTGAAGAAAAGACAAATGCATGTAAGTATACTCATAATTGCTTTTATTAAATTTATAATACCTATTCTCTATATTTTCTCATATTGCCACGTTAATGAACCTTGAGGTCTCACAAAATAACTATACAAATACTGTCTTATATCATTGCCAGATGACATAGCAGAGTTATTGCTGTTATAATCAGTCAGTGGACAATCGTAAAAGGTATCTGTGAACTCTATTCCGTCAAGAACACGAACGTAATTATGAAGAATATAACAAGCATTGATTATACTTTTACAAAAGTCTCTGTTAACGTCTAAAGGTCTATATAAAATGCGCCATTTAATAGCTAAGATGCCGAAAGTACATTCAACGAATCGGCAGGCTCTTGTGAGGCGGTAATTAAATACTTTCTTAAAATCACCATTACCTACAGATTGATGGAATAGCCATGGGAAGCCCCGTAGCACCAGCTTTAGCCAACATCTGGATGGAACATTTTGAAGAAAAAGCGTTGAACTCAGGACCTTTTCATATACGATTTTGGAAGAGATATGTTGATGACGTATTCTGCCTAATCAAAGGAACTAAGCAGGAAGTTGAACAATACCTCGATCATCTCAACTTTATTCACAATAAAATCCGCTTTACATGTGAAATAGAGAGTGAGCGATCATTAGCATTCTTAAATGTTAAGTTGAATGTGCGAGAAGATGGTTCTCTGGGACACACTGTGTATCGAAAACCGAGACACACAGATAGATACCTGAATGCCTCTTCGCACTATCGCCCGCGTCACTTACGATCTGTTATGACATCTCTGACGAATCGAGCCTATGAACTTTGTGATCCTGAACATTTGAATAGTGAACTCGCACACGTTTAAGAAGCACTAAAGAGAAACGGGTACAAAACAAGTAAAAGAGGTCTAGGTCGTCGCGGCACACGTACGAAACATCCAAAGGTTGAGCGCCAGCCAGCGTTCTTGCCTTATGTCAAAGGGATAACTGATAAATTTGGATCAGTTCTCAGAAAATTCTCCATTAAGACTTTATATGTTCCGTTCACCAAAATTGCAAAACATGTACGCACGCCAAAGGATGTAATACCATACCAAACACCAGGTGTTTACAAGATCGATTGCAGCTGCTGAAGTTCTTATATAGGCAAGACGAAACGCACCATTGCAGAGCGAGTAAAAGAACACATTGCAGCTGTTAAGAATCGCCAGACGACGAAATCAGCAATAGCGGCACATCTTATGACCACCAACACCAACCACTGGATTGAGCTCTATCAACCCAAAGTTTTATCCACCGGTCGCCAATATTACCGCAGAATGGTTCGCGAAGCGATTGAAATTAAAAAAACACAAGAATTTTAATCGTGAGGATGGATATAAACTGTCTACTGCATGGAATCCAGTTATAGGAAAGTTAAATAACCGCAATATTTCGTCAAGTCAACCCGAGGACAATGTTAGTGTCGTGTGTAGTGACTTTTATAAATATAATCCACAAGTGAGGTTACCTGAAAAAGATACCTCCGCTCGCAGTCGACGGCGCCGCACACCGCTAGTCTCCCCGTGACGACGGCTGGCGTAACCCATCCGAAACGTCGGGTAAAATATAAGGTAAATTTTGCGTTAAGCCCCGTATTATTTTAAATATTTTAATTATATAACGCGATAATTTAAAAACTTACACTCTTGTCGCGTGTCAACTTTATTATACTTCTCAATGTTGACGGCGCAATGAGATAGTCAAGTGAGAGGTCATAAAAACTTTGTTGTGCTGCTAAATATCTGTAACCATCATTTTTTTATTATTTCAGGTAAGGAAGCACAAAAGCGCTGGCTTAATCTACGGAATTGTTTTTCTAGAGAATTAAGAGTACAACGAGAGACCAAGTCGGGGCAGAACGCTAAGAAAAGACGAACCTATTTATACTTTGAACGGCTGATGTTTCTATTGCCTACCATAGACCCAAGGAAAATGCAAATAACATAAGTAGTGATGGCGAAGATGGTGAAGGGTACGATTCTTCAAATATCGAGCGAAAGCGCCCACCACGTCCTCCTAACAATAAGTCATTTGAACAATGTCTATTAAATGTCTTAGAGAAAAAATTAGATGTTGAACAGCATATGACAACAGTAAATGATGAAGATCACAACTTTGCGTTGTCGCTGGTACTTATGCTGCAACGACTTAGAGCGAGTACACATTAGGCGTTTTGAAACGCGCGCTTTGGTAACGCGCGTTTTGAGAACCAGTAATTCTCACTAGGTGTACACACGGAAGCGCGCGATTTTGATAAAGCGCGCGTCAACCGCGCGCTTTGAGATTTTCATTCAAACGCGCGTTGGGAGGGCGTCGAACGTAATTGTGTAGTACTGTGCAAGCTTTGATGATATTCTCCGCGAAAGTAATGTTTACATCTATCGGTCTATGAAATATTCGCCATTTATTACTCATTATACCGAACGTGCATTCGATATAGCGCCTTGCTCTTGATAATCTGTAATTAAAGGCTTTTTTTATGTGTGTGAGTTGTGTTCCTCCATACGGGCGCATCACATTCGACATCAATCCAAATGCTTCATCGCCGACGAAAACGTGAGGCAGTGGTGTTCTGTCAACATTTGATATGGGCTTCAGGTTAGGAATATTTAACTTATTATCCATCATCCGTTTAAAAAAATCAGAATGTTGAAAAATAGCAGAATCACTGGTTTTGCCGTAGGATCCGACATCAACGTATACAAAGCAATAATTTGCATCACAAACTGCTAGTAAGACTGATGAGAAGTAGGTTTTATAATTGAAAAATAGCGACCCTGTATGTTCTGGCTGTATTAGCTCAATATGTTTCCCATCAATTGCACCAATACAATTTGGGAAGTTAGCGTATTTTCTAAAACCTTCTTCTACTTCTTTCCACTTTTCTGTTGTCATTTCAGGCATGGATGTACATTTCAACTTGCTCCATAGTATATTACAAACTTGTTCCACTATTTTTATAATTGTTGATTTTCCAAGACGGTATCCATAATGCAAATCAGCGAAGGAGCAGCCTGTGGCCAAGTATCTGTCAAAATAATAATAATTATTATTTAATTTTAGGTTCTACACTTATGAAAAAATGGAAAAGCATTCGGGACAATTTTATGAGGGAGTCTAAGAGGCAGAAAAAGCTTCCATCTGGATCTGGATCTTCCAAACATACGCCATATGTGTATTACAGAAAACTACAATTTCTTGCGAATTCTACAGCAAATAACGACACAGAGAGCAATTACCAATCTTCTGAACCAACCGGTTCAGGTGTAGATAATACAGATAATGCAGACTTGATGCCACCTCCTAAAGATAATATTGAAAGCACAAGAAAAAAACAAAAAATGAATGCTGTAGATAAACAAATAGTTGATATGTTACAGAAAAGTTTAAACGCGAAAGAACAAAATGAAATGGGGCGACTAACTAAAGAAGACGATGATAAATTATTCTGTTTATCATTATACAGTGAATTGAAAAAAGTACCCGAGAATCAACGCCTGACAACAAAGATTGAATTGCTTAATGTCATTAAAGAAGCTCAGAATTATCATCAATCATTACCAATACAAACTAATCAACAACAATACATGTATTCTACGCCGACATATTCAGGATATACCACTGCTAGACCGCCAACACGGCAGTGGTCTACGACACCACCACCGCCGCCGTCATCGTGGTCGCCTTCACCTACAGGCTCCAGCCAAGACTCAGACACCTTAAATCTATTTGAATAAATAATCTTACCTCAACGTTATCACGAGTTTTTCTTCCGGGGAAATTGATTCCCTTAAAATTGTGGAATCACCAGTAATATCAGCTTTTATAACATGGAGTAAGTCATCAAAGGATTTAATGGACATTCTAAAATAATTAAAAAACTTAGGTTCATACTGTCTTAATTTAGGATACAATGTTACAAACATTCCATGCGTCAGTCTATCTCGTAGTATTGGGTGCACCCAAAATTCTCTTTGTCTCTGCCGTCGTCTTCTATAGCGACGGTATAGAAGCCACACACAAGCAATCACTTCGACGTCCATTTCCGAACTGAGCCGACTTATGGACGCCCTACTACGCCCGTAAAACGCCGTGCTAAGAACGCTGTATGTACGCTACCAACGCGCGCCTAACGCAACGCCGAGCGCCGAATGTGTACTCGCTCTTAGTGTTTATGACAAAATAGATGTAAAAATGCAAATTTTAAATATATTTAAAGAAAAATGTGCCCCTCAACCCAAATTGCACAAAGTACATATAATAAACCAACTAACAATACCTCCAAAGACGATGACCAATCTGTGGCGTGGGCCACCGCCAGCGATCTCGCCCGGCCCTTCTCAGACAGAACAATGTGCCTCAACAATGTACCTCAAGACAGAACAATATACCTCAAGACCATTTGCAGAATTCATCTCCAGCACATGTATATTCACCTCGCCTTTGCCTAAAGCTATTACTCTAACTACTTTGCAGATAATTTTTGCAGTAAAGTAAACTAGTTTACAAACAATTTTGGTTGAAGACTCGTACTTTTGTTAAAATGTTGATTTTTCGTTTTTTTTACTGTTAATTATCTGTGTTACTAATTAAAAATTAAAAGAGTAATGTAAAACTGATTAAACATACTACCTACTTTTAATAACTTAGTTTTACTTACCTCAACGTCACTGCTAGTCGCTCAGGTGCAGGTATAGCTTTACGAAAATTTGAGTTTTGATATGTAATATAAGACTCCATCAATTTCAGTAAATTATCAAAACTTAACACGTTCATACGGAAATATTTAAAAAAGTTTTGGGGGTGTTGTCTTAGTTTACTATACAGCGTATAAAATTTTCCTTTTATTACTCTTTCAATATACGAGGTGTGATCAATAAATACGGTGAACGAATTTTTATACCGGCAATAGCTGATGCTACAGCCATATGTTGTAATTTGTTAAGTAGCGTGACCCGCTGACACAGACAGGGACAAGTTGTATCACGTTTGAACATGTCAGTCAGCTGTCAGAGCCGCTAGAGTGAGGTTGTGTTTATCGTGTCTGTCGCGCAACATGGATTTCGAACAACGCATCCGGACTTTATGGCAAAAATTGTGACTGGAGATGAGAGTTGGGTCTATGGCTATGACCCAGAGACCAAAATGCAGAGTTCCCAATGGAAAACCAGTTCATCTCCTCGCCCTAAAAAGGCACGTCAGTCAAAATCAAACATCAAGGTCATGCTCATTGTTTTCTTCGATAGTGAGGGCATAGTGCGATCAGAGTTCGTTCCAAGAGGAACAACTGTAAACTCGGAATTTTATAAGGGCGTACTGCAACGCTTGCGAAACGACATACGAAGAAAGCGGCCAGAAAAATGGGCCAATGGCTTCCTTCTTCACCACGACAATGCGCCGTGTCACTCCTCGCTTCTCATTCGTGAGTTTTTGGCAGAAAAAAATGTTCCTGTCTGTCCACATCCGCCATACTCACCGGATTTAGCACCGTGCGACTTCTGGTTCTTCCCAAAAATTAAAAGTGTGCTTAAAGGAAAACGTTTTGATACCATTGCTGACATTGAAAGAGCTACGACCGAGCAGCTGAAAGCCCTTCCAAAAGATGCCTTCCAGAAATGCATCCAGTCATGGAGTCAACGTTGGAATAAGTGCATTGCTAGCCAAGGAGAGTACTTTGAAGGAGATTAAATCAGATTCTATGTAAGCGTGATACTTTTTATAATATAACATTATTCACCGTATTTATTGATCACACCAGGTATATGGGATACACCCGTCGTTTTGGTGGTACACGTGTAACTAGGATGCTTAATACAACAGTATCGATGAAGTCCATTTTGACACTGAACAAGAATTGACACAGACGTGAGCCCCGGCTTCGTCGCTTTATAGCGTAGTAGACAAAACAATTTCGTTTGAGGTGTGCGACGCGTCGTAGACAAAACAGCCTCGTTTTGGTTTTAAGGTAGACTTGTCTATGTGAGGAAAGTCTGTCTTAAAACTGTCGTGACTCCAATGTGCGGTCAGCCTGAGTGTTTGTAGTATTAATCTGGAAAACCCATGTTTCACACATGGTCAATTGTATGTTGCCTGTACCCGTGTTGGAAAACCATCAGATTTGTTTGTCTATGCGACAGGTAATCAAACAAAAAACATTGTATATCAAAAAGCGCTACAATGAAAATAAAACTGATTTTTGTTAATAATTATGATTCACAGGATTAACAATAAAGCGATTACTCACTTTTATGTGCTTATATCCGTTTTATTTAATTCGTTTTTTATTAACAACGGCCTATCACCAGGGTGACGGTTATGTTCAGGATAATTTTTTGCTCCGACTATAAAATAGGTAGGAACAAAAAACTGCCACATTACAAATTTTTTTGACAGGACGAAGTCTGTCGGGTCTGCTAGTGTAATTAATAAAATTTTAAAAGGTACAGATGTCTTCAGGTTAGGAAATAAAGACTTGCCTTGTATACAATGTAAGGTATGAGGTAAAGAAAAAAAATAAAATATATAACAATAAACTGTTTTTTATCATGTTCTAATTCTACAATAGCTTAAAATAAAATCAAAAAAAGGACCTGTGTATAAAGGTAATCAGGCTTGAAAGTTTCAGACCCACGCTTAATTCAGTACAAATAATTTAAAATGGCTAGCTGTCATAATCAATACATAACTTTGATGTTTCTATTGCGGTTTTTTTTAGTATGGAACATTTCCGCCTGAGTGTTTATGTAGTTTTGTGGATGGCACGTATATATTTATACAAGAGCTCGAAATTATTTTTTCAAAGGAACGGTTATAGCTCGCATAAATACTAAAACTTAATTAAGCCATTTACGCTTGTGTGTGGAGTGGGATACATTTTAGACTTATTGGGGTCTTACGATGCAACAACATCTGATGCATTAATAATGCAACAGATTTTAAAAAACCACAGTGGCTCTATGGAAAAGGCTATCTATCATTCATTTTTTTTTTCATTAATAATTGACGCTAACAAAACACGACAAGTAACATTGTGCAGATGGGTCGTGGAGACAATAAACGGCGAATTCAAACGCGATTTTAGACACAATGTTTAATCGCACTTTATCTTTTACCATAACGGATTTTAATATAGCGGTAGCCTTGATCAATTGTTGCCAAGAGCCGTACGAGGACGTACGTTTTGTTGTTTTATTTTATTTAGATCCCTTTCATTCCACGAACTTTTGGACCTCCCCTCGAACATGTTATAACGTATGTAAACTAGTTGATATGGAGCAAGACCTATTGAAACGCACACGTGACCCTTTGGTTAGTTTAAACCAGTCATGTCAAAAATACGGCCCGCGGGCCGTGAATTTATTGTGTATTTGTTGTATTTGAACATGCGCGTGCGATATCCAAAATTGTTGTCGAGGTCCATAATTATTACGATTTTGACATAATGTCACAATAACTTAGAGTTAATATTGAGTGCAGAGTTTTTCAGTCTAAATGGGAAATGCATATTTTTTCATAAAATGGAAAGGTGTGTTTGATTTGCAATCAAACAATTGCTGTTTTAAAGGAGTATAACTTGAAGAGACACTATGATACGAATCCTAAATCAATCAAAATTCGAATGTTTTACTGAAAAAATAATAATGAATAGTTTGTCCTCTTTAACCCTTAATTAGGCGCATGGGGTCAGGACCACTAAAACTTAAAAAAAAAATTACAGTGTTAAGAGCGCGTTCACTCTCTGTCTAGCTTCCTCACTCCCGGCGGGGTATGCAAAATAGTCGCGTCCAGAACATCAACGCGTGTGCACGTATCACTGCTCTCTAGATCACTGACCCCATGCGACAAGTTAGGTAACATTTTTTGACGAAGGTAAGTTTTCACTTTTGTGTTTTCTTTTAGTTTATATTATTATATTGTTTATTATTTTTCTTTGTATGCGTGTATTATTATACTGGGTAATTCTTTTCATGTATTTTTAAGTTTATTTGGATCCCTTTTTCTTTTTAAGTTTTTTTACGGATTTAAAATGTCTAACGAAATACAAGTATTGCAATGGCTAGACTCTAGCCGCTAGAGGAAGTGTCCGATGAAGAGCAAGATGTTGCTGGTTCGGATTCGGAAGACGAAATGGTAAACGATACCGCTATTGACAGTGCACATGATTTCGAAAGCGAAATTAAAGTTATTTATAAAATTAAGGAAAAGTTTGGAAGAGATTGTGATGCACTTCCTACTGACGAAACGGAAATGAATGCATTTTTGGGCTTACTTATTATGACTTGAATTTCATTGATTTATGGGCACAAGATAGATCAGGCGTAGATATGTTTTGGCTGTTTATGTCTTATTAACGTTTTCTATTTTTTTTTTTTGAGATGCCTGCGGTTTGACAATACGTCAGATCGAGAGGAGAGACTAAAAATTGATAATATGGCAGCGATAAGATATTTGTGCCACATTTTAGAGTAAGTTTTTAGCTGCATATTGCCCCGGCGAAAATGTGACTGTAGATGAACAGTTGATTGGATTTCGTGGTCGCTTTAGAGGGAAGGTTTACATGTGTAATAAACCAAACAAGTACGGTAGGGAACGACGCATGTGCTGTCAAATAGACGTGTTTCCAGTTGCTCCTCAAATTTAATTTCAAAACTGTTTATAATCTTTGTTTTAATTAGTTTTTTTGTGACACAAAATAACTCTATGGTGATAAAAACTCATTAAAGTTATATAAACTCGTAAAGGTGACAAAACATTATAAAACATAATATAAATCGTTTAGTGAATAAGTTTGTGAGGTGCAGTGTCATTATCGTGTCAATGAACTAGTTGATCGGACATTGAACTTATCATAAATGAATGTTTGCTAACAATATATAAGACAATTTAAGCTCAGCTGTCAGGAAGCATAGTGGTGTAGTTGGAATAGTGACTAGTCCACAACAGTACTGTCATTATTACACCGTAATTCAAACCTCAGCCTAGCAACTTGCTTATTTATCTTTTTTGTTTTTTATTATTATTTTTTTGGCAATTGTTTGCTAATTCAACCTATTTATGATTTACAACAAATAAAAAAAAATAAAGAATATAATATTTAGAACCAAAGAAAATATATGGAAAGAAATAATACAAATTAAATTACCGGGACATCGAGCGTCATCAGTATAAACACCAACTAAGACGATTAAATTAATAGGGGATTAAATAATATAACAATAATAATAGACATAAAGAAATAAGTTCCACAAACATGTCTCAAAACAGCGGTTCGTTAAGGGGACGTTAAGGGGACCCAGAGCATCTGACGCTCCTGCCGCCCCGGCTGCTACAAAGAAATACGAGCCCACCATAAGAAGGAAGGTATTGACCAAGAAGATCCAGGAGGAAACGACAATGGAGGCGAGTGACTGACTCCTCGATCAATCCACCAAGTAGATCCAGCCGCGTATCACTCAGCGAACCATGTGGAACCTTGGCATCACTCTCCTCATCTGCGACCCGCTTATTCCTTGAAGCCAAAGAACAAATGGAGCAGTCGGGGAACACCAAAACATCCATCAAAGAAAAGGTTCTTGAAAACCTAGCCGGGCTATATGAAATAATCCTGAGACTCAACGAGTCACGACAGACGCTTCAACTTCAACTGGAACGCACAAAGAACCACTCCAACGCACAACTCCTATTTAGGGAAAAGCAGCACGCGGAGCAGGTGAAGTCAATCACTAATGACCTGAAAGAAAAAAAGGTCAAATCGGAAATACGGGAAATACTATCCGAGGTTAAATCAGTACGTCAAATTATAACATTTGACGTGCTCGACCTATTATCCAAGGGTGGTGTCAAACAGCAGGTTGACCAAGCCGCTACCATCAACAGGCAGTTACAAGAAACCGGTAACAGACTCGCCAACATCGTGGAGGAGACGCATAGGAAGGTCAGTCACGCTGAGGCAGCCGCAGGCCCAAAGGACAAGCCACCAAAACACCAACCTAACTTCTCCATAATAGTGTCATCTGATGAAACCAAGGACACCAGTGAGGATGTCCTGGCGAAGGTTAGAGGGGCAGCTGACGCTCGCCAAAGCTGTATTGTAGTAGATAAGATCCGTAAAGCCCGCATCCAGAAGATTGTCATTAGCTGTTCCTCCAAGGAAAACCTGGAGAAGATCAAGAACAAGCTGACCAGCTACCCCAAATTGAAAATCGACGAGGCCAGAAACCGTGACCCCCTTGTCTTAGTTAAAAACCTTCTGGCGTATAATACTGACGAAGACACAGTATCATCCATCAAGAACCAAAACGACCACTTGTTGGGAGATTTACCTCTCGAGGACCTGAGAGTCGAGGTCAAGTATAGGAGGAAGACACGCAAACCTCACGAATGCCACGCCATACTGCAGGTCTCACCACCACTCTGGCAGAAACTTACTGCCCGTGGGAAGTGTGGCGGATGGGAGAACGCCCAACATGTACAAACTGCCACCAAGCAAAGATGGAGAGGGTGGACCACTCAGCATTCAATGAGGACTGCCCTATAAAGAAGAGATGGGACATTATAGCCAGATCTACGGTCTCATATTGTTAAAGGCACCCTGGGGGCTATCACTGTGCTGCAGGCAAACCTGCAAAGGAAGAAACTAGCCACTATGGAGCTTATTAGAGAGGCGGAGAAAAGGAAGGTGGATATCTCGATAGTTAAGGAACCCTACGTTGGAACAGGCGGAGAGATGTCCAACTACCCCGATACCAGAATCATACAAACCCCGAAACGAAGCGAGGAACCTGTCAAATCCGCAATCATAGTCCACAATCGCCACCTCGTAATCCACAATGACCCTACCACCCAGACCGAAAACGTCACTCACGTGAATATACGTACCAACCACTGAAACCTTACCTGGATTGCATCAACAGGATCCTACTAGCAAACAAATTCACAAATTGCATCCTGGCGGGTGACGTAAACGCTTGGAGCCCATGGTTGGGCAGTAAAAAGGAGAACCATCGAGGGGCGGAACTCGCGGACTACCTCCACGAACAGAACTTACATATCCTCAACGTGGGAGAGGACCCCACTTTTGAGATATTCAGGAATGGGAAATCGTACACGAGTAGGGTCGACATAACAACCTGCACCGAAGACCTGATATCCAGGATTGCGGAGTGGAAAGTCGAAACCGATATACAGCAGGACCTCTTTAATCCGAACCCCCTCTAGTCCGAACACCTCTGTAATCCGAACCCCCGACCCGAGTCCGCGCTGTCTCGCTCTCGCCCGCCAGTTACTTTCCGAACGTCGAGTAGGTATTACGCGTATTTGATTTTGTTATCCGTACGCCATTTTGTGTAGCTATTGTGTCGCTCGTGCATTTTGTGTGTTATTTGACTGTTATTTGTGCTTTTGCATCATGGCTTCGACGTCAAAGAAAAGGAAACACGTTACCCTGACTATTTCCCAGAAATGCGAGATTTTGGATCAACTTAAAGAAGGTATTTCTTTTAGCTTTCTTGCTCAAAAATATAATGTGGGCAAATCTACCATTTTCGATATTAAAAAGAAGGAAGAACAAATACGATCTTATGTTGTGAAAACTGAAAAGGGTCCAGGTGCTCGAAAGACGTTGAAAACACCCGAAAATCCACAACTCGAAGATGCATTATTTACGTGGTTTATAGAACAACGTCGAAAAAATGTTCCCTTGTCAGGTGATATTTTAATGGAGAAGGCGAAATACTTTCATGGAAGGCTTGGGCGCGGAGAGTTTTCTGCTAGTAAAGGTTGGTTGGAAAAATTTAAAAAGAGACACGGTATACGGCAATTAAAAATGACCGGCGAGAAAATATCAAATAACGAAGACGCCGTTAAACCATTTCAGGTTAAATTTATGGATATTATCAAGGAGAAAGATTTATGTGCAGACCAAATCTATAATGCGGATGAGTCTGGCTTGTATTGGAAAACAATACCAGATAAAACGCTGGCTTCTGAATTAGAACGTACAGCCCCAGGTTCTAAAATTTCTAAAGAAAGAATAACATTTATGCCTTGTGCGAATGCTTCTGGGACGCACAAACTGCCTTTGTTGGTCATTGGCAAAGCACAAAAACCACGTGCTTTTGCTTCTGTACGAAAACTACCCGTACAGTACATGGGGCAAAAGAATGCATGGGTGACGAGATCTATATTTCTGGAGTGGCTTAAAACATACTTTATCCCTGAAGTAAAAAAATACTTAAGTAAAAAGAATCTGCCACTGAAAGCGCTATTGCTTCTCGATAACGCACCAGCACATCCGATTGATGAAGACCTGCAATCCATTGATGAAGATTTTACAGTTTTATATATGCCTCCTAATTGCACAGCTCTTATCCAGCCAATGGACCAAAACGTTATCCAAAATATAAAGGTGAATTACAAGAAAAAACTTTTACTGCAAGTTTTTGCTCAGCAAGAATTGGAATCTGAATGTACTGTATCTGATGTCCTTAAGAAGACCACCATGAAAGATGCTGTTTTCTTACTGGCTGAAAGCTGGCATCACTTGAATGCGGACCTAATAAAAAAATCTTGGTCTCCCTTGTGGCCTCAATCACACATCGAAGAACATACAGGCGAAGACTTTGAATCCGAAGATGACATTCCTTTAGCATTTTTCGTTGATAGAGGCTACTCTGAGGCTGAAATTAATAACTTCTTACTAAGCAATGATGACCTAAATGAAACTGAACCTCTTACTGACGATGAAATTATACGGCAAGTAACACAGGAATGTGATGGTGAAAATGAAGAGATTTCACACGCTAAACCCGTGGCAAGCGTTTCCCATTCAAGCGCCATGTCTGCCTTAAATACATGTCTTGAATGGGCTGATCAAGTGGATATTCCTTTGCCAGAAAAAATGCTTTTACGTAAATTACGAGACAAAGCTTTTTATTTGTCATTAAACACCACACGACAAACCAAAATACTGGATTTCTTTAAAAATGTTGAATAAAATATGTAACGTTTATAGATGAATACAAATATTGTATTATGTATGTATCTATTATGTAGTTTTATTCACAAAAAATACCCTTATCATCTATACCCCTATAATCCGAACGCTCCACCAATCCGAACGGGGGCTAAATTTTCAGAGTTCGGATTAAAGAGGTCCTACTGTAACCAGCTCGGACCACAACACGCTGACGTACAGGATTGAATTGGAAAAAATACTAAAAGAAACGAACACCACAACACGTAAATTCAACACTGGAAAAGCAGAATGGATCAAATTTCGGGCCATCATTAGGGAATTCATAAATAAACCTGACTTCATGAATATTCTCAAAATAGAGAACATAGAGGGGCTTGAACGGGTACACGTAGGGTGTGGTCAGTGGTGACGGCGTGTGAGGCCGCAATCCCGAAAGGAGAGGGGATGTTTTCCATGGTGGAGCGAGAAAATGGAAGAATTGAAGCGTGACATGAAAAGGAAAAGGAGACGCATTAAAAATGCAGCACAAAAAAGAAAGAAGTTTGTAATTAAAGAATACCTCGTCAGCAAGACATTATATGAAGAAGAAGCGAGAATGGCCTAAACTAGGAGTTGGAAGGAGTTCTGCACAAAACAGGAGCGTGAGTCTATGTGGGACTCCATATACCGGGTACTCAAGACGACGGCTAAAAGGCACGCGGATCAACCATTGGTCAAGGATGGGAGAGCTCTGTCACTAAAGGAATCCGCTCAACTCCTGGTGGGTACCTTTTTTCCTGACGACCTTGAGGTGGAGGACTCAGCAGAACACCAAGCTACCAGAATCAGAGCCGGTGAAGACCCTCAGCCTGGAACAATAGACCCAATCTTCACCCTAACGGAGCTAGAAAGCGCTGCAAATTCCTTCAGTTCCAAGAAAGCTCCAGGTTTAGATGAACTTACAGCCGACATATGCAGGGAGGCCATTTGCACAAATCCCACAACCTTTCTAATAGTCCTCAATAAATGCTTAAAGTTCTCTCATTTCCCTAAACAATGGAAGATAGCGTCAGTGATGGTGCTGCCGAAGCATGGCAAGGATGATTACACAAACCCGAAGTCCTACAGACCTATAGGCTCCTTCCCATCTTTGGGAAGATTTAAGAAAAATTGCTGGTGCAGCGCTTAAGATGGTATATTCTTCCACGTCTAAATGCTAGACAGTACGGTTTCATACCGCAGAGGAGTACGGAAGACGCCCTCTATGATCTTGTCAATCATATAAGGTATAGAAGAAGAGCTAAAGAAATCACCTTAGTAGTATCTTTAGACATAGAGGGCGCCTTCGACAGCGTCTGGTGGCCTGCGATCAAGTGCCAACTGAGCGAAAGAAGATGTCCCCAGAACCTCCGGAAGCTCGTAGACTCGTATCTCCAGGACCGATTCGTGCAGCTGTCTTACGGTGGTGAAACAGCAAGCAAGGTGACCAACAAAGGATGCGTCCAAGGGTCGATCGGCGGACCTCTGTTCTGGAACGTTATTCTAGACCCGCTTCTCAACAAGCTCGACGACCTCGGCATCTACTCACAAGCTTTTGCCGACGACGTGGTCCTCGTGTTTTCCGGCCACAAGTCACTCAAGATCCAAGCTGAGGCGAACAAAGTGCTCCGGGAAGTCAAAAAACGGGGTGAGGATAATAAGCTGCGGTTCGCCCCCCACAATACTAAGGCGATGGTGATCACCAAGAAATTGAAGTACGACGATCCACTAATACACATGGGAGGGGACCAAATCCAGCTGGTAACAGAAATAAAAATCTTGGGGGTTACCATCGACTCGAAGCTTTCGTTCAAGAAGCACGTCTCGCAGGTCTCGAAGAAGGCTATCAATATCTATAAACACCTCGCGCGGGCGGCAAAGGCACAATGGGGACTCAACCCGGATATGGTGAGGACTATATACGTGGCGGTGGTTGAACCCACGATTGTATACGGGGCGGGAGTTTAGGCCAGCGAAACCGAAAAGGTCGGAGTGGCAAAACAGCTGAGAGCAATCCAAAGGGGGTTCGTCCAAAAGGTCTGCAAGGCGCACCGAACAGTATCCCTGCACGCATCACTAACCCTAGCAGGCCTTCTTCCATTGGAACTCAGGGTCAGGGAGCAGGCGTCCCTGTACGAGATAAAGAGAGGAAGCCCACTGGAACAAGCAACGGATGACTACAGCCTTGAAAAACGCGTAAGCTTCTTGAAGTTAGATCACCCTGCCCATAGAATAAAAGTGGAATACACCTGCCTCGACACAATCAACACGGACATTGAAGAACATCTATACGGACGGAAGCAAGATCGGTGGAATAGTGGGAGCAGCGCTCTCAATCTGGGCGAAGGGAGAAGAGATCAGCTTCAGGAAGTTGCGTTTGGCGGACCATTGCTCAATCTTTCAGGCGGAACTCCTGGCACTGGCGGTGGCCACCGAAGTCGTGAAGAACAGGAAGTGGATGAAGACGGCGATTTTAAGTGACTCTAGATCGTCACTGGAGGCCTTGAACAGCGAGCCTCTCACTCATCCACTAGCCTACGAAGTAATTAAAAATATAAAAGAGATCCGACAAGAAGGGAAGGAGCTAAAATTTTTTTGGGTCAAGGCACACGTGGGCGTGGTGGGTAATGAAAGAGCGGACCATCTAGCCAAGGAGGCGGCGCTAAAAAGTAAACAGAGAGCGTATTACGACAGATTCCCAATTTCATACGCCAAGAGGGCGTTGAGAGATGGGACTGTGGAAAAGTGGCAGCAGCAGTATACAAACGGTGAAACAGCTGGAGTAACCAAGCTCTTCATGCCGGACGTGAGAGCAGCGTACAAGATAGCCAGAAACCTCAAACTCAACACTCTCACCATCCAAATCTTGATGGGCCACGGAGGGTTCTCGAGCTATCTCCACAGGTTTAAACTTAAAGATAGCCCAGCATGCAAGTGTGACCCTCATAAAAAGGAAAACATAATCCATCTTCTAACAGAATGCCATAGGTTTGGCGTAAAAAGATACAACGTGGAGATAGAACTCGGACACAAAATAGAGCAGGTAACTCTACACCACCCATTGGAAAATCCAGCAACAAGATACAAATTCATCACCTACTGCGAAGAGATTGGGAAAATAATAACAAATGAAAACAAGACAAAATAGAATAACATAGAAAAAATATAAAAATGTATGATAATAATAACAAAATATAATTGTGATAATAATAGTATTTACAAAAAAAAAAAAAAACAAAAAAAAACAACAAAAAACATACAAAAAAAAATATATTAAAAATTATAATAAACAAAAAAAATAAGAAATAACATATATACCCGAACACAGACTTCGAGACAAGTCGAAGGCAAAAAGAGTGAAAAGATAAAATAAAAAAATAAAAAAAAACAAGTATGGTATAAAAGACCAAGCCATGGTGGACTTGAAAACATATTATTTGTAAAAGTTTGAAGTTTATTCTGAAAAACAGCCAGACGGAGAATATCAGGTATCTAATTCTCCAGATGAGATTGTATAACGTCTAGTTGAACCAATAAAACGTAGTAGTCGAAACATAATAACCGACAATTGGTACACAAGCACAAAACTTGTTAAAAAAATATAAATTGACTGTTGTTGGTACACTTAATAAAAGAAAACCTGACATTTCAACTGAATCTTTGCCAAACAAAAATAGACCACTATATAGTTCACTTTTCGGATTTCATAATCAAATGACTATAGTCTCATATGTTCCTAAGCCAAAGAAAGCTGTTGTTTTACTTTCCACCATGCACGAAATCATTACTTATTACAACAGTACCAAAGGTGGTGTGGATTGTAATGAACAATTACAATGTCGGAAGAAGAACAAAACGATGACCACTGGCTTTATTTTTTCATCTTCCAAACGTATCTGGCATCAACGCATTTGTCATACACAAAGCAAATACTGATAATAGTATCAATCATACAAGACGCAATTTATTGAAGAAATTAGCAGCTGCACTTGAAAACGTCGCGTACAACTACGTGCTGTACCAACTACAACAAAGAAACGGCTTCGTGAAGTTTATGACGTGGACGAGACGGTCTATCAATTGGCGGCTAAGCGCGGGCGCTATTCGTCATGTCCTTTCTAGGACGACAAAAAAATGACAACAAAATGCTTCAAGTGTCGTAAATTTATTTGTCAGTAACACTCTGTTCTGCATCCGACGCAGTAAACCCGCGTCGGATGCAGAACAGAAGAATTCGCTGATGAGACTCATTAACAATTATTTTTAAGTTGATTTAAGTTGATTAGTTTAAAGACAAAATATTTTTTTAATATTTTTTTTATTCAGTATACCATTCCAGTAATGATTTTATTTCTTAAAGTTAAGTTTATTAAAAAACTTTATTAATTACTATAAAATACATTAAGGTTTTTTTTATTTGACACTCCTTCCATATTGTTTTTTTTGGGGTTACTCAAGACCCCATGCGCCTAATTTGGTGATTTTTTAATGCGCCTAATTACCGGTAAAAAATATAAACTTCAAGGTCAACAATCGATGTTTACTAAAGCTAATACTGAGAGTGAAAATGCCCTGAAAACAAGTTTTATTATTGCATTAGAAATCACGAAGAGACCAAACCTTTCACTAATGGTGATTTTATTAAAGAGTGTTGTTGAAAGTTTTCGATGTTTCAATTCCATTTCAAAAGTCAATAATTTAAAATATTTCACTGGCAAGAAATACGGTTACTTCAATAATTTATCTCAAAATTTGAAAAATTAAGGGATTTACAAACTTTTCACTGGCTGTTGACGAGAGCACTGATACTGTTGATACAGCTCAACTTGCTGTTTTTATACGAGGTATTAACAGTAACTTTGAAATTACTGAAGAACTATTACAGTGCATTCCATTGACAGGTACTGCAACAGCAAATGATATTTATTCTGCAATTGAGCATTTGATAGCAGAATGTGAACTCGACTGAAATATACTTAGCAGCACAACTACAGATGGCGCTCCTGCCATGGCTGCAAACATTCGGGGGCGTTGTAGCTAAATTATAAATGAAAACAAGGGAATTTTGTGGTATATCACTGTATAATTCATCAGGAATCATTGGCATCAAAAAATAAATCAAAAATAGTAAATTTTATAAGGAGCAGAGGACTAAATCACCGACAGTTCAAGCAGTTTTTACAAGATTTGGACGAAAAGTTTTCTGATGTCCCTAATTTCACCGAAGTTTGTTGGCTCAGTCGAGAAAGTAGTTTTAGAACGATTTTTTGCATTACGTGATAGGGTCACGTAACGCAAAAAGCTTCGAGATTTTATGTTAGAAAACCCAATTCATTATGACAATGACTGCTGGGTTTAATGCGTTTTTTTTGGTAGATATGAATACACTTGACTGATCAGAATGTAAAGTTACTGGGTAAAAATCTGAATGTCACCCAAATGTATTCATGTATTCAAGCCTTCGAAACAAAGTTGAGGCTGTGGGAAAATCAGGTAAAAAATCGAACTTTGGATCATTTCCCTCATTTAAAATCCACACAGTGAAACAAAAAAAAAATGGGTCAATATTCTCAACTTCTCCAAAATCTGATCACAGAATTCAACAATCGCTTTTAAGACTTCCACAAAATGAATGAAATAGAATTCCCAATATGCAACAATCTATTCAATATTGACTCTTCATAGGCACCAGTTAATTGCAAATGGAGTTGATAATCATCGTTGAACGATGTCGTGAGTAGATTGTTGGAACAACTTCCAGCTATAAAATTATATTTTCAATTGGTAGTACTTACAGATCGTCTTCTTTGTGCCCAAAGCATTTTAATGAAAGCCATGGAACCGACAACCGAATTTTACTTGGAATTCCTACGATTTGCTTTATCAACATTGAATATCACAGTTTTGAATAAAGAAATGCAGGCAGAAAAAACATAAAAGCCTTTGATGTTTGCCGCCTCACTGGCGGCGCAACAAAGGATTATTTCTTCTCAACTGTTCTACACTAGACGATTCTAGATCATTCCTTCATTTTGCCTATATAAACGGGTGGATGGCCCGAACTTAAGTTCATTTCTATTTGAGCTACCAAGGTGATAACTTCGACAAACGGTATCCTAGCGAACTGCTAGTGCCGTCAATTTGCTTTGTGACTTTGTGTGCATCTTGAGTGCCTACTAATTATATTTTGTATACGAAAATAATGTCTGGTGGAAAGAAACGAAAAGTAGATGCAGAGGGTCCCAATTTCAAGACAAATGGACTGAAGAATTCTTTTTTATCTTGCACAATGGTAAGCCTATTTGTTTCTGTGTAATAAATCCATTTCAGTGATGAAAGAATTCAATATAAAGAGGCAATACTCAACTAAGCATCCTACGCTGCACTCACTGACAGGACAAATAAGAAAAGACAAAATACAGAAGCTTACTGCAAATTTGGAAAAGCAGCAGCAAATGTTTGATAAACAAAGAACACAACTTGATAATGTTGTGAAAGCTAGTTTTATAGTTAGTTCAAAATTGGCAAAGTCATTAAAACCATTTGCCGAAGGAGAATTTATCAAGTAGTGTATGTTAGAAGTTTGCAGTGTTTTGTGTCCTGAAAATAAAAATAAATTTGAAAAAATTAGTTTGTCAAGATGAACTGTTGTCCGACGTATAGAAATGATGGCTAATGATATCAAAACAACATTCACTAACCGTATGGCTGGTTTTGAATCATTTTCCATAGCATTAGACGAGAGCACCGATTTGTCGGACACAGCTCAACTCGCTATATTTATTCGAGGTGCTGATAAAGAGTTTACTGTTACTGAGGAATTTCTTGCTTTATGCCGCTAAAAGGTACCACTACAGGAGAGAACATTTTTAATGAAGTTCAAAAGATATTCACAAGTTTTGGCTTGCCATGGTCAAAATTAGTTGGAGTATGCACAGATGGTACACCTTCTATGGTCGGCTTACGTAAAGGTTTCATCGAAATTTTGAATGAAAAAGCAACTGAACTAAATGTGCAAAAAGATGATTTGATAGTCCTTCATTGTATTATCCACCAACAGAACTTATGTTCTAAGTCCATTCGACTCCAGAATGTTATGAATGTGGTAGTAAAAACCATCAATTTTATTCGATCCCGAGGCCTTAATCATCGTCAGTTCAAGGCGTTTTGGGATGAAATATCAGCCGAATATAACGACGTACCATATTATTGTGAAGTCAGATGGCTAAGCAAAGGGAAAATGCTGAAACGGTTTTACGAGCTTATAAATGAGATAAAAGACTTTATGCAAATAAAAAATAAACCACTATCTGAATTGAGTGACCCAAAATGGATATGTGACTTAGCATTTCTGGTCGACCTTACTGGCTATTTGAATGATTTAAATTTGAAACTTCAAAAACAAGGACAGTTAGTTAATGATTTGTACAGCCATTTGAAAGCGTTTCAGAATAATATCCGCTTGTAGGAGGCACATATGCTGTCTGGTAACAGTTACCATTTTCCCACACTCTCTGCATATGAGAATATTGCTCATGCTCAATATTTGAGATTTGATAATGAATTAGCGATTTCAAAAACATGGATGACTGTTTTAATTTATTTGCTACTCCAACAAAAAGTAATGTACAAAATGCTCCAATACACTTGCAAATGGAGTTGATCGAGATTCAAGAAAACTCACTCCTAAAATCTAAATTTGAAGACGTGGAGTTGTGCGATTTCTATAAAAAATACCTCGAAGAAGACCATTTTCCGCAACTTAAAAAATTCGCAAGAAGATTGATTTGTGCGTTTGGCAGTACTTATAAATGCGAACATTTCTTTTCAATGATGAAAGTTAATAAATCAAAACATCGTACAAGGCTGACTGGCAATAATTTGAAAAATTCTTTACGTCTTTGTATCAGTGGAATTAATCCAAACATCGATGGATTAGTTTCCCAAATTCAAGCTCAAGTGTCTCATTGATTTCGGTGTTGCTATTTAACTTTCGTAGTTTGTAACAATTCCGAATTTAACGATTTAATTATAATGTTGTACCAATTTTTTTCATTTCATTTTGTTATTTTAATAAATTGATATTATAATAATATTGTCGTATTATTTCATGTCTGATATATAGATATTTGCAATAGTGCAAAAAATTATGAACACTATTTGACAACACTACTTTAAAATGAACTACTTTTGAACGCGGCCCGCGAATGTATTTGCACACTAAAGTTTGGACCACAACTTGTCAAAGGTTGCCCATACATGCTCTAAAGTGTTTACAGATGTTGAAACCACAAGTGATATTAGGTCATGATTTGAACAAAAAACAGTTAACTTAAATTTCTGATTTATTATATTTGTTGTAACTGTGTAGATTATAAACCAAACAATTAATGTAGGCCATATTAGTTCGGGGGGCGAACGCCGGGAACCTCCTCGTGATGCTCCCTGGGCCTACCCGCGGGGAGAAAGGGGGGAAAGGCTCGGGCCTCTTTCCATCGGCCTTCGTTGGTGGAAAGTTGGCCTGGGCGTCGAGGGTGAGAGGGCGCAGGCCCTCTTTGCCGAGGCTAGCCGCGGGATCGCTCCTGGTACTTCTCTGATTAGCAGAGTGGACTGTGGAGTGGTCCCGCGGCTGTATGGGGGAGTGCGCGGCGGTCTCTTTCTTGCTGAGGGAGATGCCGTCTTAAGTGGGCTTTAGTGCGGCCCGGCGAGTGGCTCGCGGTTTGACCAGAGCCGCTGAGCCCGCTGGGTCGTATCGAGAGTCTGCTCTCCTAGAGGGCCTGACCGGTGGTCTCCTCTCGGGGAGACTACTGCGGTGGGGCTGGACACGGTCGATGATGGTCGAGTAGGGTTTTACACCTGATTTCCTGAGACCGAGTCCGGCCAGAAGGGGGTCTCGGTCCCCTTCAGAGGCAGCAGGTTTGGGTGGGGGGAAGGGTATCCCTCCACAATCTTTCAAACCTGCGAAAAAGGATGGGTGCTCCTCATTGCGGGGTGCCCTCTCCGTGGATCACGTCGGAGCATCGCGGTGAGTGCGAAAGCGATCCCGTTATGTCCCATTATGACGGCGGCGGCAACCGTCAGGTTTAGTGAGTACGAGTCTCACATAACCACCTCCATCATCCCCTGGATGGAGGTGTGTATCCATGAGGATTCCTGACGTTAAATAACACTACGTTATTAGTTTTCAAACAAAATAAAAGGAATAATACGCCATGCCGAATCATGTAGCTTTGCCTCCACCGCCGATGCCGGCTTCAACGTCTACGTCTATAATTTCTGGAATATCCAATTTTGAAAAACTCAGCGGCATATCTAATTATGCTTAATGGAAATTCTTAATGCGGATGTATTTGATACATGAAGACCTGTGGAATTGCACCGATGACGAGGCGGGTGTTCCTTGCCTGTGCTGATGATGATGCCCGCAACCAACAGCGTGCACTTGCAAAAATATGTCTAATGGTGCAGCCGTCGTCTTTTTCTCATGTACGAAATGCATGCAGTGATTTTGAGGCATGGAATAAACTCAAAACGGCCTATGAAGATAGAGGGCCGTGTAGACGATTAGTACTTTTACGTACAATGTTTGGATTTAAGTTGGAACAATTTAATGATATGGGAACATATCTTCTAAGGATCACGGTCCCACGGACGTAGATCAACAACTACGAGATGATGATGATTTTCTGTCGGTTTTGATATTAAGCGGTTTGCCACCAGACTACAACCCGCTTTTAATGGCATTGAAAAATTCGAACATTAAATTGTGTGTGTAAACATTAAAGTGAAGAGTAAATTATTACAAGAAAAAATACGTAGATATTTTAACAAGAATTAAGAAAGTGCAATGTTATCAAACCGGAATGCAAAACGTGTAAATAGAAGTTCTAACAAAAACAAGTGTTATATTTCTAAAAAACCGAATCACTATTCCAAAAACTGTCCAAATAAAACCAAAAAAGTGAAAAATGTGAAAAAGTCTGGAATGGAACATTATTAACTGCATTATCAGCAGATATAAATTCAAATGCGTGATATGTGGACTCAGGTGCGACGTTTCATATGACTAACAATAAACATTTACTAAATGATGATGACTATGATGTTGTGGACACACCGCGATTGATCTGCGTAGCCAATAAAGAAAAAATGTATAGTGAGGGACACGGGGAAGTGCATTTCTTGTTAAAAGAACAGACTCAAACTATAAAATTTTGTGAGGTTATTTACGTTCCGGGATTGTCAAAAATCCTTATTTATGTTGGAAAAATAGCTTATAAGGGAATTGAAATGCATTTTAGTGTTCAAAAATGCAACATTTATTGCAATCTTACCATGGTAAGATTGCAGTTGCCAGTGCTACAATGGTCAATGGTGTCTATCAGCTGGACATGGAATGTCAGCAGCTGACTAGTGAACGCGAGCTGGCTTAAAATTACTCTGTGAATGAGAGCAGACCAAACATCCAGCCAACAGATGGAGAATGCCTGGAGATTGGGAATTTGTGTGAGGTGAAGTCATCACAACAGTTATGGCACCGTAGGCTTGGCCATCTAAACAGGCGAAGTATGGATCTACTTAAAAGAGGTATGGCTATCGGAATTGATTATACACCTAGTAGTTAAACTCCTTTTGTGGCTTGCATCGAGGGTAAGCAGAAGAGATTACCATTCCCTAAGCAATCTTATAACAGAGCTACCGTGAAACTAGGGCTTAAACATTCTGACTGTAACGTAACGAGCGAACCGAGGTGGCCCATCAGCGTCAGCTAGGGTCAGAGCACGAGTTGGATATAGGTTTCTGCCGGTAAAACGATGGGTTCTCAAATGTTATGTACGAATGGCCTGAACAACAACAAGTACTTACAGTTTGGGGGCTTACAGCTATTCAGACCAGACGCCCGACGATCTTCAATGTCTTATTCTCAAAGTTCAGGGGGTAGGTGGCACGTGGTGGCACCGTCAATTATGATAATGCTGGATACCTATACACTTACGTTCACCGATCACAATAACTCCTCGGCCAAAGAGGACGTTAAATTACACTGGGAAACACAAATCTTCAAAGAAATTAAATGTTTTGCAGGTTTTGCAACAGACGATTGAATTGTTCGCGCGATAACGCGATCACCATTTTCGAATGAATTGTCCGCCAATCACCCGATACTGTATGCTCTGTTCGAGCCTTGCTATTGGTCAGACTAGCGAACACTGACCTATGTGGGCCAATGTCAGTTTCCTCATTTAGTGGTGCTGAATATCTATTGACATTTATAGATGATCTTACTAGGATGACTTTTGGTTATTTCATTAAGAATCAAGATAAAGTATTGTCAGCATTTAAGGTTTTCGAAAACTTTGTGGAAAATGAAACCAATTTGAAATAAAGGTGCTAAGAACCAACAATGGTCGTGAATATGTAAATAAACAATACCAGATTTCAAGAGCATGAAGAGTATGGCATCAAGCGTCAGATGACTATTCCGTAGTCCCCACAGCAGAATGGTGAGGCAAAACGGGCCAATCGCACAATTATGGAGGCAGGGCGATGCATGCTACAAGAAGCTGGAATGGACCGGAGGTTTTGGGCGAAGGCATTATATGCAGCAATATATATTAAAGATCACCAAGTAAGGCAGTTCGAGGCATGACTCCAGAAGAAAAATGGTCAGGTAACAAAGTTAATTTATCTAATTTAAAAGTATTTGGCTGTGTCGCCTAAGCTTTGATTCCCTATGAAAAACGCAAGAAACTAGATGTGGATGTTTGTAATGAATCAAAGGGATATAGGTTAATTGATCCAGAAAATCCCTCTAAATGTGTCAAATCTAGAGATGTGCAATTTTTAGAAGAAAAAATGTACAAAAGTTTGAAAACAAATCAGGGTAATTTCACTTTTACTGACTGTCAGATGAATCCTAATAATGTTGTGGATGATACAAGCACAACTAAAATAATAGAACCAGTTCACCTACTGTAATATATGTTTGGAATTATTCTGATTCTGGCTCTAATTCTAGCTATGTCGATGATACCAATGATGTAACATTTGTTTCCGGACATGACTGAGTTTCTGGAAAGTGATTCAGAACATGAAGAAATTATATCCATGGTGGTTGCCATGACAACTGCAGAAAGTGCCTGTGTAGAACCGCAGACAATAGATGAGGCGCTGTCGGGACCTGACAAGGAACACTGGAGGAATGCTATGAACGCCTTGTTGCCAAAGGTTTTACTCAAGAATATGGGATTGACTATAAGGAAACTTACTCACCTGTGGTACGTTACTCTACTATTCGTACACTTATCGCCCTAGCCGCAAATTTGGACTTGCATATTGACCACATGGGTGTTAAAACAGCCTTCCTAAATGGAGAACTACAAGAGACTGTTTACATGGAACAACCTCAAAGTTACATAATAAAGGGCAAAGAAAAATATGTATTTAAACTGAACAAAGCAATATATGGCTTGAAACAGGCTTCGAAGGCCTGGTATGATAAAGTTGATAAAGTTCTGCCAATTCTTCAGTTTAAGAAAACTCTTAGTGAGCCTTGTGTGTATATAAAATCAGATTCAAATAGTAATCTTACTATTTTAGCCCTATATGTTGATAACATTTTGATTTTTAGTAAGGATACAGATGAAAAGAAACTATTAAAAGCGGAACTGATGAAAAAATTTGAAATGAAAGACCTTGGCCGAGCTAAATATATATTGGGAATGAGTTTAAATTCAGAAGAGAAAAAAAATTACTCTCGATCAAAATACTTACGTACTTACGTACTGGAACAATTTGATATGGTTAACTGTAAGCCAGTGAGTATATTTTTAGAATGAGGAATAAAATTTGAAAAAAGAAAACAAACTTATCCTGATTAGAAGATTAGTGTATAGAAGCCGATGTACATACTACAGGATGTATTATGTACATAGCGATATGTACCAGACCTGATATTGCACATGCAGCAAGTTTGTTCAGCCAGTTTAATAACTGTCATACTGAAACTCAATGGAAAGCAGCCAAGCGAATCTTACGATATCTAAAAGGGACTAAGGACTTTAAGATTGGCCAACGTTCATACTACGTTGAATACACCGGTTCTCGTCCGATCACCGAAGTTAAGCAACGTGGGGCGAGGTCAGTACTTGGATGGATGACCGCCTGGGAACACCTCGTGATGTTGGCTTTTTGAACCTTTAGTTTTTTCCGGCGGGGTCGTGGTTGAAGGGCTAGCCGTACCCACGACTCCGCCAATAAGGCGAGGAAGGGGCGCCGCGGGGTTTTTAGTGGGTACCCCGTTTTCGGGAGTGCCACACACGCCCCTCGCTTCCCCGGCGAGGGGTACGGTGCGTAAAGCATTTTCCCCGCGGAAACAAAAAAAAAAAAAAGGACTTTAAGATTGCATATGATAAATCCCTTATATCCTTCTCTGGCTATGTGGATACTGATTGGGCATCGAATCAGCTAGATCGGCGCTCTTACACTGGTTATGTATTTAAAATTAGTAACTCAGCTGTTGGGATAGTCGTAAGCAATGAAGTGTTGCATTATCGAGTACCGCCCCGTTAGTCTAGTGGTTAACGCAGACACCTAACGTGCCACGGCGCAATGGGGCTCGGGTTCGATTCCCAGCAGAGAAAGCCATGTCTGTGATGAGCATATATGTCTGTGTTTCTAGGTTTGGCCGTTTATTAAATATATTCTCAGTATTTATATGTGTATTTTTATATATAATACGTATCGTTGTCTAACACCCTTAACACAAGCAAATAATTTGCTTAGTGAGAGGTTAGTTCAATGTGTGCAATTTGTTCTGTTGTTGTTGTTGTTGTTGTTGTTGTTGAGTACATAGTCTGATCACATGGCTTGTGTATCGGAACAGAAGAGGCTAAATTCATTAAAAGTTTTCTGTATCAATGTTTAGGTAAAAACTTTTTAGTGACATTGTTTAATGATAGTCAGTCAACACAGAAAATTTGTAATAGTCAAATTAATCATAGCCGTAGCAAAACATATAGATATCAAGCATCTTTATGTAAGACAAATTGTAAAATATAAAATCATTAAATTAGAGTATTTCAGTCCTGAAAATATGCCAGCTGATGTTCTGACAAAATGTTTGAGTAAAGACAAACATCTTAAATGAATTTCTCATCTTGGTTTACAGATTGTTTAGTTTAAGGGCAGGTGTATAATAGTGTATAATAACCAAACAATTAGTGTAGGCCATATTAGTTCCACTATTGTGCCGCTTGTTGGCGCAACTTGATACATGTCAGTCTGACCTTCTGTCTGTGTCGTATTGTCATTACTTTTTGCTACGTTGATTATAACCTGTTCACATTAAATCTAATTTTATAATTTCAATTCTGTGTTATTTTTTCAGAACCCATCAAAATTATTTCCCAAGTATTTGTCCAGAAAATATAACGGAATTGGATACAGAATGGCAAACTCTTCGCAAGACCAGTTTTAATTTTGACGAGACTAAGACGCCTAGTGTAGATAAAGTTTGGTGGCATGTTTCCAAATTAAAAAAAGGCGATGGTACTACAATGTTTCCCCTATTATCGATTTTAACCAAGAAGCTTCTATGTTTGCCGCACACCACTAATGTCATGAAAACGAAATTAAGAAATAAACTTTCTACAACAATAATAAAAGATATCTTGCACACAAAGTCAGAAATTAAAAATTGTTTCGAGTTCAATGCGTGAAATAACCATTTAAAAAAAAAAAAAAAAAATATGTACGATTTCAACATAGATAAGGATAAAACGGAAAATCAAGATTTACAAATTGAAAATGATATAGTAGCTAATAATAATATGTTTCAGATTTGACGTTTAATTTGATTTAAAAGTTTTATAATTATATGATTTAAATTCCCTCCCTATAATGTATGCCATTTATTTGCTACCATTAAATAATACAAAATAATAAAAAGATAAGATTTTAATTTGATATTTACAAGCATATTTGCAGTTTTGCTCTTTGCTGGGGTTGGCAATACTGTCTGTACATGATTCTATACGACCTTTATCTGCCACCTCCATATCCTATCACTGAGATTGATGGACATTTGACTATATCGGACTCGAAGAGTATGACGGAAAACAATTTACTCCCTTACTGACACGCAAAAAATAAAAAAATAAAACAAAACACCCGAGACGAGACAAGGCAAACCAGTATAAATACTATTTAAGGTGTCGGTGGCCGCTTTATCTCAACGATTAATTATATCGTATTTACGCTAGTCTGTTAACAGATATAAAATCTGTTTGATGCTAAATACACCCGTTCGACCTTTATGGTACCTTTATAACAGAATGTACACAAGATAAACAAAATGGCCATTTAGCCTTAATTTATTGTAAATACTCACCGTTATTGAAGACTTCGCTTGGGGTTGGACCGTGCACAATATATTCTAGATGCAAAGCTCTGTCCTTGACGTGTCCTCGGGGTATCTTGTTCTATCTTGTATTTCAATTTGAAGACGCGGTATTATCTTGTTGCAATTGGTCTCCTCTTGAAGTAATAAATAATTAAAACTGCTTCGAGCACTGTCGGCGTAATTGTTCGATGAGTGAACAAGTATTGATCCCAGTGCTTATAGCATCGGGGAATTTATCAAAATCGAATCTAAAATACGCCGACTGAACATAGCGTGAATCTGAATAAAATCATTGTTTTGTTCTTAGATTTTATTTCATACTAAATGACGCCAAACACAAAGAAATGATGACATTAAATTAAAACAATAATAAGAGCTTCCAAGGCTACTCAGACATTCAATACATAATGACTTTTATTTTACACAATAACATTTTATTAAACAAATAGTTCTCGTAAAAAAACATTACATACAAAGATATGTGTGATAGAGGCAAAAATATACAATTAATTTAAAATAATTTATTTTATTTAATAAATGATATTGCCATTTTCAAGAAATTACACTCTTTTATCGAAATTCCTTAACACAAATTTATAGACAATTTGAATAAAATACCTATAATGATTATATGTATTTTCGTATAAAGTATAAAAAAATGTCTTTACCCAATACATTTTTCATATATAGATTATATTCACAAGGCATTTTCAAGTTGAAAAAAGATGGAGAATTTGATAAAAAAAAGACATTTTTCCGATGCAATAACGAAACATCATAGATACATTCTGTTTCACACCCCAATTATTAAAGAAATAATTTGACTAGGTATGAGAAATTGTATTGTCATAAATATAATAATCAGTGTCTAAAAAAATAAGAACTCATTAAAATAAAAATATATATAACTATATAAATTTCCCTATAAATAAACTTGAAAATACACTAATCTTTTATTTTAAATTTATCTGTGTTTTTATGTTACTGCCCAAGTGTTATCTGTATAAGGAATGCGAACCCACTAATTACTTAGTTACTAAGGTTTATATGGATGTGGCGTTTGAGTATTTTTATCAAGGTTCTAGTATTGTAACACCCTGTATATAACTTTTTGCATTAAAAAGTTTCGTTACATAATATTTAAAATCGTATCTAATATTTAGTTAAAATTTTGTCAATCAAATAATATACATTCATATATACATATATATAAATATAAAATTTCTTTCGAGATCAAAGGTAACGCCACAATCCTTAACAAAAGATACATATGTATAATATGGCGATAAAATGTCTTTTAACTAACGAAGCAGTCTATATGAATATCACTTAATCAAGATATGGCGACTAAAAACTACCCTACAGTGCTACTTTCACGAAAAAATAAAAATACCTCAGTAAAATGTATAACATAACTATTACTAGAGGGAAGCAGTACAAAATACAAATACCAAGTATGTATTGTTAGATAATTGCTCTCAATAAAAAAAATCTTCAGGATTATTTTTTTTATAATACCTTCTTCTATGGTCAAAATTATAAAATTGAATAAATCGGGAATCCTTACATGAAATATAAATCCCAAATCTAATTTATTATCAAAATAATGTTCAATATATACTATATGGAACTCGAAATATTTCAAAATAATTTAACCAAGTTCCAAAAACTACAAACGTAAATTTATATAAGAGTAAATAATTAAATTATCTGGATAAATCATAGTCAATTCAAGGATTAAAACAATAATTGACTACTTATTGACGTATTATTTCGAAATAATGTAATAGTTGTTCGAAATAATGTAATAATGGGCCTCCCAACCAACATTATGTGGGTAGTTGTAATTTTTCGTGAAGAGTATGTATATTAAAATAATTACAACCATCGCACCCTTCCTACGATATGTTCAACCTTAACGTATTTTTAGATGTGATACATTATTATATTGTAATAATTAAAAACTGATATAAAATAGACATTTATTTAGATTTTGTCATACCAAAATGTTTTATCATATTTTTTTTGCCAACTATACACAAATCAGAAGTATAATCAGCAAAAAAACTTTTACATAAATATATACCGTTTTAGTTTGATAGAATCGTTGATCATTGGGAGATAATTAAACTAAAATAAAATGTTTTTCAATGCAAGTTTGGTCCAGCAATGTTTATTACAAATAATTTCTCTCCTTTCATTTCTTGTTGGCCGTTCCCATGGCAACCTAGCACGCAGTACCTCAAACCCTCACCAAACCATCTCTATTAAATTTATATCTAACTAGAAAAAGAGGGTAGTTGGAACTATTACCTCGACTGAAAAAGCGTTTTTGAATTATTTTACAAGATGCCTATATATATGGCCAGATCTATTAAAAGTTAAACATTAAATGTTTTAATGGATTTAATTTTAGAAACCATTTATTTCTTACATTTTGGTATATTAAAATAGTGTATACATATTTAAAAATAATACCAACTTTAACTATAAAAAAATGAATATAGCTAAATCAAATGACAATTTTAGATTAATATTTCAATTAAAAATCACAACACGGTAATTTATTTACGTATTTAAGTCCACTACTTTAACGCGATTATTGTATCTTAAATTAAATAACTTTAAGATATCGAATTATTTTAAGTATTTACAATCTCAGCTGCCAATAGTATTTTAACCTTTATTACTTCGTAGTTAAAATCCTTAATAATTTGTCGTTAGATCTGAGTCTTGATTTTGAACCGTTTTCGAAGTAATTTTAGTGCAAATTAATAATTTAAAATCTTTATTTGACTAGACAATTTAAAATTTAATTGTGATGTTGACTATTTCAGTTCTCAAATAACTTCATAATACACTGTATTTAGTGTTTTAATTCCCCATTTTTATTTGTTTCAGTCATTTACAGACACGAAAAATCTAAGAGATCACAAAAGGTATAAAGATGGCACTCGTGTCTTAATAAAGATAGTTACCATACACTAACAATAGTAGATTGTAAAAGATCAACTTAGCGAGCATAGGCAGGGTAGACTAAACATCATAGATTTGATTTCTGTTCATGACGACTTTTTTTACTGTAAATATGATTAAGATATTTTTTTAATCTTTACTTGGAAGTATTAATTTTCTATTATTTAGAAAGTAATGAGTTTTAGTAATTGAGTTGACCATTATTTTAGTAATTATGGTGGGAAAAAAAATAAAAGTTTTTATTGCCATAACAAAATCTGTTCAGTCATATCTCTTTGGTGTTTGCATTATTGGCAAGAATTCTAAATGTTCAATATTTTATTTTTAATACACTAATATAAAATTAGGAATGTTGTTTATGACATATAAAAGAAATATTCTTTTATGCAAGATTGTAGTAATTATAATAAATGACTAATGTCATATCATCTTCGCTCTCATTCATACACTCCATTATTATTCTTGACTTGACACAGAAAAATGTTTCAACCAGTGTAACCCAAAATTGTAAAGTAGGTTGATATATTTTTTTTTGTTCCTGTCTGGCAACAAAAGATCTTACTTGGCCTGTTCATATTTTACACAGGTATTAGACATTATTTTGCATTATAACATGTAGATGTTGGAAATTTTGGTAACCTAAGCTTTTATATTCTTTTCATGTTTACTTTCGTCTGTATCTAGTCGACTGTCCATACACTTCATCTCACTCATACAATAAGTCTCATTTGCTCAGTTGGAGAATATATGGTAAGATGCGTTAATTAGCCCTATTAAAACATATATTTACATATTCATAGCAGTCATATCCGTAGAACAGTCCGTTATATCACAATCATATCAACTTACCAATGCGTAAAGACCAAGAACATTGAAATTCGCTTCTGTCCCACACGCAGAGATGTAACACAGACCACAGCACAACATAGCACTATAACTTAGCAACATACAACTACAAAGTCCGCACTCGTAGCACAGATCACTATGCGCACTGTAGATCACGTAGCACTAGGACTCGTAGCACCTACCGCAGTCGTAGAGCGAATGCCGTAGCTGCAACAGCGAACACGGCGCACAGTACGGCGCTGGGGGCGGGGCCCAGGCCGGGAGCACCGCGCATACCAGCGCCCGCCAAGTACGACACTGACAGGATGAGACCGTGCGCCGTGCATCTGGAACATAAATGTACTTCTATGTCTTATATCATGGCTTCCCTTAGTGACCAATTATATTAAATACTAGCTGTGCCTGCGACTTCGTACGCGTAGATTTCGATTTTGATAAAACGTACTCTTTTTACTTACCAATGTGTGTAAAAACTATAAACCTTCAAACTGGTAAGTAGCAATGGTACGACAAAGAGATTAATAACTTCTTTATTTGTAAACCGATTGTTAAAAAAAAAACAAAATATAAAGTGAATTCCATGACACTATTTTTCTGAAAACTGCATCCACATCGATTAATCCGTTTCAGAGATTAGCGTACACAAACGTACAGCCATACAGACAAAATGAAAAGACATTATTTTGGGTTCTCTTGCTTATATAAAGGTCCCCCTGTATACATTCTTGAAAATATATTTTTTCGTGTTGTGTGCCGAACTAAAAGACAAACAGATAAACAGACAAACATTTTAAAAATGCTGGAAATGGATTATGTTAGTTTTCACTTCACATCCTGGTATATTGTTTTAATTATTTTCAATGTACAAATACTACTCCTCTACAGATTTATTACATGTATAGATTTGCATGGTACCTATTACGTGATTGACATAAATTGACGTAACTTTTTTATTTCTTAAACAATTTAGATAAAATAAACACTAAATGTTAAGTGGAGACCGTGATAATATATTCCTGAAAATCGCATTCAAATTGGTTAAGCCGTTTCTGATATTAGCGTGCACAAACATACAGACATACAGACAAACAGACAAAGTGAAAAATCATTGTTTTGGATTCTCTTGCTCTTATAAACGATATTTGATGATGATATAATGACTATAATATGATGTTTTTTTTTTAATATTTTCCATGTACAGAAATGGATCAGTGACAATTTTATTATATGTATAGATTAATTATTATTCAAAAAGCTTAAAAAAAATAGGATTTCTATTAGAACAAAACATTCATATTTAACCCAGTCTGGAATATCTTATGGCACATAAGGAACTTTATTTTTGTTATAATTAATTTGTTTACAATTTTCTTATACACTTTTGAAATGAAATAAATGCGACAATATCTCACCTTAAATTAGAAGGATATGTGTCGAGTATCTTGACACCAACACTGAAGAATATAATAGTGGAGAGTAACCCATAGAGAGCTTCAATTATGTACAGTGTTGTCTCGTGCGGAGCCACAAACAGCGTTGGAGAGAGCAGTAATAGCAGGGAACAGATGATTGCTGAAACAGTAATGTTTAAAGTGATTATAGCCTTAACTTTTAATTCCTTCTGTGTATGTGCGGGGTATCTGTGCGTGGCGCGGGATGCGAGGGGAGACGCGGCGGCTAGCGCGGTGTGTGCGGCGGGTCTGTGGGTGTGTGTGGGTGTATACTCACCGTGTGCGGGGTATCTGTGCGTGGCGCGGGATGAGAGGGGAGACGCGGCGGTTAGCGCGGTGTGTGTGGCGGGTCTGTGGGCGTGTGTGGGTGTATACTCACCGTGTGCGGGGTATCTGTGCGTGACGCGGGATGAGAAGGGAGACGCGGCGGTTAGCACGGTGTGTGCGGCGGTTAGCGCGGTGTGTGCGGCGGTTAGCGCGGTGTGTGCGGCGGGCCTGTGGGTGTGTGTGGGTGTATACTCACCGTGTGCGGGGTATCTGTGCGTGGCACGGGATGAGAGGGGAGACGCGGCGGTTAGCGCGGTGTGTGCGGCGGGTCTGTGGGTATGTGTGGGTGTATACTCACCGTGTGCGGGGTATCTGTGCGTGGCACGGGATGAGAGGGGAGACGCGGCGGTTAGCGCGGTGTGTGCGGCGGGTCTGTGGGTATGTGTGGGTGTATACTCACCGTGTGCGGGGTATCTGTGCGTGGCACGGGATGAGAGGGGAGACGCGGCGGTTAGCGCGGTGTGTGCGGCGGGTCTGTGGGTATGTGTGGGTGTATATTCACCGCGTGCGGGGTATCTGTGCGTGGCGCGGGATGAGAGGGGAGACGCGGCGGTTAGCGCGGTGTGTGTGGCGGGTCTGTGGGCGTGTGTGGGTGTATACTCACCGTGTGCGGGGTATCTGTGCGTGGCGCGGGATGAGAGGGGAGACGCGGCGGTTAGCGCGGTGTGTGCGGCGGTTAGCGCGGTGTGTGCGGCGGGCCTGTGGGTGTGTGTGGGTGTATACTCACCGTGTGCGGGGTATCTGTGCGTGGCACGGGATGAGAGGGGAGACGCGGCGGTTAGCGCGGTGTGTGCGGCGGGTCTGTGGGTATGTGTGGGTGTATACTCACCGTGTGCGGGGTATCTGTGCGTGGCACGGGATGAGAGGGGAGACGCGGCGGTTAGCGCGGTGTGTGCGGCGGGTCTGTGGGTATGTGTGGATGTATACTCACCGTGTGCGGGGTATCTGTGCGTGGCACGGGATGAGAGGGGAGACGCGGCGGTTAGCGCGGTGTGTGCGGCGGGTCTGTGGGTATGTGTGGGTGTATACTCACCGTGTGCGGGGTATCTGTGCGTGGCGCGGGATGAGAGGGGAGACGCGGCGGTTAGCGCGGTGTGTGCGGCGGGTCTGTGGGTATGTGTGGGTGTATACTCACCGTGTGCGGGGTATCTGTGCGTGGCGCGGGATGAGAGGGGAGACGCGGCGGTTAGCGCGGTGTGTGTGGCGGGTCTGTGGGCGTGTGTGGGTGTATACTCACCGTGTGCGGGGTATCTGTGCGTGGCGCGGGATGAGAGGGGAGACGCGGCGGTTAGCGCGGTGTGTGCGGCGGTTAGCGCGGTGTGTGCGGCGGGCCTGTGGGTGTGTGTGGGTGTATACTCACCGTGTGCGGGGTATCTGTGCGTGGCACGGGATGAGAGGGGAGACGCGGCGGTTAGCGCGGTGTGTGCGGCGGGTCTGTGGGTATGTGTGGGTGTATACTCACCGTGTGCGGGGTATCTGTGCGTGGCACGGGATGAGAGGGGAGACGCGGCGGTTAGCGCGGTGTGTGCGGCGGGTCTGTGGGTATGTGTGGGTGTATACTCACCGTGTGCGGGGTATCTGTGCGTGGCACGGGATGAGAGGGGAGACGCGGCGGTTAGCGCGGTGTGTGCGGCGGGTCTGTGGGTATGTGTGGGTGTATACTCACCGTGTGCGGGGTATCTGTGCGTGGCACGGGATGAGAGGGGAGACGCGGCGGTTAGCGCGTTGTGTGCGGCGGGTCTGTGGGTATGTGTGGGTGTATACTTACCGTGTGCGGGGTATCTGTGCGTGGCACGGGATGAGAGGGGAGACGCGGCGGTTAGCGCGGTGTGTGCGGCGGGTCTGTGGGTATGTGTGGGTGTATACTCACCGTGTGCGGGGTATCTGTGCGTGGCACGGGATGAGAGGGGAGACGCGGCGGTTAGCGCGGTGTGTGCGGCGGGTCTGTGGGTATGTGTGGGTGTATACTCACCGTGTGCGGAGTATCTGTGCGTGGCGCGGGATGAGAGGGGAGACGCGGCGGTTAGCGCGGTGTGTGCGGCGGGTCTGTGGGTATGTGTGGGTGTATACTCACCGTGTGCGGGGTATCTGTGCGTGGCACGGGATGAGAGGGGAGACGCGGCGGTTAGCGCGGTGTGTGCGGCGGGTCTGTGGGTATGTGTGGGTGTATACTCACCGTGTGCGGGGTATCTGTGCGTGGCACGGGATGAGAGGGGAGACGCGGCGGTTAGCGCGGTGTGTGCGGCGGGTCTGTGGGTATGTGTGGGTGTATACTCACCGTGTGCGGGGTATCTATGCGTGGCACGGGATGAGAGGGGAGACGCGGCGGTTAGCGCGGTGTGTGCGGCGGGTCTGTGGGTATGTGTGGGTGTATACTCACCGTGTGCGGGGTATCTGTGCGTGGCACGGGATGAGAGGGGAGACGCGGCGGTTAGCGCGGTGTGTGCGGCGGGTCTGTGGGTATGTGTGGGTGTATACTCACCGTGTGCGGAGTATCTGTGCGTGGCGCGGGATGAGAGGGGAGACGCGGCGGTTAGCGCGGTGTGTGCGGCGGGTCTGTGGGTATGTGTGGGTGTATACTCACCGTGTGCGGGGTATCTGTGCGTGGCACGGGATGAGAGGGGAGACGCGGCGGTTAGCGCGGTGTGTGCGGCGGGTCTGTGGGTATGTGTGGGTGTATACTCACCGTGTGCGGGGTATCTGTGCGTGGCACGGGATGAGAGGGGAGACGCGGCGGTTAGCGCGGTGTGTGCGGCGGGTCTGTGGGTATGTGTGGGTGTATACTCACCGTGTGCGGGGTATCTGTGCGTGGCACGGGATGAGAGGGGAGACGCGGCGGTTAGCGCGGTGTGTGCGGCGGGTCTGTGGGTATGTGTGGGTGTATACTCACCGTGTGCGGGGTATCTGTGCGTGGCACGGGATGACAGGGGAGACGCGGCGGTTAGCGCGGTGTGTGCGGCGGGTCTGTGGGTATGTGTGGGTGTATACTCACCGTGTGCGGGGTATCTGTGCGTGGCACGGGATGAGAGGGGAGACGCGGCGGTTAGCGCGGTGTGTGCGGCGGGTCTGTGGGTATGTGTGGGTGTATACTCACCGTGTGCGGGGTATCTGTGCGTGGCACGGGATGAGAGGGGAGACGCGGCGGTTAGCGCGGTGTGTGCGGCGGGTCTGTGGGTATGTGTGGGTGTATACTCACCGTGTGCGGGGTATCTGTACGTGGCGCGGGATGAGAGGGGAGACGCGGCGGTTAGCGCGGTGTGTGTGGCGGGTCTGTGGGCGTGTGTGGGTGTATACTCACCGTGTGCGGGGTATCTGTGCGTGACGCGGGATGAGAGGGGAGACGCGGCGGTTAGCACGGTGTGTGCGGCGGTTAGCGCGGTGTGTGCGGCGGGCCTGTGGGTGTGTGTGGGTGTATACTCACCGTGTGCGGGGTATCTGTGCGTGGCACGGGATGAGAGGGGAGACGCGGCGGTTAGCGCGGTGTGTGCGGCGGGTCTGTGGGTATGTGTGGGTGTATACTCACCGTGTGCGGGGTATCTGTGCGTGGCACGGGATGAGAGGGGAGACGCGGCGGTTAGCGCGGTGTGTGCGGCGGGTCTGTGGGTATGTGTGGGTGTATACTCACCGTGTGCGGGGTATCTGTGCGTGGCACGGGATGAGAGGGGAGACGCGGCGGTTAGCGCGGTGTGTGCGGCGGGTCTGTAGGTATGTGTGGGTGTATATTCACCGTGTGCGGGGTATCTGTGCGTGGCGCGGGATGAGAGGGGAGACGCGGCGGTTAGCGCGGTGTGTGTGGCGGGTCTGTGGGCGTGTGTGGGTGTATACTCACCGTGTGCGGGGTATCTGTGCGTGGCACGGGATGAGAGGGGAGACGCGGCGGTTAGCGCGGTGTGTGCGGCGGGTCTGTGGGTATGTGTGGGTGTATACTCACCGTGTGCGGGGTATCTGTGCGTGGCACGGGATGAGAGGGGAGACGCGGCGGTTAGCGCGGTGTGTGCGGCGGGTCTGTGGGTATGTGTGGGTGTATACTCACCGTGTGCGGAGTATCTGTGCGTGGCGCGGGATGAGAGGGGAGACGCGGCGGTTAGCGCGGTGTGTGCGGCGGGTCTGTGGGTATGTGTGGGTGTATACTCACCGTGTGCGGGGTATCTGTGCGTGGCACGGGATGAGAGGGGAGACGCGGCGGTTAGCGCGGTGTGTGCGGCGGGTCTGTGGGTATGTGTGGGTGTATACTCACCGTGTGCGGGGTATCTGTGCGTGGCACGGGATGAGAGGGGAGACGCGGCGGTTAGCGCGGTGTGTGCGGCGGGTCTGTGGGTATGTGTGGGTGTATACTCACCGTGTGCGGGGTATCTATGCGTGGCACGGGATGAGAGGGGAGACGCGGCGGTTAGCGCGGTGTGTGCGGCGGGTCTGTGGGTATGTGTGGGTGTATACTCACCGTGTGCGGGGTATCTGTGCGTGGCACGGGATGAGAGGGGAGACGCGGCGGTTAGCGCGTTGTGTGCGGCGGGTCTGTGGGTATGTGTGGGTGTATACTTACCGTGTGCGGGGTATCTGTGCGTGGCACGGGATGAGAGGGGAGACGCGGCGGTTAGCGCGGTGTGTGCGGCGGGTCTGTGGGTATGTGTGGGTGTATACTCACCGTGTGCGGGGTATCTGTGCGTGGCACGGGATGAGAGGGGAGACGCGGCGGTTAGCGCGGTGTGTGCGGCGGGTCTGTGGGTATGTGTGGGTGTATACTCACCGTGTGCGGAGTATCTGTGCGTGGCGCGGGATGAGAGGGGAGACGCGGCGGTTAGCGCGGTGTGTGCGGCGGGTCTGTGGGTATGTGTGGGTGTATACTCACCGTGTGCGGGGTATCTGTGCGTGGCACGGGATGAGAGGGGAGACGCGGCGGTTAGCGCGGTGTGTGCGGCGGGTCTGTGGGTATGTGTGGGTGTATACTCACCGTGTGCGGGGTATCTGTGCGTGGCACGGGATGAGAGGGGAGACGCGGCGGTTAGCGCGGTGTGTGCGGCGGGTCTGTGGGTATGTGTGGGTGTATACTCACCGTGTGCGGGGTATCTATGCGTGGCACGGGATGAGAGGGGAGACGCGGCGGTTAGCGCGGTGTGTGCGGCGGGTCTGTGGGTATGTGTGGGTGTATACTCACCGTGTGCGGGGTATCTGTGCGTGGCACGGGATGAGAGGGGAGACGCGGCGGTTAGCGCGGTGTGTGCGGCGGGTCTGTGGGTATGTGTGGGTGTATACTCACCGTGTGCGGGGTATCTGTGCGTGGCACGGGATGAGAGGGGAGACGCGGCGGTTAGCGCGGTGTGTGCGGCGGGTCTGTGGGTATGTGTGGGTGTATACTCACCGTGTGCGGGGTATCTGTACGTGGCGCGGGATGAGAGGGGAGACGCGGCGGTTAGCGCGGTGTGTGCGGCGGGTCTGTGGGTGTACGTGGGTGTATACTCACCGTGTGCGGGGTATCTGTGCGTGGCGCGGGCAGCGAGGGGCGGCGCGGCGGCTAGCGCGGCGTGTGCGGCGAGGGTGCGCTCGGCGAGGCGCGAGGCCTGTGTCCAGCGCAGGTCGGCGTGTCGCGGGCACGGCCCCCGCATGCCGCGGACGGTGCTGCTGTTGAACACGCACGAAGACAGCTCGCGACCCGCCTCCATGTCTGTGTCTATGATGCTGAGAAAGGTTTGGGTGGGTTTATTAAGCGGCTGCACCGAGATATCCAGATTAAGATAAACTGTTGTTTCTATGAACAAAAGTGTTAGATTATAAGTTTTAATGACCTGAACATAAAAGTTTTAAGGTTACTTTTGAACAACGTCATATGTTTTTTTTGCTTTGTTACATAGAAATTTCATTTCTGTAGATATTTAAATATTTATAATTTTAATATTATTGATTTCTTATTATCTGTCAAATTCGTAGACAAGGTATTAATTAATCTATTGACAGCTAATTACAAACTCTTAATTAGTCTGTGACATTTCTTTTTGTTAAGATATTTAAATGTTGACAGCTTAAGCTAACTTTATAATCCCCAATATGTTATTGAAAATATAAACATTTTATTTATAATTACTATTTTAAATTTCATTTAGTAATCATTATTAAGGGTAGCATATCGCTAAATATTATTTGAAAGTAGCTGTCATATTGTTTATGAAGTTTAGTTGCAGCCAACGTTGTTTTATTATTATATTTATTAGTATAACAATTTGTTACCAATTTAGATAATCTCCTTTAGATAATTAGTGCATTGTTATAAAATTGTTTAAATATTGATCTTCTTCCGATTAATATCAATTTACCCACATTTCGTGTAACGCGGCGTGTGCGTAGCTACATTGTTTGCTTATTATGCATATTTTGATTATAAAATTCAATGTCGTGACCTTTAGAGTCTTTTCCTAGAATCCCATATGTTATTAGCCTTTGGTGAATGTTTTAGTTATTTGTGATCTTATTAACGCACTTAATGCTTTTTCTTAAATTCATTATGGTGTTCAAATTGCAGGGCTAATATATTAATATGGAATAATTATAATTCCTATTGCCGGCAATTCCCGGGCAGTTTCAAAGTTTGTTGGAACAATATTTCTATTTGTCCTGATTCGACCCTCGGAGTCTACATAGGCTAATAATATTGCTTGCGAAGCCTTTTTCCTCCATAGGGAGGTTATTTTGTATACCCTAGAAGATAGGGGTTCATTGAGTTGAGCGTAAGCGAAGCTCTTAACCGTTTGGGAATCAAAATTGGCACGCATGTCAAGGACGTAACTGAGCTTCAACACCAAAAACAATAGATCAAAAAAATTTTGTTTTGTTATAAAGATATGGTCAAAAAACTGAATCTCCCATAGACTTAAGCTTAACTGAACCTGTGCGCGCTCGCCAATCGTTACTCTTAACCTTTCCGGTGCCAGCAACTTCATTGGAAGTCCCTGGTTTAGACGGACTTTAGTAGTATAAAAAGGGGGAGGGCGCTCAGCTCAACTCCCGCAGCGCGTTGTGGCTGATCCTAGTAATTGGTTCGCGGGTAAACGTGAATCTTCGGAACGTCGTCCTGTTTGACCTGTATCCTGCTTCCTGACTAGCTGAGTTTAAGAAGCTCGTCTATATCGTAATCCCGATAATATGGTGATGTACAAAATTAATTTATACCTTTAACCAACATTTTCAATTTAAAAGTTTTATAAAGAACAAGTGTCTGACTGTGATTCTCCAGTATACAAGCAGGACGATCATGCATATTTCTTCGCTTAAAAATTGTCAGTGGGGCCTAGTATTTCTTTTATAGTAATATTTATATATAATTTATAAAAGTTTAAGAAAATCAATAACAAAAAAGATAAACTAAAAGTAATCAGCTTTAAACAGTATGTTTAATATCTGTTATTCTTTAATAGATAGAAAAATAAATCTTAAAATTACAAGCAACGAAATAAAATATGATATTAAACAATAACTACATGCTTGGTGCCCGTTATAAATATAATACACTATTTACATTTAAAAATGTTACTCACGTGCTATTGACAAAGAGAGCTCCCTTGAAGGTCACAAACGAGGTCTTAATGTTTGACAGCGCGGTGTTAATGAACGTACAATTCACGAACTGTACGTGAGACATCAACATGTCTCTGAAGGTGCAGTTGGTGAAGGTGACGTCGACGTAGTCCACGTTCTCTAAGGTGTGGTTGTAGGTGACGTCGTCGTAGCTGACGTTCGTGTACGTCTTCTTTGATAGTTCGTACGCTTCAGTCTCTAGCTTCGTCACTGTCGCCGGCACATAGGCCGATAGATAGAACTGGATGAAACGTATAATTAGTTTTTATCACGTTTAAGGATTATATTGTAACGGTTAACAATTATCTTTAAAATGTTTTTTATATATTACTAATAGATGACACCGACCTGTATCGCCACAGTGAAGAGCAGCATGCCCGTGAGCGACAGCGTCGTGTTTCTATACGTACTTGAAAACAGTTGGAAGAATGCTTGCCAGAACTGAAACAATAATATATATTGACACCTTTCGAGACTCTTTACTCGAGAGTTTATACTCTTTCAACTCAAAGTTGTAGAACCATCGTAGGAGCGTGACCCACCATCTCCAGTCCGTGTCGCACGTGATGGCGGGGTGGCGGGCGGCGCTTGGCCGGCAGCGCCAGCTCGCCCAGCCGACACTCCGCCTCCAGCGAACCACACGCACGGGACTTGTTGCCGGAGTGGATGCTCTGGAACATGTTACTTAATGATATTGAAGAAGATGCAAGGAACTTATGTATGGATTGTGTGAAGATCAATGATGAGTGGTGGTGTAGCTTGGGCTGTGTTGAACAGTATAGGAGACAATATTTTGTTTAGAAACAATGATTTTTTGTAACATTTGTAGATGACTGACTCTTGTTTTCAAGACTACTACTACTACTACATATATATATAATTAGTAAAACAAGACCCTCTTCCTTCTTTTTGTATTGGTTTTTATATGATTTGTTTCAAGTCCTACAATCAAAATTACGACATCGGTAGACATCGCTCACTGTCTAAAGTCTATTTAAAGTTTTTAATAAGGATACAATATTAGGCTATGTAATTTTTTTTACACCTATTTTGTTTTTACTTAAACGTCCATCAACTTACACGTCTGGTTTTATTGAAAAAAAAAAAAAAAATATATATATATATATATATATATATATATATATATATATGTATTAGACATTCAGTTAGTTATATGCATTAACAAAATTTTCAATACTGAACGCGATGTCCCTATATTTTAAATCTGTAATATCTTCCAAAATATTTGTTTAAACTACATGCTGAAAAGGGGCTTTATTGTTTAATACTAATGACATTATTTCTCGTAAAAAAAAAGGATAAAAATTGGATATTGTGGATTATCACTAAGAAATAAACATATACCATCCGGACTTTCTTGTAGAACTTTTTAAGGTATACAATACTTAGTACATTATTTTGATCTATCTCGTAGAGTTCATGCAGCGTCTGCAATGTAAGCGCAAAACAGTGTGTTTGTTTACGACTTCGCATTATAAATCTTGAAATTATCAGTGCTTCTCTAATATATTAAGCATATAAACTTTCCTTTTGAATCACTATCTATTAAAAAAATCTGCATCAAAATCCGTTGTGTAGTTTTAAGGATCTAAGTTAATGCGTGTTAAGTTTGAATAATTACATTATACCTCTAGTCAATAAATTTCTCCACTTATGTGACTGATTATTAAAATACCTTAAAATTGATATTGGCAAATCAGTGAATGGATTTCTATATGAATGTACTACAACTATGAAAATATGTATACAAACAAAACCAAAACCTCGAATTATAATTTGTAGTGAGCAACTCAACAAAATATAGTAAACCCACATTTACCTGATATACCATCATGGCGTCCACCTCCCGACCCACATCCAACAAGTACCGCGGCGACTCCGGCGTCCAGATCAGACTGACCAGCGACGCCAGGATCGGTATCGTACATACCAGCAGATATCTGTAACATTATACATAGGTTACGAACTATCATATCGTGTATCTATCGTGTGTAAATATATGTTTCATATCAAACAACAAAATCTCAAACTCACCGATGCCAAGCACTAAAATGCTCCTTGTTCTCGATGAGAGCGTCGTGTCCGTTCCCAGGCAGCACCAGCCGCGCCAGCCCCGCTGCCAGCAGCACGCCGGCGCCCATGCTGGCCGGCAGCAGCGCCAGCAGCAGCGTGCGGCGCGCGCGCGGGCACACCTCACCGCAGTACGTCAGCCCCGTGGGGATGATGCCGCCCGACCCCAGCGCCGAACAGAACCTGGCGCGTGAGGAACGACACCGTTATAATCGGCCGTCTCGACCGGGATCCTTACATACATACGTCGGACGTCTCTACGTCTCGTACGGCGAGTCAGAGCGCCGGAGTGCCGGTTTTCCGACCTCCCGCATCGTGTTTTATGAAATCGTGTGGGGAGCAATTCTAAGGTTCGACGCGATCACCACTCGAATCTATAAAAGAATAGAATTCGACGATCAGTCGTCGCGCGGCCCACCTCGCCATCATGAAGGTCCCGTAGGTGGGCATGAAGGCGGCGATGGCGGCGAACACGGCGTTGACAGCGAGCGCGGCGTGCAACGCGCGGCGCCGGCCTCCGCGCTCCGCCAGCGCGCCCCACCCCGCGCCGCCCAGCGACCAGCCCACTATACTGATCAGCACTGAGGACGACGACGATCTTTATATACTTTGAATATTAAGGAGACCATCGTCTGATTTGATTCACTCACCGAGCCAATTCTTTTCGTGCGGTAAGATGCAGAGCTCTATCTCGGCCGACGGCAGCACGAAGGCTATGGACGCTAGCTCGAGGGAGGCTCCCGCGATCGCCAGACAGACCGCCAGGTACACGCGTGCTTGAGAGAGACCGCACCCCGCCTTCGATGAGATAGATTGATAACGATAGCTGTACATATTTAAACGTCTTACGAGAAGAGCGACGCTAATGAATGCCCACCTGTCGTATGGCATCCTCGTGGAACTGCTCCAGCACACTCGAATCGTTGTAGTCCAGGAGCTCGCCGCTCTCATTCCCCTCGGTGTTTTCCGGTGGCATGTTTGTCATGTTCGTGCTACCCGGCTCGCCGGCCCCTTCTGTGCCCGATACTGGGGAAAAGCGAACACGTAAGGAGGCTTCAGCCTAAATTTTTGATGGCGTAGTACAGGACACTTTCAGTTATATATCAAAATGAATAATCCCACTGCAACATTTCGATCGGTCGTGGCTATTAGAATAAAAATCACTAACCATACCAATTAAAGATATTTAAAAAACAAAGTATTAAAAGTTCAAACTTTCACAAACCACTAAGTCGTGTATCTGTGTAGGTCATGGTTCGTGAGAGAGACCCGAAGCTCCCGAGTTTGGAGGAGCTCTCAGAGTCTGAGCGGGTGCGCACAAGACACGCCTGTTCTTCCATTATGATACACTATTATGCAATACATCTGGAATTGTTAATTTAGTGTTATAAGGTAGATCTCTTCTATATGTATATAATATAGACCTTTGGAATATTTTACTGACTAAACACACAATATATTAACTAAAATATTTCATTGAAATATTCCTTCCAAAAATTACACAACACCAAATTCCTCAAGAAAAGGGGAAGTAATTAAATAATATAGGTAGTTACTGACACAAAAAAACATTTCCTTAATAGACCTATTGAATATTCTTGAATTGTTTCAAAATATTAAATGAATGTTAATTAAAATGCTTACACCAGTATTTAAAATGGATATTTGTGTTGAACCATATTTTAACTTAACGTCATACCATTTTAAAATAAATATAGCATATAAAATGATTGCTAATGGCAGGATTTGAATCTGTGACCTCTGGGAAAAATACAATATATCATTCATGCAAATTACTTTTCATAATAAAAGTTGTTTAATATTCTTAAACAATCCTAAGATTAGAATTACTTCATTATTTTGCTTGATTCTTTAAAAGATTCCTATGAGGGCTTACATAGGGTAAAGTTAAACTAAGATAAGACTTTACAAGATTGCATTAAATTAAATTTGGTCCCATTACAGTAATAAAGCAACAATAGCCAACAAATAAAGAAAATCACATGCCTGATACAAAAGTGTGTAACTACATATCACAATTTATAATCTAATTATAAGGCAGCAAACATTTTTTACAATTTAAATTTCAATAATACAATGAAATATCTAGTACTAAAACTGCAACAAAAAAAACATGCAAGAAATCTTCAGGAATTCCTTTTATTAGAAAATTATCATAACAAGGGAAATCTAAAATAGAATAATGAGATAATGAGGCATTCTAGAACATCCTTGAAACTAGCATTAGATAACATAAATAACCTGTACTCTGTAGTACTTAGTGACCCTTATTATTATTGTTATATTTCACTAAATTATTGATATATAAATTAACTATTAAAATAAGAATAATTTGATTTCTATAAATATAATGGTTTATTAAAATGAAGAAAACGAAGAAAATTATATTGATTTAGAGTATGTAGTTTTGTTAGGGCATTATTTCTTGGTATAATAAAAAAAAACATTAATTTTGGTTAGGGAATTATTTCTAGGTATAATAAAAAAATAAACAAAGTCTTTCGGTCAAAATCAATCTGAACAACACAAACTTTAGTTTCTTCAATAAATTGAGCTAGCGAGTAATTGGGAATAAGAGAACTTCACTGTTCTGTTTAATATAATTGTTCATATCCCGATGCACATCCTAATGATGGGATAAAAAAATAATTATTTGTTCCACTATCTGATTACCTACTTGACATATTGCGACAACTGTGATAATTATGCTATAAATAAACTTAAAACAATAAGCGAATTACAACAGTTGTTATCAACCACAAGTTTTGAAATTTGATGTCTTAATTTATGCCGCTTAACATTTAGTACTTACGTTTTATTGCAATAAAGTAGTATCAATAAGGAACACGAGACTTTAAACATTTACTTTTGATAAAATGAGAACATGTAGATGCAGTATAATTATCAAAACAAAATAAACATTACCATTTACTATTTAGTATAACAAGGGAGAAAAGTCAAGATGAGACAAAGCGAGGCCATCAAATTACCACAGATATTTTATAATGATGGTAATAGGTTATACCTACATAAAATTGAATTTAATTAGATTAGAAACGTTTAGAAGTATATCGTATTGACAGGAAGGAAGGAAATAAGGACAACGATATTTTTTTTCATATACATTATATACAAAAAATATATTTTACCAAAAAAAAATAAGGAAAATACAGGTTATTAAAGCTTGACTTACAATTTTTAAGCACAAAGCAAATACTCGGTTGTTATTTATATTTTTATAGCCTCGTTACATGGACACTGAAAGCAACATAACACCGTGTTATAAGAAAATATTGTACAAATTACATTGTGAGTATTTGTTGTTCGTGATATGTGCAATAAAAAATATTGAGCAATTTAGAACCTGCAGCACACTCTATATATAAACATCACCACTTCTTATTTGTGGCAAGATATTATAAAAAAGGGCTTCATTTTATAATCTCACTAGGAAAAATATTTTGCATCTATTTAATTTTGCGATATTACAAGGGAGCGGCGTAGCATTATGACGTCCGAACACAAAATCCCAACATTATTGTTTAACAGTTCTGGAATATAATTTTAACACTATATGTATATACACGTTTAATACTAGCAACTACTATGAGACTCTTCACTATAATTAATAGTAAAGACTAAATTTATTTATAGCAGTTTTCCCGGATTTCGTCACGTGTGAACCAAAGTAAAATCTACGGAGTTTAAGGTCAAAAAAAGAGACAGCAAAATGAATCTAATAGGTATGACAAAGAGAGGTATGCAAAATTTATACGTAGCGCATGGTACATCAATCATTTGTATTTATCCTAAGATATGTCTAAAGAAGATTTGAAATTATATTTTTTAATTGAACATGCAAAAGTTAATCGAATTAAATTAATGAATAATATGTTTTCAATAGTTAAGGATTGTTTAGTAAAAAAAAATATTTATTTTTGGCAATATTGCGTATTTTAATAAGACTTCATGTTAAGTGGAAAATATTTATTGTTATATATGCTTAACATACAGAAAATAATACTATATTAGTTTTATTTTTCAGCTCATGTGTATTTTAACTATCGATTTATCAAGTTCACGCAATGCGCAGATAGAGGGGTGTCAACACATGCGCAAAAGATTTGGAAAAATAAGATAATACCATAATATTAGTGACTGTATGTTTGTATGTCTTATCCAAACCACTGTTTTCTCAATTTTTTTTTGTAGTATATAGTTTTATAGTTACTCAGCTTCTAATGTCTAGCATTTTACTTTCGAACTAACTCTGAATGGATCATGTTATTTTTAAAATATAACTATACTTTTATTTTATGTCTATATAAACTTAATTATATTTATTTCAAAAATAAAAATTATCTAAAATATGTTGTATATTGTACAATTATTATAAAAAACATTTGAAGATTTTAAACGAAATGGTAATATGTCAAGTCAAAGTCAAACTTTAGGACTTCAACATTTTTAACAATTGTTATGGCGCGATTTGCGGATTTTGTGTAATACTTTTATTTTTAATTTAGAAGCTTAATGATTGATATGAGTATTATCAACATATAGTATATGTAATTCTCTGAACTGATTTTCTGTTACTTATTGTTCTAACATGTTTGACACTGAAATGCAGTCTATGTCTGACCAAATAACACTCATTAGAAAATACATTAAAGTAAAGATTTTAGAAGACACTATTAAATTTAGAAATCATGAAAATGAGAGAAAACATGTTTATGATTTGATAACACGATCCATCCTGCATGGTGAATCGCATTCAGCTCTAATTATTGGTCCCCGAGGCTGTGGAAAGACTAATGTAAGAAGATATTTCCCTTTCCTTGATATTGTAGTGTTTGAAGAAGTGTAGGAAAAAAAATTCTTAATACAATATAACAAATATATATATTTACGAAGAAGTATGCTTATAAGATATTTACATTGTTTTATTTTAAGCTAGTCAACTCAGTACTTCACCAAGTATCGCAAGAAGCAGATATTCAGAATGATGCCCTCATAATAAAACTTAACGGTCTAATACATCATGATGATAAGATTGCTCTCAAATCTATTACTGCACAGGTATGTAGTTTGTTTCAAATGTACCACATATAACTGATATATGGAAGCTCAACAATTAAGAATAACATTATTATAAATCATAACTTAAATAAGATATATTTTTTACGTTTTATCTTTGCATTTGCAAATAGTAAGAATTTTCTTAGTATATAAACAGACTAATTAAACTACATTTGATTACATATATTAGACTTTTATGAAATTTACTGTTTCACTTCAGTTACAAAAGGAGCACAGTTCAATACTTTTGTTATTCTCAGTGTAAAGAGGTTCTGGGCAGCCATGATTCAACCAAATGTCCTCCTGTGAATGAAGAAATGTAAAACAAAATACAATTAACCAACTTGTTAATACCGCTGAGTATTTATTATTTTTATATTATAAAATATGATCTACCAACAGATGCAATTGGAAAATGCGGTAGGAGACAGAGTGTTTGGCACATTTGCTGAAAACCTTAGTTTCTTACTCAGCTGTTTGAACACTGGGTCGGACAGACGGTGTAAGAGTATGGTGTTTGTGTTGGAAGAGTTTGATCTCTTCTGTCACAGCGGATGCACACAAACACTTCTGTATAATCTTTTTGATATCACACACAGCAAGCAGGCACCCATGTGTGTGTTGGGTAAGAATTATAATCAAATTGTCCACCAATTTCTTGAATTTTATGGATATAGTAGGAATATCTTATCACTGGACATCTTTTAATGAGTCAAATTTATTTTTAAACTGATGATTTATATGGCTGTTCTACTGGCTGGCTGTATCTACGCTACTAAATTTACGTTTAGTAGCGTAGAGGGACCTAGTAATAATTAATTACCCTCTTGACAACTGTTTTAACATCTTTTCCGCATTTTTAAATTATCAAGAAATAATCAACTAGTATCGAGCCAATGTCTCTAAGCCATCAATGATGATAGTATATATGTAATGCAATATATACTACAGATTTTTTAGAAAGCTTAAAATTAAGTAAAAAAAAGTATTGTTTTTTGATAATAATAAAAAAATATTTGTTCTGTTGGTTTTTAATAGAGATGTATTGAATAGTGGTTTCACTGAATAATCAAATACCGAATACTATTAGGTTTAACTTTTACCGAACCGACTATTCGGCCAAATTATTCCGTTTACCATTACATTGTTTGTTTTTCATAAACAGATTCTAACAATTAAGTTACATGTGGCTGCTGGCTAGATAAATAAATATGTTGATTTCTGACTCAAAATATTTTTTGTATTTTAAAAATAATTGCTGATTTAAGGTTCAAAATAATGACAAAATGTTGACAATACTAAGCACTAATTGTAGGTTAGAAATAATAAAATAAATATGTTGATCTGATATTTTTCGAAATAATTGTGGATTTGAAGCTTAATTGCTTTAAATTATTAAGTTTTATTCAACACATTATTTATAGGATTTTTGTCTTTTAGTTCTTTACCGTGTCGGGTAGTCCGAATATATTCGGCACAAAAACCGAATAATGAGGTCGAACACGAATAGTGGAAAAGATACCGAATTTGCCGAATACTTATCGAATATTCAGCGAATCTCTAGTTTTTATATTCTCTATAATTTGACCGACATTTAAACCATATAATTTACATGATACAAACAGCTTATTTGATCACATCAAGTAAAGTTATTGCTAGAAGATAATGGAGTGCTTTATATTTCCAGGTGTAACAAACCGCATTGATGTGATGGAGCTTCTGGAAAAGCGAGTAAAATCTCGTTTTTCTCACCGTCATATATTTATGTTTCCTAACGAAGGTGGCTCGGATGCCTTGAGTTCTTGCAAACAAGTATTCCTTGAAACTCTGAGTTTGCCAATTAGTTTGTGTAAAAAAAAAGATAAAAGAAAGAGAAAGAAGTCTGTTTGTAAGTGTTACATAGTAATTATAAGTGCTTGTGCTTGATTGGATTAAAACACATCAGCGTCAGTCTGCTAGTTAAAGTTAGTTAATTTAAATAATAGTCACAAAGTACATCCCGACTTAGAACTACTATTTGGAACAGCTTGGGGAAATCTGAGTACATATTCTTATGTTATATTTATTTTAAAAATTGTTTATAATTTTTTTTGGTCCAGCATAAATTTTCCGCGAAAATTCTTGAAATTGATATACATTTGTATGAAAAATGTACTCTGTTCTTCTAACTGTATTTTTTCTCATTCCGTTATTCAAATTTCGTTAACTATATAAAATTTAGTTCATGCCAAAAAATACATTAGGGTAAAATATTCAAACACATTATACATAATAGACATAATTTAGTTATGAGAATTTCGTTTGTTTATTTTCAAGCCGACAAAGCATTAAAAAAAAATATTGATCTCTACACGGGCAAGACTAGAACCTGCGACATTTGTGAATCCCCGTCGCTCTACTTACTGAGCTACCGTATAGTACAAAACGCCCGTCTTAATGAGTTTTGCATACTATACACTATATAGAATAGAAGATGTCTATAACGGGACGAGAGTGGCATTTGTTAGGCATGTTGCAAAAAACAATGATTTTAACTTTCCAGCATAGAATAACAGAAAATATGTCACACCCGAAATTAATATTTCAAAGATAGTCCATAGACATGTTAGCTACATGCTTTTTTTTTAAACAAAGCTGCATGAATATTAATTATCAATATAATTATTAATAATGTTTGATTCTTCAGCAGTCCAAGAAGACACAGAAGAAGATGAGTTTTCCATTCCAAAAGAAATCCTCAATAAGTGCAGGATGGAGGACTCGGAGTTTAAGTTAGAATTATCTTTAATAGAAGATTGGAACGCTCATATAAAAAGTTTAATAAATAATGATAAAGTCACTGACATATTGGAAAAATTCTGTTATTATACAGTGAATCAACAGACTTTTATGAATGTTTTGGTAAGTTAATATAAGATTTTATAAAGTAAGAGTGGTTTATTACGATTCCTGTCTATTTTTTAAATATAACTCAACTTTCCTATTTGGATAAATTTAATAAATTATAATAATAATAATAAATAATAACAAATGATATGCATACTAAAAAATATATATTTTAAATCAGACTTAATATTTCTTAACTATATTTATAACCTTACACAATCATAGATAGGTTAAACTAATAATATTATACTTATTCCAGTACCAAATAACATCAAAGCTATCGCCCACAAAGCCGTACATAGATATTACAGATATTTCAACAACCATAGACAATACAGTAGCACCGGAACATAGAGTGAAGTTACTTCAATCCTTGTCCATACTGGAGTTGTCTTTGGTCATTGCTATGATGCATGCCATGGAGATATTTGATGGTCAGCCAATGAATTTTGAAATGGTATTGCATAGGTAAGTGGTAGTGGGTTCAAATTCAAAATCTGGTTGGTTCTTAAATATATTGAAAAAAAATTACAATATGCAACCCTTAATACTTCTAATTTTATCGGTATCTTTAATAATAAAAAAATAACATTATTAATTATTCAGGTACTCAAAATTCGCTAACAGAAATTCATCAACGCAAAGCGTACCACGCCCAGTAGTTCTCAAAGCGTTTGAACATTTGCACCAGCTAGAGATAATAGTACCAATAAAAACTGATAATAGCGGCGATACCACCACCACTAGGATACAGAAAGAATATAAGCTCTATACTTTGGGGATTCCAGTTGAAGATATCAGAGAGGCTGTCAAGAACTTTAAGGCTTTACCAACTGAAATAAGTCATTGGTTTAATAGTTCGATTATTTAATACTTTTAAATTACTGTTTGTGCTTAATATAAGATTAAATAGGTCAGTGATTCTCAAACTTGTATTTGAAATGAAGGGTTTAGACGTTTTTGCATCTCTATTTTTGATATGGATGTTTTTTTATTTACTATTTTGTACTATATTCTAAATGGAAAATATGAAATCTCTAAAAAGAAATAAAACCTATCAGCTTTTGAAAAGCGTATGCATAAGTATTTATTAAAGTGTGAACAAAACTGATTAAAAGATAATATTATTTTAACAATTATCGAAAGTCGACGTTTCAACAAAAACACGTTTTTCATTTATAATTAGTTTAAATAATTAATTAACAGTGAAAAGTATATTTCAGATACAATACAATATATTTTAACGTAGTGTCTTTTTTCCTATTTCAGTAATTAAACTGATAATTTTCCAAAGATTTTCAAACTAGGTTTAAATGTATAATTTATTCTGTGACATGAAATAAAAATAAGGCAAAATCTTTTTTATTTGTTATTTAATCTATAAAATAGAGATATGCTAGTTGAAATTAAATGCATGCATTTATATATAAATAGAACTATATTCATTGATTAACATTACTTGTATGAGAAGGATTTTCTCTTTTGACAACTTCATTGATGATTACTGAAAATCGTTTTTAAAATTTTGTTAATACATATATATGATATATACGATTCAGAATTGGATGGATGGATTTAGAATATATTAAACTATAATGGATTGGATGGATGGATTTGTGCCAAATTATTATACAATACTCCAAATTAATATATATTGAAAATTTATGTTAGAATAGAGAAGTTAGTTAATGTGAACAACACAATACATATATATTTTTTATTATTTCTTCTAAAAACACTCCCGTTAAACAAGAAGCAATGGATTTAAATAATATCTATGTTTAATCTATCCACCGCAAATTGGGATTTGCAGAACATCCTCTTTCGACATCATTCTTGTAATCTTCTTCAGTAAATCTGTATCTAAATCTGTCTTCATCCGCACTTATTTCCTCTAATTCTTCTAACTCACTGACTGATAACTCTTTAAACTTTCTCCCCTTTAATGCCTCGGGATTTAATCTAAGGCTGGTATTATCCTTTGTTTTATTAAAATTTCTTCCGTTAATCTCGTTGGCCATAGAGTCTAGAGCTCTATGCAGCTCGTTCTCGGGGTTGCCAGGTCGCTTGTTTAAGAATCCGTTATTTCTAAACGAGGCAGGCTCGGATTCGTCGTCGGCCATGAAAGAATTGTTTGAGAACATTTGAAGATTGGGATGAAGTCTGTTTTTCTTTCGTCTTTGATACTGTAACAAAAAATATCCTAAGTATTTATGTAAATGTATTATTCATCTTTACGTAGAGCGTCTATTATTAACTAATTAAGAGATGTGTGTTAATAAAACTAATCGAACCAGATTCATCAGCCGTATCTACATATTTAACCACAGGCAAATGAAAACCATATTTATGTGTTTAATAACAAAAAGTGCAATTTTGTAAAAGGTAGGTACGCTTAATAAAATCTTAAATTTTGATCTGCCTACTTTTAAGGCACACATTGAAACAAATTTTAAATTTGTAATATTTTATTATATATGTGACAATTATGATTGCGAATTCAAACAAACATTTTGGGTTTGATTCATGGTCTTGAAACAAACAAAGAAGTGACCTTTAAAAAAGTACTAGGATTTTTATTACAAATGATTTAGAGAAATAGTGGAATCACACTGACACATTCATATATTCGTTAAACAGTTCGGGTCAAAATTGATATGTTGATAATAATGATATTATTTTCTATACAAGCCTACCTCCTGTAGCTTGTCGACCACTAGGCCGTGCCCCGTGTTGACCCCGACGCCCCCCACCAGCTCTGCGCTGGGTGAGCGGTGATACGGGCGCAGCGCCGACACCGCGCGCGTCACACCCACCTTAGTACCGCTCATTAGTTTTATTATTGTACATTATCCTAGTTGTTGTGTCCGTTGTTGGATATTCGTTCATTGATCTTACTAATAATGCTTATTTCATTTTAACTTTATTTTCATATTCACCCATTTTCATAACACTGCATCAATACGTCGGCCGTTATGAGCTGTTAATTCTAACTTCAAATATATATATAATATAAGTTTTGTTGTTTGTATACATTGCGGTGAGCATGACATGGCTAGCATGTAGGTATATAGATTCCACATGGCCTCACCTGTCCGTGTCGTATCCTGTGCTCGGTGAGGTCAGCGCCCAGAAGCTCGTGGTAGGGGTCCATGCGGATGGGAAGCACGAGGTCGATGACCCACAGCAGCGCCATGGTGACAAGTGCCCCCCAGGCTGTCAGGCACACGCCCGTCAACGCCTGCACGCCCAGCAGGTACCAGCCGCCTCCTGCGGGACACGGTAGGTATATTGCTCAAATATTGTGTCAGTGATCGACTTTTTTCAGTTTGGAAGCTCTTAAGATTTTACAAATTGTTACGTTCAACCGTCAGATTACAGGAAAACAAACATAATTAGTTCACCTCTTGGGATCTAAAGAGTAACACTACCATCTTTCGTATTATTAGGTTAGTCTGGGGACAGAATAATATTTATTGGTTTAGTTAAACATTTGTGCTTAAAAGGTGCTTTTATTATCAGAAACAAACATAAATTATTATGTTTTTCATAGTCTTACCTTTAAATAGCCCCGATCTTCCGTTGGTTGTTTCCATAGGAATAGGATTGTCCGCAAACAGACCGACTGCTAAAACACCTGCACCATGTTCAAAAGAAAGATATTTTCTTAAATTGTAATAAGGTATTTTTTGATTATCATGTGGTAGATTAGGAATTGGTCTTACCCCAAAAGCCACAGGCCCCATGCACGGCGGAGGCCCCCACGGGGTCATCGATCTTCATGCGGTCGAACAAATAAGCGCTAGCCGAGGCAATGGCGGCCCCGATCATGCCGATCACGAGGGACTCCCACGCTCGGTACAGAAAACAGCCCGCTACAAATAATGCATAACAGTTTGATGACCTGTAGTCTAATAGTGGCTCTGACTGCTGAGTCAAATGTTGTAAGTTCGATTCTCACGTGGTATCTCATATGAGAATTGATTTGAATTTCCCTTATAAGAGCTATCATTTTCGTTGTGAACAGTTGTTATTTCTATTGCTAAATCTAATATCACGTTAATGGAAGGGGAAAGGTGCTGGTCTCTTCATAGAGATAATCCCTGCACAATTAAGTATGTTATAGAGTATAGACTAACTGTTCACTGTTGCTCATAATTTTATCTGTTACCTACTATACCTCCTTATTACATCAAAATATGATTTTACATAAAAGGAACTGACAGTGTTTTTAAAAAAATATAGGTAACAAAGTATTGCGTGTCTAGTACCTATACTATTTTTCCAAGCGTGCAAAGAGCACGGAGTGGACAGAAGCTGCTAGTATTAATTCATTTATCTATATTAATAGGTATTTTTTACCTGTTATTGAAACTAAAGATCCGAGCACACTATTAATAAGTTCCATTACGTCTGCGCGTCCTTTGTTCTTGATTAATGTGAAACTGAAACGAACAAGTTATTAACAAACCTGACGTAATGTAAAATCATTTATTTTATATAACTTTGGTTTAGTTTCGAAATATTACAACCGACATATAAATACAGTACAATAAAAAAATAATCGAAAGAAACTCGTAACACATTTTTATAAATAAGTATTAATTAATTTTAGTCTTCCTTGATAATCTACATTTTAATCAGGTGTAAATATAATTGTAAACATACAGGAGTCCAAAACATCCTCCTCCGAACGACCCCATCATTGTCATGACCGCGGCTCGCGCTGCATACTGCCATTTCGCACCGCTCACCTTTTAAACATAGGTAACTAGGGTCATTTCGCCTGTTTGCGTCCATTTAGTGGAGTTGCTGACTTTGAAAGAGAAAATAAAAATGATTTAGCACTAGTTTTGAATAAAAACTTATGTACAGTGTTAATAATATAGTCTTTTTTATATTCATTTAAAGTTTTGGTGGAAAGATATAACGATTTAAATATAAAAGTGATAAATATCAGATTTGGGTGATTTAGCCAGTTTGCGTCCATAAAATCTAAATTGCGTCCACTCATGTCAAGTTTGCGTCCACCAACTTATATATAGAATGTAGGGGAGATTTTTATTAATTATTATTCAGAAAGATTAGATTTTAACAATTTATTGTTTTGTGTCTAAATATTTAACTAATTAAATTTTAAAATATTTTTAATAACAAATATATCATCTTATATATTTGTCACAGCCAATGTTTTCTTCGCCGTCTTCATCTACATCTGATATAAGTATGTCATTACATTCAGCGCACTTTGTGCTATCCACGGCTGGTAAATTTTCTTTTCAGAGTATCAGTATCTACTGTGACTTTAACTGGAAGTGTCCTTTTCCTACGTTTTGGAGCAGTTCCTTGAAGTTTTTTATTCTCTATTCGTTCTTAATTTCGTTTTCTTACTGCTTTGTTTTTTTTTCTCCATCTGCTCTTTATGTTCATAATACATTCTCGATGCAGACGAAGATATGGCCGCTGGAGTTCTTTGATTAAATTTTCTTGCTATGCTAAAAATTTCAGCCAACATCAGGTGGGTTTTAAATGGATCAAAGGTTTCTGAATGTGAAATGCCTTGAATAAATAATGAAGATGATTGTAAACTAGGAGGCTTTTCTATAGGTGAAATAGATGGTGATACAGTTGATGCTAAATGAATAAAAGCAGTCGGAGGGGGTTTTGATATTTGTTGCTTAGTTTTCTCAAGACTTGGTGTAGTATGAGTTGCCATATCTTCTAGTGGTAAAATAATAACTTCATCTGAAGACACTATTGAACTAAGTTACAGGTAACTGCCAAAAAGGTGTATAGGCAAAATCATTTTTATTCATGTCATGAGTTTCAGAGTTGCACCTTGATACACTGTGATTTCACAATTTCGAATTTGTTCAATCAGGAGCCGGTAATAAATTACGTTAATTTTTTTTATTATAATTACATTAAGATATTATTGATCGTAGGTATATACAATTTTATTAAATTTAAATAAGCTATACATTTTTAATTACTTTTATAAATAGATAACAAGAAAACAAAGGTGGACGCAATCTGGTCTGTCCTAAATAATAGGTCATAAAATTCGCGTCCACTGCGGACGCAAAGTGGAATTTTTAAAATTTGTATGTACTAGTTTGCGTCCACCTTATTTTAACTGTCAACAATTAAAAAACTTAAGTAAATTCATAATTATGTTTTTCTTTTCTTTATTATTAAGGCCTAGAAACATCTATGTATCCTTAACTTCATATAAAACAATGTAAAACTAACCGTGAGTGGTGTTGCTGCTCACTATTTTTTTACTAACATTTAAGACATTCGCAGTCTTTTGTCCCGTGGCTCAGATAAATTATTTTTTTTTAAAGGGAAGGATTGCGCTCAAGGAAATTTTGTTTATGACTGTGTTTCTCCTATATATTGAGGTATTGGCAGAAATTACATTTGGTTTTGTTAGAAAGTTCATGAACTTATTTTCGAGTATTTTATGAAAGGATAGCCGTCGAATGGAGGCAAACTGGCGCTGGACGCAAACAGGCGAAATGACCCTATAAATAAAGCGACAAAACGCTGTTTTTAAAAAGTAATAATAATACTACAAATTATTTAAATATTTTTATGAGTGGATTTAATATTTCCATAAGATATTCTGATTTCTGATACTGCTAATACTAGCAGAATAGCAATAGCAAATAATAATACTGCTAATACTAGCAGAATAGCAATTTAGTATATTAGGCATACGCCTAATTGCTCTTCTTAATCTGGCTAAATTTCAACTTCAAAAAGTTAACAAATCCTTCATGGGCTTCAGTGTACGAATATATAAAAAAGTTCCACAGGATATCTTAGATTTTCCTTTTATTAGTGCTAAATCTAAAATTAAAAGTATATTATTAAATAAATTTTACTATGGTAACGTTATAACATTCAAGAGTTTTTGTTTATCGAAATGTGTGGGACTTAGGTCATTGACTCATCTGTACGGCTGATGTTATAATGTACATGCCAAACATTATTAAATTTCATTTATAAAGAGCAACTGTTGAGTTTCTGGTCAGCTCTTCTCAGCAGAACAGCATTCTGAACTGGTGCTAGCTTACTCACAGACTGACTATACTGACCAATTTAATGTACCTAATTGACGATTCAAAAGTGCGTGCAGATGCCTACTTGAATAAAGATATTTTGAATTTGAATTTAATGCAGTTATGCCTACTCCACATACTACACATGAGAGATAAGTCTGCTAATACTTAGGCTTTGATACTGGGTACCTACCTACCAGGGAAGACTTCGCAGATGAACTGTTAACAAATAGTTTTGAATAGATATCCATGAATAGAACGATTTTAATCATTGCCTCTTTCCGTTGAAAAAAAATTGGCCAAATAAAACATACTACCTCCATTAATTTTAATGAAACACTTCAATGTCTAAATGTTACAAATTGTTTTACTAATTACTATTTTATCTTTTGTCTTTATGACTATTTTTTTTATATTAACTTAACCGGGTAATATTCTGACATTGAAAATACTTTATCTTTTTATAAAGTAGATATTTGGGACACTTTTTAAAAATACCTACCTATCTATTTGAGTTATTCGATTATTGCGTATTATTTAAATTTATAACTTAAAATTCGGGGACAAGACAGATATAGGCACTTTACTGGTCTGGTAACTTAGGTATGATAACTTTCTATCCTTCCATTAGCTTATCTATTTATCTATTTTTCAGTTAGGTTTTTGTCTAGGCGATAACTTATTTATAGATTAGGTTGAGAGTCCGTTCTCTTTGACTACGGAAGAAAAGTTCATACATTTCACTAACACGGATTCAATTCTATAAGCAAACAGTGTTATATTTTTGTAGAACGCACTTCCAATACTTTGATATATATTTTAAGACACTATATTATGCTTAAGGGTTGTGGTGTAATATAAAATATTATATAGTCGATAACAGAATATTAAATGTAGGTAAGATATTATGTAAGTCCGGTAATTCAAGAGATTAATAAACGCATGAACAAAAAACAAACATTCAGCTTTATTAGTGTAGAAAAAACTCTAAAATCATTGCTGATAAAATCATTATAACAAGCCTCTTCTTTGAAGATTAACAACACGTTAAATAAGTAAAGATTTGACCTTGCCAATAGTCGACAATATCCTTCGACAATTAGTTTAGTAGGTTTAGTCAGCGACTTTGAGAGTAGGAACCTCAGCGTACAAACTCTTTTTTTAAGTAGTTATTTATAAACTTAATTGCGCTTATTAATTCTCACTCAAGTAGGTATGTAGGTAAGTAGTTAAATGGTTCTTAAAGGACGTTATCTACTTTTTACATAATTCCTCGAATGTAACAAAGTGCCTTGATATTGGTTTAGATCTAGAAACACAAATATTGTATCCTGGTATTTTTTACAATGCCAAGAAACAAGTCTTTACTGAGATACAAGTACAAGTACCTACCTAATTGGATTAATTATTTACAAGTAAGTAGATACTTACCTACGTGTAAAGAGAATAATATTTTGACAGGGAGTAAGGAGTTGAGGTTTTTACCGCAAACGAATTAAATTTAGTAATTAAGTATAATTTAGTATTTAATTTAATTAAGTATACCTACCTACCTAAATAATAACAGTAGGAGAAACAATTTAAATATTATTTTATTTAATTGTAATTCTTGTATAATTTATATTATTTTTAAGCTTTTATTATTAAGTATTCCCCGTACTGAGAACAATTACAAATTACCGTAGCGTGTTCGGTAAATTGCGGCCATTTTGTAGTTAATGAAATTTTAAAATGGCGTCGTTTAAATAATCACGGTATCATTGTGCATGCGTCCTAGTAAATGGAACGATTCAACACTAATTGGTCCTTGGCATTGTACATTATACATGAAGCCTTGCTTGTATAATTTTGGTTCTCATTCATTGATTGTGGAAAAAATCTGTAGAAAGCTATTTAAAATGTAAGTATCTTCATTTGAAAAATTACTTTGTATTAATATTCTTTTGTTCGTCAAAAAAATTTAGACAAAGCGCTATAATCAGCAAATTTTGAAGGTTGTTCATAAATAACAATAAATAAGAACTGTGACAGATTAGAAGTACAACATACCTACCGTTTGTCGAAAAAAAAAAGTTCGACCGAGCTTTTAAGATGGAAAGGTGACGGTGACGGTTTTTCAAAATTAATTCTCGACAGTCCAGAACCGAATACCGATGATTCAAATAGAACTTACCCCATAAGTGCTTCCCGAGTTGAAGGCCAGCCATCCCCACCACAGCACGAAGGTACCCATGACCGCGTTGACGGGGTTCCCAAGCGGCAGCGGCGCCGTCCCACGCGCGTAGCGACCCAATCGTGGACCCAGCATCAGAGCTGACGCGAAGGCTGATGATCCTCCTGCGATTTATTCAGACGTACACATTAGGACATGAGTCTAATGTCATTTGGCTTACTTGGATCACGAACAATGATGTTCCGTCCCAAATATAGTTCCATGACTATGGATGTCACAACTTTTACCCCGTGCTAATACTATAAACTAAAAAATATTAAACGACCCTACTTAGAAACCCAGATAACCTTGGTTCCTGGCTCCTTTAAGACATTAGACCAACAAGGTGAATAAAACTCATACCAATAAGATGTACAGGTCCAGAGCCCGCGATGTCAACAGCACCCAACTTGTTGAGGAAGCCATGGTGACCCCACACCCAGCCCGCAGGCACGCAGTACACTATCGTGTTCAAGAACGAAAATAGGCAGTACGCTTTGAAGTTACACCTGGTGAAAGAGATTCCTACGTTAATATTATGATTATAGGATGTGTGATGCGGTGACGAGACTCAGAATTGATGCCATAGGTATAGTTATTAAATAAGACTCTAGTTTGACCTTTTTAGAAACACTTTAGATGCTGTATACAAAAAGCGCAGAATAAAATAATATTCGTTATATTAAACTAAAATGCTACATCACACGAAACGCTTTTATATATGCACATTAAAATATGTATAAGTAATATAAACAATTTAAATTAGAAGTCATTGAAATTTTTACATTTACGTCAAATGTAAAACTCATCAATCACTCGTTTTATCGAATTTCGGAGGTAAGGTAATCTTCTTCAAGGAAAACCTATAATATATCCAATATTGCCAAAACCGGTAGATTATAAAGTGACCTGAATAAACACGAAGGCAATAGTTATAAATATATTTTAAGACACTTAAGTACCTACGTATTTTTAGTATTTTATGAGTTTGATTGTGAATATGGACTCGGTAACCATATTATGAAGTTATGTATGATGATATATTGTTTAGATCGAATAATGTCATATTATTTTGAAGATCACCACTGATTACGTCAACAATGGCAGATCCTCATCAGTCTAACCGGGCTGTGACAGTTTTATATTCATCGTCCACATAAACAGCTAATCAATCAATATCTAGATGGATCACATTTTGTAATCTGAATTCAAAAAATATCCAAAGACGCCAATTCTGTTTGACCTCCGGGTCTTGACCACTAAAAAAAAACAAAAATAAGAAATACACTACATTACCAAAAAACAAAAATATGTATATATGAAACATTTTCCATGAAAATAAGAATTCCTCCTCACCCTAAAATTATACTATACTAAACGTCACTAAAACTATAGTTAAGTAAAATAAATCCAAAGATAACCCAGAGCTGTCAAAGCCACAAGGGTTAAAAAGTATTCATCAAAGAAAACAAATGAACACCCATAGGGCTGTCCCTAAGCGGGAACTCGTAATTGCATTCCAAAGACAAAATAGCCTAGTAGTAGTCTGTAACACTCACCTTTCAGCCATGGCTCCGCTGACAATAGTTGTGGCAGTGGTGGCGAAAGAAAGTTGGAACAGAAACGAAGCAAACACCGGTCCCATCAGCGCGTCTCCGACTGGCGGGTCCACAAGGAAGTTGCCGACACCTATGAACGGATTGGACAACGGACCTTCTCCAAAAGACATTCCATATCCGAAGATCCAGTAGGTGAGGCCTGGAGGAAGAACAGATACGAGGTTAGGTTATTATTTATAACTGACATTAGTATATTATAATCGAATGTTTATTTGAATAAATTAATTTCAGCTTCAGTTTCCTTTTTCTAAAAGTTACGGTCTTTTATAATGTTTTACATTTTTTTTACATGTACCTACAGGTACATTTTATCTATATATTATTATATTTTATTATCTATATATTTAATATTGTGTAGATATCGATAGTTGAACTCACCTCCAAGTGATATATCAGCTAGGTTCTTCATCATAATGTTAGCCTCGTTCTTTATGGACACGCATCCAGACTCCAACATACCGAAACCTTTAGAAAGTTAATAAATTAATAAATCTTACAAGAGGTACATTTCTTATTAATTCTTATTTCAAAATGACCCAAAAATTGTGGTTAATATTGAGGAGGTGAGGTTAAAGTGAGTATTGATTCATTTAAGATATTGTATTATGTTCAAAGACAGAAACAAACAGACATAGAGACGTTGGCTTAACCTTGTATAAATAGAAATGTAATCTATTAAAAAACTTAGCTCAATATCGTCTGACAATAAATTATTAGGCACCTTCCTCACCTACCTATAAATATACTTTTTTTATCGATAACAATTATTTGATTAAGAAAAAATTTGTGATTAAGAAAACATTTGAAAATTTGTGAAAAAATATCCTTTATTTTGGGGCAATAACCTACAATACCAACATTTCATCAAATCCCGTTTAGAAGACTTTAGGTGGTGTGTGATTCAAACAAATAAATAATTATTTATCTAACTGAAAAAAACTACATATTGTTTTATTTGTATCGTATATAAAGAGTATAGTAGTATAGTATTTGTATCGTATATAATGTATGTAAAGATTGGCAAAGTATTTTATTATATATACCGATACGTATGTACCTATAGACAAAGTTCTTGATTGTCTGATGTAATGGTGTCACAACCAGATGAACCTTATTTGAATATGTACAATGCCGCATTACATAACCCTGCCTCAATTGAGGTAAACTTTTACCTCAATTGAGGTAAAAGTGAATAAGTATTTATCAAGGAAATGCAGTTTTATTATGTTATTTTAATTTTAAAATAAATACAAATAAACTCATGTTTTCCTTCCTTTTTAAAATAATTTACTTGTCTCTTATTTACGAGGTTAAAATTATTTATTATTAACTTAAAGGAAAATACTTTAATTGTTTAAGTATTAAAGGAAAATACAAAGAAAAGTATTGTAACAGTTGCTATGTATTTTAAATGATCATAAAATAAACAAACAAATCGTGGTAATAAAATTAACTTAACTTTGTAATCTTTTATAGTTTAATTATAAATTCATATACTTACTAGGTACATGTTATTTAAATAATATCAATAATCTTTATAGATGTCCCGCTAACGGGTTATAGAGTAACTGCTAAATAAAAAGGTAATAAAAAGTTATTCTTTAAAAAAAATAAACATTACACCTAGAACAATAATAATAATATAAATACCTAAAATTTATGATTACCTACATGTAAATTCAAAATTACTTTCAGCATGGTTTGTGAACAGTGTACAATTCATTTCATTTTTATTACTTGTAAACTTGTAATACAATGAAGTAATGTGATATTATTTTCAATGGAAACTAAAAATACTGTGAAAAATACCATCGCTTCGTTCGTTAACACTAAAACAATTGTTTTTCATATATACATCTCACCTAATTCAAGTTTATAATTTTTAGAGTCTATCGATATATTGTAATCAAAATAATCTTTATTCTTGTCTATTTGGATGGTTTTATTTATGACTACCAATGTGGCATCAGTGTGCCTGGTGCGAGATTTTTTACCTTAAGTAAGAGTAAACTTCAATTTGTATGAAATAAGCGCAAATAAGATGAAGTTGCTCTTATTTCATGCATTCATTCGAATCCGGGATCCGCAATCACAATAAGGTGTATATATTTAACATTTATGTTGTATTAAGTGATGGACTATAACCAAACTAAATTTCATCAATCCGTCCAGATTTTTGTGCCAAATGAGAAAACAAGAGAAAACTTTAAAAACTTTTCTTTATAATGTAATTAAAACTTGATAAATTATTATAGTTACAGTATCTATCTGCGATATTGTAGTATTAATACTAGTAGATATCTTCAATGTGCCTACCTACCTAACATTATAGATATCTACTTTTGTTTTTACTTATCCTAACTAAACTCGTTTAATACTTATTTATATGAATTTTGATATCCTCAACAACTATATTGACAATATAGTTCTATTGTTTTTACGTAAGATTTTTTTGGTCGTATCCTCTAAGGATACCACTAGATCCTGGAGAGAGAAGGGACAGTTATGTTGGACTTTCTATTATAGAGACCTTTGGATACCAATTAAAACCAGTTAGACCTTCATCACCTTAGTCGGAGCCAGAATTTCTGTTCACATGTGTGAATGTGAAATCACCTAAACCCAAGGGGGTTCTCCAGGTAATTGAGAGCCCACAATACACTCTCGACGTAAGTCTAAAGACTAGGATAGGTGAAAGGGGTCGCCCTCTCACCTGAGGGTTGGATTTGACTAACCTCAACCTTAGTCAAATCCAACCCTCATTAGATTTATAGAAAGTTAAGGATTGCTAGTAATGTGAGAATCACAAATATATTTACCAGGTAAAGAAAATAAATTTACTTATTATTGTTTGTTCGTTTAGAAAATAACATTCTAATAAAAATAAGCACGTGAACGAAGCTAGTAACAGCTAAGTATTCAAATAAATTAACGAACGTTACTTTAAAAGATACAATAGATCTGCTCGTTTTTATTATTTCATACAAAGTATTTCGCGACAACGGTTTTCCACAAATCATACAATAAATACAATAAATAACATACAACAATGTAATTAGAATAAATTTAAACGCTGTCAAAAACGTCATTCTTAGTGACAAAATACACGTGACTCTATGATTTCAACATTTTGAAATAAATCTAATATTATTAATGAAAAAAAATATTGTTTTGTACATACATAGTTTTGTCTAAGTACACAGTATTTTTTTATGATTGCCCTTTTTTATTCGATTGCCAGAAATGTTAATTCTCTCAGTATCAAATTGCGATTGATATAAAATATCCTCTAGGGCTCTATCAAGGAACAACATAGTAACACACTTTTATATTAAGATCGTTGGCTATGAAATTACCAGCGTGCTCTATATATTTAATTATTCTTATAAAATTCTCTGACGGTCGGTTTTGATAAAATTTTAGGATTTAGCTTATTATGAAAACATACACCTTCAGCGGGATACAGACCGCAATATTATTTTCATATTAAGAATAGGAAAATTTTATTTAATTTTGTGTATTTTTGTTTTATTTTTATTTAATGTAACAAAATGCGTAGCTCAAACCCTTTGCGTAATTAAGCTACGAATAAAATTTCTCCTAAATGAGGTAAAATTACAGAGTCATATCATTCGTTACAATATTCATACCAAAAACGATGGTTTATCTTGGACAGAATGTGCATCCATTAGTTTTTATTATATTTAATGCATGTTTCCTCATTATTATATGATTATAATGTTAATATAAATTAATATAATACCTGTTTGCATCGTGAATATGATGAAAGAAGAAGTCAAAATCCAATTCGTGTCTTCGAGATCTATTTCGAAGTTTTCTTGTAAGCTGACCGTCGTGTTTGTGAAGTTTGGAGACCGGAGGCCTATATGGTAAGTCCAGTTTGAATCCATAGTTATTTATTTTACTTTTCACTAAAACCTTTTTGTTTTTTTTTTGGGAAACTGTTCTAAATTCAAAATTTGAATTTTACTTTTGTTTAGGTTTTATTAAATTATGAAATATAGTCAAAATTGTCATTTTGAAATAGTAAACTTAATAAACATTCTTTTTTTTCGTATCTAGGTAGTTAGTTGCACTACTTTTCTTTGCTACACGTCCGCTTACATTTAAATAATTAGGAAATGAGCACGATGCGGCTGTTTTCAGTCGTTTTTATACTCGTCTTGACGACGCGTTTTAAACATTTAAGGCTTTGTGTATTTTTTTTAGAGAAAGATACCTACTTTGATGATTGCCTAGTTTGCTTCCTTAACTAGTTAATTTCCCTGAGATTCTTAGATATAGATAGACAGATACATTATTAGATAAGTATTTTTTTTTGTAATCAACTCAATAATATTATTTTATAATAGGTATGTAGGTATGCACTAGGTATAATATATGACAACGGGCTGAACTGAATTTTGACTTAGTTTTGTACTTACTTACGGTGACATACAGACTACAGTATTGCAATCTCACCATCCACCTTTTTTAACTCCCGACTCAAAAAGAGGGGTGTTATAAGTTTGACCTGTGAATCTGTGTATCTGTGTATCTGTGTGTCTGTCTGTGGCAACGTAGCGGCCAAACGCGTGGACAGATTTGAATGCGGTTTTTTTTAATCGAAAGCTATGTTTGTCGAGATGGTTTTTAGCTATGTATGGTCGAAATAGAAGCAGTCTTCTCCAAGATATTGAGGTTTTATAGGTGCGGGTGAAAGGTTCTTATGCAATAATGATAGAAATACTTAAGCAAGTGAAAATTTGTGTGTCCCTAGGTTTATTTAGTACAATAATGAAACCAGTAACATAGCTTTAAAAATCAAGAAAAAAAAAATTAAAAACTCTCAATACAAAAAGACCTCTAAAAAGTATAAAAATAATATTATTATGTACTTATTAATGTCGTTGCGTCAGGGGACCGCTTAGTAAAGGAAGAAATTAAAATGCAAGTAAGTTACCAAGAAAAATAAAAAGATTACGATATCGAATTGTAGTCTAAGCCCGTTGCAACTTCGTAAAATAGACACCATCGTCCTCGTACGTACAACAGTTCCCCAAAGCAACGACTTCAGTAAGTACATAATAATATTATTTTTATTCTTTTTAGAGGTCTTTGTATCGGGGGTTTTTTTAATTTTTAATTTAATTTTTTTTATCATCTTCATTCCATTGACCTGTTGAAATTGTAGGAAAGATCAATATTGTGACTGTTTTTTGTTCATTGTTGTCAAACGACGACGAGTAGATACAATCGTTACCTACTTCACGGCTCACGCTGATCATCTGTGATAGCCGATAGGGCAGGACTACCATAGTCAAGCCAACCCATAATCGAGTTGCAGTTAAATGACCTCTATTAGAAATACATAAGATGGGGATTTTGGTATAGTTTTCTTTATATTAACTCGACAATGCCAAGGTCACAATATGAGGTTTAAAGTATATATTATGTACATAAATATACAAATGACTTTGTGTGAATTTATATAAACGAGATCTAGTGTCTATTTGGATAATATCTCACAAATTTGTTAAGTCTTAGATAAATGTCTAATCAGATTTGCTATTCGATCACAGATGGCGTTAGATATAAATTCATTACTATTCTTAGTTTTCAGTAGATGGCGTTTATTTTAAAAGCGGATCAGAAAGAAGTTTCAAATATTTAAGTTACACTATCTGAAAAATTAGAACCGGTATTTGTCAGTGAACGAAATTTCCAAAAGGCTATTAAAATTTTAAATCCGTAAACGCCTTTACCAGATCCAGTAGAAGTTAGAACTATCTATAATATATTCTATTGTAACGAGAATCGGTGAATTTATTAAGTAATACCTAATTATAATTGTCGTGTGTAGTTTGATTAGTCATAACATTATTTTTGAATTCATCTAATTCAACTAGATTATTTTGTTGATATACCTAATTATGTTGCCGGCATTGTTTGTGTGTTTGTCTAGTTTTAATCTAGCTTCCACTTGTCACGGCTCCTGTGTGATGCTTTATACCTATTTTATTATGAACTAAAATAATTGTTTTCATGTTTGTTTCACCAAAATTGTTAATAAAACACATTATGTACCTATTTTAACTTTAAACATAATATTATAAAATATGTATTTTCATAACACTATGACAATTTTCGAGGTCGTAAAATCAAAACAGACTTACTACACACACTATATGAATCATAATCTATTGACATAAAAAAATATATTATTAAGTAGGTATAATAATTTTATTTTGAAATGACGATTTCGAAAACTGTCTTAGTATTCGTAACATCAAAACTCATACTAGGGTTAGATACTTGAGACTGATATTCTCAGTAGATAACGTTGTTTTATATAGAGAGTAAAGTATTTACTTTATCTATAAGTAAAACATTAATATTGCAATAAGGCCATTGATGTATTTAGGGTAACATTAACGGTTTATTTCTGTGGTGAAATTAATCACGTAAATAAAAGATAGTGAGTTTATTTTTATTTAGTTATATTTTCCAAAATGAAAACTTCTTTATAATGTCTTTTTGGACCTGTACCTATATCCGATCTTTAATGGCAGGTTCATAATTATTTCGTTTATTGGTAGTTGAATATTTATATCGGAATTTTAGGTGTTTTAAGTCAAACTGATTGATTGGTTTAATGTTCTTTGAAGTACACAGACCATAGTTTCTTGAATGTTGTTTCCGGCTGTTAAATACTAATTTGTTGTAACGTGAAGATTCAATTTGTAATGAGGTTTTTACACTTATCCTGAGCTGTTGTGTAGATTTAAAAAAATATATATAGTTATGGTTTGTTTGTACGTTAGCACTTTTTATTAATAGTCCTTGATAAGTATTTTCAACGAAAATTACAGCGAACATGTCATAAGTAATACTTATTTGTTACGTTAAAAAGAAACCCTCCCACGACTGTTGCGCACCTTTTTTAAGAATGAATTAAACCAAAAACATATACAACCTCATATCGTCTTTTATTCTTAATTTACAATGAACTTAAACTAATGACAATAATAATAATAAAACATTTAAACACTTACAGCTATGTACAGGTCATTTACAACTGAAATATTTAGATTTCAAGTAAATTTGCAACCTAGGTATCAAGCCTTTGAAAAGGTTTTGTGAAAAAATTGTGTTTAAGCCATTCTTTAATATAATATTATATTGCACTATACGATATTAACATTAATTATTTACATTCTTATTAAATGCTATTAAAATATCAACTTAAAATAAAATTTGTACAGAATGGAATGAAATTTACAAATTGTCTTTTGTTCATTAAAACTTAATATAATATAATTGATTTTATTTTAATAAATTATTACTTAAAACTATTTACAATTAATAAAATTATTTATCGACATTTATGTTAAAATTCTGGTAGGACGGTCGGAGATTCGATTCTCCGTTTACGGGGGAGGTGGGTGTGGGGGGAAGGTAGGGATATCTCGGGTACGGCGGGTAGGGGTATGGGTATCCGGAGGGTAGTAGCTGGGGGTTGTGAAAGGGGGGTATCAGACCGGGGGATGGGTATCCGTACGGGAGCCCTACGGAGGAGGCCGCGGCCTGTAAGATGGACGCCGCGAAGGCCGGGTCGCTGTACACAGCGGCGTAGGGCCAAGCCACGGCTATCCTTTGACGCTTGTCCTTCATCCGCCGGTTTTGGAACCATACCTGATAAAGAAACAGATTGTTAGTTATAATCAACTTTAAATGCAACTCATGCTACAGATTTCGTAGATAATTGATGAAGACTCCTACTTACACCTAAGATGCAATTATTGTACATAGTACCTACATTTAGTTTGTTACCTAAACTTACAAATGAAAACGTCATAATCGTTGATTAAAAACTCTGATTGTAGATCAGTTATTAATTTCCGATAGAAAACTCAAAAGGTAAAAATGATAAAATTGAATAACCTTTTTTGTAAATATATCTGAGTTGATTTAGAACATTCGGTTTCAGAACGGGATGTATCTAAGTTTATTAATACATTATAACAAACATCCGGCACATCATTAATATTAATTAAGAAACCTTAAAAGTAAAACAAGTCGGACAACACTAAGGCAAGACGCAATTAAACCAAGTCATAAATACCTAACACGTAGGAGTTCGATCACCATTCACGACCACGTTATATACCTACCTACGTTTCAATGTAAATTTATAAAATACGATTGCATTTATTTTTTTCTTTAATTAGGATTAATTATATTTCTTCTATATGAAATATATTTTGGTTCCTTTTTATTACAGTAATAAGTGATTTATGTCGAGTGGTGTGTAGTTCTTTTTATGGATTGTATGGTACAAATTATAAAAAAGCTAATAAGTTAAGAAAGAAACAAAGTAAAAACCAGAGGTGCGTAAAGGTTTTAGTTAAGAATTATTTTTAAATATCAATGTTTCGCATTTTCTTATGGAAAAATATTTTAAGTATTTAGGTATTTTCTGTTATCGCCAAGCTTATGATTTGTTGTATATATAAAAAAAAATTATATTTACTATAAAGATTTATAGTAACTGTAATATATTTTTTGATAAAACAATCTTATTATATACCTTCTCTGTGGTGAAGTGCAATTTTCATTTTGTATTGTAGGTACTTATTTAGTTAACCTACATTTTTCGTAAGCAAATAACGCGAAAGACTCACGATGCATTAAAACAACCACAATAAACATCAAACAAACACAAATATTGCTCTTGCAGTATTGAAAGTCGTTTTAAAATCATTAAGAGCTGTGATGGTTCTGAGACAACAAAGTAAACACAAAGGATTTCCTAAGGGAGCTGTAAAACCTCTTTTGTAATTTGTTGCGAATGACGTGTTAATTGCCGGGAATTTTGCAGTGAAAACAAGATGGCGGCTTTCAGTTACATCATAGACGCGATGATTAGGTACTTTCTACCGAGAAATACCTATGTTTTTAGAGGCATATAATAAAAATATATATTTTGTCAGAAATTAATGAATACAGAGTAAATTGAGTTCACAGGTCAAACATTTTTTTTCCTAACTTGCAACCGATAACAAATGACGCTAAATTATGTTATTAAAATTCCTTTTACACTAATAAAAATCCATCACAATAAACAAACACACCAAAAACAAAGTTTACAATCATCAAATGGTAGCTTCGGTTAATTTAATAGTTTTTAATTGGTATAAACGCCATAAAACAGATGCACCATAGACAAGTCGAACCATAGACTAATGACGGTGATGTGAACGCGGCATAATGTTCATTAGCGGGGACCGGCTACTGAATATATCGGGTTTATTAAACATCAACAAATTAGCGTCAATGTAAAATTCGAATGAGCCATAAACACGTTTTTTATCGTCGGTTTTCTTTTTTAGTGGAAGTGATAATTGACATTATGACTGAGTTTACGGATTTATATTTAAATTGGCGTGCGGTGTTTTAATGTGGAAACTTAAAAAAACGACCTCAATAGACTTAAGACTTAACGGACATTAACTGCTTATTTGAAACAAAATACCTATCTATCATATATAACAATAAAAACATACAATCATGGAAATAAACTTATACTAATAACAGGTCTGTTTAAAATATTCTTCATGAATTGCGATTTAAATCTGTCAAAATATTTTATTTAAGTATAGTAAAGTTAAAAATTCGTATTGTTCAAATTGTTCTCTGGTTTCACACATTTGTCCGTAATTCTGCGAATTAGCGGTGCGCCATAAAGCGGTTGTGATGGAAATTATTGTGGATCTAATTGAAGAATCATTCTCTAAACACAATAAGCCTTCATATCTTGTGTAAATAACAAGAAACATTAACATCGATACAGAGTTCTATTCGAAATAATCTTAATATTGGATGAGTGATAAAATATTAAAAAAGGTGTTGGTCTTTTGTTTTTAAAGGAAATCTTGTACATTTATGGCGCTTACAGATTTTATCCTGTGTAATATTCCTATCCAAGCTATCTTACTAACTACTAGAATAATTGTTTATTTGACCATGGACGCATACATTATAATGAAGAGAAATAGATATAAGATAGAGAAATGTAGATTATGAAATAATATTCGTTTATATATTAAAGGGCATGTTGAAGGAAGTTACTATGCCATAGGTAGGTATACGAGTATGTACCTATATTAGATGTGGAGGTTATATATGTTTCTAAATATAGTAACATTACAAAATAAATGAAAGCTTTATGACTAAGCTCGTGTTAATGTCTCTGGTTAAATTCCTGTTAACTCAATTAGGTACTTTATTTTGACATGTGTATCCACAACATGGTGGGCGAGTTGTTAAACGTCATGTTATCTGAAAGTTGTCAAAGTTACGAAGGTCCGTAAGTAATTGAACTGAGGTCGGCTATTCAGGTCACATCGTGGGTGCACTTGTGAAATTTTCAGTTTCATAATGTTGTAATATCTACAATTACGTGTAAACCAAGGTAGGTGGTTCAACCTTACGGCTCTTAAGTTAAGGTATTAAACATAGCATGTCTCATATAGTATGTATTCAAAAAACAAAAGACATGTATGTATAAATGTCCAAAAATTACTAAAAATCAGACTCACCTTTATGGTGGACTCCGGCAGCTGCAGCTGTGCAGCGAGCTCGCACCGCCGCGGTCGTGACACGTAGTTCTCTTTCATGAACTCTTTCTCCAGCCGGGCCAGCTGTTCTCTGGTAAAAGCAGTCCTGTATCGCCTGGATGGATGGAATTTAGATTAGAATTTTTAATATATATTAACCTCAGTAGGTTTTTCTATGATAAGCTTACTTAAGCTAAAAACGTGGGTATGAACTAAAATATCGAGGTAACTTGGCCCAACTATCTTCCAAGAACTAGAACTTTCTTTCAAGATATGTAAAATGTTCATTAACCCGTGCAATAAGTTCATTAATTAAAACTTTTATAGGTAACGCTCGAAAATCGAACCCATAATACCATATTTTATAGGCAATAATACACTACGCTGTTAGCGGTAATAAATATATTTAAATATCGAATAATAATACTAATTATTAAGTTGCATTGTTAATGTGGTAAGAATTCTCACCTAATGTTTGGGTCGGGTGCCGAGCTTGAGGTATTTATTGGTTCCGATTGCGGGCTGAGTGATTCTGTGAACAAAGAAAATAAATTATTAATGTCGCATATATATATATAATTATATCTTATTCTGTACGTGTATACACAAAACATGTTCTATAATAACAGACAGTCAAGCGTCTTGGACCAATTATTAGTTATCTGCTCTAAGAAATGCCTCTAAAGGGTTATAAGTAGTACTCAGAGCGGGGCTCTTGAACACGAGCATCCCTTATCGTAATGATTGTTTTGTCTAGACATCAGCTAATTGTATAAAGAACACCGGCTCCTTACACACAACTAATTACAAACAGAATTCAAGATTGACTTATCATAAAATCATACGTCCGCTTTCGTTCTGGAACCAGTAGCCGGAGGTGCTAATTGTACGCGCCCAGCGTTTCAAAAGGAGTACATTAACACAAAACAAACACAAATAAGCTATTGTCTAATTAAATATTTTCCCATACCCTGTGTGTTCATGAGTTTATTCTTTTACCGTAAACACTGGCCATAAAGAAACCGAAACGCTCAGTCAGTCGCCGACTTAATTTAGAAAAAAAGTAGCACCGAACGCCGACTTTACAGATCTGATTAGTCGCTGAAGTGGTTCTAAATTTAAAACGCGGTAACTTATTGACACTGGCCGAAAGTATATTGAACGTTTTCAAGTCACGTTTATTGTCTATGGCTGTAATGGCGGTGTGATTACAGTGAAGACGTTCAATTGATTTCCGGTGTAAAAGGTGCTGTGTAATTATTTATTGTTCGACTAATTAAATATTTATTTTTTTTACTTAGAATACATTGCGTAGGTTTGTAGAAACATGTTTAGCACATCGTCAATTAACATCATGTGAATCGTTTTCGCAAATATAAATGAGCATCATTATAGAATATTTATTGCGTGTGTAAGTGCTTGAAATTCTTTTTTTTGTGGACAACGGCGTCTCATCCACTTGACTTGTTCCCATGCTGGGTGGCGACAGAACACTTAAAAACCAATTTGCAATAGTCTAGCCGGTAGCTTCCTTTCATTCAATAGTTTGTTAAAATTAAAAACACGACATGAAACTTCTTTTGGTTCGCCGGTGAATGATCACCAGCTGCGCTCTTGGCGTGTGTCTATTCAAAAAAAAGAACAAGATATGTCAGAGACAACTTAAAAAGCTTCCTGAATTAGCTTCCGTTCCATTAACAAACGGAAGATATTTTTATTGGTTGACAAAATTTAAAGAGCGGTCCCCGAAGCACTGATATGGGGACATTATTTCGAAACTGTGTCATCATTGTTTCACCGTGTATGTTAATTAAAAAAACAATCCATTTAGGCAAGTTGGATATAAGATTGTGCACATACTGATGACACTATTTATTATTATTATTGTTTTATAAAACAACATTATTCTAAGCATACAATGTCTTATATATTATATTGTACCCTGACCTACAAAACAATGTCATAATACGACACAATAATAACATCCTTATTAGCGGGCGATAAGAGCAAATTTCCCATACATTATTAAGATGTTATGAAACATCTCTGTTTCGATTAGCGCTTTCAGAGCATTCGAATTATTGGACTAATGTGTTAGACAATGAACTCGCTTCTACTTATTCATACGACTGCGCTAACAGATCTTGTTTCTATAACTGTATTGAGGCTGTTTGAAAAATGTTCATAAAAATGTTTATAGCTGGTTAGTAGATATCAGAAACTTTGGTAATTAGTTCATTTTTTGTATTCTTGGGGCATATACATATATGGAATTCGATTTTTTTATAATATGCATAATTTTACTGAAATTAATTAATCTATAATCTGAGTTTCAAATTTGTCTCGGATTTCGCTTTAGGTATTTGTGCTGATAACTATAGAAAAAGATTATAATTTCAATCTATATAAGCAAAAATATCTTCAGTTAAAAAAAATGTATTTAATCGTAACATGAAATCCTCTAAGAACTTAAAAATATTACCTTATACAGACATCAATCAACAAAATCTTATACAAACATAGACAATTAAGATACATCCAACAGCTCAATAACACAAACCAATAGAATCAATCACTCTAAATAGGTTACCTTAAGCGCCAAATTAATTAATAGTGTCCGTCCTACGACAAACAGCCCTTGTAATAGCCACGTATATAACAATTGGTATCATCGACCCCTCGCACGCGCTGCTAATTGTACAGTTATTGTTCACGACATGACTATTTCAAATTGGAGATGCTATTTGGTTGATTTTATATCTAATGGTAATCCGATCACGATACATTATAAAGATTGCTATTAGTTAGGATGAGTTGAATACTGTTTTTGTTTAACTCGGTATTAGTTTCTAAAAATGTTTAAATGGTTTTGCAAAATTTTGTTCTTGTTGAGATAACATCATCTAGGTATACTTACTACGATATTAAACATCTTAATATTTGCAAGATACCTTGGACAGATATATTTTTATGTAAATGTAAAACGCAAATATGTTGGTTAAAATTATGTGTTGTGTTTTTTAAATGATTACATTAGCTATATATCGTATGATAAGCGTTGTTTGTACTCTTTTCTCAATACAGTTTATTTCACACTAGTCCATAAACAATTGACTTCCCCCATAAGAATTAAAACAATTTAGAATTCATTCAAAACATTTGCCGAGCAATTATCCAATGTTGCCAATTATACGGTGTCATCCCTCGGCACGTTCCCCCTAAAGCAATTTTCATAATAAAATCCGTATCTACTAGTCGGCAACAATATAATGAAGATAAATATCTCCGTGGGGAGTAAATGCAATAAAAACAAAATCAGTTTAAGCCCAATTGACAAGACGTACTGCCGTTTACTGCCCGGTCACGGCACGTCAGGGGTAATTACAAATCGACTAATGTCAGTGTGACACCCACGCGCTGACGTTTAACCTTTCTAAAGGCATAGACAATTTTAATTACTCTTCAATTCAATTGTGGCGGGAATACGTGACATTTGACGTTTTGTAAAGCTAATTGACATTTACGGTCAGTTGACTTTCGTGGTCAATTTGCGACAGCTGCTTTATTATTTAATACCGTTTGTGATTCATTTTGTGGATAAATAACTTGTATTGAATAATGTCTATATTTAAAGTTTAGCTATAATTAATTGTTAATGTTTATTTTAGGTCCTTTACGGACAATCTATTGAACATTGTAAAAACGGAGACATCAATCGAAATATATACTTACCTAGGTAGGTATATCTAAGCATTTTTAAGGTGAAAATATTTTTGTTAGTGTAAAAATATGTAACTTATATTACTCTGTAGATAGTCGGTACCTACTCATTGATACGAATGCCAATAAAAACTACGACAAAATAATAAATAAAAATATAATTCTAAAAGTTTTACGAAAATTAAAGACAATTGCAACGGTAACCAATAAAAATCTAAAAAAGCGGTGTTTTCAAAGTCGTTGTAAAATATGATAATTGATTTTGTATGGTGCTTATTGCATTAGCGTAGGGTCCAAAACCACTGAAGGTTTTTCAGGTAATCCTAGTTTGTTTGCGGTCCCTTTGCCGCAATTACCGAACAGTTATGTGTTAATGGTGTTATGATGGCTTATAGAATGTTTTGTGATAATACTTTTAAAGTTACAGTTAAGCTGATATAATTATAGTTTATTTTAAAGTTGTATTGTTAAGAAAATGGAGCAATCTGTATACCTACTATTGATATCCAATGAGTACCTGTAGGTACTTTTAATATAAACTAACTTGCCTTAGAATGAATAGTCCTCATAAAATATCAACAGTAAAAAAAATATAAATAATTATGAGATAGTGTTAAGATTTAACTAGAATAGCATCGATTTTGGTTTTAAAAATGTAGTCAATAATAGTAGTCAGTATGTATGTATGTATTTATGTAGATATATCTAATAACCATAAGTTTTTTCCTTAAAAAGTGTAACTGTTTTGTTGAATTAAAATCTCGTATATGAATATAGCAAGCCATCGATTAAAAAGCATTATAATTCTTATTTTAAATATCGTAAGGACTTCACATTACCGCGGTCTACTAAAAATCCATAATGCGCTAGCCAATAACGTACCTCGTATCTCTCCCCACCAATCAGGGCGGGGCGGTAGTGCCATCTCTTTCACGCACTAGCTGTACATGTGGCTGTAAGTTTTACGTAAACGCTTAGCTTGCTATATAGTAGCAGTTTTATTATCGTTATAGCCTTAAATCAGTTTTTTATTAGATTTTGTTTCTAGAAATTAAATTTTCTTCTACTTTATAAATATTTACTCATTGAAATAATCACAGCGGTAAATTCTAAAGCTACACTTGATTAAAATATTGTTTTCTTTACCTTAGAATCGGATAAAAACAAACAACTTGGAAACAAATATATAATAAACTTCTTATTATATCTATTAAGTTTTAAATTACCTTATAATGATTCCAGACAAGTCAAATGCGATGTAGGTAGTTATAACTAATTTATGAAAAAAAAACAAACTGCTAAAAACACAAAAATAAAATAATCGACAACAGTGTGTTCGAAGCCTTATATTTCGCTCATCTCATTTTAATCTCTCAGCATCATGGACCGTTATTACTACGCTCAAGTTATTAATACGATAGCACCTCGCTGATAAATTGCTTTATAACATATTCAATCTGTTTTGATTATGTATCTGTTTTAATATTAAACATTTTAAACAATGTGTATACATTTGTTTGGATATTTTTGTAGACATCTAGCCATTAGGTAGGTATGCTCGCGGTCTCACTAGCGTTAGTAACAAACTAGTCCATACCATTATAAATCCCCTTATTGTTAAATTTCTATTTTTTTTTTATATATTCAGATCAGAAACCACCAATAGATTGTTTACGTATTTCGATAACTCTCTATTTCAAATAATATTTTGTTTAACTTTTCAACCTCTATTTAACCAAGTTGAACAACAATAACAATTTTTCTAGGTTCTGGTTATACCAGTACTATAACCTACCTATGTCTTCAGAGACACCTATATAGATTGACTATTTTTATTCGTCATTCTTGTACATTTCAAGACATACCGTACAAGAAACAAGAAAGAATTATTAAGATAAGATAAGAATTGTCAAGATTGACAATTAACAAGACAATTTTAGTACAGTAGGTACAAAGATGTATAAACTACGTAGGTAGGTACACCTAGTAGGTATCTACCTAATCATTGAATCATTAATAAATTTATAACATTATTGACAAACCACATCTCAATTATAGGTTTGAAATGATCATCCTACTATAATTAATAAAAAAAAAGTATTTTCTAAAAGTATTTACTTTAAATGGTTTTGGCTGTGGTAATACATTTAATTGCGGCTTTCCTAGTAACATTACAGTTTGTACAGAATATGGGAGCAATAACTAAGGTTATTGCTCTAACAAACCGCAATAAAAGAGAAATTTTAAACAAACTTTATTGTCACCGCCACAAAAGATCACTCCATAATTGAGCAAAGGACTGTACCTAAGAAAAAAGCACTCATTGTCTATACGTCTTTTGTTTTGGCGGTGATTTTGACAGATATGACGCTGTTACAAAATGGCAAATGAGAAAAGAGGTTTTACATAAAACAATGCTGTTGAGACAAATTGCTACTGGACGTCCAAAATATTTTGTTTTTAATTTAACCGTGAAGTTTAACATTTCTATTCATATTGAGGTTAGGTAAGGAATTACTGGAACATGAATATTACAATACAAATAAGCGTGATTATATGCTTTTTGCCTATTAAAAGGTAAGACAAGCTAGACTCTTAATTTGTATCCATTTATAAGTAGTCCAAGTATAAAAAAATCTGTTATTCAAAAATATAGTATCTATGTAATTTAGAAATAAAAATTGCATTGTAACTGGAATTTATAGATATTGGCGGTCTGTCTGTGAAAAGTGAAACCGTTGAATGTAATCTGTTGTATCTTTGGATGATAATACCTATCAAGACTATTGGAAAGATACAAATTGGGATCGTAACGTCTGGTTATTGTAAATACTTAATTATAATGATTAAATTCTCAAATAATTGTAAATTTTTTGGTCGTGGGTATGCTAATTTGTACCTACTTTATTGATTATTATAAAATCTTTACTTTCAATAATTCTTTAGTTTAAAGATATAAGGAAGGATATAATTTATGACGTCAGAATTTTGTGAAAGTCGTGGTAAAGTATATTCCGTTTTCTTTAATAATACACCTATGTATCTATTAGTACCTACCTGCATTATAACTAAAGCTAGACTAATTTAACAATTATTACATACCTATTTATTTAAAATTAAGCGTGATATGAATGTGATGTCTAAAATTACTTATAATAAAGGCAACTAATAATGATAATGTTATTTACAATAGTAATAAAAACTACTCCGTCGCGACGGCATGTTTTGGTACCGTCTTGTACCGCTATTCGAGGCGGTACATAAATAATACTAAAAATGGCATTTGAGTTTATTTGTACTTTTATGACAGATTTTAAATAGTCAAGATAATAATAATACTATTTTAAATAATAATTTTTGCGTTCATTCGTTTTTGATGGTATAACGGTCATTAATTTCAAAATCTATTGAAGTGAACGCATAATATTAATTTAATCATCACATAAAAAACGCGTCTTTCTGTCTATAATGATGTAAAATGTTAGTCGAATAACTGGAACTATTCTGACCTGATAAGGCCAGGTTATAGAATACTTTTTGTATTATACCCAAGGTACCTAATAGAACAACTCTAATCTATTTTAACTGTAGACCAGTCGAAGTATGATTATATTATCTAAAAATAAATCAATCTTAACTCACCGTGTGGTCTGTCGTCGGCTCCGTCGCTGTCCACCTCACTCCTCACACTCCCTGGACTCGCTCTCTTCAAGTCTTCAGGGCCGTGGCTTTCAGGATAACCGTTATTCATACGTTTATCGTAAGACATGAAAAACGGAAAATTCGGAACACGGTTTTGCTGGAAGTAGTACATTTTCCCATCCCTACCCTTCAAGTCTTCGTCCTCCGAATTAAAATCCGTCATAGTATTCTCGATATCGATTTCCGGAGACCGTCTATTGATGCCAACTATCGATTCGATCGAGAAGTTCTTCGGCGGTATCTTGGTCATCTTGTTGATTTCCGATTCCATCACCAATCGATATATCGATTCACGCACTGGCCACTAACACTCGTTTAAATTTTGAACGTCCGTATCGGTCGGATACCCGATGAGTTTTGTGGAGTCTGTAGAGATTGTTAACAACCACGCCTTCTGGTGAGGGTGGGACTTGAAACATACGTTTATTTGAATTTCGACCTTATATGTTATAGATTTAGCTCATTTTGTTTCAAACTAGAATTAGGATATATATTAAGGAAAAGGCAGTGCATTCTAATATGAACTTTATCTCATAAACATACAGTTAATTTTTGTATAAGATATAAAAGTAATATAATTGCACGTAATCGGTTGTGGTTGTTAAAAAAATTAAGGAGTTTATTTGGCTTTCTTGGTGTTTTTTATTTATTTTAATAATGTTTAGGTTTTTACTGTAGTTCTTTTTTGTTGTTTTTTCTACACATTATATATCTTTGTACAACACATTTTTAGAATCAGTCATTAGTTTTAGATCTACTATCAATAAACAAAACAAACAAATACGCAAATATTATGTATTAATTATTTTTGTATTATATCTAAATAAACAAACATAACAATACACTTTAATAATAAAGAGATATCTCATTTCTTACGAAAAAATAGTAAGACACCTAAAGATACAATATTCCGGTAGGTAATTTAATCTAACCGGAAGTAAGGCTCCAGTTAATAGAGCGATGTATCACCGCCTCCAGATAATATGTGTTCCCCTTATAACACACCTTTATTAAACACCATCAATATATGTTTATTAGAAAAGCTATTTAAATCTCCTTAATGGTGTTTTCAGATTAAAAAAATCATTTTTTTTATTTAAAAAGTTTTAAATCTAACACATCTTATTTTTTAATGTACCTAAGTACCTCTATTTATATGTATAGGTAGGTATGTATCATCTATAGGTACATCAAGTAGGAGACAAATTAGATTTGTATTCTTACATACAAAATTGGTGTTTTCGTACTGGCCACTAATCACAAAATTCTCCTCTTTGGGCAGCAGTTCCAAATTTAATTATACCTATACAGATTTACACATGTATTTTTGTTTCTTTTTTTTCTTCTGTTTTTTTTGTTTGCGTTACTCAGTTTACAGAATATAAAACTTAAAATATCGCATTACCTACCTGCGAGTTCCATTGTAGCACCAGTGCTGCGGCAATGACTCCAAGGGTTAATGATGTGTATGGCGGTCGCGTTGCAAAAGAAAACACAGTTCGATTTTGGTTCCAACGTTTTCGTTCTGGAAATTTCGACCTGCAGAACCCATGGACGCCCGGAGACCCAAGTTAATAATGCAGAATTGTAAACTATTATGGAAGCGGATCCATCGCAAACCACGTACCAGTTAGCTACAGGCTGCGGTGTTAGTGATAAAACTGTTTTAATCCACTTGAAGCAAATTAGGAAGATTAAAAAGTTTGAAAGGTTACCTCTTGAATTGGCTGAAGCAAACCCGCAATCCCGCGTCAACTGCTGCGTTACATTATTGAACCGGCATAATAATCAAGGTATTTTAAATCGAATCATTACCTGTGACGAAAAATGGATTCTCTACAATAATCCAAAGCGCTCATCGCAATGATTGGACCCTGGTCAGCCAGTCAAATTTTGCCTCAAAGCGAAAATTTACCAAAAAAAAAATACTTATAAGCGTTTGGTCAACTAGGTAGGTGCGGCTAATAAGGCCTAGCTAAGCGAGAATTGAAATAAATCGAAAACTATTTATGCGAAATAACAAATTTTAATATCAATTAAATATTTATATCAATTACTATCAGTCATAAAAAAAACACGGCAACTTTTGCCTTTATCATTCTTAAAATAAAACATTTAAAAAAACACTATGTTTAGGCCTTATTAAACTATGGTAGTTTAATAAGGCCTATATTTTTAATCTACAGAATTCAACAAAATAAACTTTGGGGTAATTTTTTTATCGAATAGGTCTTTAGTGACTGGAGTTCCTCTATAATTTATGGCTTTTCTGCGGACTGTTGGGTGTCTTTTCATTAATTTTAGCTGGTGTAGGCATAAGCTCCTTAAACGCTGTTCTTTTAAATTGAACGAGGGGTATATTATCCTCATCATCACAACTAAAACTGCCATAAACCATTCCGTAAAACCCTTTAGATGATCTTTTAGAGGTATGATCAATTTTTTGTTCCTGCTTTGATGTCGATGGATGGGGGGGTCCCGAAATTTTCTTCATCTACAACCTTAGGTAAAGGAGCTGATGTTTCTGTCAATGTAGATGGAGCAAATGCTGTTTCTGGAATAGCGTATGGATTAAATGGATACAAACCAGTCGCTCTAAACCCACTGGTAATATTGTCATATGTCATAGATTTAGACCCACAGTTGCAAGTATGATATTGAAGCGTGCCTTTGTGAGTTTTTTGTCTGGGTTGGAGGGCATTGTGATTATAAGTTATCCCTATAATCAAGAAACCAATTAAAAAGTTGGTTGTAATTATTTTTTTTACATTTCTAAAGTCATAAAACAAACAGTTAAACAATTAATTGATAACTTTAAGGAAGGAGTTTAATAAGGCCTACTGTCGAATTTTATAGGCCTTATTAACCGCCAACCACTTTGTAAAGAAAAGTGAATACTAATATTATTCGCTCTATTTTATTACTTTTACAACATTACAGGTCTCTAAAGCATGAACTATTGGATACTTAAATAACAAAATAATGTAGAAAAACTTAATATTACAAAAAATACTTAGGTTTGACTAGACCGTTATGTTATAATTCAAGCTGACCGTCCCGCAGGCTACAATGAATGATACCGCACTGGTGACGCCACGCGAGCGAGAGAGTCCTAATAAGTTTGGGGACCATCTGGTATAATTAACTACCTATGACTGCGTCTTTGGTCGGCGGGAATTATTTTAAGTTGTGTTTCTGTCGCATAGGCCTTATTAGCCGACAGGCCTTATTGGCCGCACCTACCTTAGTGCCGGTATTATTCATTACAGTTTTCTCAAATCTGGCCAGATTATTACGCCAGATGTCTATTGTCAGCAATTGCAAACCCTGATGGAAAAGCTAGCTGCTAAATAACCTAGCTTGGTTAATCGCTCCACACCACTGCTGCTTCACACACTGTACAACAGAGACGGCTACCAAATTAGAAGAGCTACAATTAGAATGTCTAAGACATCCACCGTACTCACCGGATTTTGCTCCAACAGATTACCATTTTTTTTTGGATATTTTAATAACTTGCATTGGAAAAAATTCAACTCTGATGAGACAGTCCAAAACACCTTCAGAGACTTTATTGATTCCCGTCCGACTGGTTCTTTTAGTAAAGAGATCAATAAACTACCTATAAGATGGCAAAAGTGCTTGGAGAACAATGGTTCATATTTTGAATAATAAAAGACATTATAGTAACAAATATTAGACTTTGTGTACCTCCCATGCAAAACGCCAATTTAATTTGTAAGGACCAATTTTAGTAAGTATATACCTATATACTTACTAAAATTGGTAGTTTTTTTAGGTAACTACCTACCTAGGTAGTTACCTAAAAAACTATCCTAGTGTTATATACCTACCTACATATAGTTTACCTAAGAAAATTATTCTGGACCTGTACAGGATTATTTGTAATTAATTGGCCACCTCTCTCTACATCAATCCCAGCAACTTTTGTTCTACGAACTTTTTCAAATTTTGATATACAACACAAAAAAAAACAAAACAAAAAATATTTGATCCCTTTTGTATTTATCACTCTGTATTTTGTAAAAAAAGTACCTAAAAGGTCAACGTCCGGCCGAAATACCTACGCTCAGAGATAATCCCAGTTCAGATGCAACAAATAAATTTTGTATGGGAAAACTTACATTTTGAAAACTATTCATTTTAAAAAGCCGTAGAACAAATGTTAGGATTTACGTAGAGAGGCTGCCTGCCAGAGGTGCCCAATTAATTACAAATGAACCTGTGTATTAAATATGTTTATAAAATAACTCTTGTTCGAGTAAGTGTCACCATAAAACTGTAATTTTACACATTGATAATATTATAAGGGCAGTCATAGTCAGACAAAATCTCCGGTAACAGCTAGTATTACAATAAAACAAACATATATAAAGAAGCTGGATCAATAAACAACTATTGCATGATAATATGATTTATTACGTCCATTTTTTCCCGCCGTTCTAGAACATGATAATATTGCCATAACAAATATAAGTCAGATAAGAGTAATAAATGATAAGCGTATTACTGAGGGAGAGCGGGTTACCATCAGCGCAAATATCCTTGGACGCTATTTCATGAAGGATTTAATGCTTTTGTTCGTGGAAATAATTTGATATATGTATTTAATTATCTGTTATTTTTTTTGAAAGTTATTGCTATTTTTAATAATCAAACTAAGAGTGAATTCAAATAGTATCAAATTTGTAGCGCTGCACTGGTGTCTTTTCGAATATAAAAAAATCGTTTAGGGCCTTGAAACAATAGTATTTTATTTAATTAAACAAAAAGTTTCTATAACTATAGAGAGGTATTTATTGTCTGTTTATAAAGCAGATTTATAATCTATCCACGCACATGAAACCTATTTTCATTTGCAAAACAATGACCAATAAAATATGGCAAGGCTATGAATAACTCAGAATTACACCATGAATATACTTTATAATAATGTTCCTAGAAATATATCGAATTGACTGAATCTTGATAACAGTGTAATATAGGATAAGAGAATGAGCGGGAAAAATAATACATGGGGTCGCCATCTTGGGGGGAGTGACGTATGGTAGCGATGACCTTTATTGTGTTTATTTTTAATTAATTTATCATGTTTAGGTGTTTTTTTTCAAAAATGTGCTAGGTTTATTCTTATCACTTATTTAAATAGATTAAAATTTATGCCGAGGCGGTAAATGATTAGATCTGAATGAATAAGTATATAAATTATAAAGAGAAGGTAATTTTTTTCTTAAGTTTTCTTAATCTTTTTACTTACCTCATTTATATTTTTTTTCATTACCTTTCCGGATGCTCTGGCGTTCTGCCGTCGGAGGACGCTAGTGTCCAAATGTCCTTAGCTTCCCTCCTGACTAACGACGCCCCGAGCCGAGGTCCGTGTCTCAATCTGAGACGCCCTCGGGACGTCGTTCCCCATGGGGGCCCAACTGGCCCCCCCTTGTTAAGGGTGGGTTTCCAGACCCACCCGCTCCCCCGGTGACGCTGTAATAGCCAACAGGGCTAACAGTATAGACATACAAAAAAAAAAAAAAAAAAAAAAAAAAAAAAAAAAAAAAAAAAAAAAGTACCTTTCCGGAGTTATTTTTTAACTCTAAATGTTCCTCAAGATTCCAGGGTGGAAACACTAACCACAATTGAAGAAGTCCATGGATCTTATTTATTGTCTATCTAAACTTATCCCCAGTTGGTTACCCGTTGGTTTTAGTTAGGTACCCCCTAATTATCAAAAGAAGCAAATTATACTTGTTTTCAGCTCCTAATAGATACCAGATTGCATGTATTTCGTGCGACAGAGATAACGGTCTACAAAGCCGAAATTAGCCGATTGTCTCTTTCCAAAGTCATAACATAAAGGTACCTTAGACATATAGGTAAGATTAAACAATTAATCTTATATTAAAAAGACACAAATAGGTAATTATTTATTTTATTTTTTGAGTAAGTTTGTATAAAAATTGAACAACACAAAATAATTGTAAAACCTAATAATGGTTGTGTTAAATAAAGGTTATTATTTATATGCTGTTCGCAAAGTGAAGTAAAACCAAGCAAAACTGTAGCCAAGTCAATTATAGCGATTCAGCGACTAATGAAAAATAGCCGCAATGAATATTAAGGAACAGAAGCGCTTTATTACAGAGCTTGGACGTAATGCTCTTTTGGTTCTACGACAAGATATATCGTATGTACGATTGCAACGTTTTTTTTTTGTGGGTGGGCACCTAATCTTAAATAATTTAATGTAAATCCATTACATGTAAAATCAGGTAATAAATCAATAAATCAGGAAAAAATTGCAAGTCAATAACAAAACCTCTCAGAATAATTTGAAATAATTTTTAATTATTCCTTCAATGTTTCTTCATGTAGGATATACAATGTTGCACTCATACAAACATATATAGGTATTAAAGTCTATAAATTAACCATAATAAAGCTTCTTGGTAGTACCTACATTAGGTAGGAAATAGGTAGGTGGGTACTTAACTATTTTTTAACATATTTACAGATGTACATGTTTGAAATTATTTCAAATGATTAACCATATGATTACATTTTATTAATAAATGAGAAATTGCTATAACAAAATTTAGTTATTTTACCGATTTAAATCATCCCGAATCACAAAAAAAACATAAGTTGCATTATCGCCTCATATAAATGTACGTATCATAATGTCAGTTGCCCGTTAAAATATAGAAGTGGCATTATTAAAATATTTATTTTGTTTTAAAAGTACTTATTATTGGTCAGTTCTAACAAATCAATATTAAAACAGCCCGTGACGTAAAAGGGTTTACAATACTTGTAAATATTGTCAGGGTCTCCATATTGTATTCCACGGTAGCGCTTGATTCGTTGTGGTAGTGTGGATAATTTGTTGTAAGAATTACAAGAACAGCATTGTTTTATAAAGAAGTGCGTGCTTTCTTTATGGTTTGTTGTCTTTTGTCTTGTTTTTATAAACTGAATTTATACAAAAGTATCCTAAACTAAATTAGCACGATTTGTCAAACTTATAGGTAGGTAAACTTAATAAATAAAGTCTATTCTAAAACTTCACAGTTCGTGAAAAGAAAATCATGTAAGTGCATTTTCATTCGACTGAGCGGTACTGAAAAGTCTTAACTAAATATAAAACCTCCTTAGTTATGACCTTTTCGCACCGACAACCCTTGCGTCTTTTTGAATCTGTGACGGAAAGAACGCGGCAATTTGTTTCGGCCAATCGCAGGCGCGTTCGCTTTTTTAAAAACAACCAATAGCGAGCGAGATAAAGGCACATTTCGAAAACCTGACCCTTTTCAAATAAGCTCGGAAAAGCGTACTGTATTTTCGTAGTGTATTGTATAATCAGCCATCATGGAACCCGGAGGCTATTCATGAACGGTGGAGCGACCGAAAAAGCTTAGCTCGCTTGTATTGTCTTGTGCGTGCGAAAGAGATACCCTTATACGGAATCTCGTGATAGAAAGAGACAGCAACGGGCGGTAGTTATGTCGTTTTGAACGTACGTGTCGGTGAAGTAATTTTCCAGCTTTTATTCATTGTATAGCGCGAGGCAAAATTACTAAGTTGCTCGTTTGATAATATTTATTTTATAGATAAAATGTTATTATTGTATGTGATGAAAATAATCGGCCATAACGTCTTTATTGTAATCATGTCCATTGGAATTAGCAATTTGCATATACATATTAGATGAGTAATGATGGAGAACTATGGAATGTATTATTTGGATGAAATAAGCAAATAGGTTGAGATCTTATAGATATTATTTTCAGTGCTAGAACATATAGCATTGAAACATTTACAGTAATTTGTAATATTTTATATCAGCTTTATAAAAGACTGCAGGACTGAAGGAATTACTGATGTATTTCAAATATTATTAAAATTAAAAATTAACTAGTTTTATAATTAAGTTACAAACAACCAATTAAATATTGTTATAAAAAAACCGCCAAAGTCATTCTATTCTCGATCCCAAACATGGTAGTGGTAATAGCACAATATCATAAAACAGTGCAGTTGGAGAACGTTGAGCGCACAATGATAGCAGTTTATCCGATCCCGCCAACAATTATATATGACGTTAATTTTGGCGCGAACGCCATTTTGGTTGCAAAACGAAATGGCCGGTATAATTTGTTTATTTATTTATTGTTTCAATGTTGATGGGCAATATTTAGTTTAATAAACGTAGCTATAGTTTAAATCGAGTACTAAGTATTGATATAGTTTTCATAATAATTTGATCTTCTTTTGCTACAAAAAAACGTAATATGTATTTAGTAAAATTATTTCTGTTGATTTTTATCGAATAAAATAATTAAAAAAAATCTTTCCTTCTAAAGAAAATTCAACCTTAACTTATAATATTAACTAGTTTTACCTTCCAATATTTCTTCTAAAAACAAAAGAGTTTTACAACTAACCAGAAAGAAATTGTACCAATTTCCCCAAAGCTCTTTATTAAAGCATAATGAATCCAACACAATGTGGTGAAAAAAAAAAACAATTGTTGGGAGCGAAACATTTTGACATTTCTTGTTATTCTGACGTTTATGGTTGCGTAGTTAATTGTCCAAAAATATTTTTCAATAATGGTCCATTCCCCGCTGTGAGTAGGTATCGCTACCGGTAGCAAATCATTAGTTTCGGTGAGCTGTTGAGTAAATAGTTATTTTGTTAGAGTTGTTTATGACCGGCTTATTGACAGCATTTAGGGATTGTTTCTGTGTTACGTGTTAGTGATATTTTCTTAACATTATTATTTAGCTACGATATTTTAACTTATTTCAACTTAAAGGCTCTTAATGAATTTTAGATACCTATTCAAATTATCGATCTGAAATTAGTATTTTTTACTTACAATCTGAGTTGTGAATGTAGTTTCATTCAAATCTCAGATTATATCGACCATTACGTTCAGGTGCTACCTAGCTAATTGTTAAATCTTGTACTGGTTCTAGATATACCTACTCTTACACTCTAACCATAATGTATATAACTTTAACTTAATTATTTTCAACAATGCAATTGTTGAAGGAATTATGAATATGTTTTTTGCATAAAGGTTTTTTTAATACATTTTTCTTTATTATTAATATGAGGGGTAATTGATTATCACGATGTAATTTTTCGTGTAGGTACAAATATTTTCTCCTTTGAATCCTATTTTATTAGATTTACCATGAGCTAATCGGATGTCAGACCGGAGTTAGCTTAAAACCTAACATAAAACAAAATACCTAACTTATTACGTTTTTTTTTCTTTGCGTTATTTTTTATACACATCAGATAAATTCAAATTCAAATTCAAAATATCTTTATTCAAGTAGGCATTTACACGCACTTTTGAATCGTCAATTACATTAAATTGGTCAGTATAGTCAGTCTGTGAGTAAACTACCACCAGCTCGGAATGCTGTTCTGCTGAGAAGAGCTGGCCAGAAACTCAACAGTTGCTCTTTTTAAATGAAATTTAACAATGTTTGACTTATACATTATAACATCAACCCTGCAAATGAGTCAATGACCCAAGTTCCACACATTTCGATCTACCAAAAACTCTTGAATGTTATAGTAAGATCTATTTAATAATATACCTTTAATTTTAGATTTAAAACCAAGAAAAGGAAGATCTAAGATATCTTGTGGAACTTTATTATATACTTAAACCCATGAAGGATTTTTTAACTTTATGAAGTCGAAATTTAGGCGTTACGAGCCTATTTTTATTTCTTGTATTGATCGTATGTCTGTCGCTGTTTTTATAACAGTCATTTAAATTTTGGCGAATATATTGTAAGTCATTAAAAATATAGTAATAGTAGGTATACCGATTTCTTTAAAAACATCTCTTAGGGAGTCTCTAGCTTTTAAGTTACAAATAGCCCGTATAGCTCGTTTTTGTAAAATAAATATAGAATTAATTTCGGCAGCGCTGCCCCATAGTAAGATACCGTAAGACAATATACTTTGAAAATAACTAAAATAAACCGAGTCGAGCCGTATTAACGTCTGTTAATTGTCTTACTTTTTTAATTGCAAAGACGGCTGAGCTGTTTGCTTGCGAGTGTCGAGAGATGGGGGTTCCACTGGAGCTTTCTATCTAAAGTTAAACCTAAGAAAGTTGTCGAGTCAGTCAGTTCTAACACCTCATTGTTAAGGAATAATCTACAATTTTGACTTTTTACATTCGGAAGTGTAAATTCCATGCATTTAGTTTTCTTAGTATTTAATACCAAATTATTAATTTCGAACCAATGAAGAACACGCAACAGAGCACAGTTAACTTTGTCAAAATTAGCTTTATTATGATCAATTTTAAAAATAAGCGAGGTGTCATCAGCAAAAAGTACAATGTCCCATAGTTCTTTTAAGTAAAAGGGTATATAAATATAGAGTAAAAATAAGAAAGGACCTAGAATAGATCCTTGTGGAACACCCATTTTTAGGTGAGATCCAACCGATTTACAATTATTTACATCAACGGTCTGAACTCTTTGATTCAAGTAAGAGGCAATATATACATATAATATAATGAATAAGTAGCAGTTTTTAATACCAGTCCACGCTCTTGATAATGTTGGGATACAACGAATGCTTCAGCTGTAACATCAAGGTCCTCCAGGTAGGTGTTTCAGAAGGCTATACTGTATGTATTTTCGAAGTAAAATAATTATCAAAGAGATATAGACATACATTTAAAATAAGCCAGGTAATTTAGTTCATAATCCCGTCACACCTATAGGCAAGTAGTAGGTATCTGAGTACGAACTCTTATGGATAGGTAACGGTAACGGAACCTTTCAATTTAAATCCCAACATATAAACATTTTACAGATATATACAATAATTATTTAAAAGAACACAAAATAGAACGACAAACTAGACAACATTCCATTACTTGCATTTTTATTTAATTTTTAAAATAAAAAGTATCTCCTGTCTCCAATTCTATAATTGTATAAATATTTGAATATAAAAGAACAAAACATAAACAAACACAAACCCTAAAGTAACCCTTCAATAAACAATGCCTCGGACCCAAACATTTACCTAAAAAATAGTAGAAATAGCGGAATCATTGTTCCAGAGCATCGTGATTCGGGTTGCGCGGTATTTACGAACCCCGGCCCTCTGACGGGTCAATACCATAATATTATATCTATAAATATCATATAATAGTCGTGAAAATCTTTTCAATCAATATTTTCGTATTACCTTTAGGTAAAAAAATACAGAAGTAAAAAAAAATCAGTTGGTATTAGATATGGTTATCATATGTTATGCGAACCTATAGGATATTTTTAATTCCGTTAAATTTAACGGAATTAACACTGGATATTGTAAAAACTGAGTTATAATTACAATACAACGAAAGCACTAATCGGATTTTCTTGCAATTCGGTTGTGTAGTGTTGTGGCTTGTTCTGTAAATCAACATGCAGGACTTCTTACTCTGGAAAATTCTCAAATTTTGAGGAGTAAATTGATTTGGGTTATACTTCCAAAAATATGAATTGGTAATTACATTCTAAGTAATGGCTTAAAACGTGGAGGGGGAAGGCAGATGAAGTTTCAGTCAACATCTGGTAACTATATTAAACCGAGTATTTATCACCTCCTTCGCTGGGCGAGGTTTATAAGTAAAGCGAATTTCTTCTGTCTATCTGTGGCATTATTTCATAAACTACCCGAGACATGTAGAATTCAGTCCTTATTTTAAAATTGTTTTACAGATACTATGATGGTATGTTTGATCACCATCAAATTTAACACTTACCTACCTACCTACATTGCAACAAACATAATACATATTGAAATTAATTAAATAAATAACATGATAATAACGTCGATTTCAATAAAGAACTTTTGTGCTTTGAAACAAAGATGTACCTACCTACCTACTAAGTTATCAAACACTTCCAACCCCTATTTTGTAGTTTATAAACACAACAAAAACAATCACACCCCATTATCCCTCGTCATAATATAATAACAAGATTTAAGTTCATTTATTATTAAAAATTTCGTCAGAGGCAACCCTCGCGTCCCACGGCAGTCATGAAAATAAAATCATGGCGCTCGATCCGCGCAGATTGAATTCAAAATTGGAATCAAAAGACAATCCTTTTTTTTATTGCGACAAATGGCGATCGAGTGACGGGTCGCCAGTGTTAAATTTTTTATTAGTCAAGGAAATCGGATTGGACTGTAACTACTAAAGGTAAAAAATTTATTTTCAAAATCTGTGGCAAGGCATTTATTGCGGAATAAGAAATTTTTGCTTAAAATTTACCTAAGCATTGAAACAAAATGGACCCAGCATTATAAAGTATCATAAGACACATATCAAACATTTTTAAATACTTAAAAGCGTACTCCGTAAACCAATCTGTCACAGCTGAAAGTATCAACCAATAAAGCGGCAATTAGGCAATGTTTTTTATAAATAGAACGGGGCGCCATAATGTGATATCCTTGTTTGTTTTTAAAAAGAGAACACTCTATTAGAAGGATAAGTGTTTACGGAGTTTGTTAATGGAGCGGTTTTTTAATTCGGTTGCAGTAATTGATTTTAGAACGGATGTTAGTAATATTTTAATAGATTTAAATGTTTGAAGAGCTTATAATTTATATGTAAGCATGTAATTTATTTTATATTAAACATACTAAATAGTTAATATCTATCAGTATTTTTGGAATGTAACTACCTTCTTACAGGTAGTTTATTGGTTATACTTTTTGTAAAAAGACAAATATTTTTTCCTATATATCTAAGGTAAGGAATGTAGACATATTCCATTTAGTCGTATTTTTTTGTTTGTAAATAAGTAGAAATAAAATAAATATATTATGAACTAACAAATTTGATAATAATAAATATTTAAGCAAGGCTGGTAGATAGTCAACATAAGCGCTCAACTAAACCACTTAGAGCCGTCCGAATCCGCCCCAATCCGGTTAAAACCGGCTAAATCCGTATTAATAGTCTGTCAAATTACCGCGAGGGGGTACACCTGATGCACGGTTTCGCGCCTGTTTTTTAATTATACAGAAGAAGTGTTTATTTATTGTTGTGATCTGTTGGATTAGTTATTATAATATATTATACTTGTAGGTATTATTGCTACTCCATTATGTTGCTTGTTTTTTATGATAATATTTTTTTGTTATTATTAAGCATATAAGGTGTTTTCAAAATGAAATGGATCTTTATTGGAATCGTTAATGGATTTTTATACCAGTGATGACTTTTTTAGTGATTTCATTAATTTATTTAACTTTGTATTTACTCCAAAAACATTGGTTGTTAATGATAAATTAGTGTTTAGTGATTGGGCCGAGTTACATAAAAATTATAAAATATGTATGCGGAATTGATGTTTAATACTAGTAATGAGTTTAGGGATGAGGTAAAATTATTTTCCAAATCTTTTAAAAAACAATATAAAATAGCAAAAAATACATACAATATATTACAAATAAAATAGGAAATAGCAATAAAAAAATAAAAACAACTTGGAAAATAATTAATAAGGAAACTGGAAGAGCTAAATCCCAGAGGATCGACTTTAAATTAAATATAGATAATAAATATGTTACCTCTGACCTCGAGGTTGCTACTGCTTTTGAAATATTTTTTACTAATATTCCAGTGACTACAACGTTATCTTTAAATTCTTCTACCGCTGCAGCTATGGGTTTTACTTCGAGAGTATGTAGATCTAGAAGCGTTAAAAAGACTAGTGATCTTTGGGGATTCTCTGTTGACATACTTAAGTCCATAATTGACATTGTAGCGCTAGACCGAGCATTAATATTTAATAATTGTTTAGAATATGGTTAGAATTGTTAGAATATTTCCTGATCTAATGAGACAAAATAAAATAACTCCATTATTCAAATCTAGCTGTTCATTAGATCCTAGTAACTATAGACCTATTTCAGTCTTACCCACTTTTAGTAAGATTTGTGAGAAATTAATTCTTAATCAACTTGTGGCATATTTCAGTAAAAACAATCTCTTACACAAAAACCAGTTTGGTTTCATTGCCGGTCGCTCTACAACAGATGCTGGTGTTGAGTTATCACTAAACATAAATGAAGCTTGGGAAGGATCATAGGATGCACTTGGCATTTTCTGTGATCTATCTAAGGCGTTCGACTGCGTTCAACATAAAATCTCTTCTTCTTTCTTTCTCTTACTTTTAAAGTTAATAGACGGCAATCTGTTATTGACGATGTAAACAATGCTCTCTCAGATGTTGTACAATGGTTTAAAGCCAATAATTTGTTACTCAATAAAAAAAAGACGAAATGTGTCAAATTTATTTTACCAAATGTTAAAAATGTTAGAACCAATGTACAATTAAATAATGAGGATTTGCACTTGGTTAAATCTAATACTTTCTTGGACATTTTAGATGAAAAATTGCAATGGGGTCCTCATATATTTGATTTGTCAAGCAGACTTAGTTCTGCTGCATACGCGGTTAAAAAAATACGTCGATTAACAAATATGGACACTGCTCGATTAGTTTACTTTATAATAATAATAATAATAATATCAGGACAAATTACACACATTGATCTAACCCCTAAGTAAGCAAATTGTTTGCTTGTGTTAAGGGTGTTAGACAACGATACAAATACATAGAAATACACATATTAATACTGAGAATATATTTAATAAAGGACCAAACCCAGAAACACAGACATCTATGCTCATCACATAAATGCCTGTCTCCGCCGGGAATCGAACCCGAGTCCCATTGCGCCGTGACACGTTAGGCGTCTGCGCTAACCACTCGACCAACGGTTTAGTTACTTTCATAACTTAATGTCATACGGTATACTCTTATGGGGCAATGCGGCTGACATTGATACCATATTTACATTGCAGAAGAGGGCTGTTCGAGCAATACCTATATAATATGAGATCCAGAGACTCTTTAAGAAACAATTTTAATTTAATTTAATTTATGAAAATTTTATTTACGTTCATAAAAATATCTCAAAGTTCAAGAAAAATTGTGATTTACATAAAATTAATACAAGACATAAAAATAATCTCGCTATGCCCGGCACTAGGCTCCATAAAATAGGTAAATCCTTTAAGGGTAATTTTATACGTTTTAATAATAAGCTCCCAAATGAAGCCTTCAGCTTATCATTAAATAAATTTAAATTATATGTTAAAAATAATTTAATAAAAAAATCCTACTATAGTGTAAAGGATTACATCGACGACGGTATGGCCTGGGAATGAATCTGTATTGTATTGCGAATAGCTAGTAATCTCCGCAATTTATTTTTTGTTGTAAATTAATTTTGCTTTATCGACCTTCTGCATCACACCGATTCCTTAGAAGTCACTACTTGCGGTAGCATCGGAAGTCGGGTTCCTTCCTCCCTCAAATATGGCGAAGGGGTGATAGCTGGCTGTTGTGTTATGCTCGTGAACGGGTGCTGCTTGCGGTGACAGGTTGTGTGGCAGGCCATGTATTTTTTATTTACAATAACTTTAAAATTCTATTTTTTTTTCAAGAGCCTTAAAGTTCGTCCGAATTAATAGGAACGACGATAGTATAAAGTAGCGGGTGGAGGGTAAGGGCTATGAGATATGTGCGGCTGCGTAGAGTTTGTTTAGCTTAAGTTTTTAGAAGGTGCCCGCTTTAGGCTGATGCCAACTTTGGGCACCCTTCCCCTACCTAGATACAATATAAGTTGGGATTTATTCAATATATTTAATCAAATTTATAACACTTAATAATGATAACAACATTTTAAATATTGAAATAATTGCAAATTGTAGAAAATATTTATAGAACATAATATAATAAAAATATTTATCTATAAGTACATATACTAAAATTATCACTGATCCATTTCTGTACATGGAAAATTATAAAAAAAAAACATCATAGGGGAACTTTATAAGAGCAAGAGAACCCAAAACTATGGTTTTTAAGTTTGTCTGTTTGTCTGTAGTTTGTGCACGCTAATCTCAGAAACGGCTTAACCAATTTGAATGGGGTTTTCAGGAATACTTATATCATCACAGTCTCCAATTAACATTCAGTGTTTATTTCGTCTAAATCGGTTACGAAATAAAAAAAAATATGTCAATTTATGTCAATCAGGTAATAGGTAGGTAGTAGGTAGGTACTATGCAAATCTTGTTCTATACATGTAATAAATCTGTAGAGGAGTAGTCCTTGTACATTGAAAATATTAAAAAAATATACCAGGATGTGAAGTGAAAACTAACAGAATCCATTTTCAGCATTTGTTTCAGCAATCTTTGTCTGTTTATCAGTTTGTCTTTTAGTTCTGCACACAACACAAAAAAAATATATTTTCAAAAATTCATATAGGGGGAGCTTTATATAAGAAAGAGAACCCAAAACAATGTTTTTCATATTGTCTCTTCGTCTGTATGACTGTATATCTGTATGTGTGTGCACTCTAATCTCAGAAACTCAGTGCATTTTTCGGGAATATATTGTCATGGGATCCATTTTAGATTTTGTATTTTTTTTTAACAATCGGTTAACAAATAAATAAGTTAATAATCTCTTATTTCATATTTATTTCATATTTATTACAATAATCTTATTGTAGAAAAAGACAAAAGCACTAGGCATCAATATCATAAATACTGAATTAAAATAAATTATGTACTCATTGTTGTTGATGTGTTGGAAATGTGAAGTAATACATATACATACTCATACATACATAACTATAATTAATAGTTAGGTATGTACGAGACTAATTCCTTAACATAGTTTTATTGAAATAAATGACTCTTGATAATCTTAAAAAACAAACAATTTTAATTTCCTTTAAATATTTGTTTAAATATCCAACCTAATATTTATTTTTATTTAAATAAAACTTTTACAAATACCTCTAAAAAATCATATTTATGAGGCAATAATTTAGTCAACAATTTAATAATGTTCCGGACCGCCATTACGACTACAGATAATACAACCCTTAGTAGAAATAAAAGTCTTTTATATACTTTTAGAGCCACATATTAGAAATGCTCAAATATGGCGGCGGTTCAAAGATTTGTCAAAACAAAAGATTTCGGTTTTAGTGTCGCCATTGCGGTGGTATCTCTATAACAATTAAAACTACTGTAAAATAAATATGAAGTCGTAAAACAATTTCTTTGCGCACCGTTAATTTAGTCACGCTTCAAAAGTGACAAAATATTTCTTGTTGTATTGTTTCCACCATCTTGTAGAGAAAGCTTTTTTTTTTGGAAAATGTGCAAGGTTGAATTGACTTTTAAATAAATATTTTTTATTAATTTTCTTATTTTTTGTTTTCTTCAATTTATGCGACTTATTTCAAACAAAGAAACTAACCACGTTCAAAACATAAAATGAAAATCACAAAAAAAAGAAGTAAATTAATAGAAGAAATTAATGAAAAGAATATTTATTTAAAATCAAACCAAACTAGTATGTAAATATAAACGTATAGTAAGTACCTACGTAGGTACTACTACCAACTTATTTCTTTTAAGATAGTTTTTATTTTTGATTATTTATTGTTTCCAGTAGTTTCTACTAACACTAACGTAGATACTAAAATAATAACGACGGTAACTATCCCGTCGGTGAAGTTCCGTCGGAAGATCAAAGACAAGGTTGTTTTATTTGTTTTTGTCATCTTCTAATTTAATTACAAAAATATTATAATAATAATTTAGTATACTGTAAACATAGTATATAATGTAAACTAGTTATCATAAGATATTTTTACCCGAAACACGGTATAAATATACTTTGAAAGTTATAAATTCAAAATTAATCTTAAAATTAATTTTTAAATCCTAAAATTAATTATAAACAAAGCGGCGTTTCAAAGAGTGACGGGTTTCTAAACCCGCCACACCGTTTTACTGCAGGTTCACGGGTTACATATTAAATAATTCCTAAATATTTTTTCAAAACTCATCCAGCTTAGGCAACAATCGATATGGCTCCAAATTATCGTGATTTCATTAACTTCGCACCAACTTTGAAGTTCTAACAATGACTGTCCGAACTTCGAGACTTTTTTCGAGATTTTTTTATTTTAGAGTTAAATATTATAATAAAAACAAAATTACAACAGTTTTATTGTTGTAGTTGCTATATCGGCACTTATTATGATTTAAAGGATTTCTATATATCTTTAATGATTCTGCCAAAGTAATACACTCCGGTAGGTACCTACTGACTATCCTAGATAAATAAAAATGAAAACATTGAAAAATAACTGGTTATCAAACATCATCATTTCAAAAAAGTCAAAAAAGTGTTTGTTATATAAAAGGCATCGCGGAGAAGATGTAAAAGACGATTTTAGGAAACGAATTTATTTATTCTTAACACCTTATTCTTCCATTCAAATCATAAACAAATTAAAATAAACCTCTCTCTGGCACGCTGTGTGTGTGAAAGAGACAGCGTACACGGTAATTTCCCCCACAAGGGGGTCAGATTATATTTTAATGTAATAATTCTACGTGATCATACCACGTTTACGAGAGTTGAGAGATATATCTACACGAGATAGAGAGGAGAGACTGTTCTTAAGATATCTATTCTAAAGTTTATTTTAATACCTACTTATTACGTATCTATATTCAGATACGTTTTTCAACTATTATTATTTGTCTTAATTTTTTTTTGTTTCTAATACTAGGTTATTTCGATGTAGTTTCTGTGACGCTGGCGAGGTACGGGCAGGTGGTTGTTGAACAAGGCATGCTTCTTGACATGCTGTAGCTCGCCCTATAGGTGTTCAGCGTCACAGACTTCGGGTTAAATTTAAAATGTAAATTTTCAATTTAATAAGGTAATTGTACGCGAGTTAAATCCGTCAAAATTGTTTTATCTCAATGTCTAGTACTCATGAAAGTCTTAAAAAATACCTACTACTAGGTTATTTTATCATTTTTATTTTAAATCGATGCTTCAGGGCTTTTCATCAATAATATTCACGTGTATTCACGTTTATTTCAATGTATTTTACATTTGGAGCATTATTTAAGTAAACAACAAAAACATCTTAGCCTCTAAAGTCTTAAATTTTGTATCATAATATGTTTGATTTACCTACTGATTTAGAACATTGTGCCATTATAGTAAATAGGACCAACGAATCTCTCTTTATGAGAGAATAAATAAAGATATGAAGCAATTGCATTTTATAATATAGGAGGATGATAATATATGTAAGGATATTTAGGAATTTATAATATATGTAAGGATGATAATATTATAATTTGAAACCCGATTCCAGAAAGAAGATAATTAAAAAAATACTGTCAAAACTGTTAGTTCTGACAGGTTGATGCGAGAAACAAACCATCAAAAAAACTCGTCACTGTACTGTCAAATCATTTTTACTTTCCTTCATCCATCTTCCTTACAATCAGCTTCTCTGAAACTACCTTCTGAAACCGAATTATTCGGTTTACGAGTTACGAGTACGAGTATACGAGTTAAGATTCTATAATAGACGTAACAAGTTGATATCTTTTTATAAATATAACTACATACTCTACTAGACAAGACTCTACCTATAAGTAATAAATATTTAAAAATTCGTTTTAATTTAATTAATTTCCATAGACTTTTTTTTTATCAATCCTTTGGAGCCCTTAATCAGAGTCCTATGTAGCATAATAGACGTTTATTTAAGTGTCAAATTCTTAAAACAAATCTCAGGATGTACTTCGTGTGTACTATCATCGGTTGGTTGTTTCAAGATTAAATTTGTTGAAATTCAGCGGAGTTTACTTGAAAGGTACAGTACTGAACACAGAGAGTATACAAAGAGATTTATTTACTATTTGTGCCCGCGGTTTCGTCTGCTTTGTAACCCTTCTAATAGCTATACTTATATGTCCTACTTAAGTACTTATAAAGTTGTAATAATCTGTTTATTTAATATATATTTAAAATTAATCAGCTTACCTATATTTTTCCCTATGGAAATATTTTGACTTAAACAGTAAACACAAGTTCCAAATTCACAAAAAAATATATCGTTTAGTTTAGTACGTAGTACAAATAATGAGCAACAAACAAACAGGATAAAAACAGAATAATTCTATTGTAAATAATAAATCATTCATTTTATAAGTAACACAATGTTTTATTGATAATATTAAAATTATACACTTAAGTGGAAACCTACTAAAAATAATAATTTAATATCTATACCTATCCATAAAACAGAAATATGTATGTTCAAAGAGAAATATGTATGTATGTTCCTTATAGATCCCGAAACTACTGGACCGATTTCAAGTCCTGTAAAGTTTGGTGGCGGTTTGTGGTTGGATTATTTTTTTCAACTATCAGTGGCAGATTCTTTTACTACTGATATGTTATTGTTTTTTTTTTATTTATTATTATTTTTTTTTATGATCTAGGGCAGTGCTTGACTACATTCCACTTACCCTTAGGTGGTAAGGCGCATTACCCTAGCAACCTATTCACTGTTCTCTTGAAGACACCCACATTATATTTGGCCGGAAATTGTTCTTTACATTAAAGTATTTAAGTTCAATTCTAACGCCATCGATGATGATGAATGATATTTATTATTGTGGTGATTTCTTTCTTATATTTAAAGTATTTTTATTACGTATTTCAAACTAATATATTTTTAAAATAAGTCCGGCGTTGCAGACTAGGTGTGCTAGCTATTTATACTTAATAGGTATTAGGCGGTGTGTTTACAAAAAATAACTTTTGATGGAAATATACCACATACAAGTAAAAAATATGATATCAAACTATTTTATAGATGTAATGATGACATATCTTTTTATATAAAAAAGTTAAGACTAGGTATCCATGGATATTGTTATTTGTTACCCTTTGGAACAGTGTAACTGGACTAACTTGAAATAAAAACTGACTTTATTAGGCTATTTAAATAATGTCGAGAGGAATGAATATAGTTTAATATATTACAATTTCACAACAAAAGCATTTTTAACAAAATATAAAATAACATATGATGTTTACCGACAATATAGCTTACATTTCTAAAATAATTAAAAAATTTAAGATAGAAGATTACCTTCTGCAGACAAACTTACAAAGTACTTTATTGCAATTTTGTTATTAGTAAATGTAAATATATATATAGATTAATCTCTTGTTGTTTATGATGATCCCAAGAACCTACTTTCTCAAAAATAACACAGCATATAGGTAAATATTTGTTGTGCGATCCTGAACATTCTTTAAATGCACCTATTGTTTCGCAATTATACCTACATATCTACGAAGTATTATTTTTTATTGTCTAGTTCCGTAAAACTAAATTTTAAGGTTCTATATTAAATATACAAAAAATGTTGACTTGGAAGTTAGATTGTGGTTTTTTCCAGTTTCGCCAGCTCTTCTCAAGTCTGTGGGAATTATTTTTTCGAGGTGGTGGTAGCTTTGACAATGAAAAATGTTTTGATGTACCTTATTTTAAATAACGATTTTTAATTTTGATTTTTTCATTACGGAAAAATACTAATATATTTTTTTAGTAATGGTTACATTAACTAATGTAAGTTTAGCAGCATCAGTCTAAACTGGGTTTATTATATTTAGAGCAAAATCTTAACTTGTTTCCGTCACCGTACCGCTACCATGGAATAATACTCAATTATTAAAACAATAATATTCCCTCACTGGCCCCTAGGGACCAGCGCCATCTATCCGACACTTAGTGGAGTTAAGTAGCGGGAATATTTTTAGCTTAATTTTCAGGCTCATGTTTTTCTTGTTATATACATATTAGATATAAGTGCCATATTTTTTTTTATTTCATTATTTTGAAGCTATTTGGAATAGTGTACCTATTTATTTCTTGTTAGGTTCATATTTATATTATAAAACTTCTTTTGGATAATTTAGAAATAAAAAAAGTCAAATATATTTTGCAGATTGTCAGAATAGTAAACGAAACATTAAAACAAAAATTCTTAAATAACTTTCATTTAGTAGCGCCATCTATTAATGAATAGAAACTTTCTCCATTATTATAATTGAACACTAGATGCCATTAAAATTGTTAAGAACATGATTTATTCATAGATGTCTCTATTAAATTTTGACAAGACAACTGGTTTTTCTTATCCCTAAACTCTAAATACTAGTATAAAAATAAGTCACAATTCCTGAAAATATAGTAGATTACTTTAATAATAATTAACCATATAACTTCCAAAAATATTTTTTGTTTTGGCAACCGATATGTCATTATGACAACATCAAATTATTCAATTTGTTTTGAACTATGGTTAGGATATAACATTTTATTTTTTGCAATTAATAAATAATTAACCATCATGATGTAAGAACATGACTGACAGATTAACAAAATGGAACAGGTCTACGCGCTCGGAGTTTTGTGCATTGAGTTTATACAATATTGGTATATTATACTATTTATTGATTCATTATACTGCAATGCAGGCATACAATTAATTTTAACTACTTAATTATGAAATACATTCAATTTTAATTTCCTTAATTCTTATATCTCATAGTTTGTGATTACATTTTTAGAAAAAATTTCGTTTGACTTCAAAATTATCACATCATTTGTTTTATTTTTTGTAAAATTTTTACCTATTATTGACAAGTTTACTTAATATATATATATTTACTATTTAAGGGTAAATTAATCAATCTAATAATACGCCACAATTACAAATGCGGGAAAGTAATACAATTTATATTAAATTAGTTTAATAAATAAGTTTTAAATCCAGGTTTCAAGACTGGGCGGGCTACTTCGAACAAGTGAACAACTTCTCAAACCCACAGTATGTTCTGGAGTATCTTTTCCCACTTATATCCATTCTGGATTCTGTTTTTGCATCACAGCTATTGCTCTGTATGGCATTTGGTGGTTGGATGAATTCTATCATGAAATGGTAAAAATATTATATGTAATTACTTGTAATTAATATACATTTATTACTACTTGAAATTTAATCAATTGACAATAGGAATATATTTATATAATTATCTAGTAATATAAAACAGAAACAAAAAGCTACAATAACAACAGATGTAAAGTATTTCAAAGTATTACTAAAAAGTATATGAATTTTAATAAACTTATTCTAGGATCCTCCTAGAAGATCGCCCATATTGGTGGGTGAAGGAGACCTCTTACTACTCTGACCCACCACACCTGCATCAGACAATTCAAACATGTGAGACGGGCCCTGGCAGTCCTTCAGGGCACTCCTGTGCTGCCTCTGAAGTACTTGTGCTGATGGTGATGTGGGGGCAGCATGTCTTTAATGACAGGTCAGTAAGTTGTTGCTTGGGTTTTACAATATTCAAATGGTCCATTTTTATTTTGGTGCTTTAATATTTTTTGATATAATATGTTAAATATAATATTCTCTTTATAAAACTTTTAGAACAGATATTGGAAGTTTAATTCGCAAAACTGGTGTGTTTTTTTTTTTGTTTTATTTAGGAATCCTATTTTTAAATAAAATTTCAATAAAAAGGGTAACCTACCTTATTTTTCTTTTAAAGACAACCAACAGGCGAATCTAATACTAACAAGAAAAATAAGAAAGTATTAAATTTAAATTAATATAAGTACTTCAAAATAAATGGATTTAGTTTGAATAAAATCATTAACACTATATTATATATATGCATGCTTAAGTAATGACTTTATAACCAGGAAGTGGTGTCCGTGGTGGAAGCATGCGGTGTATCCTCTATTTGCTGTCTCGTTGGTGTCGGTGATAATGGCTCGTCTGTTCATTGCCACACACTTCCCGCACCAGTGTCTGTTGGGAGCCATGATCGGTTAGATGCTTTTTAATGTAAAATACGGGATAGTGGCTAGTGGTGGTCTGTGGAGAAACAAACCAATATTAAGAGAAAGTTTACAAACTTTATTTCATTTACTTATGTTTCTATTTCATTTACTTATGTTTCATTATATAATTATATTCAATTGTCTGTGTCCCTCAGTCAGTTATTTAAAAAAACATCTTTATGGAATAAATAATGAATTTTAATATTTGCGTAGGTCTGTTCCTGGCGCCGGCGCTGTGTATCTACGTGTCGGACCCGTTCATCTGGCGCTACGGCGCGCACGCACAGTTGTCAGTCTCCACGGGCATGTGGCGACACGTGTGTGGCGCGGGGGTCGCCATACTCGTAACTGCCGCCCTCTACTATGGCCTGTCCTTGTACGGCGTGGATCCTCACTATACGGTTAAACTGGTACTGGTACTCTTTAATTTGTTTTAAAATGTATGTGTATAGTATTAAATAGTCTTAGTTTAATAAAAAGGCTTAATATTTATGTTTATTCAATGTTTCAACTTGATGTCATACATGTCCAATAATCTCTCCCCAGGCGTTCCGTTGGTGTGTGTCTCCAGACAGTATCCGCGTGTCAACGACCCCGCTGTTCTCTCTGATGCAGAGCACGGCCTCACTGCTGGGGGTCGCGCTCGCACTCACGCCCGACGTCGACAGGTGCAGGCTCAGTGTGTGTGTGTGCGTGTGCGTGTGGTGAATAAGAGCGATGGCATCGATATGTATGTGTATGTGCGCAATAGTTCGTGTCTCCTTTGTTATCTATTATGTTTATAGCATTTCAACTTCACCAACACTCACAGTTATAGAATTTAAGCAGCTATTCTACAATATAGTTGCCTAAGACGCAGGGTCATTTGTTCGGACTGACCTCCAACACCATCTAAAATTGGCGCTATAAAGACTATCAAGCTCATAAGGCCATCGGTCACAGATAGCTCCAATCGCTACCACTGACCGATATTTCTCACGAGAAAGGTACTGGAGCTGTATGGCACTCACTACCCGTACACTTGGATGCATTTGCGACATCCCTCGCTGGGAGTGTCAGACTTACTACCAGTATCCAGCGGGTGCCGGAGCTGTAAGGCTCCCTACATGGGTTGGCTTGCGAACTTATTAGGTGCCCAGTAAGGTGTTAGGAAATTCACTTAGCAGGCCGATGACCGAACCGAAGCCCTGGAGATACCTTTGCTCATGGGTTGTTTGAAGCTCCGAAGTGGTGGACCGCATTAGTTCTTCGATTAGATTTTAAAGAAATCAATCAACAAAATCCTAAACCTCAACTCTCGTTGAGGCTTAGGACCCGTTGTTGCAAGGATCTTGACCTGACGTACAACTGTAAACTATCTACCAGGAGCGTCTCAGTAGAATCTATTAATATAATAAAAATTTTGTATAGTGTGGCAAACGAACAGACAGTCCAGCCGATGTTAAGTATTACTGTCTTTGAAAATAAACACACTAATACGTTGCCAACCTCGATAAATTAAGAGGGAAAATGAAGGGGAAGGTTTGTATATGGGTTTTAACATTGTTACTACTTGTTACTTGTAGTATGATCTGCAGTCAAATGTAAAATTTTTATAGCTATATAGGTTGTACTGCTTAAAAGTGTATATTTTGTGTGTGTGTGTGTGTGTGTGTGTGTGTGTGCGTCTGCGTGCGTGTGTGCGTTCGTGTGTATAGGCATGTGTGCGTGGATGTGTGTAAATAGGCCTTGATTTAAGTTTATATATAGAAGTTTCTAACTCTTGTGGAATTAGACTTAAAGGTTTTCGAAGTGTGTGTTCGTTTCTTTACTTTCAATGAATCCTCATACTTTTTTGAAATATACAAAAGTGGAGAACAGACAATCAATACCCAATACCACAAATGTATTTTTTTACTATTTTACCTAATCATGTTTTATGTGCAAATTTAGAACAAATAATGTTATTTTACAGATACCGTCACAACACTAAAAACAGATCGCTTCTGATATCGATATTTGCGTCCGGTTTGACGATATTCGCCTTCAAACAGCTGGAGCAGAACATCACTAGAGCTAGCGCGTTTCGTTTCTACTCATTGCAGTTTATATTACACGTAGTCAAACCGGCCTTCTTCATAAGATTAATTCCCGTTTTATCCATGTGGCCTTACTCAGGACAGATTAAAGAGAAAATTAGTTAAATATCTAGAATATTATTAAATTATGACAAATACATGTTATGAAATAATTTTAAACATAGTTTATTGTTAACGGTTTTTTGCTTTAAAGTTTAATGGGTAAAATAATTCAGTACAAATGGTAATGCACATTATGGTTTCCGATGCTACAAGTTACACCTATACTAAGTTATTAAATAAAGTACCAAAGATTTTGTTTTTCCTTTATTCCCATATATTATTTTACATTTTAAAGGCTTATGTCGCTCTTGAAATATCTTTTACAAAATAATGATTTAATGTCACTCTGTTTTTTAGTAATCAGTGGTCCATCTTTGACCAAATAGCTCTTATCTATAGTCTGTGAATTCCCGGGTTTTATGCTGTCAATGTCAACATCGATATTTTGTGACAGAATTCTGTTATATTTATCGATACTTGTCTTACTGGCTTCCATGCTCTCATCTGATATATTATTTTCTTTGCCAATAACTAACTTGATACCATTATGCTTCCGTTTCTTATTAATACCTTGCCAATTTTTAATTATATGACTTTGTGTAGTCTGTACTTCTTTATTTACTTTTATCTTAAATGACACATTGCAGTCGTTTTCAAAAGTATTCGAAGTCGGCCGAAACAGAAATATTTTATTTAATGGAACGCAAAATATGAGTTTAGCACAGATTGTAATTCGAATTATTATATCAATAAGTTTTCTATTTACCAAAGACCATTTTTGCCTGTTTGTTTTATTTATATAAATACACATTAATTTTTTGACGTTACTTTATTTATTTTAAGTTTGGTTAACACTCAACCTTTTCCAAAAAGTTCTATATATTTGTAATATATATATATTTTAAAAGAATTCTAAAAGGTAAAAGAAAAATAAATCTTAATATTGGAACTAAATAATAATAATAACAATTTAAATCTTAAGAATATTCAGTGATTCATAATATATATATTTTTTTATTAATATCACCTATTTTATTTTTTCGTCTGGTAAGATAATCGTATATGAAATTTGCCCGACTACGGAGTGGTGAATACAGAATAACGCAACCGTCTTAACTTCTAAGGCTACCTTGTAAAATACTTGTCATCCTGGTCGGAAATTATGTATTTATAAATATTTATAAACATGTATGGCCATGCTAGGCTGAAAATTAAATGAAAAAAATATTGATATGGGCAGGAATTCGTACCTGTGACCTCCGGCACACTGTCTCGTCGCTCTACAAATTAAGCTACCGTATCGCTTTAGATAATAAAATGACCCTTTAAAAAACAAATAATAATATTCATAATATAAATTATTAGTTCAACCATATTTATTAAAATTCTGACCATATCCGTGGTAGATAAAATCTGAATTGGGTTATAACAAAAAATAATAAGCTTTATCAAGCACTAGAACAGATGATACTTGATAGCGTAATTTAATTACCTCAAGTGGAAGAATGGATACAGTCCTCAGTTTAGTTTGTATCTCACGACCTTCACAATGATTTTTGGCGAAATGAGATTAACGCAACATAATAATTTCTCATCGAGCGATTTATTGAACTATGTAAGTTTATTTATTATTATTATTTATATAGATTAATAGGTATATAGATTAATGTATTACCCATTATCAGGCGAGCTATACTTTTAATGTATACCCATAACCTCCCCGTGTGGTTTTGAATAAGATTTTTACCACTCCTGGTGTCCGAAGGTGTTGTAAGAGTCTACTCAAGATAGAAAATGTAGTATAACCGCTCGGAGGAGGCGACGCCAGGGTGGTGGTTACCTACGCCCTGGATTCTAACTATAATCGCCCCCGCTTAAGGGGTCAACGGTCCTGGGGATGGTCGAGAATGGAGACTTTCGAACGTCCATCAAGCGGGCCAGGAGACGGAGTGATGTAGGCATGACCTGATCACCATCGCAAAAGCCGGCAAAGGTCTCAGAGGGACGTGCTTTGACGCTATATGAGGGAGATTCCGGAAGGTGTTCTATAAGAGTTCCCGGGGCCTCATGTCTTCGTACCTTCGGTGGTCACAGTGAGGTTTTTAGTGAGTATACGGCTAATACCGAGAGTCCCACATAAGCTGTCGTCTCTCCCCGGAGTGACGGGTATACAGTAATGTATTTTCCTCATAAAAAAAAAAGAAAATGTAGTAGAATCACGATGCGCAGTCAGAAGACTGCAGCGTGCGTCTGTTGAGCTGGTTCAACCACATCGGCACTGGCATCGCACCACACTCGCATAGAACATAGGCGTGAAGTAGTGGTTTAGTGCAAATGTGTTTCGTATATGTAACTATCGACTAACTGGCGCTCAAATCCAACTCCTTCCCTGAATATGATAGCGGTACACAAAGAAACTCTTTTAGATAGGAGCCGGAGAATACTTTCATGCTCAAGTTGCCATTCGCTTTCTGGGGAAGGCACGGCACCGCCGATTGCCAAGTGCAAACGAAAACTGTGTTACTCCCCGCTCCACTTTTGATAGGGATTTTGAAATATCAAGGAATTGCATAGTAAATAAGCCATGTCCTCATACTCATTGTACATACATTATCCTTTATCATACGTACATATCATATCACGGATATAATCTTTTACACCACTTAATACCTCACCCCGGGGATATCTGTGTTCGAAAGGGACAATATCTGGTGTCGTCACCATGGAAATTTTGAAGGGACCTATTATCAGTCTGGTTAGAGGTTGACATGGACGGTAATGTCAGAATTTACAGGTCCGATAGTGGTAATGCAGAAACGAATCGTCTCATGGACCATGTTCAAACGATAATTGATGACAAACTATCACAGGTCCCATCTACCGAAATCATAGTCCTTGTGGATTCGAATGCGCATTATACCGATTGGGTTGGGTTATGAGGCACTGACTACGTAGGGAGATCTTTATTGCAAAAGCGAATGGTCTATCACAATCGCAAAAGCTCCCCTGCAGTTGTCTGACTGTTGCTTGGTGCAAATGCAATATGAAAAAAAATCTAAATTTTAAAATACTCAAGCGTGTCAGATTAATGTATATATGATTCATTCTGATGTGCTAGACGTGCTTTTTCTAAATCTGAGGATTATTAGAGATTCGCCTAGTCTGACAATGAATTTTTAAAATAGTTCGACTTATTTAATTGAGAAGTTCAGGTTATTAGGTTCCTATATAGGTTCCAGGTATAGGTTCAATACTTTTCTCAATGCTGCTACTGGGCATATCGAATGATCATCAGTTTCGCGGTTACCTGGAGAGTAGAGACAAGTTGGCCTCAAAGTAAATCGGAGTGATTAGCATAGCCAGTACTTCTCACTGAATCAAAGGTTCACGCTTTATAAAGCGTAGGTTCGGCCACACATGGAGTACTGTTCTCATCTCCGGTCAGGATCACCCAAGTATTAGTTTCATCCAGTGGAACGACGAGCCGAGCTCGAGTTGTAAGAGACTCAATTCTCTGTGAAACCATCCTTTGGTTTTGCGGAGACATATTACATCTAAATGCATCTTCCACCGTATTTATTATTGAAATTGTTTGGACGAGCTATCCTTAAAGTAACTTTCTGCCACTAAGATGTGGAATGTTTCAAGTAAATGAAAGAATCTTTTTTCGGCGGTGTTTCTAAAGTGATACGACATGGACGCTTTTAAAAAAGAGCGTCTACTCCACCCTCAAACGCTGGCCGACTCTTGTGCATCCTCTGATACTACTAGACACCGTGGGCGGCTGTGATCACTCACCATCAGGTGACCCGCAAGCTCGTTTGCCCTCAAAAAAATAATAAATTGCAAAAGTCTTCAATTTACATATAAACGACGAATTAATAGTACCTACGTAATTCGTAATAAACAATACATTTATTTTAAGGTCCAACTACTTATTAAGGATTGCACAGATCTTTCACGGAAATATTCTCAGAACTCAAACTACGGCTGGCTGCAGTCGAGACCAATGGAGATGAATATTGACTTGGAACAATATAAAGCTATGGTGATAAAAGTTAGTAATTAATGACTATCCAATATGCAAAATATGAAAAGCTTGAGGAATTTAAATAGTAAACTCTGTAATTATAACAACCTTGAATAGGCTCTTTTTTTTTTTAATAAATATACAATGCCAAATACATTAGTAACACTTTTATATAAATTTAATATCGTATTGACATCAATCTTTGTCCAAGTTACCAATAGTGTGTCAAGTTACCAATACTTATTTTGCTGCTTTCAGATTTCTTAGTTCCGAAGCATAAAAATTATGATTTATTTTTAAAAATAATCCAACCATGATTGCTTCCATTGGGGGCAGGTTCCTGCTATTTGTTTTTAATAATCATTGTCAATAGTAAAAGTAATTGACAGAATTAGTAGAATATCGCAAACGAATCACTCAAAAGCAACGGATAATATATAAAACATATATATATATATATATATATATATATATATATATATATATATATATATATATATATATATATATATATATATCTACGCTAGACCACACACTGCATAACAGACGGCTTCCAAATTATAAGAGTTTCAATTAGAATGTCTAAGACATCTATCGTACTCCCCGAACCTTGCTGAAACAGATTACCATTTTTTTTTTATTTGAATAATTTCTTCCAAGGAAAAAAAATCAATTCCGATGGGGCCGTCCAAATTGCTTTCCAAGATTTTATTAATTCCCATCCGACTGTTTTTTTTTAGTAAAGGGTACAATTAAATACCTATAAGATGGCAAAAGGGCATAGAAAACAATGGTTTATACTTTGATTAATTAAATATATTTCATTAGTAAGGACCTAATGTATAAACATTTTTAAACTCAATTTTTTTTTTTGTGATTGACACTTCATTTTTCCCATCGTCAAAAATCAAAACATGTTGTTGTTAAATATTCTGATGTTTGATAAATGTTACTGAATAATTATAAGAACTACCTATTAATTTGCGTTATACATGAGCGTCTTATCCACACTAAATAAATACGTACTTATATTAATGATTATAATAATTTTTTAGCTAACATCTAAATCACGGGCCGCCATAGCTGTCAAGCTTACCAACATCATACAAGACTTATCTGTATCGACTGAGGATATTTTATCAATTTTCGAAAATCTTATTAACGAGGAAGAAAACATGAAATTAATTCAAAAAAACTTGAAGGTTGTGAAAGAAGTAAGAAAGAAGAAAGTTTTGTTTGAAATAAAATATGACCGGAAAGTCTCCATTTACTTTCTAACCAAATAAATATATTATTATAAAATTACTTTTGTTTTGCAAATAAGTAACATCACTTATAAAATTTAATAATCTACTAATTCTAATATTTTGCGATATTAAAATGGAGTGGGGTGATAAAAAGAACAGAATCACTGTTTTTTTTTATTATTTTTTTTTTTCTTAGGTTTTTCCGTTATAAAGATCGGAGATATTGTCCCTTTTATTGCAGTATATTACTATAACGAAACTTGTGTTTTGTTGTATGTGTTTTTAACCTTTGTTTTTTTTTTTTTTTTTTTTTTAACGTCTGGAATCTTCATGGATACACACCTCCATCCTGGGGAAGATGGAAGTGGTTATGTGAGACTCTTACTCACTAAACCAGACGGTCAACACCTCGTGGTCCAGCCAACGAAGCCCTCCCTAGGAAGAGCTCCGCCGCCACCTCGCCCGGACTAATCATCGTCAAGCGCTATTGTACCTGACGATGACTATTCCGGGCCATCACCCTATCAGCGCAACGGCCTCCCCCTCAGCAAGAAAGAGACCGCCACGTACCCCCCACACAACCACGGGACCGCCCCACAGTCCACTCTGCGCACAGAGAAGTACCAGGGGCGACCCCGCTGCTGTCCCCGGTAGAGAGGGCCTGCGCCCTCCCACCCTTAGTGCCCAGGCCAAAAGGCCCGAGCCCACCTCGCAGACAGACCACCCCGAAAAGCAGCCTGCCCGCCAGCCAGCCATGAACCGGGCACAAACCCGCATGGCCGACCGCGCCGAGTATTAGCCAACGGCTAATGCAAACCCGAAGGATCACATTAACCGTTGTTGCCCAGGGAGCACCGACCCGTACCGCTTCCGATGCCACCGGACTAATCCGAGCAACAAGGGAAACAGACGGGCACACGAGGAGGTTCCCGGCGACGGCCCCCCTTTTAACCTTTATGTTGGATAGAGATTGCTTTATGTTAATACACGCTACTTGTATGTACAAGTACATATTTATTTTAATTTGTGTTTCACATATAAATACTGTTACATTAATAATATTTGAGACGATTGTCAAATGTCATTTATGTATAAAAGAAACTGTTTGACTTGGACTCCAGGAATTGGCACAAAAGTTATGCTTATCGCACGTATGCTGTTTTAAATACATATATTTTTCTGTGTTTTCGTTTTCTAACTTAGTTCATTTTTGTTAAATATTGAGCCCTTTTTTTTTTTTTTTTTTATTTTCTTTTTATTAATTTGTAAAAGCTGTTCAAATGAAGGTGACATTGTAAAATTTGTTAATTAGTGCTTATTTGTTTTTTTTTACTGGTAGGTATGTAATTTATATTACATTTAATTTTGTTATATATATATATATATATATATATATATATATATATATATATATTTTTTTATCTAATCTTATTTTTAAAACATAATATTTTTATTTTGTGTTTTTATATTATTTATTATTATACTTTATCATATATTTTATTGTAATGTCAAATGACGATGACTCAAACGACGAATCTTTTCTCTCTATTTCTTCATCCTCTGATGTGTTGAACTCTGGTGACAGTTTTCAAAGTATCCCTTCATTGAGCGACAGTCTTGTTTCGTATTTCATGGACTGTCCCAAAAATTTTAATATAGTTCATATTAACGCCCAGAGTATTCCTGCTCATTTCCCTGACCTGCTATCTTCCTATGCTTCTAATAATATTCATGCAATATTAATATCTGAATCTTGGCTTAAACCCTGTCTACCTTCAATAGCCTACTCCCTTCCAGGATATTACTTAATACGTAATGACCGCATTGGGCGAGGAGGCGGTGGAGTTGCAATTTATTTGCGCTCTCACATTCCTTTTTGTATTGTAAATGTCTCACAAACTCAGAATGCGGGTCCTGAACATCTATTTATTGAACTTACACTTTCACACTCCAAAGTTCTCCTCGGTGTCTATTATAGTCCTAACCTCCATATTGATTATTTCTCTTCTTTTGAAAATCTTCTGGAACAACTTTGTCCTTCTTATAACCATACTATTATAATGGGAGACTTTAACACTTGTTTAATTAAAAAAGACCACAGATCCGCTCGTCTTAATTCTATTGCCAATGCTATTAACTTGCATATTCTCCCTCTATCGTCTACTCATCATGCCCCTAACTGTAACTCCTCTCTTTTAGATCTAGTCCTAGTTTCCTCTTCTGAACATGTAGGAAAGCATGGCCAATGCTCTGCACTGGCTTTTTCCTATCATGATCTTCTTTATTTATCTTATAAGATTAAACCTCCAAAATTAAAACCCAAAACTCTTTTTCAGCGCAACTTTGGTAGTATGGACTTAGCTCAACTGCGTACTGACGTCTCTGTTATTGATTGGTCTGAAGTACTTACTCCACGTACTCTGGATGAGCAAGTGTGTATTTTTAACTCTCATTTAAGTAATCTTTATGACGCTCATGCTCCTATCCGACTCGTACGCATGAGACATCTTCCTGCTCCCTGGCTAACTGATGATATAAAAAAGCTTCAGCGAAAAAAGGTTACAGCTAAAGCTAAGAATAAAAATGAACCTAGTGAGGAAAACAAGGCAAAATATATCAAAATTCGTAATCGCTGCAACAGGCTCTGTAGAGATAATCAACGACGCCATATTTATAGATCTGTTATTGACGAGAAGGATTCAATTAAAGTCTGGAACTTTCTTAAATCTCTAGGAGTTGGTCGAAGTAAACAAAATACTCAAAACATTTCCCATTCCGATCTTAATAATATTAACCAACATTTCTCCACGTCAACACCTCTGGATGGTGCTATTAAATCTCGCACTCTTAGCAATCTTTCATCTCTTCCAACTCCAAATACTCCAATATTTAGTTTAAGTCATTTTTCCGAATGTGATGTTAAGAAAACTATTCTGTCCGTGAGTTCTGATGCAGTCGGATCTGATGCCATTAGTCGTAAAATGATCATTCCTATCCTAGATATATTGATCCCTACTATTACTTCCTTATTTAATAATTCCATTACAATGTGTGAATTCCCTTCCTGTTGGAAAGATGCCTTTATTGTTCCTCTTCCAAAAAAAGCTAACCCGTCTTGTTCCTCAGATTTTCGTCCTATTTCCATCCTTCCCTTTCTATCAAAAATCCTTGAGAGACTAGTACACTTCCAACTGAGCACCTTTTTAACCAAAAATAGTCTCCTTAGTAAATTCCAGTCCGGTTTCCGTCCCGGTCATAGTACGACTACGGCCTTGGTTAAAATTACCGAGGATGTCAGGTCAGGCATGGAAAACCGTCAAGTCACAGTATTGACGTTGCTGGATTTCAGCAATGCGTTTAATACTGTGGACTTTGATATCTTACTCACGGTATTGGGTAGCCTTAACATATCTCCATCGGCAATTGACTGGTTTCATTGTGACTTGCGTGGGCGTCGGCAACGTTTACGGTTAAATGACCTGTACTCTGACTGGAGCGCGGTCAGTGCTGGTGTTCCGCAAGGCGGCGTGTTGTCTCCTTTATTATTTTCAGTGTTTATAAACACTATTTGCTCTCATATCAATTCTTTCTACCACCTGTATGCAGACGATCTTCAAATTTACCGCCAGTCAAGTCTTGATGACCTTTCTAATACCATATTGAAAGTAAATCAAGATCTGGCGCGTATCTCAAATTGGAGCAAGTGTTTAGGCCTTAAAGTAAACACATCTAAAACGCAGGTCATTATCATTGGTAGTTCTAGCCTGATCGCACGTATTCCCGATTATCAGCTACCTCATATTAGTTTTGAAGGCGAAGTTATTCCGTATAACACTAAAGTTAAAAATCTTGGGATCATATTTGACCAAACTTTATCTTGGAATTCGCAGATTAGTGAGGTGAGCAGAAAGATGTTTGCGGCCGTGGGATCCATGAGAAGACTACGTAATTTTCTTCCAATCACTACCAAAGTAGTTTTAGCTCAATCTTTACTCTTTCCAATTTTAGACTATGCTGATGCCTGCTATCCTGATTTAAGAGAGGATCAGTTAAATAAACTTGAGCGTCTTCAAAACCTCTGCATAAGGTTCATATTTGGTCTTCGCAAATATGACCATATTTCTCACTTTCGTAAAAAACTCAAGTGGCTTCCGATTCGTTTTCGCAGGAATATTCATATGCTTAGCCTTCTATACTGTCTACTGTTCAATTCTTCCACTCCGTCCTACTTAAAAGAACGTTTTGAGTTTTTGAGTAGCACACACAACCGATCTCTCCGTTCCAATCAAAACCTTATCCTTAAAGTTCCTTCCCATTCATCTTCTTTTTACTCCGATTCCTTCACTGTGCAGACCATAAGACTGTGGAATGATCTTCCAATTGACATTAAACGTGCACAGTCATGCGATTCGTTTAAGCGCTCCCTTAAAGTTCACTTTTTAAATTTATAGCGTTTGTCGTCTGTATTGTTATTTGTTTATTTGCATGAGTTAGTATATTTTATTTGTGAGTGTGTATGTATGTATATGCGTGTATGTATGTATATATTTGTTTGTATGTATATTCGTATGTATGTATATTCGTATGTATGTATATATTTGTTTGTATGTATATTCGTATGTATGTATATATGTAATTATGTGTATGTAATGCTTTTTTTTTTGTTTTTATATTTTTATTATTCAAACAACACCCACACTACGTCTCATTATTCCTCTAATTAATTGGTTGCCTGGAAGAGATTGCTCTTTAGCGATAAGGCCGCCAAATTTGTACATTTTCTCTGTTTTTATTTTTATTTTTTGTTATTGTTTTTTCTGGGTGTACAATAAAGAATATTTATTATTATTATTACTGTTGTTATTATTATTTTTTTATTTTTTTCCTATATTTGTATCTTTTATTATTTTTAATAGTTTTTTTTTAATTATTATTATTATTTTTTTAATAATTTTGTATGCAGTATATATATTTTTAATAAATTTGCATTGTAGCAGCACATGTTGTACGGTCTCCTCGGAACTATCATCGCAGTCACAAAAAGGGCTGGGTTTGCGTTTAAATCTGTATAAGTATTCGCCAAAACCTCCATGACCGGTGACGACCTGGACCATAATCGGTAGTAAGAACTGGTTGCGAAGTATTTTCCTTGCCCCCTTGATTGACGGAAAGAAGAGTTTAGTAAGCGCAGCTCCATCACCTCCACTATAATTCGCCTTCCACTGCTCTATTGCGTGGCTCCTAATATATTTATTGACGTATGAGATGGGGTACTCTTCGTAGTCCGGGAAAGTCTTGATTTTGATAGCCGCTTCCTTAGCTAAGAAATCTGCCCGTTCGTTGCCCACAGAACCTACATGTACCCGTATTCAGTACATCTTGATCATTTTTCCTGCGTTGTGAAGAGCAGTGAGGTTTCCTCGGATTTTGAAAGCGAGAGAATGTATGGTTTGTAATAGTTTCCAAGTTGGTTTGTAATGGTTTGTAATGGTTTGTAATAGTTTCCAAGGCTGCTCGCGAGTCGCTAAGAATATTCACGTGGAACCTTTTCAAATTCATTGCCATCATTGTAGCTTGAAGGATAGCGTACAGTTCGGCCTGATATACGGTACATGTGGAACCCAAGCGAAATTGTTTACAAAAGACTTCGTCGGGACCCTCCCAGCATGAGATAGCAGCTCCCACACCTCCCTCAATTTTATTTCCATCCATGAATACCCTCAACCCCTCGTCTCCACTATCTTCTATAGACAGAATCGCTGTGATTGCATTATACAAAGTAGGTATGGAGCCAAATGCAATTTTTAAAACTCTCCATACGCTTGGTATTAACCAAATGTTTGTGTACCGGGCTATTAGGTATAATGATACTTCCTCTGCTTGGGACAGAGAAAGATCTGGCCGACCACGTAGTGTTCGTACGAAAAAGGTGGTCAAAGCAGTAAGGGAAAGAATTCGAAGAAATCCTGTCCGAAAGGAAAAGATTTTATCTCGGAAAATGAAAATAGCACCTAAGGTTAGAATCATTTCGCGTATTTTAAGAGATGACTTAGGACTTGCAGCCTATAAGAGACGCACTGGTCATTTGGTAACTGTTAAATTAAAGATGAATAGGTTGGTAAAATCGAAACAACTACTGAAGCAGTACGTAAAGGGAGGTCACAGAAAAATTATGTTTACGAATGAGATTTTTTTTACAATTGAGTTACATTTTATCAAACATAATGATCGTATTTATGCTCAAAGCTCTAAGGAAGCCTCCCAATTAGTCGTCATTATCCGTCATTATCCGACTTCAGTGATAGTTTAGTGGGGTATTAGCTATGAATGACTGACCTATATTTTTGTGAAAAAGGTATCAAAACATCGGCACAAGTGTATTAAGGTACCATTCTTGGGAAGGTAGTTAAGCCCCTTAATAACACCATGTTCAATAACCAAGTATGGTCCTTCCCGCAAGATTCGGCGCCGGGTCAAAAAGCTCAGTCCACGCAGTCTTGGTTGGAAGCGAACGTCTCGGACTGCATCAGAGCTGAAGACTGGCCGTCGTCTAGTCCCGATCTTAATCCGCTGGATTATGATATATGGTCAGTTTTAGAGGGTACAGCTTGCTCTAAACGTTTTGATAATTTCGAGTCCCTAAAATAATCCATACGATTGGTAGTGAAGAATATCCTCATGGAAAGAGCGCGTGCTTCTATTGATAAATAGCCTTAACGTTTAATGGACTGTATTGCCAATGGAAACCACTTCGAATAAGCTTTTTATATTGTTAGTTCTTTTATATTTGTGTGTTAAACTAACACACTGTAAAAGTAATAATTGTTATTTGCAATAAAAAAATCATTTTTTTTTTTCATAAAAAATGGTGGTGGATTTTAAATAAATAAATCATGTTTGCTTTAATTTGAGGCACAGGTGCCGACACTATTAAAAAATAAATTAATATTAAACAAAAATAATGGTTATCGATCGATATGAAAGTACAAAGACGGACACGTATAATTGAGGAAGTTTCATTGTAGGACTTGTTTTTTAAATATAACTACGAGTGACATTAACAAGTCAACATTCCCTGGAAGTAGGGTTGCCATCTTCTAAAATAAAAAGGGCATATTTTGGTCCAACAAAACTGGAAGTACCTATGTACGTAACTTTTAAATCAACAATTTTCTATATTTGGCTTATTTACCTATTTTACTCAAAACTAACTGTAACTTTCTTTGGAAATCATTTTATAAAATTCTTGCCTTGTAATTTTTTAATTAAACAATGTGTAGGTACATAATCTACAAAATTGTTCCCGTTCAGGCCGGTCATTCATTAAATATGTCGCCGGACAAGAGCTGAAAAAATCAAACATGTCCGGCTAAAGCCAGACAGATGGCGCTCCTACCCGTAAGCATTTTTTAAAAGGTGTCGATTCAAATTATATTGATTGTAATATTCACACTATTTCAATGTTTTTTGTGTGCATTCTTTTATGCGTGCGTAATTTTATGCTATTGCGTTATTTATTTTACGATTATCTTCAATTATCTAGTGTTTCTTTTGTAAATTCTATTCAATTATTCTAAATTTACACTTCAGAGATGAAGATATTCTGGTAAAGATGTTTATATTTTGATTGCTAAATAAATCAAGGTGAGTAACGACTCCATAGCTCGGTTCACAGAGCGATGGTCAAATACTCCTAAAGGTAGCAGGTTCAACTGCATGGGCGTACCCATATTCTGTGCTGGGGGAGTGAGGGGGGGGGGGGGGGGAAACTAGATTTCATTGATATATTTTTGTAATTTTGGAAATTTTCATGGTTTAACAATTAAACAGCAAACACTGGTGATTTGTCTGTGCCGAATCTCGCTTCTGATGAATATTTTAGATTTTAAAGTGTTTTCTAAAAGTTTTACTAGAGAATTGTATTGGTTTGTAATACATAGATCTCTAACAACAGAAAAGCTACTTTTCTCTTCCCCGACTAACCAACCTTCCTCAGAAAGCATTTTTAAATTTTAAGCCTCTTCAATTTTTAAAATCTTATTGGTGTTTAATGTACAATACAATTTTTTATTTCCAATAGAAGGTAATAGAGAGGTACACGATGTCCAGGGGGTGGCAGCTGCCCCCCTTGCCTTCCCCTCAGTACGCCCATGGGTTCAAATCTTATTTGTTGATGCCATTTTCATTCTTCCATTTATATTAATTAAAAATAAAATAAGGAAACAATGTTTTCCTTAATAAGTCAAAACTTTTAAATAAACATTTTAAAACATTAATCATATAGTACGTAACTAGAATTATCAAGTGTAAATTTATAATGATGTTTCGCCGAAGAACTGGACTGAAACTAATGAAAACCAAAAAAAATACGTGTGAAAATTATATATTAAATAGATTATTTATAATTGTATTTCGACAGAACTGCACTGTTACTTTATTTTATGAAAATTATAATCGTTAACCACGTTTATATTAGTGATAAAACTTAATGAATGATACTTATAGATGTACAATAGACCAAGGGTACCGGTCGATCGAGGCTGTTAGTCGAGTCGACTGCGTCAAGGCAAAAGAAAATTTTTTTTTTGTTTAAAGAAGTAAGTAATTCCTAAAAATAAATAAGGTAGATTTTATATGACCTCGTCGGTAAAAAGTCGATCTTATTTTTGATAAAGTTGGCCATCCCTGCAATAGACATTTATTTACTGATCCTAATTAGAATCCATTACCAATCAGTCTTTTCGGAGCGGAAAACGCGTTCAAAATATTATATAACCTCATCCATACTATTAATATAATAAATGTTAGTTATTATATGACATCGACTCTTAAACTACTGCATAAAACAAGTGTATTTATTTTAAACCGATTACGTATACTCATAGACCATAACTGGCATGAAATTTCGTGAAACATAAGTCAATCATCACATCAGTGATAGCACCAGGTGGTATATATCGACTGTTTCAGGGGTATTTGGTCTGAGCGAATTTTTTTTTGCGAAATAGAGGTAAATATTTGAAATCAGCATTTTACTGTAAACTTTGAGATAGGTTTCAAATTATTGTAAGCAATTTTTGGCGCGTAGAACTCAGGGTGACTTTGCTCTTCCTTTTTGAGACTATAATTCCTACAATAAAATTAAATATTTGATCAGTTACCTTAAACTGACAGATGTTTTTTTTGTTTTTGCTATAAAACGTATAAATCATTTGACATTTTTTTGATGTCTAACCGGCATAAAGACAATTCGCCTTTTGGTCAAAGACTTAGTTGTGTGATGTGTGACTTAAAATATTTTAATTTATCACATAACAAGGTTTACTCGATAGAAACATACAAATCTCTTGGGTCTATATTTGTAATGATACACATTAAAAGTCAAGTTGATATTGGTTTGAAATTTCGTTTTAGGCTAAATTATGAAAATGCAGGATTGTTAATGGTCTTATTTTGTGTCTTCCTTTTTAATAGATCAAGCGATAAAAAAATGCTTCGATCTAAGATTGAAATTAAAGTCTTCGTTCCCTTAGTTCGTTTTTTACAAACTCGAATCCAAAGGAAACGGATTGTAATTTTATATCTAATAGCAACAATTACAGTATAGTAATTGGTCGATTGGAAAAACACAAATAGGAAGTTTATTATAATGTCCGTAAGTATGAAGCCACGATGAAATTTTAAACTGCAATCGGATGTATTGGTTGCGTCTGTAATTACGAAACATTAATTTATGTACATTTGATTATTCAGCATTTAATTATAACAAAATATTAAATTATCATGAATTGTCATTATAACCTGTTCTTGGTGATAAATACTGTTTTACTGTTAATTCCGTGACTTGATGCCGAAATCGTAAGTCGTTTGTTTATGGGATAAATATAATAAGTAAAAATTCGTTGACGTAGATTGAAGTTTAATATATTATACTATTATTTATTTATGGTCTGTTTTATTTCACCACCAATAGCTTTAGTGTTTTCTCAAAGAATGTGACATTTTCCCCAAGTGTAAATCCCACTTAATGAGCCCTGTGGAAGCCATAATTATTTTCAATGACAGTTACTTTTTTAATTTATAGCATAGTTTTGGATTCTACCATTATACGTATAAAGTAAATTTATTTCTTTCCTTTACATATTACGATAAATGTCAAACATATTACGATAAATGTCAAACAATAACCATAATTATAAAATGTCATAAATAATGAATATCCACCACAAGTAATGTATAAAGTTATTGATAACAAAATGACTCTCATTATATTTAATAAACGACAGGTCAGTTTATATTTGGTAGCGCAAGGTTGTTGTCTGGACGAGTTTCATTTTCTTTAATTATATGCTTTTTCCACAGTAAAGATGACTTGATTTAGCAACGATCCAAGTTGTAAGATCCAAGACACGATTGTAAATGGTCACTACATGTTCAATGACCGTGCACGTAGTTTCATTTAAATAAATGTTTTTTAATTTAAACATCTTAGAACACTTACTATGGGTAATTATGTCTGAACCTACATATAATGAAATAGTAGGTAATTGAGGCCAAAACTTTTAAATGAATGTAAAAAGTATATATGTAAACTAAAAAAGTATAGGTATACCTAGATCTCAAATATCTTCATAGAAATTTTCTCAGAACAATAGTTTTTCAGAGTTTTCCTCCATTTGTTTGCGAATAATGCATAATGGATGACATTTAGTGTCGCTATAAGTTATCACTGAATTATTCTAAAAAAAATGTTATATGTTGACGGTTTATTGTCAATTATATGGTTATAGATTGCTTACCTATTACTTAGTAGATGAAGTCGTCACTTTAGGTTAACTAGTGTATACTAACTACATATTGTTTTAAAATGTTTTACACTACATTTACTTAAAAAAACAAAAATAAATACTTGTTTTTGACATGGTTGTGACATCTTTAAAACTGTATTTAGGTAAATTACAAAGCTAAAAACTTTGCACAGTATATTGTGCTGATAAAGTCGATTATAGGTAAATAAGTCTTTATTAATTGAGACGGTAGCTCAGTTAGCAAAGCTCATTTATAAAAGGCCGTAGTTTCAAATCCTGATCGTGATGAAGAATATAGATTATTTGAGCTATTTTTGTTTACATAACATTTGATAATTACTAAAAGAATACTCCTTGACAGTTAGGTTGTATAAGGATTTTTTTATGTATTTACTTCTTCACTGATTACATTTGTGAAAGTAAGTTTTACTAAATAATTTAAATAATATGAGTCGCTGGGCATCGAAAACAGTATTAGTGGATTCATACAACTATTATAGTTACTACACAATATTAAATTAATCATATTATTTACTATTGAGTACTTTGTAAATTAGGTTTTTTTGGCCTTAACTAGTTGCGAAGTCGGTCCTTTTCTGAAAAAATGCAGATCTAAGAAAAAAAACGTGGCATTTTCTTATATCGATAAATAATTTATAGACTAGAGGTAGAAATAATGTTAAGATAAAAAAGAATAACACCTGTTTAGGGCGTAATTATAATATTAGTTCTTTAAGTCTTATATATTTTTGTCTAATCTATTTTAATTAACCTACCATTAATTATTTTATTCCTACTAGAAGTTTCAGAGATTATCGTACAAAAAAAAAACAACAAAAAATGTAAGGTTATCTTATAATATAATTTACTAAATGTCAATACAGATAGCTACTTAGGAATAATAATTATTATCCTACAATTTAATAATAATTTTCGCCCAAATATAGTCCGTCATACATAATTATCTTCCGTAATAATTAATCACATTGAAATGGCAGTTCTTGAATTACTTTGATAGCTGAATATATTTTGTATAGATATTATGAACTAGATATATTTAAGTGTTGGAGTCTATAAGTACTAATATTGTCGCATGTGGGTTACCTCGACCGGGCTAGTATAACTCTCTTAAAGAAGTTTATTTTTCGAATGAGCGAGAAAACAAATCTCTTCTCCTTGGCTTCCTTGAGTCTCCGCACCATACATATTCTTCAGGATAAGAACAGACCCGTCAACTCCTTTAAGGTGCAGAAGCAGTTGACCCCTAACAAGGGGCCGTCTGTTGGTTCGTACAATTCGATATTAATATTGTAATGAGGAATTTATAAGTTTGTATGTGGGAAAACCTTTGGAAACAATTAATCGAATTTGAAGAAACCTTTAACCAATATTTAGAATAGAACTTTGTGGTACATAACACGCATAGGTTGAATATTATGCCGTTAAATTAACAACACTTTCATTAAAATTTGACAATGTAAGTCTGACAACTGTTTCTTTAGATCGTCGCTTAGATACAGACAGATAGTATATATTAATTAATTTACTTAGACCATATAATCCTAAAAGGCTGATTGGTAAAATTACTAACATTTTTTAAATATGTTACATGTATTAACGACGAGAACAATAAACATTCTCACTTAATCAAGTGCATTTAATTTCATTCAATAAATGCTTATAAATGTATATTAAGAGTGAACGACTTACCGTACGAGACAATTTACGATCTGCTTAATTGGAACCTGAAGTAATGTGGCTCCATACGTAATAAGGACCAACCTTAACATGGAGTTATGGGCTCTCTTCATTAGCATTCAATCATTTACAAGATTTATATAGAACTAGCACATACCTGCGGCTTTGTTTGGGGACAGAATCATTTTATTAGCCTTACAAGTACTTGATTCTATCTTATTATTTTAGGTAGACAGAGTATGTTAATTTCTTCTTCTATTATTCGTAGACTTCCTTCTTTGCTGTATTTGTCAAGTATTCCATCTATCTTTTATTTCCTCTTCTCTTATCCACATTAATATTTGAGACTTCTCGTTACATCCTTATTTCCTCCGTATTACATGATCATATCATGACTTATGACTACTTCTTATTTTTTCTGTTATCAGGGATAGTTTTAAAATACTTCTTACATCTCTTAGGCATTATAAAACACATAGACTAGCTCTAAAATATTCTATCCCGTTTTTTAAATCTATTTTATAATAATTTAATTTAATTTTTTATAATAATTTTTTAATCTATTTTATAATAATTCTTTAAACGTTAGATAAAGTGTTAAGATGTAATAAAATTTATAATATATTAAATACAAAATGTGACTGTAAGATACAAATATCTTTCTTAATATTTAATTACATATTAAGGTATTCTTTCTCCCATAATTAAGTTTCGCTGCGAACTTATTTGGATGGTTGTCCTTGTGTTACCAAAATGGATGACATTACAATATAAATGTAATGTTGACTTAAAGAGAACTGAGACTTACAATATTATTACATCGAGAGATTTACTTTTTTTTCAATCTTACTATGTATTTATATTTTTTTGTTTGTAATAATAAAAGTTTTTATACGAACTTTTTGATGTAATAAATAGGAAAAAAACACAAATATAATATTACCATATTTATTTACAATTTAAACAATTTCTACAAAATCGATTGAGCAATGTTTTTTTATTTACAATTAGGTACAATAAAATATGGCAGAGAAAATGTCGATAAAGCACAGAAATTCAACAGAATAAGATTTATGGATGTGAAGAATCTTATTCTGTATGAAAAACTGGTATCGACAGGTCCAGGAGCGCGCTAGGTCTTCACTGTTCACCAACAGTAGGGGTAGTTGGGGCACGCGGCCGCGTTGAAGTTAGCTGGGTACTTGGCAGCGACGTTGGCGTTGGGGCTACAAAATACGAATAGTTCAAAATGGATCATTTGGATACGTTGGATCACAGTGGATCATATTGAAACTATATGGGTAGCAGTGAATTACATTATAGGAAATTAGTTCAATGTGTAATGAATACTCACTCAGCGGGGGCGACAGGGAGGATGGAGGGGTTGTAGACCCATTCTGGGATGGGTTGTCCTTCGGGGGTGAATCGCTGGAAGGCAGTGGTGTCGCAGTAGGGATAGTTGGGGCAGACGGCAGGGTGGAGGCCGGCCGGGTACTCGCGGGCGAGCGCTACCACGGCCAAGGCACAGATGATGAACTGCGTGATAAATTATACAAATATAGAGTATTGAAATAGATACAATGTTTAAATTAATGCTAATATATACAAATGTCAGCAGTTATTCAAGTACTCGTTACATAGCGATCAACCCACTCGATATTCGGGATATTATTCGTCGTGTACATATTTATGATACACATTGTCTTGAAGTTTGATGTCATTTTGATAATTGTTGAATGTTGTTGGTATTTAAGATAATACTTTAGCTAAGACACAATAAATGGAAAGAGGAAAATAAATATACTTATTATGTATTTTAGTTAAATAGTCATTTTACTTTATTGTTTGAAATTTACCGCTTAAATGAATTATCAATCGCTTTCAAACTTTCGTATTATCTAACTTGTCACATTTCAAAACGATGTTAGTAAATCTTTTAATATTAAACAGTGCAGAACTCGCAGTTTATTATGTAACCACAATTTGGTTCAATTATCAATCGACTGTATGTCAAAAAATAATTGATAAATTCACTATTTTATGTGCATATAACATGAAATGCAATATTTTGACACTATTTCTTTGATAATACTATTTCAAATTCTTTTAAAACAGTGGCATTAATATCTTTGGTACCGATATTATTTTTTTTTGTTAGGAGTGACATTGATAGTTAGAATTGTAATCTCTATCAGCGCGAGTGATACCGCGAGATGATACTAGTATGTCATAAGGGACAGTTGTCTTGCCATAGACAAAGCTATATTAATATTCACATCACTTTTGTCAATGCTACTCTCGTTATTTAGTAGGTACTTTGTTGGTAGTGAAGGCTATTTGGGAAATTTGATACATTGGACAAATCTAATCCAACTATTTTATAGATTTTAAGTAAGATTTTGATTTTTTACAGATTTAAGAGTTTTTACAGATTTTTAGTAACAAAAGAAATTTATTCATTTATCAATGATAAAATTATCAACAATTGGATAATTAAAAGAAACACTCAGTGATTTGTAGACTGAAACACGAATTCATAACAAAATATACAAATAGTATTTTTAAAAATTAATAATTAGGTACTATACTATTAAACATATGAAATAATAATATTTATAATAAATGTTCTCACCAGTTTAGCGTACATGGTTGTGTATTGTTGGTATATCCTCTCGACTATACAGTGAGACTGATACATTTGCTATCCGACGCACACTATTTATACAGCCCCGGCGGTTGCATTCATCCTTTTTTGATATCACAATACAGATAAGTCAGTGCATGTTTTAATTTGACATAAGATTGAAAAAAAACAACGAAAGAGGTTTTTAATAAATAAGATTATATGCGTCTTGGATAATTTTTTTTGAGTTATTTTTTTGAAAAATATGCAGTTAATTGTAGTTGTTATTATAAATATATTTTTTTTTATCATGGTTTTTTAGTTTATTTAAACATTATTGTTATATATTTCTTAAATTATTAAACTGGAGAGTAAAACCTGTAAGGTGTAAAATATCTATGTGAATATAATATATATGGAAAACAGCTGGTTCCTTGCAAACATCATCCGAAAGTCATTTCCGGTCGGATGGATTCTTTAAAAAACTATAGTATTCTAAAAGATAGCACTTAACACAAAAGTCATTACATCTATTTCAGCCGAAATTAATAATCGATCCTCATCCATTTCTTCATTGATTGAGTTTGTAGGAAGTCATCTTAAATTTATTTTACTCTGTTTGTAGATTGATTATTCATATCGGCGGTTAATTGACGTTAGTACTTTTTGCCATTTTTTATTCAATTGATATTTAAAAGTTTTTTATAGTAATTTAAAAAATCGTAGTTGTCATCTAAATAATGTTTTGATGTAAATAATAATGTTTTCAAATTATTGATAATTTTCATTTTAAAAGTGATACCTACTTAATTTTTTTATTATTCTAATTTATGAGCATTATTAATACATCAATGAATAATAAAATAAAAAGTTTGACAATCCATTTGTTAACTTGACCTATATTTTAAAAGAACTTTTTTTAGATATGAATATTATTTTTAGATATAGGTTGATATTTATTAAAAAACTAGTATGGTCCAGTGTTTTCGTCCACGCTGTATAGGTGAAAAACCAGCCCTGCTATGTTGCACAGATGATTATATTTCTTCTATCCCACGGGTGCGATCATTTTTAGGGATTAATTATTCCCCGTATTCTTTTCTTAACGCGCGCCGGCAACCTGTGTTGTTTGTGAATGTTCTTGATGAGCGGTTAAGTAGTTAAGATGTAAGAGCGTGACAAACAAACGAACACTTTATAAAATTAGTTAGGATTACTCAGAAGTAGAAAAGCATTGGAAAACAATGAATGATGAAAAACAATAAAACACTGTTTTATTGTTTTTTGACAAAGATTATTAATGACAAACATTAATTTTGGTATTTTTAAAATCATATTATTTAGATAATATATATATCAAATAAGAATTACCCTGTGTTTAACTCTAGGTTATCAACTATATGTGTATCAAAAATAATTACAATCGGTTAAGTGGTTTAGACTTTTTATAAAAATTCTATTTCAAACCTCGAGGTTGTTCTTTGAAAAAAAAGAAGGTTTGTTTGATCTTGAGTCTTCAACTATTTTTTTCCGAATTCCGAAAGAGTAACAGACAGACATTCCTTATCGCATTTATAATATTAGTATGGATGTGCATATTTTTAAAGTTATGTACCTGTATCCGGGATAATATATGAGATGTATTATGTTTTAAAATATTAAAAAGAGAAAATAATATATGAAATTTCTGTAATTGTGTCTGAGAAATTCCCTAAATATTTTTAGTATAGTAGTATATTTTATTTAGACAAAATATCAATTTGATATATATATTGTGTGTGTGATATTCGGTCAGTTTGTCTTGACCTGCGGATTCTGTTACGAAATATAATATCTGGTAAAAGTAAAGTTTAATGTGCTATAATATATAATTAATATCTTTAATCATATAATAACTAGTAATAGTAGTTTGTTAATTTATAATATATAAGTTATTTATTATTTTTTATAAAAAATAATTACTGTAAAAATTTTACACACTTCTCATTTTCCGAACTTAGTTTTTCTGAAAAAAATCTGATTTTACAATAGTATTTTATCACATATATATAATATAATCAATAAAATATTCCGTATTATAAATAACAGAATTCAGATAAACAGGAACTTCTTTTATAACGCCATATTATTTGCTATGAATATTATTTATTTTTCAATAATAACCATTTTCGACTACTCCATTAAAGTTCCAAAATGGCTGATTATTCCTGTGTCAGTTGTCAAGTAAACAAGCTTATATTAAAATTTTAATTTTAAAACGCTATGTTACCTATATCACGTATTTCGTTTCTTTTATTGAATAATTATAAAATTAATAAGCTCTTTGGATTGACGTATGAATAACAGCCATGAAAAACAATGAAAAAATATTTAAAACATTGTTTACATATTTCTAAGGGAAATTGTTTAATTGTATGATAACGTAGACAATAAAACAATTTGTATGATATAAAGATTTTAAATTACTTTACAGTATTTACGTTCGAAATAGGAAAGTTTTATATTTTGAATCGCAATTAGAATTGATAAGATAACAATGAATATTAAATCCAAAAAGAAAAGATGAAAGATAATGAAAGTTGAAAAGTGTTAGTAAAAAATTTAAACATTATTAGCTTATAAACATTTCAGTAAATAACCATATGGGTATCATATGCTAGCCAGCTAAAATGCCAGCCAGGCCAGCCTAAAATGATCCATCGAAAGAAAGAGAAAGCAAAAGAGGCTACCTATTTGTATCTCTTTTTAACATGTGTGATTATGTAAATATGGGTCTCTCATATTCCCTCTTTTATCATTTGATATACACTAGCACTCACAGGCTATGGCTTTACTCTATTAACGCTATGAAAATGATATGAATGTTTCTTGGGACAGATTTTTTTAGATACAAATGTAGGTAATAAATATATTGTATAAATCTTTGACCTGTCTCTAAACCTTTATTTAAATAAAAACATCATAGAAGGTTAGTTTATCTATAATCATTTATTTCTTAAGTTCTTATACTAAATGTTAATGTTAAAAATAATTACTGTTCATATGAATTTCAAAGAGTGATAAATATTGATAGTTGCTGTGGAATGTTATATTATTTACTCTACTTTTAATTCTAAACGTAATATGTATTAGAATAATCCAAGTACATATTAGTGAAGGAGGTTTACCTACTCAAATTTTCATATATTTTTATCTTTTTTTAAAGCAATTTTATTGATTTGTGAATATGTCAATTTACATTGCATTTGTGAACTTTCCGTGACTTGAGTTGCAAGGATCCAACACCTAGATCAGAATTGAAAGAAGAGCAAGAAGATCAGATATTTACTTAGTGTTAGCCATGACTGATAGATATTAAAAACAGTAACAATTTATTGATTTAATTATTCTGATTGTTTTAACTATTCTATTTCATGATATATTGAATTATGGAATGCATTTTTTAGTACGGTTATGTTTCTAGTATTTCCTAGTTTATGAATATTTTGAAGCAACATCATCTATACATATAATAAAATTGTCAGTGATCCATTCATGTACCTACATGGAATTAAAAAAAAAACATCATAGGGAGGCTTTATAAGAGCAAGAGAATCCAAAACAATGGTTTTTCAGTTTGTCTGTTTGTCTGTTTGTCTGTATGTCTGTATGTCTGTATGTCTGTACGTTTATGCACGCTAATCTCAAAAACGGCTTAACCAATTTGAATGCGGTTTTCGCGAATATATATTATCACAGTCTTCACTTAACATTTAGTGTTTATTTCATCTAAATCAGTTAAGAAATAAAAAAGTTATGACAATTTATGTCAATGACGTAATAGGTACCATGAAAATCTTATTCTATACATGTAATAAATCTTTAGAGGAGTAGTATACCAGCATGTAAAGTAATAACTAACATAATCCATTTTCAGCATTTTTTAAATCTTTGTCCGTTTACCTGTAGCCCAGAATTCCTCAAGTTTACATGGTCACATTTTGATTATGTTCAATGAAAATCTGTAAGTGTGATATATGTTTAGAATGGTTATTAAGTGCTCTGTTTAAGAAGTATTTAAATGGACGTTTAAGTAAAAACAAGAGAGTTATAACAATAATTACAGTACCTAATATTGTATCCTTATTTTAAACTTTAAATATACTTTTGATAGTGAGCGATGTCTGTCGATGTCGTAATTTTGATTGTATCACTTAAAATAAGTCATATAGAAGCCAATGCAAAATGGAATTGTTTTACTACGAATTTAAGGCGTGCGAAGTCGCGGGCAAAAGCTAGTAAAGAATATTATGAGGTTGGATGTCAATGTATTGTTGACATATGTATATTCATTCTATTGTTATTGACGCTGTTTGAGATAGATATTTTGAGGAAATTCCTTATTGCCTTAAAAATATATATAAGTACCAAAATTTAAGCAATTAATATTTTTATAAATCCACTAACTTTTATATCAAGTTTAATATTAAGTTTTTCGCTAATCTAAAAAGAATCCTAATTTATTTATAATTTTTTGATTATCATTCATCACAATATGTGATATAATATAACCCATATTATTAGTAATAATTACTTACAAATCTCCAATTATCACTGTCAATGTGAGACACAGCATATAATATGTAAATGTAAATATGACTTATTGATTTGCTATTAATATTATAATGTTATACACTGTGGAATTTTAATGATTTCAAACCATTTATAGATAAACAGAAAAGCTGTTTACCATATAGTATTTACTCAGTGGTATTTAAACGATGGATAGAGGAAACTAGACCAAACAAAAAAGGGTAGCGATTTAGGCAACTCTCTCTTTCACTCTTCATACGAAATATAGCTACAATAACCAGCTCACGCCGATGTTCTGTGGGAGGGTTGAACTACCCCGTTAGAGCTGTAGTCGTGTGACTATGATGTGGTCATATACCAGGCATTGCCAGAGATATATATTTTCGCACGATTTTAATTAGTTACTGTTAATATCTTGGTTAGATATAGGTTACAGTATCTAATAGCAGACATGATTTGTTAAGAAAGAAAGAGACGGTTCCTGAGAGTTCTAGCACAAGTAGGTTTATTGCTGTTTTAATCTGTTTTACGACCGTGCTAGCTGCGAAACCTCTGAATAGACATTCAGGATTTTCTCGAGGGAGTTAGAAGTTTTATTAGAGATGGTTGCTAAAAAAATGAAACTTAAAAATGCCTACTAGAAAAAAAGTCATAACGTCACGCGCTTGCATCAGTATTAAATAGAAAATTTTTGCTAAATTTAGTAGCATAAAAAAATGATGGGGCTCAGCTGAATGCCCGCAACGCAAAATAGCGAATCCAATTAGATATTCAATATCTAAGTGTCTTCTAATCTACTATCTGAGATTGAAATCTATTCTAGGTACACAAATACAAAAGTACCATCATCACCAATAACCCGAGAAACCAATTGTAATTTCAATCTTTAATGGCAAAGATTGGCTAGGAAACAATTATTAATTTCAGGCGATAGAGACTGAGAGAGATAGAGATTAGAGTTCCATAATTGTGGGTAGAGTTGTCTTTAAGAAGTTTTTGAGGTCATGGTTAGATACGAGTGGGAACCTGTTTATGGTGATGGTGATATTCGTTTGGTATCAGTGGGTGTGTTGTGTGGTTTGACATCATAATTTTTGAGATTCTGGCTTTATAAAGTATTTTAAGCCCACAAAACTGGTACAGCTTCAGTATTGAGGGCTTTGTATTTGCTTTATATCTGCAAATAATAGGACTTGCTTTATAGGTTAGTCATTTATTATAAAAGCATTAGTTTATTTTAATTTATAATATGATCTTTATCTATTATGGCTTTACTCCACTTCTTTGTGTTTGTGAATTATTATTTAAAGTGTTTATATGTGTGTTAATAAATAATAAACAGTGTCTGCGTATTTAATTTATTCTAACACTATTCTTTTAAAAGAATACCTACTGAGATTTCAACAGATTAAATTACCTAAAATAAAATTATTTAATATAACATTGGGATAAATAATATTATTATTAGAAAATACTGGAATTAAAAATATCAATATTTTTATTGATAAATGTGTGTCTACAGTTTACGGAAGAGTATTTAATGATATCAAGTAACTTTTAATTTAAATATCTTATTTCAATCATTTATTAAATAAACAAAGTATCATTATACAAAAACTTAAAAAAATTACATTGAATTACAAGATCTACGAACCACGGATTAAATGGATGAGGTATTAATATGTTACTTTTACATACATTTTTTTTTGTTTTGCGTTGGAAAAATGTTTTGCGTATTATCCCAGCGGCCAGGAAGATGATGGCCCTGGGGGTATGTGGGACTCCCGGCAGCATATAACCCGCTACCATTTTTAAGGTTACCCACTAAAACTATTTTACATGCCTACTTTATCTTGATTAGTACAAAGAGAACTGAAATTTGAAGGAAATATATCTTGATTGTTTCAAGGAAGGAGGAGGAAGAAGGAGGAAAGTATTAAAAGATTCTTATGTTCTCGAGATTTTGTGGATATGCGATAAGATAAACTGTATATACGTTCATATGGTCTTTTTTGCAAGGAAACTTTGATTCCCGCCAAGGTTTTTGATTTATTGAAAAGTTTCACAAAAGATGGGGAGTTTATAATTTTACTATAACTTGTTATTGAACTATTTGTTTTTATAAACCACGGTTGTTTTCAGTCTGTACAAATATAGAAAGAGATACACTTTGTAAGTTTGGATGTAGAAAGAAGGTAAAATTATGTTTACTATTACATATTAATAAACTACGAAGGTAATAGGTAGACATAATATTATCTGGTTAACATAAAAAGTAAATTTTCTCGAAAACCAATTTTGCAACTATGCAAACTTATATAGATACCTTTTTGACAACAGCAGTCAGTACACTAGCGCGTGATCAGTAGCAGTTAATCATTAATAGAAACTAATGTAACTAAGTAAACCAGCAGGACTATTGCGTATTTTTTGACAGCTCAAATGATAATCATTATCGCAAGTGCGTAATGGTTATCAAACATCTTATTTCGTATGTTGTAACAACACTGATATACTGAGATGACAATATCAGTTGCCATCAAAGATCGGTTCCACTGGATATGTATTGTCACTGACAAGTTAAAATTCGAATTAACTAAAGTAAGCCAACTAACTACTAACAATAGAACTTACTTGTATATTGTTTACTGATATAGGTGTTTAAACTTACTTATTTTGAATAATATTGTATATATATTTTGAATGTCGTATTTATATTATAGTATTAAATATTATAAAATTTAATCCTGTAGTTTAGAAGAAATGATGACCGTACAATATGAAGGGACAAAACGATAAACTTTATAAGAATGTTTTAAGATTGTTATTGATATACATATTTATTATTTAATATTTTAAATTGCCACATCAAAACCAAGTACCTCATCATGCATGTCGCTCGTGAACCCTTCCGCATTCCGCGCGTAGGCGGAGACGTAGGGCTCGAATGTTCTAGATCATCAGAATAATATTTTAATTAAATGCACATTTAATTAAACAGATCAAGATTAAGGTAAATTAAAATCTAAGATGCCTAAATATACATTTACAAATAATAACGTATACGTCTTACATTTGAAATAGTTTCAATATATTCATTATTACTTAATTTGTACGAGAGGTGGGTCGACCCTTGACGACTGACAGTTTTGGTTCAAATAATTGATTGATTGAATTATTGAAATAGCCTCGGGATATATCTTATGGTCGGATTCGAAGTTCCATCTAGAAATGCTATGTAAAAGTTTAGGTTTTTTACTTATAATCAACTTTTACATACTAATGTCCACCTAAAAGTTTTTTGTTTCGTTCTAATCTCTGGAACTATTAGTAAAATTTGAGACATTACTTTATTTGATAGCAAATTTATTGAAATTATGACACTGCTATCATTTTACCTTTATTAGAAAACATCTTTAATAATATCAAATAAGTAATAAGTAATGTTATTTGTCATTTCCTAATTGTAATTTTAAAAATTCTAAAACAAACACAAACATAGTTTTTAGGTGGACAAACGGAGACGCGGTTAACAGCTAGTGTTATATAGTTTACGTAAATTCAAATTCGTTTAATTCACAACTCCCACAGAATTACCAAGTGTTGAACATAATTTGAATTTAACACAAACAAAATATAAATAACACAAATATGACATTTACTGTTTTCGTGATGATTTTAATATTTGAACATATTTAATGTTTTCAATAATGTACGCGGAAGTATATAAATAAAAAGTAAAAGTTTGATCGAGATGTTGGTAATATTTTTAAATGACTTTAAAAAAGGCTAAATTAAATAAATCTATAATAGTATGTCAATATCTCTAATAAATATCTATCTAATCTCATTAACTGTTCGAAATTTCACAAGCGTATGTATGTAAATGTTTGTCCTCGCATACCTCGGCAACTACTGGATCTATTGCAATATTTCAAATTAATAGTCATTGCAGAAAGTTTTATCTAAATCAGTTTAGTAGTTTAAAATATACTTGAGATATGAAGGTTTATTTGTCTAACTATTTGTAAGTATATTATAATATAATAAAAAATAAATAACTCTAAATTAATAATGAAAGAAATGAACAAAGTTTATGAACACTTCAAAACTTCGCATAACATTAACTTTCTTGTCTGTTTGTTTGTTGAAAAAAATATTTGTACCCAATAATATATAAATATAATTGTATTGATGTGTGAAGTAATGCGCGGCAGAGGGTTCTTGTTAGATATCATCATCAGTTTGATGATTAAAATGATTTATTAACTGATCAATTGTGAATTTATGGTTTAAAAACTCAATAAAGTAATAAGACTTGTCGATTTATTTTGTAAAAAAACATTATAAAAGCAATTAAATAGTTGGAGAAAAATATTTTACAATGTTAAATGTATAAGTAGTATTATTTTTGATATGGTAACGGGAGCAAACACACACATACACCTGTCTTGGCATATATACACACACACAGACACACACAACACATACATATTCATATAATTATAAATTTACCAATTTTTGAGGTAGGTACCTACTTTAATACTAATTTGTTATTTATTATAAATTAGTTATTTTTTTCCGGACACGGGTATTTGTATGGCTACTAAGATACTGCAACCTCGCTGTGGTTACTATACTTGTTATTGAAAGCTAATAAATTATTATTATTACATTATTTGTAAATAGTTATATTTAAAAAATGATTAAAAAAATATACCTTCAATATAAAAATAAGAAAGAAAATATTAAATGCGATGTTGAGCTACTTGATCTAATACGATCCAGACATAACATATAGAATGCTTCAATCACTGTAACGGGTAGCGATACGGTAGCTCAACCGGTAGAGCGACGAGACGGTTTCCAAGAGGTCGAGGGCTCGTATCCCTACACGTATCGGTTTATTTATTTAAAACTTCCGGTAGCTTTTATGATGTCTTTGTTAAAAATATTGGCATTATACGAAAATACCGGTATGTATATTGTATGGGACAATGGGTTTCAATGGTCTGGTCTGGTCTGGTCTCGTACAATGGTATATCTTGTCTCGACCAGCCGGATCTATAATTCCAAGTCTCTGTCAAGCCGGAGGACATTTAAAAACTAAGTTTTTTTACAATTACAATTTAAACAAGAACCAGTCTCAGAACACATGTCATTTTTTTTTAATATAATAAATCGTAAAACAAAGAGCATTCAATAAATTAAGAGATAAAAGATCTAAAAATGTGTCGGTCATTGACCCCGGAAGAAATTAATGAAAAACATTGTACCATATGTAGTAACGAGATCATGTGGCGAAAAATACCTGCCATATTTTTGTATTTTAATTAACAGTTTTTTGTTGTAATTCTAAATATTTCATATATATTCTATATACATATATATGTATATAGATATTTTTATTGTTTTTTGATTATGTTACACTTTATTTGAGTTGGCTTGATGGGATGTTTAATAAGACATTTTTTCCAAAAAAAGTTAATTATGACGTAAACTCTTTTTTAGCCTAGTTTTAAATTATTATATTTTATCATTATCATCAAACCATCAAATTATCATTTTTTATCTTCAATATATCTATATATTTTTTTAATAAATTTAAAATGAAAAAATACCAGCGCAAGCAAGACTCAAACCTGGAAGTTTTTTATTTTTTTCCATTGATAACCTACTCTGTATTTTTTTAAAATCATAAAATGAAAAATACCTGCAGGCGCAGAATTCAAATCTGCGACCTCTGGCTACAACCAGAAAGAGGACTTTGAATGAAATTAAACATTACTTCGCTACATTATATTATTTCGCTATATAATGGAATGCCAAAATTATCAAGATGATTACACGACACTATAGCTCAGTTGTGTGAGTGGAGGAGCCCCATAAGGTAGTGGGATCGAATCCAGCACATCTTAGTGAAGTTTTTATTTTATATTTATAAAAAAATAGAAAGCATGGCTAACAAGCTTATAAATACTTTGTAACGTTACCCAATACATGTTCCAACGAGTATTAATATCAAGAAATAAAGTTGGATCGGTTAATTAGATAAATAACCAGCCTAAATGTATTCTACACTCAATTGAATTAATTAAATGATAATAACCCTACATTTAAGAAGTTTTCCTCGTCCTTTAAATAAATTATGCTTGTTTTAATAAAATCACTTAAATGCATATATTTATACATGAAGATATTTACAGTACAGGTCCATAAATAATAATTAATATCTGCTAGTGATTGTATCAAGAATATTTTTGTAGGTGCCGACCGGTCATAAATTAATTGCAACGTGGTCTTATGCGAGAGGTAGCCACGAATATAAATATTTTATAGCTAATTATATTGGCAATTTTGATTACGTAAATTTAATGTCAGTTGGTAAAATACTGTTCAAAATCAAAACTATTACTATTTTTATTATTTTAAAGTAAAACTCGATCAATTGTAATTTTGCTTATACATATAATGACCTACTTGTAAAGCGATTTAGCTCTTCGCTGTTGTGCAACAAAGAAATAAAATATTATATACATTATACGAGCCTTGCCCAGCGGCTTCGCCCGCTCTGTATAGGTAAAAAAACGGCCTTGTTATGTTGAACGGAAAGTTTATCTTCTCTCCCTATGATACAAAACTTTTAGGTATTAATTATTCCCTATTTTTATTTTTATTTGTATTCTTTTTTTTTTAACCCCTGTCAGCCTGTGTGCGAAACAAAGTTTTGACAACGCTCCAGATTATATGTAATCCACTTGTGAATACCACGTTCAAATCCGTTCAGTAGTTTTGACGATATAACGTACCAGACAGACAGACTGACAAAAATTCCAAAACTTTTTTGGTTTCTGGGGCTCGTCTTTAATCGCCTCCTATAATTTTTTTGAAAAATGTTTAATGTCTTATTATATGTATAGATTTTTACTGTCTTATTATATGTAGGTACTTAGATTTATAAGATTTTATTATTTTTTAACTTGTTTGCCTTATCAACGCACTAACAATGTAATCCTCAATTGGGTTATATAGTATATTTTAAAAGTTTAATTATGTATTTTAAGTAATTTGAAAAAAATGTTGATAAATGTTTTGTTATACTTTTACATAAAAATATAACAAAACATTTATCAACATGTTATCTAAAGCTTTTATATATTTTTTTTATAAGCAACTCCCGCATTACAGAAATAATATTATCTCTGTGTCGCAGGGGGCTTAAAAAACATAAAAATAACTAACACAAAGAACACCCCGACTCGAAAAACAATCTGTGTATCATACAGGGAATTGGAATCGAACCCACGACTTTTGGATCACTAGTAGAACCACTAACCACTAAGCCAATTGGTCGTCTATTAAATTATATAATTATATATTAAAATATAAAATATATTATATTTTTGTTGTTTCTAGCATAAAGCCATTCAATAACTGAACCGGTCCTCGTACTCCACATACGTGTTATCATAATGTCAAGGAAGCCCAAGGTTGGATCACTCTGTATGGCATTTACACCCGAAAAGGAAGACAGCTTTTTGTACGTTAAGGGGTAGTTTCTTTTATTAAAATAATTGGTAACAGGAGGAAGAGTTTACTTATTTGTTCTAAACATGTATGAAATAGATATTTGGGGGATTACTTGTAAGGTATTATACATATTATTAATGCTTGTATAAATATTACAAACAATCGTATTTATTAATTTGTTCGGTACAAATAATGACCACTAATTTCTTAATTGTACATTAAAAAGGTCTTAAATAATATATGATAAAGACGTGAGAAGATTTGACATAATATGTCAATCATTGGGATAAAAGAAAATGGCTGACGATAGCAGTGCACTTTATAAAATAAAACATTATAAGGACAGTGACCTTATCCGTCAATTGCAATTGTCCGTATATCCTTTATAGTAATAATGAAAGTTGCCAAGAAATTGTAATAAATAATACTGGCCCAGGTACATCATTATGTACTTTCGTCTCACTTGCGTTTAGGATCACCTCACCAGGGATGCAAGTGTCATTTACAAATTAAAATAAAGTTTAACAAAAATGGCAAATTTGTCCTTGATCACTGAAACAACCATATTAAATAAAATCCATCCAGAAATATAATATTAATATGATTGTATTATGATAGTTTTTAATTCGAAGTAGTATTATAAAGTATATTGACATGCGTTAGAACAGATATTAGGTAATTTAGAAAAAAATAAATTCTGTTAATTTAATAAAACTTTCTATGAATTCTGAGGAACTCGACCGTGTCAATCAAAATGGATGAAGTCATTGAATAAATGAAATAGCACTCATTTGTGCATTTTATAATCAATCAAATATTAAAACAGTTTTATTTGTTAGTAAGTAATCCAAAAGTACTGGTTTGAGATAAACTCTATGTGTCCTAATCTACTACAATTTATAATTTTTTTAGATGAGCCTCAGCATCCACTAGTACATGGGCAGCTATAATTACTGACCCTCTGATGTAACCTCTGCTTACGATTAAAATACATTTTTAAACAATATATTTTTATTGTATTCAGAACATACAACATACATACTATAATTATAAGTAAACCTACAAAATATATACCGACGTAACCTGTAACGAGCAAAGAACAGCTGATGATAGCAACATTGACATTGATGGCAGCCTTCAAGTCTTAAAAAGTAAGGTTCCCCGTAGGTGCTATATTACTGTATACCTACTGTAAGTCTCGCTTCGATAATGTTTATTATTGACGGATGAGACGCCTTGTTAACTCGGGTAATAAAAATAAATTCTGTAATATATATAATAATAATAAACTATATTGCACACCATAAACGATACAAATATTTTTTTAATAATAACGTAATACAATAAGGCTCATCTAATTGCTAAGTAGCGATCTTTTCCAGACGACCTTATACTGGAATGAAGAGAGTAGAATGGTGCTTAAAAATGTAAAACAAATTTAGTTTATTATAATTACAAATATGTACGTAATGATATGAATGATATATTTTAAATGACCATCTAAAAATAGACTAAAATTTGTCCATAAAGTCAGTGAACAATAGACCTTACAAAAATAGTTAGTTTATAAAATATTTTTTAAAACACAAACATTATTTCGTAGTTAAGAGTTATCTCGAAAAAATCGGGCATTATTGTCGTATAATAAGATTTTCATTTTAATCGTTGATTGGTATTTTTATGACAAATAATGAGTATCATTAGCGGTGTTTTAAAGTTTTATGGAGAGTTAATTATTTCGAAGGGAAAATATTTCACTAATTACATCTTATGATGTGTTTCATTGAGCATTTCGTAAATAATTATAACATTGAGTATAAATTGCTCTTTTTTATACAAACGTATATTTTTTTCTGGTGTTTAATGTTTCGTATCAGTGAAGTATAATTATTATTGATGATATCATTATGATGGTGATATTTTATTGTTTCAGCAAATTAATACTGAATTTTTAGATATTCTTCTTCTTCTTCTTCTGCATTCTTAACATAGTTGACTTTTATATTAATATGTTTTAAATCATTTTAACACAGAGGTACCTTAGTCCTTAACTAAAAGGAATTTGACTAGAAAACAAACCTTTTTAATATTGTGACTAAATTTTACAGACTTACTAGAGATGTGTTAGATATTTATGTTTTTAATAATTTTTATTTCTTTCTGTCTGTATGTTAAATGACATTCTTGATAAAAGATACTCAAGGTAACTTGAAACGGGAACTTGTTGGATGAATCAAAAGTTATTTCTGCAGTTCATGTTATTTTTAGAAAAGTTAAATTTGTTTTAATTGTGATTGTGACAAAAGGTAAGATCTCTTTATAGATATCATTTTAGAGTTAAAACTATGTTAAATAAAATAAATAATTCTTTTTTTTTCCTTTTTTCGCGTATTATTTGTCTATGATTATTAAAAATTTAAGGCAGTGTTGTAAAAATGGTGGAAACGTAAATTGAATTGTAATATCACAAAAAACGTAAGATTTCGTCGTTAAAAAAAATGTTAGTAAATGTGCGTTTTTGTAACACAACACTCATTAAATGAATTTCAAAATCTAAGTTACGCCCGATATTGAAACTTACTTAACAACCTAACTAATTTATTAGACGTTATAATATGTTCTGTATTTTTGAAATAATTGATACTTTAATAGCAGTAATTAATTCTGATAAAATACTTAAGTATTGCGGTTACAATTTGAATTAGTTGTCAAAAAATAATACTCAAACCTGGCGTAGGTCCATTATAAACACATGGCGTTTAACGACAGACAATCTATTTACTACATCAATATTTTATATTGACAATTAAAAAAGTCTATTCCTTCGAATCAAATCTCTCATAAGTTATGTCATATGAAAAAAAAAAAAAAACAATCAGATAGCGTCTGAACTCTGAATAGTTTGGAAACTATTTCTTTAAATTCTCTATTTCTATTTGAGAATACTATTTTTTCAAACGACCTCACATGAATGAATGCTAATTTGAATGATAATTGAGTTACGCATAAATTAGAATACAATAATCATTGTTAAGAATACTTCAAAGATCTGTCATACTCGTAGTTTGTTGCATTCTTAAACTAGGTATTTAAAGGTCATTGAAGTGGGCGTTTTAATTTTACTTACTTTAGATTGACAACCAAAATATATATTAAGAATGTTTATTATGGTTCGTGCGTTTTTTATATTAAAAACTTTAATTTTTCAACATCTTTTTTCACATACGAATTTTAAAATCACATTATTTATCAATTATTTCGAAAGGAAAAAAAATCTTTAAAAAAAGTTGTAGTTTTAGTACAGAAAAATCGATTTTCCGTAACTGCTTAACGCATATTTTACGATATCTTGTGGAGTTTTGGCCCATTTTTTTCTTTTAATATTTTAAAATAAAAAAAAAAACATCCTGACCATCTCAGACCTGGCTGAACCGACCTTACATCAGACTTGGTGGAGTGACCTGAGTCCGATAACTACTATGTATATCTGATACTAACTTTAATATAACAAAATAAGTTACAAACATTGGTTATGATTTTTTATAGATATATTAACTCATTGAACCGGGTAGAGACGGAAGATTAATTAGCAGATTAAGATTTAGATTTATTTTCATTGCATATTTATTTAAAATTTAAATTAACTTAACGTGGCGGCAGGCCGGTACTACTCTATACTATAGCTACGTTTTGTGATTAAAAAAAGTATTGATATTCAATGAGTGGCTTTTGGTACTCATATTATTCATTCAGAGTATCAAAAATCCATGTCAGTACCAGAAATCTTTCCAAGCTTCCCTTTCCATTTCTCAAGGATGGCAACTCATTAGCGCACCTACTGATGTTCTCAGACAACCACACCTTCACCATCAGCAGGTCCGTCTGTTTGCTTGTCACCCTCGCATTAAATAAACTTATTTCTTAGTTTTGTTTTTAATAAAATAATGAAAGGTAAGTCAGTAATAAAAGGTGTCTTAATTTTCAAATGCACATATATTCGTTACAATATACATTAATATATTATAATATTTCTCTTATATCTATTAAAGCTGTATAATGTAAATTGTTTTCGCGAAACTAAACTCTTAATAACAATACATTTATATATCATATAATATAAATTGATATTGACAGTAAGTGAAGATTGTTATGTATCATCTTTTTTTTCAGGATGAAATGAGTTTGAAAATAAACAAAAAAAAAAGAAACTGTGTATATAGAGAATTATATTTTATATAGAAATAGTCTAAAAATAATCTTTATTAATATTAAAAACAAGTTTCTGTACGAGATAATCCTCGAAACAATACCTCCGGTTTAAAGATTCATATAATAATTCTTTTATTTATCTAAAATAAATCTTCAGGTTGGACGATCGTAAATAATCAAATCAAAATAAAACGTTTTTCCTGGAAACCACCGTTGCAACGATATCAACGAAGAAACAGTTTTTACGAACGCTTCAGTCTAAGCAGACTAACTGTTGTCCGAGATTAGTGCGAGTGAAAGTAGTAATTACTTATTAACCATAATAGTATTTAAAAAAACCTGAAGATTGGTTTCAAGTTTTCATAAAAACAAGAACAGCATTATTTTAGTCAAATGGTACAATTTATGAAGTAAATAAGATTTTTTTAATAATGTTATTAACAATTTTCACTTACGCCAACGTCCTACAGACATCCAGACACATAGTTACTAACAGTAACATTTAATACAGAAAACACACAATTAATAACTTAAGAAACCTCAAACTTTAAACAAAATACCGATTATAATCTATGCTCTATTGTAAGAATGAGACAGAAGATGAAAATAAAACAACAATAATAATATGAATTATCTACTTACACAAACTATTCCTAGAAGCTTAAAAATAATTAAAACCCGTCGTTTGAGATTACAATAAAATGTTAATACTTTAAAGTATTTAATTTAAAAGACTAACTCGCAAAAGTTTATACGTAACATATTTATTATTAAATTTAAAATATTTTTATGACTCTAGAATGAAAAATTTTCATTTATTAAAATATTATTTGTTTTTGTGTTCTAAAGCGATATATTTTTGTATTTGTATTTTATAAAGTGTTCCATCACAACTTTGTAAGAAATATGAATGAAACGAAACTGACTTCCGCGTAATCAAATATGACATTGACAAAAACAACTGTGTTGTCTGATTTAGAATTCGTCAAGAACAAACTTTTTCTAAAATAAATAAAAAAAGCATTTTTAAATAAAACATAAAAACAAATCTTATTACATATATATTTTAACTATGCACAATCTAAATGTTTGCGTGTAAATATCATTTTAAATCGCAAAATGGACGTATAAATTTGGTACCTCGTAAGGACAAGCACGATCTAAGAAGCTATATTTAGTATGTCGTAGTCTTTTCAGGTGTTTCTTCAACTAATACTTAAAAAATAACAAAATTAAAGCGGAACTTACTAGCTATTAAATATTTAAACGTAATGTACACAACGGTAATATATATCTATCTCCTTCTGGCACGCGCTACATGGAATGAGTGAGCGAGACGGTTTAACAGTGGGTGAAGAGTTTGAAGAAACTTCTTCCCTTCTCCGGCGCCGGACCCATCAGCATCGGAACCTCATTCTTGTGGGTTATAGTTATCTGAGAGAAGAACGCTATTTCAAATAACTTTATTTTCTATTATATAATAATGAAAAACCGTTTCATATTACAACATTATTAATTACAATACAATTAACAGAATGTTTAAAGAAAATAGTGCTTATTTGTTAAAACAACGTTATTATAACTACAAAAATGTGTATGAGAGACAAAAAAAACGTTTATTATAATTACAAATATGTACGTAATGATATGAATGATATATTTTAAATGACCATCTAAAAATAGACTAAAATTTGTCCATAAAGTCAGTGAACAATAGACCTTACAAAAATAGTTAGTTTATAAAATATTTTTTAAAACACAAACATTATTTCGTAGTTAAGAGTTATCTCGAAAAAATCGGGCATTATTGTCGTATAATAAGATTTTCATTTTAATCGTTGATTGGTATTTTTATGACAAATAATGAGTATCATTAGCGGTGTTTTAAAGTTTTATGGAGAGTTAATTATTTCGAAGGGAAAATATTTCACTAATTACATCTTATGATGTGTTTCATTGAGCATTTCGTAAATAATTATAACATTGAGTATAAATTGCTCTTTTTTATACAAACGTATATTTTTTTCTGGTGTTTAATGTTTCGTATCAGTGAAGTATAATTATTATTGATGATATCATTATGATGGTGATATTTTATTGTTTCAGCAAATTAATACTGAATTTTTAGATATTCTTCTTCTTCTTCTTCTGCATTCTTAACATAGTTGACTTTTATATTAATATGTTTTAAATCATTTTAACACAGAGGTACCTTAGTCCTTAACTAAAAGGAATTTGACTAGAAAACAAACCTTTTTAATATTGTGACTAAATTTTACAGACTTACTAGAGATGTGTTAGATATTTATGTTTTTAATAATTTTTATTTCTTTCTGTCTGTATGTTAAATGACATTCTTGATAAAAGATACTCAAGGTAACTTGAAACGGGAACTTGTTGGATGAATCAAAAGTTATTTCTGCAGTTCATGTTATTTTTAGAAAAGTTAAATTTGTTTTAATTGTGATTGTGACAAAAGGTAAGATCTCTTTATAGATATCATTTTAGAGTTAAAACTATGTTAAATAAAATAAATAATTCTTTTTTTTTCCTTTTTTCGCGTATTATTTGTCTATGATTATTAAAAATTTAAGGCAGTGTTGTAAAAATGGTGGAAACGTAAATTGAATTGTAATATCACAAAAAACGTAAGATTTCGTCGTTAAAAAAAATGTTAGTAAATGTGCGTTTTTGTAACACAACACTCATTAAATGAATTTCAAAATCTAAGTTACGCCCGATATTGAAACTTACTTAACAACCTAACTAATTTATTAGACGTTATAATATGTTCTGTATTTTTGAAATAATTGATACTTTAATAGCAGTAATTAATTCTGATAAAATACTTAAGTATTGCGGTTACAATTTGAATTAGTTGTCAAAAAATAATACTCAAACCTGGCGTAGGTCCATTATAAACACATGGCGTTTAACGACAGACAATCTATTTACTACATCAATATTTTATATTGACAATTAAAAAAGTCTATTCCTTCGAATCAAATCTCTCATAAGTTATGTCATATGAAAAAAAAAAAAAAACAATCAGATAGCGTCTGAACTCTGAATAGTTTGGAAACTATTTCTTTAAATTCTCTATTTCTATTTGAGAATACTATTTTTTCAAACGACCTCACATGAATGAATGCTAATTTGAATGATAATTGAGTTACGCATAAATTAGAATACAATAATCATTGTTAAGAATACTTCAAAGATCTGTCATACTCGTAGTTTGTTGCATTCTTAAACTAGGTATTTAAAGGTCATTGAAGTGGGCGTTTTAATTTTACTTACTTTAGATTGACAACCAAAATATATATTAAGAATGTTTATTATGGTTCGTGCGTTTTTTATATTAAAAACTTTAATTTTTCAACATCTTTTTTCACATACGAATTTTAAAATCACATTATTTATCAATTATTTCGAAAGGAAAAAAAATCTTTAAAAAAAGTTGTAGTTTTAGTACAGAAAAATCGATTTTCCGTAACTGCTTAACGCATATTTTACGATATCTTGTGGAGTTTTGGCCCATTTTTTTCTTTTAATATTTTAAAATAAAAAAAAAAACATCCTGACCATCTCAGACCTGGCTGAACCGACCTTACATCAGACTTGGTGGAGTGACCTGAGTCCGATAACTACTATGTATATCTGATACTAACTTTAATATAACAAAATAAGTTACAAACATTGGTTATGATTTTTTATAGATATATTAACTCATTGAACCGGGTAGAGACGGAAGATTAATTAGCAGATTAAGATTTAGATTTATTTTCATTGCATATTTATTTAAAATTTAAATTAACTTAACGTGGCGGCAGGCCGGTACTACTCTATACTATAGCTACGTTTTGTGATTAAAAAAAGTATTGATATTCAATGAGTGGCTTTTGGTACTCATATTATTCATTCAGAGTATCAAAAATCCATGTCAGTACCAGAAATCTTTCCAAGCTTCCCTTTCCATTTCTCAAGGATGGCAACTCATTAGCGCACCTACTGATGTTCTCAGACAACCACACCTTCACCATCAGCAGGTCCGTCTGTTTGCTTGTCACCCTCGCATTAAATAAACTTATTTCTTAGTTTTGTTTTTAATAAAATAATGAAAGGTAAGTCAGTAATAAAAGGTGTCTTAATTTTCAAATGCACATATATTCGTTACAATATACATTAATATATTATAATATTTCTCTTATATCTATTAAAGCTGTATAATGTAAATTGTTTTCGCGAAACTAAACTCTTAATAACAATACATTTATATATCATATAATATAAATTGATATTGACAGTAAGTGAAGATTGTTATGTATCATCTTTTTTTTCAGGATGAAATGAGTTTGAAAATAAACAAAAAAAAAAGAAACTGTGTATATAGAGAATTATATTTTATATAGAAATAGTCTAAAAATAATCTTTATTAATATTAAAAACAAGTTTCTGTACGAGATAATCCTCGAAACAATACCTCCGGTTTAAAGATTCATATAATAATTCTTTTATTTATCTAAAATAAATCTTCAGGTTGGACGATCGTAAATAATCAAATCAAAATAAAACGTTTTTCCTGGAAACCACCGTTGCAACGATATCAACGAAGAAACAGTTTTTACGAACGCTTCAGTCTAAGCAGACTAACTGTTGTCCGAGATTAGTGCGAGTGAAAGTAGTAATTACTTATTAACCATAATAGTATTTAAAAAAACCTGAAGATTGGTTTCAAGTTTTCATAAAAACAAGAACAGCATTATTTTAGTCAAATGGTACAATTTATGAAGTAAATAAGATTTTTTTAATAATGTTATTAACAATTTTCACTTACGCCAACGTCCTACAGACATCCAGACACATAGTTACTAACAGTAACATTTAATACAGAAAACACACAATTAATAACTTAAGAAACCTCAAACTTTAAACAAAATACCGATTATAATCTATGCTCTATTGTAAGAATGAGACAGAAGATGAAAATAAAACAACAATAATAATATGAATTATCTACTTACACAAACTATTCCTAGAAGCTTAAAAATAATTAAAACCCGTCGTTTGAGATTACAATAAAATGTTAATACTTTAAAGTATTTAATTTAAAAGACTAACTCGCAAAAGTTTATACGTAACATATTTATTATTAAATTTAAAATATTTTTATGACTCTAGAATGAAAAATTTTCATTTATTAAAATATTATTTGTTTTTGTGTTCTAAAGCGATATATTTTTGTATTTGTATTTTATAAAGTGTTCCATCACAACTTTGTAAGAAATATGAATGAAACGAAACTGACTTCCGCGTAATCAAATATGACATTGACAAAAACAACTGTGTTGTCTGATTTAGAATTCGTCAAGAACAAACTTTTTCTAAAATAAATAAAAAAAGCATTTTTAAATAAAACATAAAAACAAATCTTATTACATATATATTTTAACTATGCACAATCTAAATGTTTGCGTGTAAATATCATTTTAAATCGCAAAATGGACGTATAAATTTGGTACCTCGTAAGGACAAGCACGATCTAAGAAGCTATATTTAGTATGTCGTAGTCTTTTCAGGTGTTTCTTCAACTAATACTTAAAAAATAACAAAATTAAAGCGGAACTTACTAGCTATTAAATATTTAAACGTAATGTACACAACGGTAATATATATCTATCTCCTTCTGGCACGCGCTACATGGAATGAGTGAGCGAGACGGTTTAACAGTGGGTGAAGAGTTTGAAGAAACTTCTTCCCTTCTCCGGCGCCGGACCCATCAGCATCGGAACCTCATTCTTGTGGGTTATAGTTATCTGAGAGAAGAACGCTATTTCAAATAACTTTATTTTCTATTATATAATAATGAAAAACCGTTTCATATTACAACATTATTAATTACAATACAATTAACAGAATGTTTAAAGAAAATAGTGCTTATTTGTTAAAACAACGTTATTATAACTACAAAAATGTGTATGAGAGACAAAAAAAACTGCTAATTTGGTCCTATCATAATATGTACACAACACAATTAATCACGTATAAACATAATAAAAAATAATGTTGATTCAGCCTAAGTTATTATTATTAAAATAAATGCTTGCAAACAAATTGCTTGTTCTAATTGAACGATGTCAATAGACACCTAGGGCTGAAGTCCGTCCCTCACCTTGCAGGGCGGCTGCATCCAGGGCTCCCCGTCTATCTGCATGGGGAAGGTCCTCCTGGTGGTGAGTCTGATGCAGCTGCACTGCGCCAGGCGCCGACCTGACGCACGGAGCCCTACGGGACAAGACAGGAGAACGGACACTGCTTAGTACTAGCTGGTTGGGGACAGGACTGGTTATGAACGGGGCCCTACAGTGTGCTACTAATCTAGCATTGGAATTAGGTTCCGATGGAACTTAGTTGAGTCTCATAATTTATATAAATAAATATTGATTAATATGTCAGACAATGGATAATTTGTTGCAACAAGATATAATTCAATGCTTTAATTATACCTGAGTCTAATGATGGCTTTAATACGATATACATTTAAGAAGTTAATTAATAACATCAAAAAATTGCACCACTAAAAAATTACCATTTCTAAAAAATAATTTCACAGATACCATATGTTTAACAAAATGTAATCTATAATATATAATGTAATCTATAATATATAATGTAATCTATAATATATAATGTTATCTATAATATATAACGTGGTCATCTACCTGTCCGTACTTGACCCATGTGCAGACAGTTCTCCAAGCCGATGACTTCGATCAGCTTGTCACCGATATCTAATAACAGGAATCGATTTCAGTTTAATTTGTTTTCATATTATATAAAGAGTATGTTCATGTGTGTGTCTTTCTATGTCTCTTTTTCTCTCTCTTTCTATGTACATATATGTCTATTAGTCTATTATTAGTCTCTCTCTTCATTTCTGTAGTTTGTTTGTCATATTTATTTAAGCCTGTCTATTTCTTGTTATCTTCTCTCCTCTGTATGTTCGTGTGTGTGTGTGTTAATATAGGTGTGTGTGTGTTTAAGGATGAGTGTGCATGTGTTTGTATGAGTGAGTCACCTTGTTGTGCGTCGGGACATCGTCCTCGTCTGTGTGGTCCACTGGCCCCCCACAGGTTGGACCCTCCGTGTGCGTATGGTATGTTGAGGAGCGCCACTCCTTGTAGTGCAGGACCCTTGTCCAGCTCCAAGGACACACCGTCGCACTGACACAGACACAATACACTTAGTTGATCTGTCGACTACACCACTGTTGTGTACAACTACGGGTCCAACTATTGAATGAAGCACTACCCATTGTTGTCATACGGTTGTACGCACTTTAAAATTATAATTTCAAATATTTTTATTTTTAAGGTATCTTCTGATTGTTTCTTACTACCGTGACATCGAAGTACTATTTTATACAACTTATATATATTTTTTTAAATTTTAAACTTATCTGGCTTTTGTATTATAAGAAATCTAATCCGACCAATATTTTCAGAACCTAGCGCGTTAAAACAATTACAAAAACTATTTATCTACTAGTAACGATTACTCCATTCTTTAATTTTTTATGATAAATGCAAATTATTATAAGATATTTTTTTTCTCTAGTTAATACACATCCTTTAAAGATGTTACAGATTTCCCGAGAGCCATGTTTGATGATAGTGGTCTGATATCCTGCCCCTCTCCCTCCCCCTCCCCCCCCCAGGTCCCCATCTCACCACCAGCTCGATGTTCTCGTGCAGGTTCTTGCAGCTGGCCGCGAACTGTTCTGAAGTCGCGAACTCGAAGTACCAGAGCTTGTTCTTCATCCTGGAGCTGAACTTGTCCGGGTTCCGTTCCCGCTCCGTGTGGAATTTCACGCAGATAGCTGCGTCCTAGCAGGAGGAGTTGCGGAGACGTTATTGCTCATAGAAATGTAAGAGAACTCCATGGAAATAATAAAATTAATAAAAAATAACTCAGTGGATTACATTTTTTAAAGAATACAGAATTTTAATCTTATTTATATATATTAAGCTTACAACGCCGACAGAGAAGTAGTTGTTGATGATGTTGTATGGTACAGTGGTGGGGTGAGGGGCGGAGTCGGGCATCTGGAGCTGTTCCACCTGGAAGATTTTAAATTTTAGATTTTAACAGACGATTTTAATGTTGTTTTGAATGATGATTTGGTTAGTTATTGATTATCGCTGGAAAATAATAATCGATTTAGAAATCGAAGTTGAAATCAACCGTAGATTTTACAAAACTCGATCTACGAATCGATTCAATAATCAACAACAGCTGCTGTAAGTCAATTTACTAAAGTTTGTCAATGGCCATTCATTGAGAGATCGGTAAAGGAGTGATGAGAATACAGGTAAATAACGTCCGTTCTGGATTATTGTGTAATAATTATTTGATACGAGACATAAACTAATATTATTGTAGCAATTTAAAATGTTGATTGCGATCGCTAAATGCATCAAGGCGGGTAGTGACTTTAGTTCAATGGGTGGAGCGACGAAAGGATATTCAGATCGCTGGTTCGAGTCCAGACCGCGTTGATAGTTTTTTTTCTACATTTATTTAAAGTGTGAATAAGTTAAAATGACTAAACGTATTTACACACAAATTCAAATATCTAACCTACATTTGAACGATAGGTTCACTCGGTCGGTGACCGCTTTGTTAGAGGTAGAAGTTTAATTTTTTTACTAGTAGTAAGTAGTTCACCTCGTCGGTAGTATTCTCGACGTGGATGTGCCAGCGGTCCATCATGACGGTGCTGGCGCGGGCTATCTTGTCCAGGATCTTGTGGATCGACTCTCCCTCGTATCTACAGGTTTAATGGAATATACTTAAGATGAGTTGAAATGTAAAGTGAAGAAGAGAAGGCTGGTCTGTAGTGTGAGGCTCACCCGCCGCCCCAGCGCAGGCAGCGCGCGAGGTCGTTGCCGGTCCCCAGCGGGATGACGCCCACCGCGGGACGACACTCCGCCTGCAGCTTGTCTGAGGAGGAGGAGCACTGATCTGATCACTCACCTCCCACTACTCGCAAGATACTACTCACACTGTTCATCTCAAGATATTAATGACTCTTCTTCGACTGAGCTGTTCAAATGATTTCGCGACTACATGGGATCGGCACGATATGATGAGGCCGCACTTGAAAATTTAATTGAAATAAATAAAATATACTTTCTTTAAAATGCGTTTGGGCTGAACCCAGATTTTTACAATGTTGCATAAATAATAATGATGAATACGAAAAGAATTAGTAGATGACAAGTAATATATTATCTACGTGCGATTCGAACCCATGATTTACGGTATACTAAACATTCCGAGTCATTAACAATTAAACCAACCGTCCAAGTTATTAAGGTCCGTCAGTAACAACTATAAGAATTAGTATTGAAATGTGAAAGACGGTACAAAGAAGAGAGACGTGAAACAGTAATAATAAACACAAAAACAAAAAAATCAACACAAAAAAATCCAATGACTTGGATTTTTGGGTGAGAAGTAGTTAAGTGTTAATAACAACGTACCCATAGTCTCCAGCACCCATCCCACAGTGCCATCCCCTCCACAACAAATTACTCGGTAGTTTCTCACATCTTTGAATGTTTGTAAACCTGAAACAAGTTTTCCGGCTTTATTTTATTGCGTTTATTAAAATAGATAAAGATGATTAATTTCTATTAAAATAGTAAAGATAAGACGAAGTTTCTTAGCAATCCATGGATTCACCGTGCGGGTGCCGGGCCCATTGCGTTGCAAGGAGAGGAGTGCAAACAGTGCCTGGGACTTGCGACCCAGGAGTAGGTTTAGGGGCCCCTTTATTATGCGCAAAAACGCTCACCTTCACCCTCCACACTCCTCTCCCTACCTAACCAAATTTGGAAAGAACCTACTAATGCCGCCTTTGAAATACGTTCTAGAAATGAACCGATGCTTGTTCTAGAAAGGCCAAGGTCTTTAAGTAGGCTATAGAGAGATTTTTTTGCTGTTATACCTCTCGCTCCCACTTCTACCGCGTACAAACTAACTATAAATTTATTCCTGATCAGTTCGTTGGTCAGTTCGTAATACTTATTGAGCTTGAATGTGTGATCCCTTGGGATGTTTGTTTCCCAAGGAACAGTAAGCTCCACAAGTATCACGCGCCTCAGATGTTTCGAATACAGGAATAAGTCCAGTCTGGATGACGAAACACCAACATCCCCAGGGATTTTGTAATGCTTTTCATACGTGTCCATCATGAGAATCCAATCAGGAGCCGCGCCTAATATTGAATAAGGCTTCGCTTTTGATTTTTTGGAGGAGCCTTCTTTTACGAATTCTATAGATCGTTTGGTGGTTGTTATACCCTTCCGCGCTCTTGCTACTGAAAGACTAACCGCTTCCCGTATAATTTCTAATACCTTGTCGTGGCGACGCGAGTATTGACCTTTATCTAGAAGTACCCTACACCCTACTAATAGGTGTTTCGCGGTTCCTATTGCCTCCCCACAGATGTTGCAAGACTTTTCGGTGGCTTTGCCCCATCTTACTAAATTACTTTGATCTGGGAGAGTCATTTGGAATGCATTAAGATAGAATTTTAATAATGCTGGGGACCAATCATAAATTAAGGTGCGCCACTTCAAAGCTAGTGGAATACAAAAATCTCCTATGGTCACCCATTCGTTTTGAATTTCTAGGCTCATCGCGTGGAGTCGGTAATTATCGTTTTCGTCTTTATTTTTGTATTTTTCTAGGAATTGAGTATTTTATGTTTTAAAATGGTATAATTTAGTTATTTGAGTGCAACTTAAAGGCTCATTCTCCACCTACATATCAGCATAGCTATTAGAAAAAGGGCTTTTCGAAATTTCCGTTTATCCTCTTCATTTCTAACTAAATTAACAGAACCGTCTAAAGAAAGTCCGTGGCACCACTCCCACCAGATGGACCGCTCACTTGTTTGCCACAACCCATAAAAAAAGGAGAAGAAACAATGAAGTTAACCAACCTTGCATCGGCCCTCCTTTAGCTATGTCATACACCTGTCGAGGGTTCAAGATATACTGGAGCTTCCTCAGCACCCTGGATCCCTGTCTGCCTCCAGACTTAGGATTTATAAAAACCAGTAAGGGACAAGAGCCCTCAGGTGGGGTTATTTGGAAAGATATAGGAGGAGCCCTTTGCTCCCTCTCCCTCTCTTTGTCCTCTTTCTTTTCTTCTGTGGTCGCTGCGATGGAAATAGGGAGAGAGATTGAGACGGGAAGGGTTTGCTGAAATGATTATTTTAAATTATAAGCTATTGTTAATAATACAGTAATGATTAGTCAGAAAGTTTTATAAATTAAAGTTACTTTTATGATTTTTAAATCGTTTCCTTAAGGGACTAATTCTATTTGATCAACGTTAAATTAGTTAGTCTTAGACGGATCTGACCGTCTCTATCATATTTGACCGATGAGACATGTAATTATCTACATTTTTAATTCACTTTTTCTTCTAGGGTATTAATTTTAATATAATTTGTATAAACCCGTGTATCCCTTTGGGTGTGTCTGTGTCTCTATCCGTATATCATAGACATCTATCTCAAAAACGTATGAATGTATGTCAAAGTGTCTGTGGGAATGTTTGTCTTAGTATCCATATGATTGTATGTGTCTGTGTCCGTACGTGTGTCACCTGCTCGGGAGTGTGTCTGTGCGGTAGAGAGCGCTGCCTGTCCAGCACAAGAGGTCTGATGGCGGTGGGTGGTAGGATGTGTCTCGCGTGGCGCCCGAGCGAGCACGCACCGCCCGCGCTGCCTACACACCGGTTGTGGAGCTGTAAAGTGGTACATTATTGTACACACATGTCGAGTCGTTTAGCCTATACCTAGTAGTCCGTGCTTCTTTTTTCGTTTCAGATTTTTGAAATTCGAAGATTTTTTAGCCATTCTATTATTTTTATATTGAAATTTATTTGTTAATATATAAATATAAATATTATTTATTTATCTTCACGCAGGCTACTCTATCACCCTACTTTTGTACTCACAGTGATGTGGCACCATCGACAGTGAAGGCCGGTTATTCCGTTGTAACCTTTTATTTTCTTTCGACATCTCGCACATTTTCCGTGACAATTTCCTGCACATGAGTATAATAATATTTTAATAATATAAAAATAAATTAATAAAATATTAAACGAAAAAGTAAACTATTCTAGAAACTATTAAAATCTATGACCGACAAATTAAATAACATCTTGTTTGAATATTAACAATGAAATATGTAACATCATGCTATGCTACAGTGTCGTGGTCTAGTCCGTACCCTCCAGCCAGTGGTGCGCGAGGGCTGCGGGCGCGCGTCTGCTCTTGCAGTAGGTGGCGACGCACGAGGCGGGCGCGCGCTGCACGCACCGCTCGTGTGCAGTGAACTTGCAGACTACACACCGTCAGAGTACACGTTATATTGTGACACTAATAGTTCACTCAATTAGCCAATTTACAATAGGAAAAATAAAGAGTCAATTACCTACTGCTATCAGTATATATTATGAGTTTAAAATGTTTATTTATTAACGTAAGTTAAAAATAATATTTTTTTTTTTTTAAAAAAGGAAATAAAAATGATTTTTTAAACATTTGTCATGTGACACATAACTCCAGATTGGTCGGGATTATGATGACGTAACTGGCTTGTAAACTTCTACTGGGTTCCTTAACCTCTAATAAATAATATAAAACGGATTTACAAAAAATGTCAAGTAGCCTATTGGAAGAGATCTGAGTAAAACAATTGTATTTATTGTAATATTAGTAACATCATAGTTACAAATGCAACAGAGTCCCTTCTTCCCCAGCCCCACCAGCATGTTGAGACACAGGTTGCAGTAGGCCGGTCGGTTAAAGTGCTTCAACCTCCACGCGTGTTCTCCATCTTCTTTTACGTTCGTGTCCAAACCTAATAGCACTAGGAGCGGTATTGTTGTCATGCTGTAATTAGAAGGATTTCGAATTAAAAGTAATTTGCCTTAACGTGAAATACATTTGTACACACACTCAAAGGACCAAATAAAAACAATTAGGTCTTACCCTCCCCTATTCCACTCATCTAAAGAGACTGTACCATCAGCATCGTAGTCTATCTCTACCATCATGTCTTGTAAAATCTGAAAACATTTTGATAATAACGTAAGTTAACTATGGAAACTTAGATTCATTTTCCATAAGAAACAATCGTGTGAAGGACGACTAGACTAGGTCGGGTGTTCAAAACCTAGGTTATAATTGCTATAACTCACCGGTTTAAGTTCCGAGGTCTCCCACCCCAGGTACTCCGCGACTGTCATCATCTGGTTGACGATACAGTCCATCTCGTTGGTGTCCAGCACTCCGTTACCGTCAGTGTCATACAGACGGAACATGACTAGAACGTAAAGGTTAACTATATTGTTATACAATCTCTCTTCCCGTCAACGAAGTTATGTATTTTTTTCGTGTATTTGGTTTTTTAGCATTAATAAATACAGCATGGAACTTTATTTTCATACAAAACTATAAGAATAGAGGAATGATCTTATATGTTGCTAAGTAAGTCGACAATCAGACATATTATTTCAATACTTGAGCGATGCTATTCATGTATTTTTGTTTACATTAAATTTTAATTTCTTATTTAATTTCGTAAGCAGAATGTTTACAATAAAAACAAATGGAAATATTAATATCCAGCGAAATAAAATGGTTCAGTTTTTTGTATTTATACTTTCGTGAATCATGATGATTATTAAATATATATTTACTCGGCTATATTGACGTTATTAAATCGGATTTTACCGAAAAGTTTCTAACCCATTCGGGGTTCCTATTCAACTCGAAACATTGCGGACTCGCGACACAGAGCAAATATATATTTTAAATGTTTCAGATCTGTTATGCATGTAATTAGGATTAGAAAATTATAAAAGAACTAAGTTATAATAGTAACGTACATTCCAGCTTGTCTTCTGGTCTCCCAGCCTCCAGCAGTGACAGATAGCACACGATGTCTTTGAGAGACACACGTGCTGTGTGCACTTCTATGGTTGAAGGACGGCGCATTAGATGCTTGAAATCTGGAATAGAATTTTAAATGATTACATTTATAATCAAAGATCATAAATAACCACGAAGAAAGATTTTCTATTCTTCAAGTTGTGTCACCAAATACCTTCAATCTTAGTAGACTGGTTTACGCGGAGGCTGTTGCTGCTTTTCCGACTGGAGTTCCTGGACATCTGACTGTGGCTCGGGCTGGTCTCCAGCCTGCCCAAGCACAGCTCGTGGGAGGAGTACGAGGGGTGGGTGGTCACCGAGAACATTGGGTGGACGCTACCTGGATTATATATTGCTTATTTGATGTATTTTTGTTTATTGTTTAGTTAGCTTATTTTCTAAGTGACGGACTCCCAGAGCTCAAAGGTTCCAGTCTTCGTCTTGATGAATTTCTATTTCTATTATGTAGAGTAAATGCCATGTTGTTGTTAAGGTTGTTTTAGAAATGTAGGTTTTAATTAATTGTGCTTTGTCTTTGTTCAATTCTTAGTTTAATCTTACTTTAATGTAGACAATTTATATTTATCAAGAGAAATGCTCCCGACACCAATTAAAAGGAGGAATGTAACTACAGTGTCTTCTTTACGTTTATTCGAGGTTCATTTTAAATCTCCTTTTACTTTAAGTTAGCAATTATTTTAAACAGACAAACGTGAATAAAACTTAAATATTTAATGCACTTATATATTTATTTAACACGCAATATAATAATGAGGTTATCATATAATATAAGTGTTTAAAACTTTTTCAGAGTTTTATTAAATATAAATTATTCACGCTAGTGTTAACTCCCGAACACAGTGGCACATGGTACTATATTTTGTGTATACTAGTAGGACTGGGAACGCAAATAAGACCACAACTGTATACTTACCTATAGCTAGATACAGTTAGCTCAGCACTCAGACCTCAAAACATAATTAATTGTAGTTCCTATAGACCCTAAACAAATTGTATTGTTTTAATGATAGTGTAATCTTTTTTCAAATTACCGACATCTTAATTTCAATGATGGTCCGATGAGTTTAACTATAATATACATTAAAGCTTAATACATACAAAAAATATATAAAAATATGAAAATTATACTTATTAATTTATTAGTTACTTGTCTATTTTCCTCTCAATTTCTAAATTGCCGTGTGATTTTCATTGCAATAGGACTGGAAAAATACGGATTTCTCTCTATTTCAAAAAAGTCATAAAACTAGATATGATATCCTCACCAGTTCTACTCCTCGACCCTTTGTCTCCATCAACGGAATCCCCCGAACTCTTCCCAAGCTGCTGCAGCCGCTCCGCTAGTCCGTGGATCTTGGATGCCAGACTTAATTTGGCCTGACACACGGACATACAAGTCTTTTTAATCGTAAATACACGCAAAGACAATCTCTGCTATAAAATACTCTTGTCTTAAAAATCTATATAATATAACTAAAATCTGTGTTTTATCTTGAAAACATAAATTAAGAACTACAAAAATATTTTTTATTTTAAATTAGACAACGATAACATTGTATGTGTATGTACCGGGTGGTCAGCATGAGCGGTGACGGCAGCGCAGGCGGCGGTGGAGCTCGCTGCGGCCATCTCACGAAGAGCTGGTCGCTTGTCCCTCCGGACGAAAGACAGGAATAGGTGCCTTTGATAAAACAAACGAGTCACACGATTTACTAGTACATCACGTATAAAATAATATATTATGTCCAAATAACCTTTTATTCCATAAAAACAATGGATATTTTATAAAAAATATAAATTACATCCAAAAAAATAATTAATTTTGATCTGTAATCCTGCTTTCAAGTTGGCAAAAATAATCTATACATATAATAATCTATACATATAATAAATTATACATATAATAATCCATACATATAATAAACTGATCGATTTCTGTACATGGAAAATATTAAAAAGAAAACATTATGAGAGCAAGAAACCCAAAACAATGTTTTCTTTTTATCTATTGATCTGTATGTTTGTATGTCTGTATAAGAATGTGCATGTTTGTGTAGGCTAATCTCAGAAACAGATAAACCGGTTTGGATGAAATTTTCGGGAATATATTGTCATGGGCTTCACTTATTTAGTGTTTTTATTATTTAAATCCGTACAAATAAAGAATAGTCTCTTATTTTCGTACCATTGCAGTTAGACATTTTTTCAAAATAGTGGTCCTCTCTCAAGGAATAGTAATACCTTTTCCAATAAAAAAAAATACGAAATAGACTACCTCCTCTGTAAAAAAATATCCATTATTGATTGATGAAACATAAAAAAATGTATAAAAATCATCTAGAAAAATACTCCTACACGCAAGAACTATTTGCCGGAGTTTAATGAAATTTTGAAAAGGTACGTTTTATCGAAATCGAAATCTATGCGTAAATAGTTGGAAGCACAGTTAGTAAATAATATTCTTTACAGTTTTTTATACAACCCGCCACTTTTTTATGAAATAGATATTCCTAGAAATATATGAATAAATGAATTTACCAACGCATAATGAACAAATTTTCGGACTTTATCGAAATAGGAAGATCTAATCCTCTTAATATCATACCCGGATAGTACTGAATGTTATCAAACTACTGGACTTAGTACTACAACAAGCTTAGCCCTCATTAAGGAGGTATCAGGAAGTGGCTTTGAATCTCTCATCACAGCTCGCCTCTGGCACTAAAGTTTAGAAATGTTATTTATTAGAAATTTACTAAAATAACGAGACAAATGGAGTTATTTTTTAGACAATCCCTAGAGGTGATAGCTGTTGGTAAGTGATGATAAAGAAATATGTTAATAAACAAAAAAAATACCATATTAATGGCTCTCCTTCCACACAAAAGTGATGATAATTGATGATGATTTTAAGAGGTCATCTAGACTTGATACTATCATCTACTTTGGAACGAGCTACATCATCACCATCATATAATTTAGATTTTCGAATCATAATTAAAATATATATTAATGTGAAAAACATTTTATTCTGCTATATATATCCTATTGTACGAATACAGCTGCACGAAAAGCTAACAAGAAAATAATAATGGCCGCCATAAACATTAAACGACTAGAATTACTCATATAATAAATTAAAAGGATAAATTACGAGGTTGTTGAAAATAATTTATAGACTTCGGTATATTTTTTTTTGTATTTGCGTGAAAATATATCTATTCAACTAGCAAGACTTAGAAAATAAATAACTAATAATTATTATATAGATCTTCGTTCAAATAAACAAATATTGTCATACACTTGGGCAATAAATGTGATGAAATATATTTACGACCGAAATTGATAATCGATCCTGATTCAGTCATTATTAGGTACTTGAGATTGAAATTGTATTCTCGTTTCTTGAGTTATCAGTGGCTTGAGTTTGATTGAGTAGAATTGTCTCTAAGTAGGATTTCAATCTCGGGTTGAAGATCTATTATCTATTGATAATCGCTTGTTATAGTCTAATCTTTAATTTTAGAGTATTTTACAGATCTGTCAAATAAAAACAAATTAATATTTCGATTTGTACTATCTGATATATCTATACTAATATTATAAAACTGAAGAGTTTGTTTGTTTGAACGCACTAATCTCTGGAACTACAGGCCCGAATTGAAAAATTCTTTTTGTGTTCAATAGTCCGTTTATTGAGGAAGGCTATAGGGTATATGTCATCTTGCTGTGACTTATAGAAGTCGATCAGCAATGAAAAATGCTGCCAAAACGGGAAAAGATTTCTTTTTTGAGAACTTTCCTCGCGTGCGCTGAGGAAAAACTAAAAACCGTGCGGACGGAGTCGCGAGCGACCTCTAGTTAAATATATAATATATTAAGTATATAATTGAGTCTCTAAAGATCATTTATGGAGCTCAATAAAAAACTGAATCAACTAAAATATTAATAATTCAATAAGTACGTAAACAAGGTTATAGTATTTATATTTCAGAACTCATTTATAACTTGACTTATTTGAATTCAAGAAGTATTTTTCCGATATCATTAAAAGTTGAAATGATATTAAAGTTTGTTTATTTGCTTCGTTGACTAATGTGATGAGATTCCATATTATTATTATACTTATTTATACTCAAAGGGAATGTTTTCTTCAAATAGCGAGCAATCAAACCGACGGCATCGAGTCGTCAAAATCGTAATGGCTGTCTTTATTTGTTTGGTGTTTTGGAAAGTTCATTACTATTATACAAACCTAGCCAAGTCATCGGGAGTGGTGACTTCGAGGAAAGTATCCAGGAACCACCGGAACCCTTCAAAGTCAATGTCCTGGAACAAATAAGATACATTTCAAAATTATACTTAATATATAAATACATTGTTAGGTAGAAAATTAATTACTGTAATAATTTATTTATTTAGGATCACATATTCTATTTCTTCTAATGTTTGTCGATTGTCAGGTCTGAAGACATTAGAGTGATGAATTATCTGTTGACACCTAATTAAAGAGACGAAATTAGTCTGTGATATTTCTTAATTTTTTCGTAATGTTTTAGTTCCTTTAAATATAAAAGAAAATGTATACTTCTTTATTCTTTATATTGAAGTTATAAATTATTATTAGATATAGTTATAGATTAGATGTCATTTGTTTCAGATTTTAAAACGCAAACAATAGTTGTCTTATTGAATTATTTAATAATATATAATTATGGGCTCAATTTATTATATTATACTAATTCACCATCATAGACGATAGACAAAAATTGCATCATTGTAATATTATTTAAACAATATTTACTCACATTTGAAGTTCTTTGTGCCTAGAAACACAATTTGGCTTATTTGCATGTCATGTCCGGTCAAATTATGAACGCATCCGGTCAAATTATTATGAAACGGAAGGCGCTTCTATATTCCGGAATTCAGAGATAGATTTGTGACGTAAGCCTCTTGAGCGAGTCCACACGGCACAGCGAGGCTCAATCTGGGGCTTAACCTCAACATCACGGAACTATTCCTACGTTTGTAATTTCTATTATCATTAATTATAAACTACCATCAGGGAAAAGAGAGACATAAGAGTTAATTAATATGTTTTGATTGTTCTTGTCTGCAAGATACCGAAACACCCAAACGAGTGAAAGAAATAAAATAGAGTCCCAAATATACGCTTCGATATGTTTAGTTTTTAATTTAGGTCTTGATAATGTGACTTTCATTAGTGAGGGTTTTTATAATTAGTGTTCTCATTAAGACATTTAGTTCATGTGTTTTATTGTAGGGTTGATTAAATATTATTTAAAAATCACAACTATTATCGCCGGGCCTTACAAAGAATTGAATATAATATAATTTATTTTTAGTGTTTCGACGGCTATAGTTGTTAATATAGGCCATTGTACTGTTTGTGGAGCTTTTTACTTTCATAAGGAAGGAGAAACGACTTTTGTAGGGTAGGCTGAAATATATATTTACCGAGGGTAGACGTGATTCTTCAGTCCAGTTTTCTAATCCTTATTAAATGGACAATATAATCCGTAATCCCACTATTCGAATACTTTACAGTAATCGCTTTCATGAGAAGACGAGATGTAGGTGTGTGAGAGCTACATCTCGCCTAAATTTTAAGTAACAAATGTAAATTTAATCATAAGCGAGTTTAATCCCTTAAAAATAGTTTTATTTCAATGTGTTGTACAATAAAAAATGTAACAAAAACTATTTTTATATATATTTGATCAGCACTATGTATTTATATTTAAAGAATACTTTTGTAATAATAAACAAGGGGACTCTAGATGTATTTCAATGGTTTGTATATATATTATTGTAAATACTATTTAATCTATACTAATATTATAAAGCTGAAGAGTTTGTTTGTTTGAACGCACTAATCTCTGGAACTACTGGCCCGAATTGAAAAATTCTTTTTGTGTTGAATAGTCTGTTTATTGAGGAAGGCTATAGGGTATATGTCATCTCGCTGTGACTAATACATGACATTACGTCTTTGTACGTAGTGGTGTACTAGGAAAAGATTTTTAAATTCCACCCTTAAGGGTTTTAAATATATAGATAGATGGATTTGGCAATTTTGTATGAAACTCGGCGGCAATACTAAAGATCGCGCGGACGAAGTCGCGGGCGACTTCTAGTAGTAGTATATAAGTGTTGTAACAATAGTCAATATCAGTAGCTCACGGTAATTGGAAGGGTATTATGTATTAATACTAATGTGGGAAAGTATAAGAGTGTTTATTTAGATATGTAAAAACTGAAGGGGTACCAACATAAAAGAAATAGTTCTAATGATAGTAATTTTTATTTTTATTCCGCCAAGTCCGTCCGTGCGTTTTAACTAAAAATAAATATAAAAGGAAAATGTGGAACAAATCTAACTTGTTCTATAATCACTTGTATTCTAATGATAATTCCACATTATTGTATACTGACAATCTTCTTTAGTATAAAACCCAAACTATATTTCGAAGCACTATTACCAGCTCTACCAAAGACCACTAGTTGTTTTCGAATTCATTTTAACGTTTCAAATTCATTCTGAATGAGTTAAGTCTTTTACACGATAAAGTATTTCAAATAAAGTTTAAAGGGTCATTCACAGTAAAAATGTTTTTTTAGTCACATTGCAGTAAATGAAAGTACGAAAAATAAGTCGAAAATGTACCACTAGATTTGAACTCTTAGTTGAGTACGAAGTTGTATTTTTTATTAAGTTTCACGGATTTTTTTCTTGATTAACAATTATAAAAATACATAACATCAATACAAAACAAACGAGAATTATATATATTTGAACAAAATAACACAAATAACAAACAGTGGCAATCAACTAAAATAACACTTGTAAATTATTGTTACAAAATATTAGTACTAATAGAGTGTTAGTGGCTCTTTGAGTAATTAAACCCTCGAGTGAAGCTTCATATATTAATAATCAAATTTCATACACCATATTAATTATTTACACGCTGTGAAGTGGGCAGTAATAGGACTGAAGTACCAAAATTGATATTTGATTTGATTACTTCACAACAATTTGACAGTGAGTAGTGAAGTGAAGCACAGCGGGATGCAGACCGGCTTAATTAGTGAAATATGATAAAGATAGTAAAGTGGTTCGTTTTAAGAAACATGTCGCTATTTTTCACATTCGTTACAGTCCATCTGGTGGTAAGTGAATATTATTGTCCGTTGCCGCTCTCGAAGAAAAGGGATAGTCATAAAAGGGATAGCAATAAAGAAGAGTAAAAGAAATAGAGTTTAACATTTAACTCCCTCACCCTAAGAAAAGACGATGATGGTCTCAGAGTTTTAAAGTTGAGACAAACCACAAACGATTTAATTGAGCCCTATCATACTAATATTAATCTTTCTTTTGAAACGTTACTATGAGCTGACGGTAATAATAAATAAATCCATCAAATTATATCTATTCCCATCATGAAAAATGTATAATAACGTAAAAATAAATCGCTTCTATTATATTTTTCTTCATAATATTAAATATTAAAAATATATTAAATCCTTTATAATGTAAAACTCTAATATTTTCGATATTATGGGCACAAGGTAACCTTGCCGGTTACCAAGCAACGGTTGCCATAGCAACGCGCCATCTTGAAATTACAGTATCATCTCTTGATCGTTAGATGTTTGAAAATATATTTTTATTTATTTTCCAACACATTGAAATGAATAGTCTTCATGGAATCGAAAGATTTTATTTTCATTATTTCATCATTTGTATGGTTTCCTATTTGAAAACATTTTATGATTCTTAGAATTTTTCATTGCTAAATTGATTTTTATCTATGAAAGAAACTGTACTAAAAATAAATAATCCTTTTACAAATTGATAAACTAAAAAGAAAGAAGAGTGATTCATGTTGATAATGGTAATGATAATATAACCATGCTTATTACTAAATATATTATATTTATAACTGAACCTTTCATAATATTAACAGTGATATGAAAATGCTAATAACTGGTCTTCATAGAGTGTGTGTCTCGATCAATAACACGATAATTACAAGTACTTGTTCAGGTAGTTGAAATATCAAATATGTATCTGGACTGCACCCGTGTGAAGTAAGGACTGAAGGACAGACCGCTTCTACTATGACAAATCGATCGACAAACAAACAAATATTAAACTTGTAAGTTTCCTAAAACCTATTTATATATGTATATTTATATTTATATAGGTATAACGGTCAAATTAGTTTCAATCAATAAAGAAGCCATAATGTCATTAGCAAATTGTGTAATGTATAAGAACTTTATATGTATATATATTCTTGTTACAGGATGGCAAATGAACAGACGATCCATCTGATGATAAGTGGTTCTGTGGTGGTAGGCTAAACTATAAATGCTACTTAACTCCGATCGTCTGTGAGAGAGTGGTACCATACCGTTCAAGGGAGCCTGTACGAGCCGCAGAATATGAATAAAGCTTGATTCTGCCGAATAACATAACCTAAACAGATTTAAATTGTCTTTCATTTAAGTTATTAAGATCTCAGATACCACAAATATATTTAGAGTACTATTGTCTGACACAATAATATTGACTATAAATAATACCTTATCTGTGACGTCAGATGAAATCGGTGACCTATCTGTGAGGTCGGATTAAATTGGTGTGTTTACTTGGATGTCATTAAAACTCTAGCCCAAAGAAGAAAATATAAAACGCGCTATGCTTGTAATTTCATGTCAATATTATTTTTATAAAGAAACCAGAACTTAAGTAGGTACCCGTATAAAGTTAAAAGTTCAAAGAAAAGTGCTCCATTTCTCAATAATAGTTCTATTCTAGTTGGAAAATATTCCTGCTTTTAAAGATATTCAGAAAAAGCTTATTTTTCAAATTATAAGAAACTCTGAACAGAAGCAAGAACTAATGATGCTTCGGCTTATAGTCTAAGATCCCGCGTTACAACGAACATCTCCGACCTGGTTAATGGATGAAATATATTTTTTATCAAATAATATTTGATGTTTTGTCGACAGCCCTATACCGCCGTGTTTGTAATAAAATCTTTATTCTTATGTTAGTCTCATTCATTAATCAGACCGGTACAAGTTACTATACTATACTATTATATATGTACTAGGTATTAACGTTATGAAATCGTAAATAAAGGCTGTCATTATGTCATATTACAGCGTCACCGGGGGAGCGGGTGGGTTAGGAGTCCCACCCTTAAAAAGGGGGGCCCAGACGGGCCCCCATGGGGAACGACGTCCCAAGGGCGTCTCAGCTTGAGACACGGACCTCGGCTCGGGGCGTCGTTAGTCAGGAGAGAAGCTAAGGACATTTGGACACTAGCGTCCTCCGACGGCAGAACGCCGGAGCAACGGAGCACTTACTCAGTTGGGACCTCGTCTATACCGGTATAGACGGTGTGTGTCTGTATGTTGTGTGGTGTCACTTATGCCTACGCGTACACGTTATTACCTACTGTGAACGCGTCGTCGGAGTCAACGAGTACCGTCTTGGGTCTTCTTTTTCTGACTAAAGTAGTCTTACGTGGTCTATAGTCAGCGGCGTCAGCAACCAGTGGGTTCGGGTGTCGCTCAGCGCGTTCAAAGTACTTTTGAGAAAGCCCCTTGAAGTACTGAGCGATGGTCGGAAGGTCTAAGTCTCTATGGAGATCGATGTTGCGTACGAACCACGGCGCCCCGGTTGCAATCCGTGTAAACCTGTTCTGAATCACCTGAAGGGGTTTCAGATTAGCGTGCGCAAAAGCGGGACTCGCATAGGACATGACGGAACGTATGCAAGCTTTGTAAGGTGTCACCTTATTGCGAAGGGACATTTTACTCCGCTTGCCTAACAGCGGATATAAACGACCTAATATGTAGGCCGCTCTGCTACGAACGGTCCTAATATGCGCAGTGAAAACTAACTTTCAATCTAACGTTACTCCTAGGTATTTTGCCTCGTCTTTCCAAGGTATCGGTTTATCAAAGAGTTTGATTCGCGGGAGGATCCTTGGGAGGCCCCGTTCGAAGAGCACCGAAACGCTCTTCTCAGGGTTTACCTCGATCCGCCATTTCAGCAGCCAACTCTCAAGGGAGTCGACTGCGGATTGGAGACGTTGGTATATCTCCCAGTGATCCTTAGAGGACGTGTAAAGCGCGGTATCGTCCGTGTACATGGCAAGGTGCACTTTAGATCGCGGCCTAGGAATATCGCTAGCGTAGATGGAGTAGAGGATGGGCGAGAGAACTGAACCCTGGGGGACACCCGCCCTGATGGGGCGGGGTGTTGACAGAACGCCTTCCACTCTGTAGCGAAAGGAGCGATTCGACAGGTAGTCCCGTATGATGAGTACGAGTCTGTCCGACACCTTGAACTGGTATAGCTTGTACACCAGTCCATTGTGCCAGACCCTGTTGCCTTAGCTACATCGAGAAAGAGCGCTCCTGTCCTATGCTTCTTGGCCCTCACAGTGGCCCCTATCAGTATGTGCTCCGTGAGGCGTTGCACCTGATGGGAACATGAATGGTTGGCTCTAAAGCCGAACTGCTCATTTAGGATGATTTTGAGTCTCTCGACTTCCGATCTAAGTCTACAGAGGATGATTCTCTCATATAATTTCCCTAAGGAACTAAGAAGACTAATGGGACCGTAACTACTAGGCAGATGCCGGGGTTGGCCCGGCTTATGGAACCCTATCACTATGGCCTCTTTCCACTGGGCCGGAAACGAGCAACCGGCCAGTAGAGCGTTAAAAATGGTAACCAATAGGTAAATTAAAGGAGGCGGAAGAAGCTTTATCACTTTGTTAGTGATCCTATCGGGACCTGGCGATGTCTTGGCGTGAAGCGCCCTAACTATGGACGTCACCTCGTCTAGGTTCGTTTCCTTGATTGGCGGACCGACCGGTGGCTGAGAACACATTATATTGACCGATTTGTCGACTATTTCGACATGATCGCGATCAACCGATTGAGCAGACAGACGGCACTGGCTCTCTAGACTGTCGGCTAAGCACTCAGCTTTGTCAGAGTCGTCAAACGCGATGGCGGAGTTAGGTCCAACCAAGGGAGGCATATCTGAGACAGTGTCCGCCTTCAACGCTCTCTGCAACCGCCAGAATGCCTGGTGTGTTGGAGAGAGCGTCGCAAGCGTTCTATCCCAGCCGCTATCTCTAAAGTCGTCGAGAGCTTGTCTCGACTCCCTCTTGAGCCTCCGTCGGTTGTCATTTGTCGGGTATCGGTCATGGGCTCTAATTGCGGCGTTTTACGGGTGACTAGAAGTCTAATGTCCGGAGGGAGTGCTCGGTAACCCTCGAAGTTCACTCGGACCTCCATCGAGGACTTTCCTATGCTGTCTACCAAATGTTCTGTGAAGTTAGTCGCGGCTGAGACAGCGTCCTCGACCGATGTAAGCTGGTCAGGAATTTTGTCGAGGTGCGCTGATACGGGGCAATGGAGTTGCTCTCGAAGCTTCGTCCAGTTAATAACTGTTTTTGTCGCGGGTTTCCTAAGGGGGGAAGTCCTAGCTGAAATAGGACCGGTCGATGGTCAGAGTCTAGCTCGGATAGCGTCTCGATAGAACGTAACTGGAGTGTCACGCCCTTCAAGAGTACTGTGTCGAGCACGTCGGGTCTGTCATGTCGGAAGTCTGTGTCGCAGTATCGCGTGGGACTCAAAGGCGCAGTGATCTCGAAGTCGAGACCAGCCTTGTAGCTTAGCCTATCAAGGAGATTTCCTCTACTGTTTGCGACAGTGGAGTTCCAGCTGGGGTGTTTGCAATTTAGGTCGCCGGCCAAAATGGTTGCGTTACCTAATTGGAGTAAGGACCTAAGGTTCCTCTCAACTAAGGCTTTATTGGGAGAAAGATAGACGGATGCTAGTATGATCGACTGATGGCCGGTCATACTCACCTGACATAATGACGCTTCTACGTTGACTAGTTGGGGCGAATCGAGCGGAGTGCAATGAAGAGACCTTCTGTAGTAGATGATGGTTCCCCCCTTCGCGGTTGCCCTATCGTTCCTAACGAGACGGTAATTCGCGATGCGCGGATCACGATTACACGGCTTCAGAAAGGTCTCTTGTACTAACAGGACGTCTATCTGGTGCGTGACCACGAAGTCGCGCACTAGATCTATCTGCTTAAGTAGCCCGTTCGCGTTGAATGTAGCGACAGTCAGAGAGCGAGGTTTTACCCTTCCACGCGATGTCATCATGTTGACATCGTGTGTTCGTATATCGATTTGATTAGGACGGCGTGCTTGAGGAGCATCCTCCATCCTCGCGGGAGGGTTCCGTGCGGAATACCTCATTTCATTCGAAAAGACTAGGAGCTCTTCGATGTCTTTTACACCGAAGAGGCTCGTGACGCACGCGAGCGAACTCGCAACTCCGTCGGTGGAGTTTCGAACCGGCGGCGGCGGCAACGACTGGGGGACGGGCTGTGGGATAGTCCTCGGAGACTTCACCCAAGCGTTCGCGACCGCGTTCGCGGGTGCCTGAGGGGCTTGGGATGCCTGAGGGGCCGCGGGCCTCCTAGGGGCTAGAGGAGCCCATGGAGGCTGGGCGAACCGAGAAGGATGCCTTGCCAGCTGTGTCCTGTGCGGACAGAAGGTCCCTTCTGGACGCAGCTCAGGTCCAGGACGCAGCTGGGAGGATCCTCAGGGACCGGTCCCTTCCGCGAGCAGTCGACTGTCGCGTGTTCGTCCAGGCACTTGACGCACCTTGGACGCGCGTGACAAAAACGTTGGGAATGCCCATAGAGCTGGCAGCGATGACACTGACCAGGAAAACCGCGACCGCGTGGAGCTTCGACCCTAAGGCCGGAGAGTTGGCAGACTGCCTTGACGTTAAAAATTTGCTTTCCTTCCGGGGAAAGCTCGAGATGGACGAGAACGAGATCGAACGGGACCCTAGTGGTCGCTCGGTACATGCGGTGCACCGAGATGACGGGGAACGATTGGGACTTAAGGTCCTCGAAAATCCGCTCAGTAGTGAGCTCCACGGGGAGCCCTCGGATGACCACCGTTAAGCGGCGTTCATCCTCTAGCGCGTAGGTGTGGTATCCGTAACCACGTTCGCGGAGGAGACGAGTCAGACCACGGTGGTCCGACGAAGACGCGGTTTGAACGCGGATACCGTCGGCGGTATTTCGGGCGGACGTGAAATGGAGCTTGTGCTCCGTACTAAGTGCGGACAGAGTGCGTCATAAGTGGGACCACTTGGACTTGTCCCTTATGTAAAGCGGCGGCGGCGCGGGGGACTTCCGTGGCGTTGAAGGCGCAGGCGCTGAAGGTGTCTCCGCGGGCGCTGAAGGCGCGGACGACGGCGACGCGGACGAGTGCCTAACGTGAAACCTATCGAATCTCTGTCAGTAGGTGACAGAGGTGTGCCTAATACCCTAACGACTGTGTACTTACACGACGCAGGCTAATACGACGAAGTCTTTGAATTCCGTTTCGTACCCTAACTAGGGCGACGTCGGACTTGTTGGACCCCTATACAGGCTCGCCGGCCCGCAGATGTGCTTGCGGCGATGACTCATACACAAACACAATCACACCGCTGGCTTGCACACAATGGAGGTCGTTATCTTGACTGGCGCAGGTGTACGAACGGTCAGTGCAGGTGGTCGGTGCAAGTGACTGGGCGGTCAGCGTGACGGCCCAGGTAGGTGGCGCGAATAGGCGGAGCAGGTAAAAGGGACATGTGTCCCGGTCGACTGCTCAACGGTGAATGAATTAGTTTTGATAATTTAAAAAGAGAACCAGTTTTAGTGACTGCAAGTTGTAAGACTCATGACAATTTCCTATAATAATAATAATAATAATAATATCAGGACAAATTACACACATTGATCTAACCCCTAAGTAAAGCAAATTATTTGCTTGTGTTAAGGGTGTTAGACAACGATACAAATACACATATAAATACTGAGAATATATTTAATAAATGACTAAACCCAGAAACAACGACATCTATGCTCTTCACATACATGCCTGTCCCTGCCGGGAATCGAACCCGAGTCCCATGCGCCGTGACACATTAGGCGTTTGCGCTAACCACTCGGCTAACGCGACGGGGCGGTTAAATATGTAGTTGTATATATTATATACAACTATAGGTAGTTATATTATATATAACCTATAGTTGTTATTAATATTTATTTATCTATGTGTTTATGTTTATTTATTTATTAAAACTTTATTATACAACAAAAATATACAATTGGCTGACGGGCTTAATGCTAAAGCTTTCTCTACAGTTGTTTGTTAGAGTCACTGGGTTCTATCCAAGGGTAATCTAAGTGTATTGATATAAAGTATTCTTCTATGTCGTAAAATAATTTGCTGCTGTAATTCCTTTAATTTTTAGATCACCATAACACACAAGTTTAATTTTAATATTATGAAAATAAGTATATATCTTAATATACCCATTTAACATTGTAAATTTTTTGATCTAACATTAATTCTTATAACAGATCTGGTCATAAAATGTAGAATTCGTAGAGATGATCCCGAATTTTTCTGTCAATTATTTAAGAAAACTCTACAATAACAAAAATAATTAAAACTAGCGAAATACTTACATCTGTAACTTCATTCTAACTAAGATTTACTTTTCTTTTAAATAAAATACGATAGCTTTTTCTTTTAAGACAACAATATTGGCTCTAAACACGTAATGGAGTGATTCGTCTTTATTACGAGGTAAGAGGGTTAACTATTTTATAAGACACTACTGGATATATACGTGTTTAAACTTTTCTTTTTGTTCTTTATTCTCATGAAAAGAAGCGGAGTAACTGATAAAATATCACAAAATATAAAGCTAGTTGAAAATTTTATATATATATTTTTTTTTGTATGTCTATACTGTTAGCCCTGTTGGCTATTACAGCGTCACCGGGGGAGCAAATTTTTTTTTTATAATGAAGTGATTATAAGTAGCTTTTGCTACATACTTTAAGCTCAGGATTTTTGATACGATCTCTAACGATAATGATGGTCGTTTATCAGAACTCGTTAGTAGCTCGATACTTGATATAAAGTTGATGACACATAACATCAGCAGGCTATTCATAGAGATAATATTAATTCTATGGGGCTATTGCGTATTTGACAGCTCAAATGATAATCACTATCGGAGAGTGCGTTATAGCTGTCAAACAACTTATTTCGTATTTTGTAACCACACTGATATATTGAGATGACAATCCCAGTTACCATAAACATTCGGTTCGCAACTAGGGATTGATTGTTACAAGTCAAGCAAAGTTAGCCAATAGCACGGCTGATACATTTTAGACTGAAGATAGAGATTGCAATATGTCTTACTTTTTAAACAATTATCCTAAATGTAGAGCGGACACAGAGTTTGCTAATATCTACTAAGTCGAAGCCAACATTTTATTTGCATAGATTAATAAAACTTAGATCCTGTTATTGTAGATTATACGTTTGTCCTTACATGACATATATGTATTTATTGATTCTATCATTATTTAGTTCGTTTTTCTTGTTATACGTAATAAAAAGAAATAACATCAATATTATTAAATTACGGTGGAGTAGTATCCTGGTCCCTGACAAGGGCTGAAAATAGAATGTAAGGCTCATTACAAACCATTTATATATTTTTACAATTTCTTTCCTTGTTAACATTTAAAGTGAATAACCTAATCTCTAAAGGCCGCTCCGTTTGACAAAATCCTTTTCTTTTTATTTTACTATGTTTTAAACATTTATTCAACAGTTATAAACAACTTATTCATTAGAATATCAAATCAAATCAAAGAATTAGTAATAAAATATACCCAATATTTTATATTACACGTAACAATATTCTGTGGATTATACAAACAATTGTCTCGTATGAGGATTGAACCCACGACATTTGACGCAGCAGCTCAACACACTTCTTAATAATTCACCGAGGCGGACAGCGATACGGTAGCTAAATTGGTAGAGCGACGGGAGGGTTTCCCAGAGGTCGCGGGTTCGAATCTCTGCTCGGTTTATCTTTCATTCTATTTTTATATAAATTTAAATAAGCTTAACATGGCTATACATGTGTATAGATATTTCCAAACTTATTTAATGCGATATAAATATATGTTTTTTTTTAAATCTACAATAACACTGGTAGGTTCGAGCTGCGATTTGGGAATCACAGGTTCATAGAGACACGCAGTCTCTTCGATAAGAGACTGCGTGTCTCTATTGATAACTGACCTCAACGTTTACAGGACTGTTTCATCGAGAGATAATTATGAATAAGAGTTATATGATATATATACTAACACACCTTACCGGAATAAATGTTTTATGACATATAAAAATAGGTTAGCAAATAGTAAGAATAGGTTTAGGTTTCCGTCTGATGGAAAGCAGTGCTATCGCTAATGGACATTATAATGCAAATATGGTTGCAAATGCGTTTACCACCCAAGAAGGGGGATAAAGAAGACTAGCAAAGGAAGGGGAAGGGTGAGTTTTGGTTCTCGGCTCTCCCACTCTCCGTACGAGATACAGCTATAATAACTTTTTAAGCCAGTCTCCTAAGAGTGGTTCACTGGTCGAGCCGGTGCTTCTGCCCTTCACGATCTGTAGGCTACTAGTTACATGTAGGTTCTACCACCTTTAAAACTGACTGTTCTACACGACCATCATATGTGACACTAATCAATATTTCTTTACAAAACTAGTTTTTCATTTTAACTAAGTTCGAATAAACTATGTTCTATACTTTGTTCTTCGTTATAAAATATATCAAGATATTCCAACCCCATAGGTCTGTAATAGGCCTTAGATAAAGTATCTTGAGAGAAAAAAGGGATAAAAAGATAGTAAACATCAAGGTCGTTGTCATTTTGTAAGAATCCTTAGCAAATACCAGCGAAAAACGTTTTCCTTGTTATTGTAAAAGCTACGTGTGTTTTAACTTACGAATGTGTATATATATATATATATATATATATATATATATACACATCCGTAAGTTAAATACATATATATATATATATATATATATATATATATATATGTTTTATACAATATAGTATGTTTATAGATATAAAATTAAAGAAATCAATATAATCAGGTTGCGAACTGATAACCGCTAAGGTGAAAGGCACTCTACCAATTGAGCTACCGTGTTAGGGTTACCTCAATAATATAACACCATTAAGTATTAATGAATAATAGCGGTAATAGTGGTATAAAATTGAACAATAAATATATTAAAAGTATCTCTGTTATTATACAACTCTTGTAGATAGTTATGAATACAATAAACAGAGAAGCGAATATAATATATACCGATGAAAATACAAAATCATTATTTTTAATCGCTTAAACATTCTTTGTTGTTCCAAAATATATTTGTTCCTACATTATACTTAAGGCGCAGAGTGCACAGTGGTCGTTTTCCTCATTTCCGTTCCCCATAACAATAGACGATGGTGAAATAAAGTTTTATGGCCCCACGATATCCGTCTCTGATAGCGGCACGTTATATAGTTTGGTGGTATATTGAAGACACGGAAATAATATTATTTTAATTATTAAATGACTTGGAATAATTTACTAGTCAAAATAAATGTTCCATATATTTTTATAGTGTGATATAGAATGGTTATTTATTGTTATTATTTTTAAACTAAAAATTTAATTTATAGATATAATATAAATATATTAAATCCACATTTTTTTTATTCATTTATATAACAAACACATTTTATTGTCTTTATAAAAATGTTAAAAGTCCTTTTCAGAACTCTAAATGCAAAATTTGTAGAAAATGCAATTGTTACGAATGTGGAAATCTAAAAATATAAATTTTTAATCAGAGCGTGTAGATCGATGATCAATATATAAATGTAAAATCGACCGTATGTGGTGGATGTAGAAATGAAATTTGCGTGCAGTTGTAGAAGCAGAGCCTGACCCACTGATATTTACTCTAGTTAAGGATCTTTAACACGACTGCGCAGAAAAAAACAGTATAAGGAGCGCAGGTTACTACTATTATGATTTTTATATAATTTACGACCTGGCTATAAGACAAAACTGATGGCCTTGGAAATTTCATGTTCTGTTTTAGATAGAAAGACTAAGGTTTTTGTCCCATATTTTGTTCAAATATTACTAAAGTTACAGATAACTCTTCTAGCAATCTTTAATTCGGCTTTGTGGGTTTCAACGGATCTGTTTCGTAATTGGACAACAGGTCTGATAAGTTCTACAGAAGAGATGAGATGACAGTCCATCTCATCACCTTACCGACTGATCACGACAGAGACATCTACAGAATATTTTTACTTACAAATTTTTATTAGAAGTCTTCCCTAAAAAATACATACAAATTCCTGCTATTTTTTTAATATAAATCAAAGGGTGTTGAAGCTTGCAGTAAAAGCATGTAAATTTTGCATGGCAGCATCAAATATATTCAAATGTTAATTTATTCCTTTAATATTGAAATGCCTCTCGTTCGTCGGGATCTACAAACAAAAGTATGATTATTCATGTTTTTTTTTATTATTTACATAACATACATTTATAATATATTCTGTTAAGTTTGTTATTCTTAATCAACAGTCTCACAATCTTACAGGAAACCTTGTTATTTTTACTCAAAAAGTCAGTCAGTCGAATAGTTTAGAACTTCGATTAATAAAATACAGATATATATTATATTTTTACCTAGAAATGTTCATATATTAAACCGGATGTCTATAAAGAATTAACTCAAATATCAATAAGGGAATAACAAGAAAACATTTATATTGGACTTGATAACTGACAGACTACAGAGGTCAGATTCAGCTCGTTTCTTAGTTTTATGAGTTTTTTTACGATCGACAAGAAATGAGATTCAAAAATAATATATTTTATCTTTCTCCGGAGAGCTTTCTTTATATGTACATGTTAAATTATTGATGTTAGTTTGTAAAAGGGTCATAATAACGTGACTTGGCAGCGTTTCCGATTTTTTTCACAGATTTTCGATTACATATTGTACATTATCATCTAAGACGATAGGTCTCTTATTAATCGTAAATCAAAGAACTTAAATAGAATCAAGGATAAAAATCGAGACCCATCAATTCAAAGACAAGGGCAATCAATAGTATAATATGTTAATTATTACGACGAAAGACGAGGCGAGGTACGTATTATGTAATACCCGGGCTCCGATAACCGATCAATCTTATGAGGGATATTGGATGATAATATCGTGTTAAGATAACACCTACTGAAGATATCATGTTATATTATGATAAAATGACAAGAACATATTAAAATTTTTATATAATAGAAAACTAAGTGAATTTAAAAGCTCATAGTTCATGTATCTAATTATTCATATCTTATCTTATTAACTCTTTAAGTTACTGAAATAAGAAACGATTGATTTCTACTCCATTAGGAAAATGAAGCCTCGTCTTAAATAAAACAGTACACGCTTTTACACGACTAAGTGGCCGATTGTATTTTAGTAGAATTTATAAAATATGCTTTAAGTGTACTTTTCAAACAACGTTGAAAATTTATTATTTTTATGAAATATTCAAATATTAATACAGAGTAACAGAGTTTCAGAGACTGAATCTATTTAATTAAAATCTTTGCGTTCCAAACTCTACAAGTGTTGGTATTCGTTGTTACTCAGCCAATCATATTATAATATAAACTACTAAACTCATATTGTATTTTTTACCTAATCCATATATGACCAGAATGTAGTATAAATTATGGTAAATAATCAAGTACATTAATTTGGTTAATACATTAATAATCTTATCGTCGTAGTTCGGTTTAATTAGTCATATTAGTCGGTCACCTACTCTTTCAAGTTAACTGAACTTGTATTTTCAGAGAAGTGACGTCACTCGTAGCGTAGACCTCGTAGCGACGCTGTGGCGTTACGAGATACATTTTTGTTGTAGTGTGACCACTAGTTCTTGAAACATAATCACATGTATGATAATAATTATAAGCACATGTTTTATATTTTTTATTTAAACTCATATGTTTGACACAAATAAAGATAAGTCTTAAGTTTTTTGTGTAGTCTGAAAAAAGATTTTAAAGGATATTTCTGTTATTTATTTAGTTTCTTTTGGAATAACGTCCCAGTTCTTTTACAGCTTGATACAAGGCATAAAGTAACAATACATAAAAATCTAATTATTTCCCAAATTAAATGACATTAAACTTCCCTCAACCCACATAAACTCATGGGCATTCAACCCACATTCCGACGTGCGGAGGGCTGTAACGACCGTGGGGTCGTAAGTCTTTATCTATTTTTAGACAAATCCTTGTGTGCTGTAAGACTACTGAAATAATGTAAGTGAGGTGTTAAGTAAACAATTACTGTTAACATTAGAATGTAAAAAAACAAGTATGTATTGTGTTTAAAAATAACAATGTAATGTAAAAACCATTTATAATGATATTTTGATACTCTGTTTTAATAGGCATGGATCTCGTTACGTTGAAAAACAATTATGCAAGTAAATCGAATCATTAGTTATCAATTCACCGTAGAGACGAACAGACAAACAGAGCGGATATTACATATTATTAACATTATAAATCAAATAAACATAAATTACGGCATATTAAAAACATAACTGAATTATTTTAACAAGTTATTGAAATTTAATTAAAATTCTTGGCGTCCGTCCCGCACACGTACTTCAAATTAATTACGACACTTTAAGTACATCAGAGCAGGCGTTGAGAGGTTCAACTACACAAAGGACTTGAGTTTTGGAACAAGCCTCTGTTCCAAGACCTTCGTAGACAAAATTATATCTAATAAAGAGGTAAACTTTGTCGTTATAAGTAGCCTTTGAAACTACAAAGCCGATTTTGACAAGTCTTTTAACTAGAGACGAAATTATTAAAAGATGTCAATTCCAAGATATTTCTTTTTATAAACTCAATCCACAGATCGACTATTTGCTTCGATAACTCAAGAAACGGATTGTAATAACATTATGTAGTTGCATAATTTGGATAAAAATCAATACTTATTTTGACTGATAAGTTTTCAATCCATTATAAATAAGAAAAAGTCTTAGCAGAAAAATAAATTGAATGAAATGAAAAATAAAATTTAAAAAATATTTACTTTAATTTGCAAAAGTGAAGCTTAAACAGAAGCCTGTTTTAACATAGACCATACAAAAATATTAATATGATATTAGTAGTTAGTAAACTATGATCGTTTTCTTTGGTGGGTACCGGGTTTCATTTTAGTTGTAATCTTATATCCAGTGTCGAGTGTTATGTTTTTTCGCATTCATTGTCCCGTTAGAGCCTTATGAATTAGCCATGTTTAATATATATATATAATATAAAACCAAAGAAAGCATGAACAAATCTGATGAATAGCGCCCCACGCTTCTGTTATATATTAAATAAATATCAACAAGGCTTACTCTAGAGCCCTAACGGGGTAAACAGAGCATGCTGTGTTGTTTACTCTTTTGCTATTTATTGTAGCAAGTACGGATAAAAGCGAGTTATTTTTAGTTATGTAAATATTTAATTGAATTGTTTGTGAGGACTGAGCACGCCTCCTCTCCATCTTTAATAAGGCTTTACTGTTTTAAAGCGTTAATAATTTTATCTCGGAATTGTATGAAATTTTTCAATATGTATATAGATCAATTCAAAAACATCAAGATATATTAATCTATTCAATGCGACATGGGCCTGCCCAGATTCAAAATTACGGGATCTAACCTAATCATTGCTAGATCTGCCAAACAACCACGTGGACTCCATCCATGCCCGGGTAAGAACAAAAAAAGGCACACGTTTTATAATAGAACCTCTAACAACAGAGTATCACCTCGAGGTGACAGCACCTTAAGGTGGCGTTTGAGACTGTTAACTATTCTCTGCATGTTTTTCACCTTGCTTTGAATGTTATTATTGAGCAGATTATCTAAAGAATTCCCAACACGATGGATTTACTAGTAGGCAATACAAGATTTCGTATTATCATCTAATCTACTTATAACTGCTAAGTTTTATGAAGATAGGAAAACTAGAAGTAGGTAGTAGTAGATATTTAGATTCTCAAAATTTATTACATTGTTATATACCGATCTAATAAAAACTATTAGAAATGATTTGATCAAGAACAAATGAGGAACGTATAAAAATATGCAAATATCACAAGGGTTTCAGAAAAATTAAAGCTTTTATCTCAAGTATACATTGCACGTAAGAGACGTCACACTTTAGTTGCACAATTTAAAAAAAGGGTAGATCCACGGAAAAATAAAGGCAAGGAACTCTAAGAATACTGTATAAAATTATTATTATTATTTTTCTGTTCGAACAATTGTAAAGTTTCATGCGGTAAACCAATATTCAAAACATATTCTACAGGCTACAAAAGAATTTCCTCAAGAATTTTCTTTTTTTCATTTTTTGAAAATTATTTCCGTTAGTAAAAGAGGTCACTGAAAAAGTATATGTTTAAAAAAATCTGAGTTTCTATCACTAGCTCTTCTCAGGTCTGTAGAAATTTTCTGTTCCGAACTCTGACAATAAACGAAAACTGAAATTGACTTTCAATAAAGAGTTTGATTTTCATTTTGTTAGCAACGGCAAAACCTATTGTCTTTTTAAGCATTCCATTTCAAGCATTTGAACCTTTCTGCCTTGCTTCTCTGGAGTATTGGAGTTAATTTTAAATTTAAGGAGTTATTGAGAAGAAGTGACGATCACAATTATCCCATCCCCTCTCTATCGTTTTCCTCAGAAGATGCCTTATCTTTAATAGATAAGTCGGACTTGAAGTCAAAAAAAAAATCATGCCCCGAAAATATTCTTGAAGTAGATCCATTTTTCTGTGTTACAGAATAGTTTCATAATGTGGGTAAAAATTTATGACAAAGGAGAGAAATTTGTAACAAATATATTACTTTATATTACTTAAATTACTACATAAAATATTTTTCCAAGACAATTCTGGGCGTACAATTAAAATAATAGTAATAATCACACACTGCGTAATTTTCTAATTCCAAATGTTAACAGAAAATCTATAGAAAGAGGAAGTGGCTCTGGGGAAGCTACATGTATGAAATTGTTAGTTAATGAAAAGATAAATTAAAAGGTAGATAAAAACTAGAACATTAATATTTTATGTAGGCTCTAAAGGTCATCAACTTATCGTTTAATAAGTAATAATCTAGGCTCATTACTTTGATAGCAGTGAACACTCGAAATCAGATGAGGCAGATGTGACGTCATATTTGCTATCTCTTTCGCACGTACGTCATGATATTATAAATCAATCATTACTCATCAGAGCTTCTGAAAGGTTATCTAAATTAGTTTCATATTAACTTACAGGCAATAGTTGAGATAATCTATTTCAGTTTCATGAGTTCTATAACTTTTATCTATCTTTTTTTATATTGACATATATTTTTTGTAATAGTCACAAATATTGCCTTTTTATGGGATGGCCGGTCAGAAAAAGGACCATCTTTTGCAAGTAAAGCCTTCGCTTATTGACATTGCAAACGTGTTGCCATCCATGAAGAATTATAAGGCAAGTAGGAAACATTCAGAGGATAGGAAGAGTTTGGAGCATCTCACTGTTCCATTATGGCGTCAATTATTCCAACACCTAATATAATACTAAAAGTGATGTCATATCGTCTCATAATAAAATCTCCCAAGAGGTTTGAAGGTCACTCCGTTAGTTTAAGTAAATGTTCAACTTACGTTACTGACAACTGTGATTTGTAATTTCTATGGAAATTGTATTAAGTAAAATCGTAAGGGATGTTATGTTCTACAAATTGATGACGTAAGCCTTGCCCTGTTGGTGTGACTTTTAGGATGGGTAACTAATACCATAATTGCTATCCTTAAATGAATATAACATATTGCTTTAGTTTAACAGTAACTTAAATAACGGTTGTTTAAATATACATTTAAGTTGATATGAACGTATAGACTGGAGAATAATTGATTTTCAAACACAACCTTAGGAACAGCTTAGAGAGTATAATTTTGCATAACAGATATTCTCAAAAGCTGTGACGTCAGAACATAAATTGTGCTGTCAAATATAAACGAGATAAATTCAACTTTAAGACCTCACTTTACAGTATAATTTTGTTGGTCGTAAGTAATGACGTCACAGGACTGCAGGGTGATGTATTGCCCATGACGTCATGTGACAAGAGGGTCGGTGCTATATTTGTATTTTCAGTAGGAAGAATGACTTGTTTGTTATATACATATGTTGTTTATGGCTTTAACATTAGAACTTATATCATAATGTTATGTGAAGTAAATTAAATGTATGTTCTTACATTAATATTAAAAAAAAACATAATTATCAGCGATTAGACTGGCCGAAATTAATAATCAATACTTATCGGTTTTTTGCTATAACTGTATAACTCTATAAACATTAAAATTATATTAAAAAAAAGTGTTAACAGGATCAATAGCCTGTGCATTAAGTTTCTAGAAATTCATTCATCATCCCAATTATTGGGAATTGTCATAGCATGTCATGTTATGTAAAATATTGCACGAGATTGAAAAAAAGGTTTAAGGACCGACAGACAACTTAACATCAACCCTTAATGGGATGAGAGTTCGTGGGACCTCCGCCAGCTTTCAGATAATTGGTGGAGGAACCAGTATCCACTTATCGTTTGTCCCATAGCTGGCTCTTGCAGTACCCTTGGGATGATATAGGGTCTTATCCAAGGCACAGCCTTGGTTTATTAGTTCCGCATATAATAAAGACTAACCACATATCTCTAGTCCTGACATATCTCTTGGCAGCATTGTAAACGACAATAGAGACAAAAGAAATTATATCAAGTGCAATCTGGCATGTTTAGAAAGAGGGAAAGGGAGAAATAGCGAAAGAGAGATAAATAGTCTTATCGTTATAGTTCTTATCTTATAAATAATTAAGAATTTATTAGACATTTTTTATTTATCGTTTCTGTTATTTATTGTCTTTTTAATGTTTAGCGGAAACTTTCTCCAATGGGAAATATAACATCTCAAATGTACAGAAGGTATATTATATGTTTTTATATTACCTTATTATTATTTTTTTATATATTTTTTTTATATTTATGCTTTAGATATGTTAGACACAAATGTTATTTAAATGAATAAATTAGATTGTATCTAAAACAAAAGCACGCATATTATTTAATAAACTAAATATAAAAGCACTTATTATTCAGAAGAGATCTCGAGTTCACAAACAGCTCTGTTTATTAACGGCGAGGTCACAGAATGGTCAGCGCATGCTCTGAATAATTTGTTTTAAATGAATACAAAATTAGGGTTTTTTATGAATCTAATTGTCGGAACGCGTTAAAAACAATTCATTATGTACGCTTTATCTGTAGTCTGAGTATTCAAAAAGTTTATTATGAAAGGCTTTTTTTTTATATAAAAATAAAAAACTGCTAGGAAGTTCAAATATTTAGCACTTTAATATAAGTAGTATTCGCTAGTCTTATGTAGCGCCTGTAAACTGTTGCAATTATCCTGCATATATCCTGTTCCTCATATGAGGGAGGTATAGTCGGTGCTGACTAGATGGAATACGCTTTCTAAGAGAACTTAGTTGCAACTCAAAGAACCGCATACATGATTTATTGGTGATAATAACATTAACGCTCACTTCTTATTTTCTACATTACGTTATTGCAATTAGAACAATCTTGTATAACAGATGTTCCTAAAAGCTATGACGTCAGATGATATATTGTGCTGTCAAATATAAACGAGAGAAATTCAACTTTAAGACCTTACTTTACGCTATATTTCTGTTTGTCGTAAATAATGACGTCACAGGACCGCAGGGTGATGTATTACCCATGACGTCATCGCGTGATAAGAGGGTTGGAGCTATATTTGTATTTCAGTAGGAAGAATGACTTGTTTATTATATACGTTATATGTGGTTTTAAAATTAGATTATACGATAAGATAATTAGAACTGAACTGAACTAACAATTGAAGCGATACGGACAGATAAATTATGGATAGTGTTCGTTGTAACTTTAAAGATACATAAAATTTCAGGTATTTTTTTAGTAAAATTATTATATTATACATTATATAAATATAAAATATCTCAGAAACTTAAAAGAGATTTTAAAAGTTAATATCATATAAAATGTCTTTGTATAATGTTAAATCTAAAGGATATTTTGAAAGAAAACAGTATCTTTCTGGCTTTTAGGTTTAAGTACGTTTTACATTTACCCGTTAGATATTTCCCACTGGTTGGCTTCAAAGTTCTAACGTATTAACATATAAAGTAAACATCGATTTCATATCTAACTTTGAATATTCGAACTTGTGTAAATTTTGAACTGGTATTAAAACTTTAGAGGAACATTTCTCATTACTAGTTATATTGGAATTTGTAATATTCTCGCGGTAATATCCATTGTAGTACTAAAGTACTTTTATGAACGAATTCATATTTCAAATATATACCAAGTGGAAAAAATCCCAACGAAATGACGTATGATACAAGAGCGTGGAAGAAATTGACATATTAGGCCGACCAAAAATAATTGGGATAAGGGAAGGTGGATAATGATGACATATGCCTATAATGAAGTTTCACACATTTATTTTCATGAGCAATTTTCATGTTTTTACGAGTTTAATAAACGAGCAAATAAACCTGATGGTAAGTGAAATCAGTCACAAACATCTATTTATTTGAAAATTTTCAAGTACGTTAAAAACGGGTTTATAATAGTTAATAAACATAAATCTTCTGTGTGAGGGTGGTGGTGGTACTATTCTGTTCGTGCTAGTTCGAATACGAGTCAGACGATTAACTATTGCTATACCTCTACTCATAAACAGCTTATAACCAGTTGGACTATATAATCAAAATGGCCTAAATATTAGCTTCTTACATATGAAATTGGTGTTTTTGAACTAGTCACTATAATCACAAATTCCTCCTCTTTGGTCCTTACCAAAAAGGAGAAATTTAAAAATGTAACAATTTAAAAATTTCAATTTGGTATTCCTTAATTCCAAATTCAATTTTTTACAGCTATTTACTGATATATTTTTGTTTTGTTGACCGTCATTCATTTGTTTTTTTTTTCTTCTTTTCTTTTTTGTTTTGCGTTACTCAGTTTACAAAATGGAAAACTTGAAATATCGCATTATCTACGAGTACGAGTTCTACCGTGGCAGCAGTGCTGTGGAAACGACTCGAAGGGTCAATGATGTGTATGGCGGTCGTGTTGCAAAATAAAACACCGTTCGTTTTTGGTTTCTACGTTTTCGTTCTGGAAATTTCGGCCTGCAGAACAAGCCCCGTAGACGGCCGTAAACCCAAGTTGATTATAAAGAATTGAATGCTATTGTGGAAGTAGATCCATCCCAAACCACGTCCTAGTTATCTACGGGCTGTGGTGTTAGTGATAAAATTGTTTTAATCCACTTATATCCACATCCACACATATGAAGAGTTTCGATTAGAATGTCTAAGACACGGTGGACACCGTGCTCACCGGACCTTGCTCTAACAGAATACCATTTTTTTCCAAATTTGTATAACTTCTTGTACATGATATTAAAAAATATTCCAGTTTTTGTTCTTCCCATACAAAACGTCAATTTCATTTGTAAGGACCTAATAGATGGTGCATTAATAACGGATTCCGTTAATGATATTTTGACGTCGATGCAAATGAGCGAACATAGTTTTATTATATTCAAATATAATTTGACAATTTAGACCAGTTTTAATAATATCAATTGATATTTAATAAAAGGAATAGAATTTTATTATATAAAAGATAGAAGAGGTAGTTAGTAATAAAAATAGACTGGGATAAATCTCCTTTCGTCGTTTATGGACTTTCCTGTGATTAAATAGATTTTTATGTTGTGTAAATATTATCATTATCTTAAGGGATGGAGAATGAATCTGTTATTATTTTAAAATCTGATTTCGATAACATCTATAAAAACATTATAATAAAAAAAACTTCAATGTCAAAACTTGATTCGTCGATATCATAATAGGATTAATTTATTAAACAGTTATTTTTGAACCACTTTCATTTCAAGCATTATCCAATTACTAGGTATATAATATTTAATATTTTTAGAACAGTAAGGCTGTCCACAATCGGACATAATAATTTGGTGACGCGTGCATTGTGAGGAGAAAAACCCTATTAATTTGAAAGCTAGTATGTTTGTCACACAATCAGATAGATCATGATATTTAGACATTTGAACTACTTTATACCCAAGAAAATTCAGGTTTCTAGGGAAAAAAAGCCACAGCTTTTGAATTTTCCTCGGTACCCCCATTTTGTGGAAGAGCCTCGAAAAGAAAATCAAGAAAATAAATTTTTTGATAAATAACAATGTTATAAGAACAGTAATATAGATAACATATGTTATATAAACTTACCCCATCCGGACTTTGTTTTTTGATCTCACAGAACTCCTTGAGCACATCTTGAAGTTTTCTTGACGAATCTACAAACAAAATAACATCCGCTATGATTAAATATTATATAGGCTTTTATTACATAGCTTTTATTATATTATATAGGAGAACTCTGACTGAAATTTCTGAAACGCGTCAAGCGAAATTTTTTAAGCGTCCATGTGTGCGCGTCCTTATAATAATTGCAAAAACTTTTAGCCTCTATTACGATACAGAAGGGTGACCCGCCGGTTAATAAATTATATCCCCGGGGTGTTGTTGCCTCGTGAGTGTATTGGGTAAGTGATATTACTCTGTGAATACGACTTATGTTTCATACTATAATGAAATTGTATTAAAATTTAATGATTATTGCGACCGCTGTAAGGTTAATTTGATTATTACAAATTTTCATCGATAATATTATTAATATTCGCTGTTAATATTTTGTTTATTTTTGCAAGATAATGTATAACAATGAATTAATATTACACTGTTCAATGATTACTGATGTTACGTTTATTTGAAAAACTATGCTGAGTAAAAACATATTATGAAACGCCACATTTGAGATAATGACTATTTTTATTGGTCAAATTTTACATTCAAAATAACTGATATGAATAATTGATAAAGCCTCTAAATAAATAAACTGTCAAAAGTTAAAATTTGTTCCCGGTTCAATGTTATCAATGAAAAATTGGCACCAAGTTCCAAAGCGTATATATATTATATATATAATTTATAGATGTGTACTTAAACAGCTGTTTGCTAAAGATTCATGATATAACTTACAGGAAGTCAATTCTTGAAGTTGTTGGAACTCGGCGGGAGATAGTTTGTCCCATTGGAACCCGCTGGCCGTCGTGTTCGGCATCACCTGCGACAAAATAATAACTACCTCTTAATTTATTCTCTAAACATTTATATGTAAATTTTGGTAATTACCTTGTTTACGGTCAACAAACAAACAGATAAATATCAGACACAGCAAATGTACATTTAATAATTAATTCAACCACTAGTCTATTATTAGGTTTCCCTGAAAATAATAATCAAATAACCTATTTTCATTTCTGGGTCAGCATCTGAGTTGTATTAATTATTATTATAGCTAAGTAACATAGTCTCGCGTTTGCAATTTTTTTATAAACATATTAAGCTTAAGCTTACCCATGTTAAGCTTATTTACATTTCTTTATTAAAAAAATAACCTATATAAGAAGGACTCGAATCCCCAACCTCTGGAAAACCATCCTAATGATTTTTAAATAAGCTATTACGTATAAGGAAGATGTAGAATGGTAGTATAGAATGCTAAATTCATCGAATCAACGGTTTCCCAACGGTTTCAGGTTATTATTTGGGCTAAATGAATATAGGAACTGTGACCTTTTCCCCTATTAAATTCACAAACTTTCTAAGAACATAGGAAATTTTATTAAAGTAATAACTTTCTGCCTAAATTGCTTAAGCAAAGAAATCAAATTAGCTATTTTTGATTCCATAATTTGTTAATTAAAAAAGTTTTTGAAGAACACCGGCTAGTCATGATCATATAGATAACTCATTGACACTTTGGGAAAAACTTAACAGAGAGAAAGCATATCGGAAGAGAGTGTGACAGCTTTGTTGAGTTAGAATTTGGTCCTGCAATTGAAGGTTTCCTTTTGTTTATGTTATTAGCCATTGTAAGCGACGTCGTTTCTATTCTTTACCCCTTCCACCTTGTTATGTAAATGATACAGATACTCTAAATAATTGATATTTAATTTTTGCCCACTGCCTGTTTCTTTGTTCGCGCATTATTCGGAATATTCAGAGATTTTTCACAGGAAAACCCAAAAACTCTTTCGACTTAAATAGAATAAGTCAACACTACTGGAGGTACTTTGATAGAATTAGTTTTGATTTGAGCTTATTATGGAAACCAATACATAGTATAATTTTTTACTTACGGATTTTTAATTTTGGCCCGATTTATTTATTTATTATATATCACACAATTAACAGTGTGCGGCTAAATGGTATAAAATATTCAGCACAATAATAAAGATCTAGCCGCTCACCAAAAAAATGAGTGTGTTCTTTATGAACAAAAAATAAAAAGTCTTACTTATAACTATGATCAAAATTTTAAATTACACAATACTTACAACAAATATTTACAAATAGTTATAATAAAAACTGACTTAGTGACTAATATGATGTGAAAATAAAGCAACAAGAAATCCCAATAAAATAACAATATTAAAGAGTAAAATGTGTATAAGCAACAACAAAAAATAAAAATTTTACAAATTAAAAATGGTAAACTTAACAAAAAAAAGAGCAAACTGTCTACTCCGAATTAGAGTTTGAAACAACACATCGAATTAAGATGATAATCAAAAATATCTAAATCTACAAATTTTAACGCAATACTATCGATACATTTCCGCCAAAATGTATGAAGAGGCGTGTTGTGAAACCTTTCAGAAATATACTTTTTAAAAATTTACGTTACACTCTCCATTAAGGCCTTTAAAAAAGGTTTTACTTCGGTATATTATATCAATCTGTTCAAATAAAAATGCCTTTTTCAAAATATATTTTTACGTATTTCGACGAAAATTCGGTTTACTACTAAAATACAAAAAACCTTCCCAATTTATATAGAAATAGCCGCAAAGAAAATGTAAGTGCTTGAAAAGTTACAGCTATGCTTAGTGTAAAGTATTAAGGGATAAGGGTTTTAATTATATTCATAAGTTTAACTGTAACTCCTAAAACAAATAATATAAACTGAAAAGACTTATCATCTGTTTTTGGTATTTGTTTTATAGTTATTTTAGGAATAGACGGCTCATCTTCAAAACTTTCGTTTCTTAAAATACCAAAATCGGTAGTGTATTTAAGTTAAAAATATATTTCGGATCAGGTAGTAAGGATCTATTCTACGTAAGAAAGACATGACGCTTGAGAAGTTGTAGATCTGCTGCCAATCTTAAAGTATAAGAGATAATGAAAAGTGTGTCCTGTGTCTCACAGGAAGAGAAATTAAAGTTAATGGTTCTATCTCTGCTGGCTATCTAGGTCTTTCATTTATTATATGAATTAGATCTGTAACATACCTTATCTATTAGATTGATTATACTTCTCCGGTTAAGAACACTGTAAAACATGATTAAAGGAACTAAATTAGTTTCTTCTTAAATTATGAAAATGTCTTTATATATAACATGATACAGATTCATACATTATTTGAACAGACTTACGATGACATTTTTATTATTAAAAAATATTTACTATGTTGCAACAGTCGTGTTCACTGGAAGTCTAGATGACAACATGAATCTCAAATCTGTAATAAGTTATTGAAATATAGCAATCGTAAAAATCAAAGACAATAAGTCAAACTAAAATATCAGGAAGAACCATTACAGGAAGTTTTCTAATATTTTTATAATGTAGTTTGAAATATAAACGAAGCTCGGTGTCATACTTAATGATGGATGGTTGAACCAAATGGTGACAATGATGGAACGATGATTACAATATCTTATAGAACTAAATGTGAATCAGAACCGAACTTAGTTCTCTTCACCTTTGTTCAATATTTAAGTTGGAGACAGATGGTTAATGCCAGAAGCAACATGTCATTTCAAAGTGCCAGAAGCACATTCATTAACATTCAGTGAGAAATATGTATTAATTTTGTTTCAAAAGAAATAGCAATTTCAATTGATTGAAGTTGTAAATTATTTCCGTTTTTCATTACGTATTCGCTTTTTTAAATACCTATGAAGTTTCTAAAAAAAAATACAAATTTTCAATGTGAATGTTTGTTTTTAAGTAAACATTTAAAGCAAGCAAAGCCAATTAAAAAGCCTCAATAACCTTTTAACAGTATTTTTAATTGAAAACCAAATAAGTAAAGAATTTCATCAAAGAACCGAATCAAAAACTTAATACTCGTCGAGTCTTTTCATTTTAAACACAAACGTTCTTTCAAAATAGAAAATTAAGTCAATTAATTTAAGCTATTTTTGTTTGTTGTGTATTTTCTAAGTAACAATGATTAGCAAAGCTTTTGTATTATTGAAAACTTAACAATAATCTTGAGTTATATAAAGCCTTCAGAATAATATTCACTTGAACTGTTAAGTCGTTGGAAAGTTGGGAATTGGTGCGGTCACATAAAACGAATTATACATTTGTTTTTAATAATAATAATAATAATAATAAGCATTTATTTCAGATAATCCATCCATATAAAAGTGTGTTAGTAACAATATACTTAATTTCGAAACAGGGTTAGTGACATTTAAATTATTTCAAATAAAAATCAAAAACAAAATCGTTATTAAAATTAAAATCAAAATTTACATCCAAAATTACATCAAATCCAACCAAATTAAAATTAATATCAAAGTCAAAAATTAAATTACAAAAATAATAAAACATACACACATAATAAAGATCAAATTAATCAAATAAAAACATTCATTCCTCGAAATAATTTTTCACTATGTCACACTATTTATTTATAAAATGATTTAAAGATTCTAATTATTTAGCCGTTCGGTTAGACGGTATAACGTGCATGAAAGTCCAATGTCTAAGTATAGGTCCATCGAATCGGTCCGCCACTGTACGCAGGACGCTGTTTGTGCTTCCACGTGTCCGTCTCCACAGCGATGCCACACGTTTACGCATTATGGCGAGAAAACCATCTATACGTTCTCCCGCGAACATACCCGAGGCACTGCAGTAACGCGGGAGCCCCAAGAGAGCCCTGAGCGCATTATTATACTGGACACGCAGGACGCTGTAGGCTTTCTTTGTGTAATTAATCCACAAGCTGCAAGTGTAAAATGTCTGACAGTATGCCCTGAATAACGTTATTTTAACTTCGTTTGTGCACTTTGCGAACCTTCGGATCAACATGTTACTTCTGACCGCCAGCGCCCTACGCTCCCGTTCCAGGTCTATGTCATCGCACTGATCAGCAGTGACCCAGTGCCCCAAGTACTTAAATTTTGAGACGATTTTAAGCGATGTGCCACTTATGGCTATCGGTGGTGTTGTAGGATACCATTTATTGCCTGCTTTAAATACGAGTAATTCGCTCTTTTCGGCATTGTACTTGAGGCCATGAACCTCTGCATATCTCTCACAGACTCCTATTAATTTTCTAAGCGCGCTGATTGATGGACTCAGCAGCACCATATCATCAGCATAGCTTATATTGTTAACAAACGTTCCATCTATTGAACATCCGACTTCAGTACTGCTCAGCTCCTCAATCAGGCGGTTAACATACAAGTTAAAGAGCTTTGGTGAGCTTACACCCCCCTGCCTCACCCCACATTCTAGCCTGTACGGGTCCGATAACGTTCCCTCCCAATTAACGACGTTGCTCTGGTTACCGTACCAAAACTGCAGGAGCCGTATAAACTCCTCAGGCAGTGTGGTCTCTGTGTTCAGTTTTTTCCACAGCTTATCGTAGGCCACCATATCAAAGGCCTTCGAAAGGTCCAGGAAACACGCATAAATTGGCGTATTTCGGTCTGTATAGTATCGGACAGTATGCTTTAGACACAACACAGCACTTTCAGTGGACTGTCCGGGTCTAAAACCGAACTGTGCGTCATGCAGCTTAAGGTGTTTGTTCAAGTGCCCGCTGAGCATAGCATCCAACACCTTCGCAATGATGGTGGCCAATGATATGGGTCTATAATTCCGTTTATCAAAGACATCACCCGTTCGGTTTTTTACAATGGGCACTACTAGCGTCTTCATCATTTCCTCGGGTAGATATGAATGAGACAAGCAAGCAGTATAAAACATCGCGAGTACTCCAGATACATACTGACCAGCATACTGTATGTGTTCAATGCTAAGGCAGTCATGTCCAGGCGACTTTCCACGCTTCATGCCTTTCACTGCTGCCCCTACCTCACCCTCTGAAAATGCCATTTGTCCATTTTGATTTAAATTCATATTTAAATCACCCTTCAGCTTCAACGGGGACCGCTCCGATGGACCCAGCACAGATTCTACCTTAAAGTGGTTTTTAAAAAGCTCCGCAATTTCGAAGGGCTCACTCACACCGTTCACGCTAACCGACACACGCGACCTGGGACTCAGTTTACTAGTTTGTTTCCAAAAATTTCCAAAGGCCTTCTTACAATGATACGATGCTATTATGTCCATTCGTATCTGTTCCTCATTATTTTGGCACCATTTTAATTTTCCCTTAAAAACTTTCTTAGTATTTATCATGTTATTATATATATCTCCCGTTTTAGGTCTACCATAAAATACCCAGTCCTGAAACCCAAGTCGCGCGTCCCGGTGTGCCAAACTAACATGCTTGTTCCATCCTACTATATATTTTTTTCTCTTTTTAACACTTTTATTACTACTGGTCTGACTAGATGCCGTTTTTAATACATCAACGATATCACCATACAAACGATCAATAGCTGTCCTATGATCGTTATCACAACAAACGATATTATGACAATTATATAACACTTCTGGAAAAACTATGTTTTTGAAACCATAATCGCACAGCTCGTAATATAATTTAATTTCATCTAGATTTCTATTCCCCCATATAACATCATTATTTTTAACCTTATTACACGTAAATTTACTTCTTACTGTATTTAAATTACATTTAATTTCTAACGGATAATGATCTGACCAGTAAACATCATAATGTATCTTAGAGTCTACAACCGTATTCCAACCCGCTTCCGACACTACGCAGTGGTCTAACCACCGCTCCGTATAGTAAATATCACTTACATACGTATGTGAGTTCGAATTCAGTCCTAATATTTCAACGTCTGCGCACTTCCACTTTTGTTCCGTACAAAAGTGACTGAGTTCATCGCCGAACCGGGCTCCCGGGTGTGAATTAAAGTCGCCCAACACAAACACCAAGTTAATGTCACACTCCTGAACAATCGCGGAAACTTCACTCAGACAATCCGTAAATTCTACAATGTTATTCTCGTCTGGCGTATCCGTAGGCAAATACACACTGAACACCAAAATTGATTTATCTTTAAGTTCTATCTTAATGGCCGTTAATCGAACACTTTTACACTGCACCTCTGATACTGCGCTGAACTTGCTTCTTCGCCACATCAACGCAACACCTCCGTAAGGCCGCCCGCGTAAGATACCAGTACCCGTGTCTACTGCAGACTTCCCTGTGTACTGAAAGTCTGGATCGATGCTTCCCAAAAATGGTATATCTTGAGGAAGCAGCCATGTCTCCTGCAAGGCTATTATATCAGATGATTTGCATAAACTTCTCACACAGTCAACTGATCTAGTAACAGACCGGCAATTAAATGTTGTCATGATAGTGTATTCACTCATTGAGATTTGTTTGCTTTCTTGTCTTCACCCTGCTTGTAGTTGTTCCTATTAAAATAAATAAATCGACGAAATCTAATTCCCTCAGGCCACAAGTCGTCATTTAAAAACATCTGAGCCTTAGAATGTGGTACAAAAATTTTATAAGCATTATAAGGTCGCGTTTTTTGCATCTGGATCATTTTTAATGTTATATTGAGGACGTTAGTTTTTTGTTTAATATAGTCCAGGATATCTTTTTCCGTAGTATCTTTGTCCACATTATTAATAAATAGGGCAGTAGTGATTTTTGCTGCCCGAAATTTATCATTTGGTTGTATGGTTGCTTTTCCTTCCAATCCAACCAGTCTATTTGTTAATCTTTTCCGTTCTATCATTTTCCATTCCTCCGTTACGTTACATGTTTTAAATTCTTTTTTATCTCGGACGATTTCAGAAAATGTCTTTGTCTTTGTCTTGGACCGTCGGCTATTTGTCGGGCTTAGTAATATACTCTCGCGTATCGTAGCGGTCGTCGTAACCGGTTGTTTTGTTGTCGCCTTTTCAACTTCGTGATTACACTGGAGTGACAGAGATGGCGTAATCACTGTATTTTCACCTAAGTTGCACTCAGCTGGTGAATGATGTTTTGTTATCGCTGTCCCGTCTTCGTTAATACATTTTGGAGACACAGAGGGCGCATTCCTTTGGTTACTTATTTTGCGCTCAATTGACATAGTGCGTTTGTCTCGTTCTAGACTATCTATCTCTGTTTCTTCAATATGCGATAGCCCTATCGGTCCATTGTCTACACGAAAATTATCTATTCTGCTACTACCTCCTCTTTTTTTATTAATGTACGTATCAAAATTACTAACTGAATCTTTTCTTAAAAATGGTAACTCCTTCACTTCCTTCAATTCCTCTCTAGTCACAAAAGATAGCTTCATACTTTTAATTTCATTTTGTACTACTATAATATCTTTTAGAAGCCTTGTAGCGTCTATATGATCAAACGTAACGGGTGGAAGTTTGTGCAATTCTCTCGCCACAAAAATTGGTAGATCTTCTGGATCAACTTGCTTAAAAATTGATATCACGTCATACAAATCACAGCTGCGCCTTCCCACTCTTCTTTCTTTTAATATTACGATGTCTTCGGGTCATTGAGTCAAAAAGCAGATTTTTTGCTAACTCAATACATTCTTCTGAGAAGGATGTCGTACACAGTCTTACAATACTTTCTTCGTCCATCACGTCAACTTTATTTTGAACGAATGCCAACAGTTCAGAAATAACAATATTACAATTTGTACATTTAATTACGTTCGACGTCATTATGTTAGCCGTAATTCATCACTTAGTACTTATTAAAAACACGTCCATGCGTCATTAAACGCGACGCAACACTAACAACACACTTTAATATTTGTTCCAGTTTCATTGAATCAAAACAAACTCTCTATTTAAATTTTAGATAAAATTTTAATAAACATAGAATGAAAAATAAATCTATACGGGATTTGAACCCGCTATCTCTGGCAAACCGTCCCGTCATTCTACCAATTGAGAAACCGTATAGTTCAATTGTCCTGTACTACGTACGTGCTGAATATTTAGTTTATTCAAAATATAATTAGAATAAATCAATGGTTCATACATTAGATATTCTGCTACAAAGACATCAATAAAAACCTTGTTGAAGGTGAATGAAAAGCCTTAGTTTATTTTATTTCTGGACAGATTTTTCATATTTATAAATTACCTTTTTTGTATATAATGATGATCTATTTCAACTTCATTAAGTTTCTATAATAATAATAATAATAATATCAGGACAAATTACACACTTTGATCTAACCCCTAAGTAAGCAAATTATTTGCTTGTGTTAAGTGTTGCCTGTCTCCACCGGGATCGAACCCGAGCCCCATTGCGCCGTGACACGTTAGGCGTCTGCGCTAACCACTCGACCAACGAGACGGTGGTATCTAGAAGCCATTGATGATGGAACATGAAGACTTTTATTTTAATGTTTTTAAAAATAGTACATGTATATTTGATGCAATGTGACATGTTATTTTTGATTTGATCCAAGTAACAGCAGTTGATGTGTAATATCAAGGACATAATAAAGTTTTAGCCATAAATGTCACAACCTTCGTTATATCAGCGGCGATCTCAATTTTTATTATCCTCAAGATATTATCAGTATTTGTGCTATTTTTATATACCAATAACAATTTAATAACTCCACTTTAATGAAATTGGTTATTGTTGAGAAAATAGTTGTCACAAGGAATGAAGAATACACGTGTTTTCTTTCTTGCCAGCTCTTTTATTTGTATCTTAGGAGTATGTTTGAGTGTTGGAAGTAGTTTTAAAAAAATACTCATTTGATTTCAATAATTCTTTAGTAAATATTTGATATTGACTTTAATGGTGTCTACCATGTACCTAGATTATCCCCTTAAAATTTAGGTCTTTCTATAAAAAGTCCAAGTCAATTAAAATAACTATTTCTACTTTCCTAACATAAAATTATAAGCAGAAAAATATGTCCTAAGCTAGTGGTGTTCATAGACAGAGAAAATATTTTACTCATATTTAAATTTTGTAAATAGTTAATTTAATATTTTATCAAAACACAACGGCACTATGATAGTTATATAATAGCTAGTTAATATGTTTTACTTTTTAGTTTAGTTACTTTGTTTTACCACTTTTAAACTGTATCAAACTCTTTAAACAAAATCCACTAAACTCCAAGATCTCGAAAATCATATAAACAAGACCCTCGGTTGAAGAATTCTCGAAGGAATTTAATTTCTTCCGCGAAGACGATATACAAAGAGATTGCGACTACAAGTCCCGCTGTGTTGAAGAATTGCGACCATTCACATTATTAGAGCGCTGTCTTGTCTAACTGATATACTTTAACTGCTTTAGATATTTTTTAGACCCTGACGATAAAAATATTTAACATGTTTGTTTGTGGCATCATAGATCCTAAATGGATAAACTGATTTTAGTGCGGTTGTTTAATTGAAATTATTGTTCAGATTGGTTTTAGCTATGTTAGGGGGAAATAGAAGCAGTCTATTTAACGTCTCGTATACATTTCCGAAAATTTAAAACCTGTTTTTTTTTAATTATATAATTATCAAAGGATAGCATTTGAGAATGATAAAAAGACAGAAATTTGTTATTAGTTTTCAATGTTAGAATTACTTAAAAGTAATATATACTTAAGTGTCCTCTGATTTTAGGATGAGAGTTTAATAAATAAACACCGAGACTTCAAAAATGTTCAGAATAAAATAGAAATTTGATTTCACTAGCGAGGACCTACTGATACGGATTCGTATTGAGTATCTAAGGTATGTATTCTTAAATATACATATGTGTATATTTTTACGGCATTTCTTTTAATAAGCCTTCTAAAGAGTTTTAGTGTCAAATGGACAGTTTATTAAATTATATTTTCTTATAACACTGTTTCATTTTCGTAGAATGCTTTCAGTCCACCATTTTTTAGGCAAGCAATAAGGAAAATGTTACGCTCTGAACAGTTACAAGCCTTGGGTCCTATTAAGTGTAATTGGTGAAGAAAAGCGAAGGATTTAGGGTCTTGTGGGTTTAAATACTCATTTTATATAAACGAAATTCAAGTAAATAATGAATTACATGTAGTGTTGTACTGCGAGATGTCGTCCAGCGTCCTCTGCTGAGAGAAGTCTTAATCTACTGTTGTATGAAAGGACTATTACAATACAATACGATTCATTATTTGTGGTAACCCTGGATGTCTCAGGATGTTAGAATATAAGCAGTAAGTACCTACGTTACGTTAGGAGAACATTGCATATATACATATATTAAGGTAAAAATTAAATTAAAAATTTAAAAAACCCCCAATGAAAAAAGACCCCTAAAAAGAATAAAAATAATATTATTATGTACTTATTGAATTCGTTGCGTCGGGGGACCGTTGTACGTACGTTGATAGTGAATATATTACGAAGTTAATCGTTGAGGACTTAGACTATACGATTCGTTATCGTAATTTTTTTATTTGCCTTGTTAACTTACTTGCATTTTAATTTCTTCCTTTATTAAATGGTTCCCCGACGCAACGAATTCAATAAGTACATAATAATATTATTTTAGAGGTCATTTTGTATCGGGGGTTTTTTAAATTTTTAATTTATTTTTTTCCTGGTTTTTAAAGTTATGTTACTGGTTTCTTAATTGTACTAAATGAACCTAACAGACGAACAAATGTTCAGTTGTTTAAGTATTTCTATTAATCTATCCTAATATTATAAAGAGGAAAGATGTGTTTGTTTGTTTGAATTGAATAGGCTCCGAAACTACTGGACCGATTTAATAATTATTTTACCTTTAGATTCCTATATTATCCGTCTGGTGTACAAAGGTTATATTTAATACGAGAAATATATATATAATATTTAATAAAATAAGGATCCGCGTAAAAGTTTCGACAATGTAATAAATTATAAATGTATTAAGTAACATGATTCAAGACTTTTTCATATGGGTAGGTAGATAGGTTGGTTTCATATATATATGAATATTAAAAAATATAAACATTTAGAGTTAAAATGATTTACAATCACTAAGAACACTATGATGAAGGGATTTATATTATCACTAGCTGTTGCCCGTGATTCTTTATGACTACGATCATAAGTCATATAAATATATTTAAAAAAAAAACCGCATTCAAATTCGTCCACGCGTTTGGCCGCTACATTGCCACAGACAGATACACAGATACACAGAGCGACGGGTCAAACTTATAACACCCCTCTTTTTAGTTGGGGGTTAAAAAGGGTATAAATATCATATAAAAGTATTTATTTTTTTTCCTTTAAAAATATAAAATACAAACTATTAGATATAAAATATAAAATATTTTTTTTGACAAGAAAAACAGTTACATAAACTAATGAATAACTGAAACAAAATTAAAAACACAATGGCATACTTTATAAAATATCTGTCAAAAAATAAATGTTTTTATCATAGTTATGACAATTAAAAGTTTTCAATAAAAATAATTCTATATTTTATTTCAAAACCCGGAACGGTTCGATTTCTTTTGGTAACATTATTCTCAGCTTAACAATAGACTACTAATTTTATACCTACATTGTATAATTCTACAAATTTAACAATTTCAAATTATATTGTATTAATATTCCAATATACTTTTAAGTCAATTGTTTTATAAAATTGTCTTATGATAACTCAAGTTATAAAATCAAAGGTAGTATTGTGATTAACGAAGCAACAATATTAAAGGAATGAGTGAATGAAAAGCGATCAAAGAAAGGCTTCTGTATCTGTTGAGTCTAAATTATAATTTGAATGCTCTTTGAAATACATCTCCTACAGAGCAAAGGATTCAATTCATTCGACTTTAATAATTAAAATCAATTGAAATTTGATGATATTTTATTAATGAAGATGATAAGTGATTTTGTTGATGTTGATGATGTTGATGATAAGTGAGCTATAATTTTAATTTTCTGAGCATGGTTTAACAATGAAAGAGCAATTGCTGGTGATTTGTCTTTGCCAAATCTAGCTTCTAATGATAATTTTAGACTTTAAAGCGTTTGCTAAAAGTCTTACTAGAGAATTGTATTTGTTTGTAATAGATCTATAACAACTGAAAAGTAACTTTTCTTGTTCCCGACTAACTTTCCTGAGAAAGCATTTCTAAAACTTCATTGGGTATTTTTTAATGTAAAACATTAATTTTAATTTACAATAGAAGGTAGTAGAGAGGTATAGGATGTCTTGCCCCTCCCCCTCCTCACCCCCTCGGTACGCCCATGAATATATCACAATAGAATCAAGGATATAACACAAAAACCAAATATTATCTAACAAGAAGAGATGTCAAGACGAAAGTGATCTACGAATTATATTAATAATCCATCCACAATCCACTGAAATTGTTTCTTACAAATTAAATCCACAGGTAGTTGGCCAAGGTTGACGAAAATTGAATATTAATTGGCTTCATTGTACACGAGATAATAAATATACCTTTATCATAGATTTTAAAAAATTTATTTTATATTTGACTAGCAAAAGTATGTTAAATATACATTCCTCACATAATATATGTATAATTCACATGCATTCAATTACCTGCTGATGTATACCAAGTAGGTATTATTGAATATTACCGGTGCGACAGAACACTGACAACCTGACATATCAAATATGTGTTTTATTTCTATTATTATATATGTTATTATTAGAATGCTATTATGCAAATTTCTATTAAATTTTGATATATTATGTTTAAATTGTATTTTTATATCTTAATTTGTTTTTACATCTCTCCGAAACAACTTTCTTTCTCTGTTAGAATTGAAATTTCGTCAAGACAATAATTTGTTTTCAGATTTGATTAAATTCTTCACGGTTAATATTCTTTTTAACACCCTATTATTGTCGTAATATGATTTGTCAGTTTTTATACCGAGCTTCTTATAAGGGCTTAATAACTACAAGTCAATATATTTACAAGAATATTATATTTATAGATATATCTGTTACAAGTTATAAATACATTTTGATTTATAAATGACAGATAACAAAATAAACCACTGCTACATTTCGAACACTTAATGTTGGCAAGGCAGCGTAGTAAGGTTGTTATAACGAGACAAAATTCACTACATGTCTATCATTTAAAATATATATGAATGAAACTCTATTTCAAAGTACCTACTCCTTGTGGTTAATCTAAAAGATAAATTAGGTATCTTATGTTGATTTAACACACTATCAGCGTTAGAAGTGAAGAATCAATATTGAAAATACTAGACTTGCCGAGACCTAAATACATACCAATCAGTTTCCTTTTACATAAATAAATTAGAGTTTACCTCACATGTTAGAAAAACTTTATTAAAATGTCACATTAGCCTTTACTTCAGTATTAACAAGATAATTACTGTAACAGCTAATAGACATTTTAATATTGTTTTACTTGATATAATAAGTAAATTTGTATTTTGGCATTTTCTAAATACATATCCGATAAAAATAATTATTGTTTGGAACGAACTTTCAAGATATATTATAAATGACTTTACTTGTAATTTTGATTTTGACGTAAATCTAAAACGAAAACTTATCCGTCGAGAAAATGCGCTGCTATCATAAGCTGCTAGTAATTGTAATTTTAGAAATAAGTTAAAAGTATCTATTGAGTTTTTTGCCAGTTCTTTTCCATAGACCTACTCTTTGGAACAGTGCAAGAGTTTGTCGTTTCATAAGTGTAAAATAATTTGACTTTTGATTTCGCCTAAACGAGCGGAGTCGCAGGTTACAGCTAGTACTTAATAAGCAGTCTAATTTCTTTGCTTAGTGACTTTATAAGTCCAGCAACTTCTCAGTACAAATTAAATAAACAAAGCTTACAGCAAAGACGTAGTTGAATATTAAGTTTAAACTCTATTAGTAACACGCCAAGTAAATTTCTTGAACGACGGTATTATTTACTGTTAGATGAACTTTGTTTTTCTTCTAAAACTTAACGAGATTATTTTTCTGATTACTCTTTCTGTGTAAAGATTAAATTCAAACAATTAATATCAGCGAAATTTAGTATTGATTTTTTGCAATATTACTATATACCACATCGAGACAATTTAATTTTCTTAAGCCGTCTCAAGAAGCCTTTATGTTTGATATACTATACGTGCAGTAACGATTTTCAGTTACATAACATATTATTTTTGTTTTAGTATATTTTCATGTTAGTGCTGCGTTACTGCTAGAGGTAATCTAGTAATAAACTAAAGATTCATATTTCTAGAAAGAAATACAAAAATATATACTGACGATCCCACTCAGTACTGTAAATAATATAAGTTAATTCAGAGATATGAAATCTTTATTTTGTCCTAATTTTATTTTCGGCTTTGTTCCAAGCGTGATCACAGACTAATCTAGCGGCTTAATGAGTAAGCAGTTTAATTGATGGGAATTTTTAAAATAATATTTGTAGGAGGCAGAGCCTAGCTGTAGCCATTAGAGCTCTTCGTGAGATGAGTGAGAGAGACAAATGCCCAAGCACGGTATTTCCCTTCTCTTACTAGCTTCTTCATTTCTTTCCGTTTCTTAAAGGTAGTTAAGGAATATATTTTTTTAATAAAAATGCCCATTGTCAACGACACCACATACCACCAAGTGTCAGTCTTGGTTGCAACCCTGTACCATAATCTTCTGAGACATTAAAATAGTATATTTTCGAATAAAAAATAATTCTGTAACTTAATTTCCGTTCACATACAAGATATTAAGATACAGATGAAGATAAAGCAGTATTGTCCCGCAGTGGACGGAATACTACAATGATATGACCTTTGCAGCAGGACATTAATAATGAACTAATTGATTGGAACGAGAATGATCAATATTTGAACTCCCCAATTTGGTGATTTACGGATCTGCGTTTTTGATAATTGATAACTTTCAGCAGCGGAGAGAGGATATAGACTTTAAATTGAATAAGTAGAATAAGTGGACTTTTAATAAAAGAATCATATTCCATTTTTATAGTAGTAGTTATTAAAACATATAAATTGTCAAAAATAAGTTTATCACTTCCCAAAAGTTCTTGCGCTTTTGTTGGGTGTTAGTATCAAATCTATTTTTAATATGGACGGATATATTCTGTTGTAGTTTCAGCTATTTATATTTATTGTGTTATTTCTTATTAGTTTCATTATTGTAAATTCTCTGTGGTTCATTAATATGGTCGTGGTTATTGAGTTACTTTGCCTTTATCTTATTTACAAAAACTTTTCATATTAAACATTGAGTACGATAACAATAAAGAAAGTATAAAGTTTTCCAGTTTCCTTCTCCCAAACAAACAAACTCACTCGGGTGATAGGAGCCCAGCGCTTTTTTGTTTGACGAAACAATACAAAACATTCAAGTATTCAGTATTCTTCAAAACGGTAGATAATTCCTTTAACGATTACCGAACAATTATTCAGGCATGAACTAATTTTGTTTTTAATGAAACAATGTGAATAAAATCTTAAGTACTTACAGCTTTTAGTTCCGACACAATTATGTTTTTATATTAGTACTGAAACACAATCTACTTCATTGTAAGTTTCCAATGGTAGGTCGACATACTCTAAAATTTCAGAATCATTGAAGCAAATGTATCGATAACGATAAGTTTTGTTTTCCTTACAGAAGACATACTTACTAGTATACTTACTATTAATGGTTAGTAAATCGTTATAATGTTCGAGTATACTTATTACAGTATTCTAGAATATTATCTATAAAGATTTCTAATATCTCTTATATATAAAATATATAAATGTTATGCAAAGTGAGACACGGAGCAACACGACACGATATTAATTAGATTAGTTTTAATTGTGTTCTAGTGATCTATTAATCTAGATCTAGAACAATTATAAACTGTTTGAATGAAAGTTGTCCACAATTATGTTATTAAAGGATGAACGAACATAAAAGCACTTTTAAGTCTGATATTGACAGTAGTTACTAAACTTAACATTTATTTCAATTTAGATTAATCTATATTTTGTGCAACAATATCTTGAAGTCGAAATAAATGTAAAATATTTTTATGGAATAAAGAATTTGTGACTTATTATATTCCCGTATAATAGATGTCTATATTTCTTCTGTAATATTTGTCTGTAAAATCTAAGCCTTAAATATCACACTGGGATACTAATCTTCCTTGCACTCCCCGATAATGGAGGAAGCGATTGCCGAGATTAATCTTTGTAACAGACGGACATAACGACTACTGACCTTTAAGACCCGTGTGGAGTAAATGATAAGAGATAGTTCCTTTTGTAATATTTTTTTTTATAATTGCAAATAAATACATAAGTTTTTTAGGTATTTTTAGTACATTCTGTTCTTGTTGAGTTTTCAATTTTTCATTATTGAAGCTCGCTAGAAACAGTAACTACAATTTCGAATAAGTTTTATTAGAATTCAAAAAATACATCTAATACCAAATACACAAGACCTTTGTTTGGAACTTTCTCGAAAGAATTTCATATCTCCGAGAAAGCGCTATAAAAAGAGATTGCCTGCGTCACCCGCTGTGAGAGGGGCTTGAATAACATACATACATTATCTATGGACATTTTTAATCTTTACCATAGTAAAGACATAAAAAAGCAGAAAATATTATAAAATAAGACTATTAATCATCTATCTGCTCTTTTCAAAATAATATGTCAATGTGACAATTCCTTCCCCGGTCTTTTATCATGCGTCATCTCAAAGTTCTCAATAGTTTCTCACTGAGATGACATATGATATGTTCTTTGCAATACATCCTATAGTTCCCTTCTTTCAGTCATTGTCTCTAAATTCCAACTTGCACTTGAGTCGCACCCTCTATTTGGTAATAAAACAACCCTTGTCCATTCCTCACAGAAACCGGAAGCTGCCTCTTTGAGTATGCCTTAGTTTAATTCGCATACTTTTTTCTTCTTACATATAATGTTGCAAAGGATTTGAAAAAGTTTTAAGGAGCGACTGCCTGCCCGTGTGTGGGATTGCCGCCATCTTTGGGTTAAGTGGTGATGGAGTAAGTCTGACGGCACTCGCGGGTCGTATAAGGGCTAGTTATATTTATTCCACGATAACAACACAAAAAAAATGTATGTTATTCTAATCATTAATATTAAGACAATTGACCCTTTTATCATAATATAATATACGATGTCGATAGTGTCATAAAAAATGTTTTTATGAGGTCTTTGATAATATGTACGTATGTATTTAAAAACAAATAGTTTATGTTTAATACAATTTTAGTTTTATCAATTGTCTATTTTGCTTAATAGGAAGTTTTATTTCATTTTGGATATGTGTTGTGGGGATATAAACGCTTCCGTACAAAATTCCTTACACAGGTACAATATTATGTAGTTAGTGTGAGAAACAGACCACTCCACTTTAAGGGGCAGATACAAGGTTGATAGCCATTCTGACTGATTGTCAAGCGAGTGAAGTAGCAGGTAGAACCAAAGCAATTGATTAAAAAAATTGACACAAATCGGTTCTCACAATTGACACAAATCGGACAAAAATACTAGATCATGAAGATATTTCAGGCAATTTCCTTTTCACATATGTGTATTTAATAAATCAAAACGCAGACGCATCATGTTCGTAGATAAATCAACCACCAATATGAATCTCCCTCCAACATTACACACACAAACATATCTCGGATTAACATTATTGATACTAAAATCTGAATCCAGTTATTACGAGATTTACGAAACTGCTTTATGACTTGTTTGTTTAGATTACATTTTATTATATATTTCGAATTATATTTCCATTATGTTAAAGTATACAAATTTACCAAAATAAATTCTATTTTAAAGCTTAGAATTCCTAACTTAAATTTGATAATAATGTTAAATTGCCTAACATCTCCTAAATTATTTATAGGTTAAATAAATGATGTGATAAAACAATCATGACCCTATGAACTGAATGATAGCCTGATAGCAGTGTGTTATAACATTGAGTACAAACACAAAAAAATCTGTCAGTTTTAATGTGTTTTAATGCTGAGTACGTATGGTTTTATTTTAATTTATTTGCCATAAATCATATAAGAAACTCAATAAATGATTTAAAATATTTGTAAACATGTATAGCCATGTTAAGCTTATTCAAGTTTATAAGTATCCGTGATATGAGCTGAAACACTGAACCTGGAACCTGGAACAGCGAACCTCTTGGATACTATTAAGGCAGGCTCTGAAAATGAGGGTCGAAGGTCCTCGCCTTCGATGTTAACTGAGAGGTTATCCTTATTTAAACACCAACAACCATTTTTTTTGTAAAGTTTGAATAGTCAATGGAGTTTGTGCTTTTCATATCTATCTTTTTATGCTTTTTTTATTTGTTTTTAATATTTTCGTTATGTGATCTTTACAGGACTGTTTCTTATAAATGTTTTAATGATATCATTCCTTTTTTTATAACTACGTGTAAAAGTTGTGTTGTCTAAATAAATGTATTTTTCTTTCTTTTTTTTTATTCCGTCGCAATCTGTCTGTATGAATTTGCAATATGTCAGAAAAATGTTAACCATTCTTTATTGTAATTAAAAGTAAGTATGACACGAAATCTTCTGTAAATAATCGTTTAATTTTACATTAAATTTTAAACAACAAAATAACGTAACTTATAGACCATTTTTATCCAACCAGTCGATCGCGATCGACCAGTCGATCGCGGCCGCTAGTCGAGTCGATTCCGGCGAGGCAAAAACTATTTATAATTTTAAAGTTAATTTTAAGATTTACCTGCCCTAAAGGTCCCTTAGAATACCAGGAAGTACGTAATTCTTAAAAATAAATAAAGTAGATCTAACAGCGATTCGTCGGTAAAAAGTCGATCTCAGTTCTGATTAAGTTGGCCACCCCTGTTATAGACTGATTATAATTAATACAAAATACAACATAGTTAAACTATAAAAAGAGAACTAGTACTTAATCCATAGAACTTGAGCAAGACGATAGTCTCTATTAGATCTCTCGATGATTGAAGGTTGATCTAGAAGATTCAAAAATTTAATTATAAATTTAAAAACCCGTTCCAAAAAGATCGTTGCACGTTGACGATGGTGTCGAGTTTAAGAAGTTACGAGAGCTTAGACTATACATTTCGAGATCCTAATTTCTTTATTAGCCTTGGTAACTTACTTGCATTTTGCATTTCTATCTTTATTAATAGGTCCCCCGACGCAACAACTTAAATAAGTATATAATAATATTATTTTTATTATTTTTAGAGGTGTTTTTGTATCGGGAGATTTTTCTTTTTTTTTCTGCTTTTTAAAGCTATGTTACTGGTTTCATTATTGTACTAAATGAACCTACGGCCATACAATTTTTTCTATCAATATTACATAAGAACCTTTCCCCCGCACCAATAAAACCTCAATGTCTTGGAGACGTCTCCTTCTATTTCGACCAAACGTAGCTAAGAACCAACTCGACGAACCATGCTTTCAACTTAAATAAACCGCAATCAAATCCGTCCACGCGTTTGGCTGCTACATTGCCACAGACAGACACACAGATACACGCATCGACAGGTCAAACTTATAACAGCCCTCTTCTTGAGTCGGGGGTTAAAAACCATGAATACCTGTCAATGTGACTGGAGTTATACACCTACTATCACTACAATTATTTATTTATCTGTTCATGTATTAGTCTTTGAGAGTCAGGAATTTTCTATAATAAGAACAATAAATACCCTATTCCTAAAGAAAGTAGTCGATTGATGAAAGTGTTACTCAATGTGCATTTCTAAATCAGTTTTCTCATTTACATTTTATTCTCAAGTTCCCGAGAGAACAGATAGTTTCAAGTGTCTCGGGGTTTCTATAAAAACATATCTGACAAATGACTATAATGTATCACCTCTTTTCGACATTCTGTTCTGGTTCCACCAAATTTTCATACACTTTTTTACAAACAAGAATCATATTTAGCTGACAAATATTATTTTTGTAATAAACGAAGAATTTCTCTTTCAATTATTAAAAATATATTTTCTTTATATTTAAATAATTATTATTAAAATTTTTTTTTTTAAATATCATTAAACATGTATAGCCATGTTAAGCTTATTTAAATTTATATAAATATAGAATGTAAAAAACCGATACGGGCAGGGATTCGAACCCGCGACTACTGGGAAACCGTCCCGTCGCTCTACCAACTGAGCTACCGTATCGCTGTCCGTCTCGGTGAATTAAGCATTCTATATGTGATCGTCTTTATCGGGACGGTGGTGACATCTATTAGGTTTCTTTCGAAAATCCTAACCAATGTTTCTAACTTTGCAGTATAGATAAACATTGAAAAGATGCCACTACCGAAATCAATTTTTAAAAATATCTTAAAACATGTATAGCCATGTTAAGCTTATTTAAATTTATATAAATATAGAATGTAAAAAACCGATACGGGCAGGGATTCGAACCCGCGACTACTGGGAAACCGTCCCGTCGCTCTACCAACTGAGCTACCGTATCGCTGTCCGTCTCGGTGAATTAAGCATTCTATATGTGATCGTCTTTATCGGGACGGTGGTGACATCTATTAGGTTTCTTTCGAAAATCCTAACCAATCATAACAAATTCGAATAGATGTCACCACCGTCCCGATAAAGACGATCACATATAGAATGCTTAATTCACCGAGACGGACAGCGATACGGTAGCTCAGTTGGTAGAGCGACGGGACGGTTTCCCAGTAGTCGCGGGTTCGAATCCCTGCCCGTATCGGTTTTTTACATTCTATATTTATATAAATTTATAATTATTTTTATTCAATAAAAATGGGAAATATATTTATTTAAAATGAATTTTAAACCCGAAATCACCGATAGTGAGTTTAAATATTAAACAAAGTACCGACTGCAGAGCAACAGCACGCTCGTACACTCGGCACTTTGTTTGTATGTATATACACAATCCAGTCCTGATGTAACTACAAAACACATTTCAGAGATGGGTCGTTACAATAATGTGTATAACAACAATACGAACATTAAAAATAATGGATACAAAAACATTTTGCGTATAACAAAAATAAAAGAATTTAAAAAAGAAATAAATTTATTTACATAACTTTCTAAAATAAACATATTCGTCATAACCCTACAACGATACACTTCAGACTTTAGACTTGAACATTTTGTGAAATTTTATAACTGAAAACTGATTGCGCGAAATATAATCAACAAGTTCAAAGCTGTTCAGACGTCGACAAAATTGAAGTATGTTTGTGGGGCCCTTGAAATTATTTATGTACGAACGTACAGAACATACATCGTTACAATACACTGGCCATATGTCTGTTAAAAATAGCTCGGACGTTGATCTACGACGTCTACGGACAGCAAAATTAAAATAATAAAAAAAAACTTTTTTTTCCTGACGTTACGTTCAATGAATTCTATTACAACTAAATTTATTTTCTAAAATGTAATAAACACACTTCATGGAAAACCTATCCAATTAAGATTTTAATTCTAAGATTAAAAGACGTCTAGACAGTTTAATCTCTCGTTGGATTTAGAAATTAACTTCTTTATATTTACCATTTTAATTACAATATCTTCAATCTGATATTTTGATGTTTATGAGATAATTTGTTGCACTATAAAGGTATTATATCTTTTAAATATAATTTTCTTCTTGTATATAGATCCTTTATTTATTTAAGACAAGGAAGAACTTTTACAACCGTATTTTTCTGACCGTACATGATCACAAGTTACTATCGTAAAATTTCATTAGCATCTAAAAAATAGAAAATCTTATCTAAATATAACACATGCAATCATTTTCCCAGAAGCAGTTATTTTCTAAATTTTGATATTATTGACAAAATGCAAAATTTTTCAATAAAATTTGCACGTGGAGTGTCTCTCAAACATCTTAGCGGAATCTCTCCTTTGTTAGATCAGTAAACAATAAACTGATCTAATAATAACAGAATGTTGATGGGATGTTTGGCAAAATATATTGTTTAAAATAGATTTCCAAGTATTTTTTTTTCGCAAAAATAAACAAAATCTAGCGACCCATATAACGATGATAAATACGTTTTCAAAAGAACTTTTCTTTGATGTTTCAGATAAATAATGGCAGTTGAAAACAATGTGGTGTCAGCGAGGAGCTTAAGCGATTTATAAAATATTCATAGTCTTCACTTAGTTGCACCGAAAAATCACTAAGATAACTAGCGATGACAGATCGAGACCGTGTTACTGACTGACACGCAATCTTAGTCACATTTTTATAAGTATTTTCTTTTGAGAATACTTCTATAATTCGAAAACTTCCATTGATTATTAGAGCGTTAGGTAATTTAGAATACTCACAAATATTTACTAACTTGTAATAAGTTATTTAGGTTCATATTTAGTAGTTGCCCGTGACTCTGTCTGATAGAAACCTTGAATAAAACAAACATAAATAAATAAAAAATCTGTTATTAGAACAACTTATTTTTAAAAATTTATCGCCATAAATATCCTTTGATTTAATCAGTACAATATACATCGACGTCGATACGTTTTTTTTATTTATGAAGATAGCCTTATCGGGTATGTGAGGTTAAGCGGCGGCAAAGAGGACTTGTATGGACAGTTAAAAACTACCATCTACATACAAGTATTCAAACAACATTATTATAACATTGTTACAGATTGATACCTTATAAACCTTATGGCAAAGCCCTTATCAAGGCCCTTTTGAAACTCTTTGTTTTAATTTTAAGTTTGGGAGCATCTTAACAGAAGGATTTATTTCGATAAGTAAGGTATCAAAATAAGTCCATCTGATACTTCCGTCTGACGTACACGAGTGATCTCTGATATTGATTCAAAATGGAAAAATATAAATAAATAAATCACAAATATTTTTTGTTTCTCTGTACTAAAACCCGCTTACGCTAATGCAGGAAATTATTATTGGATATAAAGCAGAAATATAGATAAGGTTATTTATTGAACAAACAACTTGAATATTTGAATCAAATCTAATTTCCAATCTCAATGGTCTTTACGATATGATTCAAATTCTTGTCACAAATAAGAAAATTCAAGAAAATACAAACATGGGAAGTGTGATGGTGTTATTGTTGAAATAAATTGTATATTCATAGTTTGTTCAAAGTAACATTTTTGAGTTTATAAGAGGTTACCGTATTTTGATAATATAAATTGTAATATTTAATATTATTTACATCATGTCAAACTATTACATAAAAATCAGCCAAGTTCGAACGGGACTCATGCATGAAGGGTTCCCTATTATTGTATACAAAAAATGGCAAAAAAATACGTTTTTAATATGGGAACGTACCTTAGATATTCATTTATTTTTTATATAAATATTTATTTTAGTGGAAGTATATAAATAATTATTCTGTAAATATTTCAAGCGTCTATCTGTTTCTGTTATTAAAATCGATCAAATAGATCATTTTTGTTGTCCCCCTCAAATATTTTACCCCCGCAGACGAACAGCGAAGTTTTAGTAATAGGGTTCCATTTTTACCTTTTGGGACGGATCCCTAAACAGTAATTAATATTAAGAACTGTTTGAAAACAAAAGGATTTATCAAAATAACTGTATTGATATTTCACCAATTTTAATATTCAGAGAAATGTTATAAAAATACTCTCCTGGTTTTATATTATTTAAATAAAAAACATTAAATCAATTTTAATGCTTTTGTACCTGATAGAGAGTCTAGACTATAAATAGTTTAAAATTTATAGTTTTACAAAATATTTTGGCAATATGAGGCAGACGAAGCCTCTTAAAACAACCAGTACAGTTCACAAATCATTGCTATATGATTTGTGAGCTATCTATTGTAGTAGCCGACATTTTCATTATATTATCACTAATTGCTGTCGACATCACAACAGGTTATCGTATAACCTCTAGTGATAAACAATAAGTTTTGAGTATTTACTTATCTAAATAATCTAACTATAACAAAACGTTTGATCAAATCCATAATTATTAGTATTGTGATCCATGTAAGTAAGTATCTTAAGCTGATTTTGAGTTTTCCTGCAGATTAATATATTTTCCCAGGAAACAGTCTAACAAATAAGTTTCTTTAAGACTTAGTTGAATACGAGTAGATACAGAAAACAAAATGATATCATTTTTAAAATACATATTCATATACTATAACTAAGTATATAATAACTATATAAATATATATTTATATATAAATATATATTTTGGACAATAAAGATTATTTTTAATATAATATACAATATGTTTTACAAATACTTATTATTTTACTGTTGCAATAAAATTGTATCTAAGCCTATTTTTAAAGAATCCGGTAAACACAGCTCTCAAGTAATAAAAACACTAGGAAAGTCCCAGAAGATATCGCTTAAGGAAGAGAGAAAATGAAAAATAAACTTCCAGGTTACAGAGAACAATACTCAACTTAAGTGTCAATACTTCAAGGCGACAATGTTTTTATTCAATTCATCTTTAGTTTTTTAACCTGGAAGAAGAATGAGAGATTAAAGTACCTTCACATTATATAAATAATCAAAACTCTTCCACATTAATCTCTTGTATATAACTAGTTTCATGATGGCTTAGAAAGACTAATTTGGCTTTGCTTTGCTTTGATTGCTTTGCGAAATATTATCCCCTGATATAAACAATATACAGATAAATTCAATAATACCATATTATTTTATATAAAATATTTACTGAAATTTTCATGAACACTGGGAGGATTCGAACCCCTGCAATCTCCAGGCATATCGTCTCATCACTACCAATTGAGCTAGCGTATCGAAATATGTATTAAAATAAAATTATCATTTGTAAGTATAAAATTGTTTTTTATAAATTTTGAACGGTCATAGCCACTATCACGTGGACTTAAAATGTACTATTTACTTACATACCCAACCAAACAAATAATATACATTATTTAAAAAAAAATCCACGTAAAAGAATATTTCTTCAAAAAAAAAGAAAGCAGCAAAATTGCTGTACTATTGATTCTTTTCTTCTCCTCTCTCTTGTGTTATTCCTGGCCCATAATGTGTATGTTTTTTACTTTAATGTAACTTGGTCCAGGGTAAGATTTTATTCGGGAGAAAAGCGTCTCTATGCTGTTCGTATTATCAAATAAAGTGTAAATTATAGCACAAATATTGTTTCAATGTTTGTTTATAATTCTAGAGGATTGTTATTACGAGTAATAATGAAAATATTGAAATAATAAACAATCTCAAGTGTGAATTTGTATCCGTACTGGTTATTTTGCTTGTCAGTTGGTGTAATTAATATGGAGATCCGTCTATCCCATCAACGCTCAGTTCCAACCCTTAGAACAGGAAATATGTTTTTTTGTGTATAAAATATAACATTATTATTTTAACAAACAAACAGATTTTGAAAGTTTTATGTTTTAAGAACATAGGTCATTTGCCATTTCATTTCTATTTCAAACATTTCATTTCTATTTAAAAATATAACTTTATTATTTTAACAAACAAACAGATTTTGAAAGTTTTTTATGTTTTAAGAACATAGGTCATTTGCCATTTCATTTCTATTTAAATTGATGTTTTAAATAAACTAAGTAAAGTTGACTTTTTGAAAAGGGGTAAAAGTTTGCTTGTTTCGACATAATCAAAAGTCGCGGTCAAAAGTTAATTCATTATAATTTAAAACGAGTAGTTTTTGTTCCTCAACTCAAAAATGTTTTAAAGCAAGATAAACTAGACATCTAAATGAGGTCAACTCTGCAAAGTCTACCACTTGGAGCCTCACCCAACAAGGACTGTTACAGAACTGGAGGAGGCCGTCTGTCTAACGAGGATTGGCAGACTTTCAACACCGACAGGACTGAACAAATATTAGTATTTATCACAAGAATATTTTGGCATCAATGATTCAAAAGAAATCATGTTATAAAATAAATAAATCAAACTCATTTCAGAGACATGCAAAAAAATTAACAACGTGAGTTTGATTAAAGCGTTTCTTATGCTATCACACTTGATACGTTGTTTGGTTCTGTTCCAAGTCTATCAAACGATTTGCGTCTATCCTGTGTATAAAGCTCTTTATAATCTTAAAACATGGGCCGTAGAGGCCATTATAGAACGCATCTATTTATTTTAATCTATCGATTGAGCGGGAAAATTTGACAGCTGTCAATTAACGCGCTATTTCAAGAAACGTTGGTTATTGAAATACACGTCAATAATTTTTGCACAGATTATTAAATTTAGAATATAATGTAGCTACCGTCGTTTATTATTTATTATATTTAGTTGCGGACTATTAAACGTTAAGCTTTATTTTATTTCCTGGATGAAATGACTCGACTCAATTTGCGAATGTCACGTGCATAGGTTGCTACACCTCTAAAATGTTATCTACATGGTTACTATTCCACACGCCATATCATTATTGTGTGGAAAAGACGACATGGTAGGCAACCAATCAACCTAGATTATATTTGTTTACCAACTTAATAAGAAACTGGGTTGTAGACCTACTCATATTTAAAAGTAAAAACCAAAAATACATTTCACAAATTATATCAAATGACGTAAAAGAAACCATATAAAATTAAACGATGTTCTTGATCCAGAAAATCTAATATATCTTTGACATATATATTTACTTGCTATGATGAGGAGAACTATAATAACCATTACTTGAGCTGATATTAATACATATCCTATGTGCCATTTTCTACCAAAAGAAACATTAGACGTGTTGTAAAGAGATTGTCCAAAATCCGTACAAAATACTAACATCTATAAAATGATTGAATGATTTATTCTTATAAATCATTCATAACATTAATTATTTTTTCTAAGAAAATGTTATAAATCTAAATTAAAAACCTAAAGAATGTTTCTTATATCAAATAACACTAAAATCTAAAGCGAATTTAATATATAAAATCACAGATAAAGTAATGACAACAGAACAATGGAATCTAATAAGTTTTGAACTCTCACTTTTTAAATTGACTTCTAAGCTCTAGATAATATTATTATAGTAAAAATAGAATTAACTCTGAAATTCTTTATTAAATGTAGCCTCTTGACAAACAAAGCATTTTAATATTATTAATTCAAAATGAAAATAATAATTTGCTAACAAACTTAATTTATTTTGACTTTAATAACAATTTTATAAATATTTTCTTTATTGGTTGCTCAGTCTTTAGTTTTTCATTTCTTTTTATATTTTTCAAAATAAAAGAATACCTTCCACTGCAATTAGTAATAAGTTCATTGTTTTTTTTATTTGACGCGTACTAACGCATACAGAGAATTCTACTCTGTCTCCGCTTACGAATTACTATTTGAAACTTCGTATGCTTATGACATTTATGACACCTGACAGTGACAATATCATCTTCCCACTAAAATTTTTCTTTCAACGCATTCACATTTAATTAAAAGTTAAGTATTCCAGATACTGAATAAAATTATAACATCATCATCATCAATAGTGTCAATCATAACTATTCTTTATAATTAACTACATATGTATCCTATATTAGAACTAAGAATACCGAATCGATTAAACATTCCGATAGTGGTTTCATTTTCCAGTAGCTATTATTTTTCAACGGGAATATACCTGTTCAAAGAGAAAGACATACAGAAAAAGAGAATAACAACAACGAAAAATGTTTTCGCATTCAGCGAATTCTAACTATACTCGTAACTCGTATTTTCAAACATTTTTAAATAAAACTATAACTAGAAATTCAACAATACGAATGGGGCTTGAGCCTTAAAACGCCCGGCCGTAAATGGACACTACGGATGGACGACAAATTTATTTTTAAAAAGTAAGCATGTTACTAATTCGAAATTTTTAAATTTAAAAATAAATATTTCAAGTAAAATTCTTATCATTTTTGGTAATGGAACATAACTATTTTTAATAAACAGAAACGACGTATCCTAGTAATACTAAACAGATTGTTATGTTCCGCCGGTATTTTTTAATACAAAAAATGGTTTCGTATTTTTTAATATAAAAAACGGTTTAAGACTCCGTGTAATAAAAAAAAGTATCTTTACGAATAGAGTAAAAAAAACCAACCAAGTAAAAAGTTTATTTTATTAAATATTTATGCATATTGCACTTATGAAACATCATACTGTAGTGGCACGGTTCCAAGTGGTAGGTCCATGGAGAAGAAACGGCAACAAACTCTATTAATACTTTTTTAAGTATATTATATTTATTATTATTATTTTCAGTCATAGTAATAATTGATATGTGAAAACAGAATATAATACAAGTAAATAGTTGCACAGAATCGGATATATTTTTGCAGATTGCATATTCATTGACAGTCAGAGCAAGGGTATTTATAATGTCCATAATATTATTTTAAAATGTCACGTCCTCTGCATTAAAACACATATATACACACACATAGCCACATTGTTGTATCTCACACACTCCAACACGTCAACCAAACCTTCTCTACTATACTGATTGTGGCAAATCTCCATGTTAGCGACCTTTGACAGTTCATGCTTTCATGTAAGCCAGATTATCCACCTAAAATGGTTAATGGTTCATCTCTATGGATGTGCTTATCTTCGTTAAAATGGGTTCGAAATTTACTTAGATATTTAGCTAGTCAGACAGGCTAGTCGGATAGAATATGTTCGTGAACAAGTAGTTTAGGTTACAAACTTAACAAAATATGCATATGCCTACAAGGATATTAAGGTAAAAATATTTAACATTGTATTTTTAAGTTCCACTGCGTTCGCAGGATATTTAACCTGCATATATACGATTTTATTCATATACGATCTAAACGATTCGAAAGATAAACTTCGGTACGTTTTCCCTATAGTGATGAAGTAGCTCCCTACTAGAGACATTGATTAGATAAATGGTTATAGTGCCAAAAGTTTTAAATAGTCTTTTTTGCGTTTCTACAATCGAACCGCCGCATTTCTAAATTCACATACCATGAAAGATTTCTATATTCTATCTAGATTTCTATAGACCTTCTGGAATTCAATCTTCAAAGCAAAAAGCTATAAAATCTAAATTCGAAACACCTTTACAATAAACTATTGTTGCACCGGCTTATTGACTCGCATTTTAATTACATATTAGATTTGTGGCCAACGTTCCCAAAAACAATATTAGATCTATGGAAGTCATAAAACATCTTTTATTGTTGTTTTATTGCCATCTAGATTGGCTACGCGGATCCAGTAATTAAAACGAAATAAAAATGTTTATGATCTCGAGTGATAGCAAATCAAATAATTCAATTGGTTTTTTTTATTAACAATAAATGTATTTTTATAAGCAGTTTATTGTAAATATGTCAGATAGTTTTTTTATGATGGCAGCTTGCTCGAACATCACAAGCATCATGCTCGATGTCAGCGTGTCTGTTAAAGGATGTGTTGCCATTTTAGTGACACAACACTACACATCTTTCAGCGTATTATGAGTTACATCTTTCTGCTACAGTGAAGATGATTCATCAATGTGTAACTACAGGCCCGAGAAATTTTACATCGACAATTTTATGTGTAGGAGAAATTTGTTTTTATTGTTATGATGACATTATTTTAATTGCATGTCTAATATCTTTATCGGCTCAGTGCCTTTTCTAGTAAATCCTCTAAATCAAATTAAAAAAACATATAAAGTATTGAAACATATTATATTACATTTATAGTAGATTACACAGTGCTTACTGCTTGTAAGCAAAATTCCACTGCGACATTAAACATGAGCAAATGTCCTAACTTCGGCCAAAAAGCGGATTTTTTTTCTAAAAATTTAGTTTGATCGGGAGGCAGAAGATGAACTTCAATTTCTTTAACTATACATTTTTGTATATTAATAGTTCCATTAAAGAAAAACTCAAAACATCAAGAATTATACTTTGGTCACATATTATCTAAAATCCTAAATAGATATACTAATACTTATTAATTGTGTCATACGTTTATCCGTAGTCTCGACAGTAGCTATGTCTGTATATATTTCACAATGAGTCGTTACAGAGGTCAATAACTCCATGGGGAGACATTAGGTACCCACTACCAATGACATAAATCTTGTTTCTAGGACACTAGCAGAATAATAGGAATTGATACCAGATAAATAAAAGTAGGCACATAATGGTGATACAGTAGAGGTTATAAATAGCACTGCTAAGTGATTACAAAATTATGTAAAGTAATATATTTTTCCTCGTACAATCGACGTGGTTAGTGACTGTTGAGTTGTTTATGACTTGACCGTCGTCACCGCACTCCAAAAATATAATTCAAATGCTTTTCAGTCGTTAAATAATTAAAATATTGTGTATATAACTACGTTTAATGGAACAAAAACCAGTTTACAACAGATAGTAAAGTCTGGATGGTATTTGAGTATAGTTGGTATATTTCATATTTTTGCCATTGCCATATTTATCTCCAAAATTAAATTGATGTAGATGATATAAGATGATATGATATAAGATGTCTTTCCAAATAAAATCTAATTGCTATCATAGTAAAGCACTTACATATCATCTACTTTCTTTAATAATGGAAGTCACTGAAGCTAGGTAGTAATAATAATTATAATATTAATTCTTATCACTCCACTTCACATAGGGGTCGCAGTCATCTCTGCTTACAGCTTCTTCTACAATCCGAGATCACCTCTTTTAGAGATGCTTACTGACAATCTCGTGATACGTACTGCTACATATTACTGAAGTCTAGGCTGTCTTCTTTCTAAACAGTGTAACTCAACCCTGTCTTCCTGTCCTGTTCTGGTCTTTTTAATTCTGCTACATATCTTAAGTGCGTCAATGCATTTACTTATTTTTATTTTTAAATATCCAGGGATGAAAACACTACTTACCATGAGAACGTCTGTTCTTTCTCCCCCTTGTCTCATAAATTCAAAATATTTGTTCTAAATTTTAAGCTTTTATGGCAAATAAAGATTGAAATTATTTTATCCAATCATCGGTCTTTATCTCGCTGAGTACAATAGGAGGATAAAAGCCATAGATTATCCCCAAAATAATACACTAGAATATTGAATAAGCTATTAATATTCAAACAAGGGATTATTGAGGAGCGGATAAGGGAATTGCGGAATTTGGTCAAGGCTATTGTTAAATTTATAGCCATTGTGTTGTTTATGTTAAAATATAATCGTAATTTATATCAACTTATTCTCAGTACTTCACCAAAAACATTTTGCAGTGGTTTTTAACTTTAAGTACTAAGCAACTTAACTGTAAGGTTTATGTAATGTTCTTATTTTAGAAAATATTATTTCTAAAATATGTGTATTGACTAGCTTCCCTAAATATTAGCTAGGATATGTATTAGAACCAATTAATTTATCATATTCATCAAATTTCTCATAGTTTATACATACCTAATAATATTATTTTATAACTAATTTAAAACTACACTCAATTTATACATAGGTTTAAGTATACAAACAAACAGACAGTAAGTCTCCAGATATCCAATATATCTCGAACATTTCAGGTATTTACTCTACATACCGCCTGCAGCTAAAGAAGAACCCAACAACCATTAGCAGAGCAAATATCTAAGAAAAATAAATAACATTACACTCCTATTTTGCTGTAGTACGATACGAAATGACCTAAATCTCCCTAGACTCATAAAATATGTACTGCCTATTTATTGCGTAAACCCTCAACATATTTACAGACAAATATCAAAAACACTGACAGGATTGCTGTTGTAAAAATATCACTATAATATATAATAATGAAATATCCCTAAAATAAATAAATAGATATATGCCTTAGAAAGTGATACAATAATATAACACACTATTATATGGTCATTCGACTCAGATTATATTTTCTGTAGTAAGTAAGAAATATTTCTAAGTAAGAGTCATATATTTCAGAACCAGAAGATAAGCTATCACCACTTCTATCACGACTTCACTATTTTGATGAAATTCAGATTAAATTTTATCAAAATAGTGAAGTAGTTTTTATATGTTTTATGAAATTTCTGGTCAATATAGTGGTATTACGTTGATAAAGTTTGGTCATCTGAATTAATGTAGCCTAGGCATATTTGTCACTGAATGTGGTTTGTGGTGAGTGAATAGTTGCCTGTTTCAGCAGTAAATACCAGCGATACCAGTCGATACTTCAGAGACAGGGGTAAACAACTAATAGATAAGCGGTCTTACTTACAATACTACTAGTCATACGATAGGCTAACACATTATAGCCTTATACTTGTATGTGTCAAAACCAAAAACATTTTTTTTTATTAGAAGTAAGTTTTATTCATATTTTTTTTTCATTATCAAAGGCACCATCAGCTCGAAAAAAAACTGAGAACAGCTGATGATTGAAACTCAGCGGGATTGTAATGTTACTTTTAAAAAGTTAAAGAAAGCAACATGACAATAAAAACTTAAATTCTAAATTACATAAATACAATACAATAATCAGGAAATCTTGAAGAAGCCAGCAATCGCCACCCACGGTGCATCATACTCTAAATATTCAAATACATTATAGTACCACAGTAGTTGCACGGACGTTCATTAGTTACTTTCTAAATTTGTGTATATATTTTGGAACTTTACAAGAAGTATAATTCTTCTTTAAATGTTTTTTTGTCTTCCACACACTAAATTTCGCTGAGTCTTTGGACTTCTTTTTATGTAACTTTTATTTTTATAGTAAAAAAAGAATTAAATAAATAAATATTGGCATGTATTTTGGTAAATTACTAAACTAACCCTAATGTTATAGCCGTAGTTATTTCTAACACTGTTTGTTTTGCTACACTAATACTTTTAAACAGGTGAACAGATGTTGTACAGTTGACCTCAATTTACACAAAAATATATTGCTTTCAATCTTCCGACTGGCTAAAGTTTGATGTCACTGAACTCACTGCTAACTGAAACATTGCTACTTTTATCAGTATTTTAGTCAGGTAATATTTCCAACTACCCTCAATAACTTTACGATATATGAAGATTGAACCACTTCGTATATTTTATTCTGTACCTGTATATAAACTCTTACTTCGTATATATTTTGTGATATTTAAAAGCTACATTTTTACAGCAAAGAAGTAGACATTCTGTCATCTCATTTGACAACAGCCTATGGATGTACGACGGTTGGAATATTAAATACGCTTTAGAAATAGGAAGAGCTTTCAGACTCAGCTTATGAGACGGTTTGAAATCTGAAAGCGATGTGGACTACATTCTTTACATCCTAAGAATCGTACGGTATTTAAGGAGTTTCTTGATTTACTGCAATGTTTAAAAACTAAAATTTTATGTGTAATTTATGTTGAAATAAAAACCTTTCAATTATATCACCTCTAGCGAAGATAGATAGTAGTAACAAAGGGTCCTAACAAAAAATGAATTGGGTAATATCCATTGCCACCCTGGAAGAGTAGGGCGGATATAGAGGAGAATGCAGGGAGGGAATAGGAGAAGGGAGTTTAAACCAGTTCTAACCGGCTAACGTATAACGATCACGTATACCTACCGAGTCAAGGATATAAATCTAGTATCATGTTTCAAGTGCATTTCGATATCACTGCATGAACGGAGTGTGGAATATCATACACGATTAGGTAGGTACAAGATGTGTAAGTGTGTTTGTATGTGAGTGTAAAAACACATTCATACTTACATACATAGGTACATACCTATGTAACATAAAAACACACTCATACTTACATAAGTATGAGTGTGTTTTTATGTTTTATATATGTGTGTGTGTGTGTGTGTGTGTGTGTAGTTTTGATTTCATTTAAGTTCATTATACTTATTTTCATTTTGCCTTATCTATTACCTACTTCTAATGTATTTGGAGTATTAAAACTTCATATCATAAGTTATCTATAAATATTATAGAGAACGAATATAACGAATAGAGAACGAATAACCATAAGTATTCACAATAAATAATAAGAAACGTGAATGTTTGAGAATTAGATTAAATTAGAGTTGAAAATATTTCGTAACTATTACACAAACTGTACTACAGTCACAAAAAGTCAAACTTGTCACTCGAAACCATCTGATGAAAACTTATTGGCAGATACAAGACGTCTGTCTGTACTAATTGAATTCTAGCTGTGAATATTGGAAAAGCGATCGGAATCTTAATTAGGGGGACACACGGAGTGGTATTGTGTACAGAAACGGTCGTTTTTTAAGTAGTTTTTCCAAAAAGAGCGTCTTTTTATTCAATTCCATGCAATTGTACATTTTTTATACAAACAAACACAACACAAACACAAAGACAAACTTTTTATAGTTTAAGCATACACAGATCCTTGTTACAATAAAATTGATGATATACTAACAATTTTAGTATAGGTAAATGGAAAGAAAACTTTCCTTTTTCTTAAGTGTAACTGTTCTAAAAACATTACATTTTGTAACAATTTTGGATTGACGACAATACTACCGGCAATATTAGAAGTCTTAACTAAATTTTTATAATATTGAATAATAATATCAAACTACCCCCAGCAGTACGGTTTAGTGAACTACCTTGCATCTAAACATAATAAGCTCCCGTGTCAATACAAACTACACGGTTCATTGCTAATTCATTAAAAACTAGAGCATTCGTGTATGCAGTGAAAATTAATATGGTACGTTTGTATATCACGTACGTTTGTTGTAGCTAGACTTGTTATTGAAAAATATTTAAATTAAAAATATTTTTTCTATCTCTTATATATAAATGTTCAAGCATATACAGTATGTTATTAATATCGTTGGAATTATTTCAAACTAGTGCTTCTTAAAAGTGGAGGAAAAAAATCTACCGATATAGAAAAAGTACAATAAAATTTCAAGTAAATATCATAATTAACATGTCAGCTAAAAAAACAAGGAAAATAATATTTTTAAAATAAAATCATACGTACGAACGACCTCTTTAAAATATAATTTATAGCTACCAACTGCTACGGATACTCTGTAACATTCAAATAAATTATTACAAACAAAAAAACGCGTACAAATAAATACTCACGAATTATTGTTTGAGATCTGACATCAAAATGAAATTAGAATTCTTATTTCAACGCAAAATCGAATTTTATAAAACTATCAACACATGTGTTTACTTTTCCTTATCTTTTAACCTTCGGCGGATAAATAATATGTATCATACTACTATTAAAATAAACATATTTATCTAGTTTACAGTCTTACCGAATTTTAGAACGCCGACGCTTAAGCAGTTCCAAATGCACTACACATTGCACTTTACGCAAACAAGAGATTATCAATAAATGTTGAAATTGGAACACAAATGTTAAACACACTAAACTTATTTTTATAATCAAACGTTCCGTGTTGTTTCAGACAACAACTTTCTTTCTTTTATCAGTTTAATCTCAGTAGGACCTTCAGCTCAGCGTACCGGTAGCGCCAGAATCTCCTCTAATAATCATAATGAGCATTTTCTCGAAAATTACACAAGTGAAGATTTACGGAAAATTTGCAAGATGAAGTAAAGGGCGACCGCACCCATCAACGGTTCAGTCAGTACTGAAAAATGAAGCTGAACTGTGCTATCGTACAGCTTTCAGCAAATCTATAAGAGAAAGTACACAATATTGCCGTCCTTATCTAACCGCCCCTTTTCATCGGTTATCTTTTTCCCTTCGTTATCCTGGCCACTTACAAACCAAAAAACGTCCTACAAAAATAAAAAATCACGCTCTCATTACGCGTGAAAAGGAGAACGGTATTTTTTTTAATTTTACGGAGAGCGGTCTTTGCTTTTTTGACACTAAATTTGGCGGGAAACGTCCGTTCCGTGAAATTATTTATGGCGCCGGTTGACATTTTGACAGATTAATTTAAAAATAAATGTGTTTCCTACAAGGCCAATATTATAATCTGTTGTCATTTGAAATTACAACGCCCTAGTTATCTCTTACGTGCTTTGAAACTAAAACATGTCTCGATGAGGGTTTTTGATAACACATATTTCTATAATGTCATTAATATATATAACAATATTTGTCCAACTCAAAATGCTTTTTGTAAGGCATATGCCAAAAAAATTAAGAATACAGGAAAGAAATATATATAATAAAAGGAAAATATATAATAAAAGGAAGCCAAAGACGAACAGTCTTTTAAAAAGATATAACAATAATAATAACATTATATACATGTAAGTAAAAATTAGACTAATTTTTTTTACTTATATATCAATATTTATTCAGCCTTGGAAAAAACCTTTTGGTTTCGAAACATATGGAGAAGGTACCATCGTAGAATTTATAGGGTATTATTCTGTTAGGTTTTATTGCGAGACGGTGGCGCGTGTGATAAAATATTTTATTATCAATCTCTCCTTGGAGAAAACCTGTGTGCAGGTTCGGTTGGGGGAGTTTCTTCAGAGTTGGACTTCCGGCAGTGACTTTATTTAATAACCATATACAATTTTAATTTATTACATATAACAAAATAATTTTGGTAAGAAAGGATATCATCTTATTTTATACTAGCTGTGCCTGCGACTTCGTACGCGTAGATTACAATTTTGATAAAACCCTTTGTACTTACCAATGTATGTAAAAACTATAAACCTTCAAACTGGTAAGCAGCAATGGTACGACAATAAAATATTATTAACTTCTTTATTTTTTAACCGAATGTTAAAAATAAAACAAAATATAAAGTGAATCCCATGACAATATATTCCCGAAAACTGCATCCAAATCGATTAATCCATTTTTGAGATTAGTGTGAACCCACATACAGACATACAGACGAACAGGCATAATGAAAAACATTGTTTTGGGTTCTCTTGCTCCCTTGATAAAAATTCATAAAGGCCCCCTGTATGAATTAAAAAAAAAAATTTTTTTCGTGTTGTATGCACAACTAAAAGACAAACAGATAAACAGACAAAGATTAAAAAAATGCTGAAAATGGATTCTGTTAGTTTACACTTCACATCCTGGTATATTTTTTTAACTATTTTCAATGTACAAAGGCTACTCCTCTACAGATTTATTACATGTATAGAATAAGATTTGCATGGTACCTATTACGTGTTTGACCGAAATTGACATAACTTGTATGAGATTAGCGTGCACAAACATACAGACAGACAAACTGAAAACCATTCTTTTGGATTCTATTGCTCTTATAAAGGCCCCCTATGATCTTTTTTTTGAAATTTTCTATGTACAGAAATGGATCAGTGAACATTTTATCATATGTATAGATTTTATATTCTGGTATTTCACTTTCAATTATAATTATATATCACTATTCAGTTAAATCTCCTGTCCTGATTCCAGAACTCTGTTTGATTATCGTTATAAAAAATATTGAAATCTAAACTAAAGTAGGAGCATTAAGGATCCATTATAAAAGATCAAGGTCAAAAGTGTTTCTGAACTCTAGTCCGATAAAAAAACTTCAAACAGAGCTTTTCGTGGGTCATGTAAATACTAAGAAATATATTATATATATTTTTAATAAATAAAGCAAAAATAAATATATAATCTTAATCCACAATTTCATTTCAGTCCTATTTTAATGTTACCACACTGCAAAATTAGAAATATTAGTTTGGATTTTCCTAATCAGAAAGAAGAATAGATGTCTCCTCGGATAAGGAAGACTAAATAGAAAGCTTAATTCATTGAGATAGCGAGACGGTAGCTCAATTGACAGAGCAACGACTATATCTCCGATCGAGATCTTGGTATTGTTGATGATTTTTTTAATTTTATATTTATTTACAATTTTAATAAGCTTAACGTGGCTTTACATAGACTAATAAAATAAAACTTAGAAAATCTTAGACAAAACTACTTATTCTAGAAAGATAGAATTTAGAACATAGGTTTGTTTTATAAGTAAATCAGTATATTTTATGGTATACTACCTATTTGTTGAATGTTGTTGGCTAAACTAAACCGAGGTGTTTTTTAAATTTTAACAAAATCTGTTGCAATTTTTAGTTTATTTTTGTAATTATATTTTCGTAAGCCATGGTAATAATTTAATATATATTTACCAGCTGCTTTCAAGCAATTTAATCGAAATTTTGTCCGACTAGTTACGACCCCACTCAGGGTTCCTTCCTATTCATAATCTCGAAGCAAGGCGCACACGCGGCGTGAACTCTTTATTTTAATGTGTTCTGTCAGTTATGATCACGGAAAAAGCATTTGTAATCTAAGGATAACTTGATAATAGGGACACTTTTTGTGTTAAGTTTTGGCTTGGATTATTATTTAAAATGTTCAAAACGTAATTTAAATAATGTTTGGAACGAGACCTCTGTAGGACCGTTATTTACACGATCGAGGTCGCGATGAATAAATAGCTTATTTTATATGCATATTAACCATATTGACGTAGAAAATAATTAAAAAATGTAATAAAACTTAAGACAACGTACATTACGAAAATCAAAAACAATTATAAAATGTAAGACAAAGTTGAATTGTATCTTTTAGCCGACAACGACTAGACAGAGAGGGTAAGGATTTTAAAAACCTATATGTATGTAGAGAAAGCTATATGTCCTCACCCTTCCTCTCCGGCCATTCCTCGAGACTGGCAACACTTTTAAATGTTCCATATTCTTACACTTACCATTAAGGAGATACAAAAAAAATATGATTTAATGAAGATTTTAACAATTGTGTCTTGGAGTTCAGCTTTTTTAAATTGATGGTTTTTAAAATATATTTTATAGTTTATTTAATTCCTTTATATTGTTTGTTTTAAATATTTTGATCGTACTTTATATTCGTTTTTATAGACTTATACACGCTCGTTAATATTCTAAGTTTAGAGTTGTAAGTGCTAAGTAAGCTTTTCTAACTCAAATTGCTTTGATGTTAAGAATCATCGTTTCAACAGTAAGGTTTACTAGAGGTATATCTCGACTAGTAAATTTTGTTAATATTACTTTTACTCCTTAGAAATTAATACAACATAATTATATATAATTCATTACCAATATTTAAAATCTTTGAATACAGCAAAAATAACAACTTTTATATTCATAAACTAAAAAAAGTTAAAAAACGTTACTGATGCAATTCTTTAAACTATTGAAGAAATAAATCATGAAAAATAAATTAAAGTTGTATAAGTCCAGCCAAATCATTTCTTTGTACAAATTTACAATTTCGTCACCTCACTAAAATTCCTACAGTTTGCCTGTAAAGCCTGCCTAATATATATATATATATTGTTATATAACAATATAATGTTTTGATAACAATAACCGAATGATAACATTATGCGGATGGTACTTTTTCATGCTTGTTGGGGGATTTAAGTAGGTACATATTAAGTTTCATAATAAGAAATTCTGTTGTTTGTTCAAATTTTCTATTTATTTACACTATTAAAAATATTCTAACATAAGATTCATTTGAAATATCGATCTATTGTTGTTTGACACTTGTTTTCATTCATAATCATTTGAATATACCTAATTCTCAAAGTAGTATAATTTTTCAAAGTTTGTTGCTCGGTGTGGTATAGAATCGTCGTATCGTCTTTTAAATCGATAACAATAAGCGACTTTTTTTTAATGTATTACTAAGGAGAAATTTGGGACCGACCACTTTCGATAACAATAGCCGGATGATAACATTAACCGTGATCACAATAAGCGGCGTCCACTGTATATATATAAATATAAATAATTTGTAATATTTTCACTGACAATTTATATGACAATTTATATATATATATATATATATATATATATATATATATATATATATATATATATATATATATATATATATATATATATATATATATATATATATATATATAAATTGTCATCGATTTCAATACCTGTTATAAAACAAAATGTGTGTGTTAATAAAGTATAATGCATGTCGTCATCAATTCTGAGCGCAGCTTGACGTATCATTGTATTATAATTTGTGCACAGATCAAAAAACCAAAAAAAAGTAATAAAAACGGGGTAAATGGTATTTATTATTCAAGTCGCGAATTTAATTCATCAAGTAAAATTTTATGCTAAATTTGTAATATATATATTTTTTGCGTTATTACAGGACGTTAGATTAGTTTACAGGCAAAGGCAGGCTTTACAGGCAAACTGTAGGAATTTTAGTGAGGTGACGAAATTGTAAATTTGTACAAAGAAATGATTTGGCTGGACTTATACAACTTTAATTTATTTTTCATGATTTATTTCTTCAATAGTTTAAAGAATTGCATCAGTAACGTTTTTTAACTTTTTTTAGTTTATGAATATAAAAGTTGTTATTTTTGCTGTATTCAAAGATTTTAAATATTGGTAATGAATTATATATAATTATGTTGTATTAATTTCTAAGGAGTAAAAGTAATATTAACAAAATTTACTAGTCGAGATATACCTCTAGTAAACCTTACTGTTGAAACGATGATTCTTAACATCAAAGCAATTTGAGTTAGAAAAGCTTACTTAGCACTTACAACTCTAAACTTAGAATATTAACGAGCGTGTATAAGTCTATAAAAACGAATATAAAGTACGATCAAAATATTTAAAACAAACAATATAAAGGAATTAAATAAACTATAAAATATATTTTAAAAACCATCAATTTAAAAAAGCTGAACTCCAAGACACAATTGTTAAAATCTTCATTAAATCATATTTTTTTTGTATCTCCTTAATGGTAAGTGTAAGAATATGGAACATTTAAAAGTGTTGCCAGTCTCGAGGAATGGCCGGAGAGGAAGGGTGAGGACATATAGCTTTCTCTACATACATATAGGTTTTTAAAATCCTTACCCTCTCTGTCTAGTCGTTGTCGGCTAAAAGATACAATTCAACTTTGTCTTACATTTTATAATTGTTTTTGATTTTCGTAATGTACGTTGTCTTAAGTTTTATTACATTTTTTAATTATTTTCTACGTCAATATGGTTAATATGCATATAAAATAAGCTATTTATTCATCGCGACCTCGATCGTGTAAATAACGGTCCTACAGAGGTCTCGTTCCAAACATTATTTAAATTACGTTTTGAACATTTTAAATAATAATCCAAGCCAAAACTTAACACAAAAAGTGTCCCTATTATCAAGTTATCCTTAGATTACAAATGCTTTTTCCGTGATCATAACTGACAGAACACATTAAAATAAAGAGTTCACGCCGCGTGTGCGCCTTGCTTCGAGATTATGAATAGGAAGGAACCCTGAGTGGGGTCGTAACTAGTCGGACAAAATTTCGATTAAATTGCTTGAAAGCAGCTGGTAAATATATATTAAATTATTACCATGGCTTACGAAAATATAATTACAAAAATAAACTAAAAATTGCAACAGATTTTGTTAAAATTTAAAAAACACCTCGGTTTAGTTTAGCCAACAACATTCAACAAATAGGTAGTATACCATAAAATATACTGATTTACTTATAAAACAAACCTATGTTCTAAATTCTATCTTTCTAGAATAAGTAGTTTTGTCTAAGATTTTCTAAGTTTTATTTTATTAGTCTATGTAAAGCCACGTTAAGCTTATTAAAATTGTAAATAAATATAAAATTAAAAAAATCATCAACAATACCAAGATCTCGATCGGAGATATAGTCGTTGCTCTGTCAATTGAGCTACCGTCTCGCTATCTCAATGAATTAAGCTTTCTATTTAGTCTTCCTTATCCGAGGAGACATCTATTCTTCTTTCTGATTAGGAAAATCCAAACTAATATTTCTAATTTTGCAGTGTGGTAACATTAAAATAGGACTGAAATGAAATTGTGGATTAAGATTATATATTTATTTTTGCTTTATTTATTAAAAATATATATAATATATTTCTTAGTATTTACATGACCCACGAAAAGCTCTGTTTGAAGTTTTTTTATCGGACTAGAGTTCAGAAACACTTTTGACCTTGATCTTTTATAATGGATCCTTAATGCTCCTACTTTAGTTTAGATTTCAATATTTTTTATAACGATAATCAAACAGAGTTCTGGAATCAGGACAGGAGATTTAACTGAATAGTGATATATAATTATAATTGAAAGTGAAATACCAGAATATAAAATCTATACATATGATAAAATGTTCACTGATCCATTTCTGTACATAGAAAATTTCAAAAAAAAGATCATAGGGGGCCTTTATAAGAGCAATAGAATCCAAAAGAATGGTTTTCAGTTTGTCTGTCTGTATGTTTGTGCACGCTAATCTCATACAAGTTATGTCAATTTCGGTCAAACACGTAATAGGTACCATGCAAATCTTATCCTATACATGTAATAAATCTGTAGAGGAGTAGCCTTTGTACATTGAAAATATCACGGTTAATGTTATCATCCGGCTATTGTTATCGAAAGTGGTCGGTCCCAAATTTCTCCTTAGTAATACATTAAAAAAAAGTCGCTTATTGTTATCGATTTAAAAGACGATACGACGATTCTATACCACACCGAGCAACAAACTTTGAAAAATTATACTACTTTGAGAATTAGGTATATTCAAATGATTATGAATGAAAACAAGTGTCAAACAACAATAGATCGATATTTCAAATGAATCTTATGTTAGAATATTTTTAATAGTGTAAATAAATAGAAAATTTGAACAAACAACAGAATTTCTTATTATGAAACTTAATATGTACCTACTTAAATCCCCCAACAAGCATGAAAAAGTACCATCCGCATAATGTTATCATTCGGTTATATCATCACAACACACTTTCATCACAACACACTGTAAAATGAAAAAAACCTTATTAGGTATGTCAACTAAAACATCGTATGAGAGAAAGAGAAAAGTATATAAGAAAGGCGTCTAATACACACCTACATATTTATTTTGTAGATATTTACGTTCAGAATAAGTTGAAAGCTAAACCATGTATGTAGTAGAATAACGGTAGATCGTTAATAATATATTACGATTTTATCCTTTTAGTACGAAAGGTCAACATTAGTATTTAATTATTTAGCACTCTTAATATACACTTATTGATTTTTTTAATCTGTTAGCATTATTTTCTGCTCTTATTATTGTTTTGACAATAATAGTGATGCAAAACGAATGTTTGAAAATGTTATTAAGTATATAAAAAAAAAATTGTATAATGCATTTACATAATTAATATAATATTGTCCATATTCATTTTACATTCCTGTATATTAAAAACAGTGTGTTATTTGTTTAACCAGATCCAGCTGGGATAACAACGTACAGAAAATAATTACTTTGCAATGAGTATCGAGACCAGTGTTGGCAACTTGGAATGATGCCTGACCGTACCAGGGAAGTCAATATATATACCTATATATATATATATATATATATGAATTAACGAATGTGTATAAATTCCTTACAAGCTAATGACTTTCGGAATCTTCTTGGTGAATGACTCAAAAATCTTCCGGCAATGATATCATAAGCATTCTCCTCCTCCTGTTCTGTTTCATACAAGTGAAGATTCGTCCTATCACCGCTTTCAGTCACAACTTTTTTTTTTTTGGATACTTTCTATTTTTGGTTCTGCGATTGTATTCTTTGGTCGACAGTTTAACTTGGCATTCACCGTTGAGCAGTCGACCGGGACACATGTCCCTTTTACCTGCTTCGCCTACTTGCGCCACCTACCTGCACCACCTGCACCGACCGTTCGAACACTTGCGCCAGATTAAGATAACGGCCTCCATTGTGTGCAAGCCAGTGTTGTGATTGTGTTTGTGTGTGAGTCATCGCCGCAAGCACACCTGCGGGCCGGCGAGCCTGCATAGGGGTTCAACAAGTCCGACGTCGCCCTAGTTAGGGTACGAAACGCAATTCAAAGACTTCGTCGTAATAGCCTGCGTCGTGTAAGTACACAGTCGTTAGGGTATTAGGCACACCTCTGTCACCTACTGCCAGAGATTCGATAGGGTTCACGATAGGCACTCGCCTCCCTGCTCACGCAGGAAGGTTTAACGACCGCTCTCATTCTCGCTCGACGAAAGCGCTCTCCTCGAATGTATCGCGAAAACGGGCCTCAAAACCCGCCAGTAGCAAATCTGTGTCGCCCGTCCGTCCCTCGGGCCCGGGCCCGACTCGCAAACCCGCGCCGATCGAGCCTGATGCACCCGCGTCCGCGCCGCCGTCGACCGCGCCTTCAGCGCCCGCGGAGGCGCCTTCGGCGCCACGGAAGTCCCCCGCGCCGCCGACGCTTTACATAAGGGACAAGTCTAAGTGGGACACTCTGTCCGCACTTATATGATACATTATGATACACTATGATAGAGCACAAGCTCCATTTCACGTCCGCCCGAAATACCGCCGACGGTATCCGCGTACAAACCGCGTCTTCGTCGGACCACCGCGGTCTGACTCGTCTCCTCCGCGAACGTAGTTACGGATACCACACCTACGCGCTAGAGAACGAACGCCGCTTAACGGTGGTCATCGGAGGGCTCCCCGTGGAGCTCACTACTGAACGGATTTTCGAGGACCTTAAGTCCCAATCCTTCCCCGTCATCTCGGTGCACCGCATGTACCGAGCGACCACTAGGGTCCCGTTCGATCTCGTACTCGTTCATCTCGAGCTTTCCCCGGAAGGAAAGCAAATTTTCAACGTTAAGTCAGTCTGCCAACTCTCCGGCCTTAAGGCCGAACCTCCACGCGGCCGCGGTTTTCCTGGTCAGTGCCATAGCTGCCAGCTCTATGGACATTCCCAACGTTTTTGTCACGCGCGTCAAAGGTGCGTCAAGTGCCTGGACGACCACGCGACAGCCGACTGTCCGCGTAAGAGACCGGTCCCTGAGGATCCTCCCAGCTGTGTCCTGTGTGGACTGAAGGGCCACCCCGCGAATTATCGCGGGTGCCCCAACGCGCCGCGCAGGACACAGCCGGCAAGACGGCAACGTCCAGCCTCCATGGGCTCCTCTAGCCCCTAGGAGGCCCGCGGCCTCTCAGGCATCCGAGGCCCCTCAGGCACCCACGAACGCGGTCGCGAACGCTTGGGTGAAGCCTCCGAGGATTATCAAACAGCCCGTCCCCCAGCCGATACCGTCGCCGCTGGTTCGTAACTCCACCGACGGAGTTGCGAGTTCGCTCGCGTGCGTCACGAGCTTCTTCGGTGTAATAGACATCGAAGAGCTCCTAGTATTTTCAAACGAAATGAGGGATTCCGCGCGGAACCCTCCCGCAAGGATGGAAGTGCTCCTCAAGCACGCCGTCCTTATCAAATCGATATACGAACACACGATGTCATCATGATGACATCGCGTGGAAGGATAAAACCTCGCTCTCTGACTGTCGCTACATTCAACGCGAACGGGCTACTTAAGCAGATAGATCTAGTGCGCGACTTCATGGTCACGCACCAGATAGACGTCTTGTTAGTACAAGAGACCTTTTTGAAGCCGTGTAATCGTGATCCGCGCATCGCGAATTTCCGTCTGGTTAGGAACGATAGGGCAACCGCGAAGGGGGGAACCATTATCTACTACAGAAGATCTCTTAATTGCACACCGCTCGATCCGCCCCAACTAGTTAACGTAGAAGCGTCATTATGTCAGGTGGGTATGACCGGCCATCAGTCGATCATACTAGCATCCGTCTATCTTGCTCCCAATAAAGCCTTAGTTGAGAGGGACCTTAAGTCCTTACTCCAATTAGGTAACGCAACCATTCTGGCCGGCGACCTAAATTGCAAACATCCCCGCTGGAACTCTACTGTCGCAAACAGTAGAGGAGATCTCCTTGATAGGCTAAGCTACAAGACTGGTCTCGACTTCGAGATCACCGCGCCTTTGAGTCCCACGCGATACTGCGACACAGACTACCGACATGACAGACCCGACGTGCTCGACATAGTACTCTTGAAGGGCGTGACCCTCCAGTTACGTTCTATCGAGACACTATCCGAGCTAAACGCTGACCATCGACCAGTCCTATTTCAGCTAGGACATCCCCCCCCTAGGGAACCCGCCACAAAAACAATTATTAACTGGACGAAGCTTCGAGAGCAACTCCATTCCCCCGTATCAGCGCACCTCGACAAAATTCCTGACCAGCTTACATCGGTCGAGGACGTTGTTTCAGCCGCGACTAGCTTCACTGAACATTTGGTAGACAGCATAGGAAAGTCCTCGAGGGAGGTCCGAGTGAACTTCGAGGGTTGCCGAGCCCATGACCGATACCCGACAGATGACAACCGACGGAGGCTGCGCCGTCTCCAGAGGGAGTCGAGACAAGCTCTCGACGACTTCAGAGATAGCGGCTGGGATAGGACGCTTGCGGCGCTCTCTCCAACACACCAGGAATTCTGGCGGTTGCAGAGAGCGTTGAAGGCGGACACTGTCTCAGATATGCCACCCTCGGTCGGACCTAACTCCGCCATCGCGTTTGACGACCTTGACAAAGCTGAGTGCTTAGCCGACAGTCTAGAGAGCCAGTGTCGTCTGTCTGCTCAATCGGTTGATCGCGATCATGTCGAAATAGTCGACAAATCGGTCAATATAATGTGTTCTCAGCCACCGGTCGGTCCGCCAATCAAGGAAACGAACCTAGACGAGGTGACGTCCATAGTTAGGGCGCTTCACGCCAAGAAATGAGGGCCAAGAAGCATAGGACAGGAGCGCTCTTCCTCGATGTAGCTAAGGCGTTCGGCAGGGTCTGGCACAATGGACTGGTCTACAAGCTTTACCAGTTCAAGATGTCGGACAGACTCGTACTCATCATATGGGACTACCTATCGAATCGCTCCTTTCGCTACAGAGTGGAAGGCGTTTTGTCAACCCCCCGCTCCATCAGGGCGGGTGTCTCCAGGGTTCAGTTCTCTCGCCCATCCTCTACTCCATCTACGCTAGCGATATTCCTAGGCCGCGACCTAAAGTGCACCTTGCCATGTACGCGGACGATACCGCGCTTTACACGTCCTCTAAGGATCACTGGGAGATATAAGAACGTCTCCAATCCGCAGTCGACTCCCTCGAGAGTTGGCTGCGGAAATGGCGGATCAAGGTAAACCCTGAGAAGAGCGTTTCGGTGCTCTTCGAACGGGGCCCCCCAAGGATGCTCCCGCGAATCAAACTCTTTGATAGACCGATACCTTGGAAAGACGAGGCAAAATACCTAGGAGTAACGTTAGATTGAAAGTTAGTTTTCACTGCGCATATTAGGACCGTTCGTAGCAGAGCCGCCTACATATTAGGTCGTTTATATACGCTGTTAGGCAAGCGGAGTAAAATGTCCCTTCGCAATAAGGTGACACTTTACAAAGCTTGCATACGTTCCGTCATGTCCTATGCGTGTCTCGTTTTTGCGCAAGCTAATCTGAAACCCCTTCAGGTAATTCAGAACAGGTTTACACGGATTGCAACCGGGGCGCCGTGGTTCGTACGCAACATCGATCTCCATAGAGACTTAGACCTTCCGACCATCGCTCAGTACTTCAAGGGGCTTTCCCAAAAGTACTTTGAACGTGCTGAGCGACACCCGAACCCACTGGTGGCTGACGCCGCAGAGTATAGACCACGTAAGACTACTTTAGTCAGAAAAAGAAGACCCAAGTCAGTACTCGTTGACCCCGACGACGCGTTCACAGTAGGTGAACAGTCACACGACTACGTGTACGCGTAGGCATAAGCGACACCATACAACATACAGACACACACCGTCTATACCGGTATAGACGAGGTCCCAACTGAGTAAGTGCTCCGTTGCTCCGGCGTTCTGCCGTCGGACGCTAGTGTCCAAATTTCCTTAGCTTCCCTCCTGACTAACGACGCCCCGAGCCGAGGTCCGTGTCTTAATCTGGGACGCCCTCGGGACGTCGTTCCCCATGGGGGCCCATCTGGCCCCCTTTTTAAGGGCGGGTCTCCTGACCCACCCGCTCCCCCGGTGACACTGTAATAGCCAACAGGGCTAACAGCATAGACATACATAAAAAAATTTTATCTTGGAATAATTTGTTTCTTTTCTTGATAAAATAAAAAAAAAAAAAAAAACAAAAGTTATCGTAGAATAATATTAGCGAACGGATAACGAATAGCAATCATATATTGTACATTGATCTGAAATTATCGTACACTAGCTGTTGCCCGCGGCTCCGCCCGCGTGTAGGTCGCTTTTCAAGTAATCTGTGGAAACTACAATTATCCAGACCTATAATAGACTTATAGTTAATTCTATAGTATCCTATTCCCGTGGAAATTTTATATATATAGGCATTACATTGCTACGATATCAAACTGAAAATAATAACTTACATCCAAATCACACACACACGACCGTTATTCAGATATACATTACTATTAGACATTAATATTAGAATATTATAGACATTAATATTAGAATATTCAGGTTTTAGTTATCATCCCTAATTTTTTGAAAATGAAACATAGCCTTTGTCCCTCGGGAATAGTGTAGCTTGCCAGCGGTGAAAGAATTTTTCAAATTGGTCCAGTAGTTTCGGAGCCTATTCATTTCAAACATACAAAAAAAAATCAAACCTTTCCTCTTTATAATATTAGTATAGAAGATAGATATAGAAGTATAGATGTAGGTACGACAACAGTGGTCGAGATATTCAAGATTCCAATTACTATAACTTAATGATGTTATAATTGTTTAGAGAGCACATGACGCCGTGGACAATACTTAGAAGCTACTTAGGAAGAAAGAAGGTATTTTTAGTATCAAGAATACCTTTTATTAAAGATTTGCGATGCAACTTTTAAAAACCGAGTGGTATGAAAGAGAGTAATTTAGAAAAATGGTTTTAGATTTCTCTGTCAAAGTATTACCGCAGGTGTTCTGATGTGTGTTAATGGCGTTTTGGTGTAGTTCTTTAATTCATACGAAAAAAAACTATGTGGACACACGTTGTTTATATTTGGTAGACCCATCCTGATCTACAGCGATTATTCTCAGTTTCAAAAATATAAAAAAATACTTTACCGCTAGTATCGTTCTCTTACTAGATATGAGATTCTCTTACATGATATAAAGATTATATTTCAGTCGAGAGTTTACTAAAACGTCACAAAATGACTTTAAATAAATAAAGTTTTACAACCTTGGCTCAAGGTATGCTTTTTAATACTGGACCGGTATAATTTAGGCATATTTCATTAAGCTAACAGTTAATTTTCGTTAACTGTTTATTACTAGTGCCATATAAAACTGGCCAAATATAGTACAGTTGGTTTATTTTTGATGGATTGGTGGGTATGCCCATTCCTCCTGTTTTTTTCTATTTCATGGTTATAATAGACGCTCTCAAATAAGTTAGTAACGATTTGAATTTATCGCCTATCAGGCACACAATATGTGCTTAGAACGATAAATTAAAATGATAACAAGATCTCTACTTTTCTTATTAAAGTTTCTGATCAAAATTAGAAATCAGACCCCACAGACCACAGTACTATAAATCAAACTTGTCAGACTGACAAGTGACAAGCGACAAATAGAGCTCATAACGTCAAATTCATATTTAAACTTTTGTAAATTATAGGTTTCAGTTACAACACTTACAACTTATGTACTTATAACATTTTCTTTGTCATAATAAACAACTAATTATTGTTTATCAACAACAGTTTCGCAACCAATATTGAAAAATTATAAAAATAAAGAGACTTCTCAGTTGACTATAAATTATAATATATAAACAAGTGTTCAACTAAGATGTCTAAGGTGAAATTAAATTTAATAGCTGCTGCATGTGATAATATGGGTATTGGTGCAAAAGGATCACTACCATGGAGATTGAAGTATGTTTTTATTGTCAAAAGTTCAATAATATATATAAATATAACAAGCATTAGCTGAAATCATATTTCGGTAAAACATTTAAATTTTAAAACTATTGTCATGAATCAAAATTTGCAGAAAAGAAATGGCATACTTTACAACCATGACAACAAAAGTCAAAGATCCAACTAAAATCAATGCAGTGATCATGGGAAGGAGGACATGGGATTGTATTCCAGAAAAATACAGACCTCTGGGTGAGAGACTGAATGTTGTGCTCACTCATGAAGTTGATGTTATAAAGAAAAAGGTTTGAAAACTCTTGACTACAACCATTTGTAACTTTTTACTGCTTTTTGTGCCATAGACAAAATCCAAAAAACTAAAAGATTTACTTTACTTTGATTCAAGTAACATTACTATATAATTGTTACCTTAATGTTATTCATTAAATAAACTAATTTAATTAGATATCTTTATTATACAATTGTTCTACCCAGTATTATATTGATAATGTTCATTTATTTACAGGTTCCAGAAGAAGTGATAGTGGTTCCAGGTCTGGATGAGGCAATCAGCTATATTGAGAGCCGACAGGATGTGGAGTCAACTTGGGTTATTGGTGGCTCATCTATTTACAAGGTAGGTTTAAACAATGTTAAAATAATGTTTGAAAATATCTATAAACATGTATAGCCATGTTAAGCTTATTTAAATTTATATAAATATAGAATGAAAAATAAACCGATATCCCTGCCCATATCGGTTTATTTTTTATTCTATATTTATATAAATTTACATGTTAAAATATCTGTTATTTTATATGTATGTAGGTTTTATGGATATTTTATATTTCTAAATATTAATATTTCTAAAAAATTACAATAATTAAAAGGAGTCCATTAAATATTCATCCAAAATTTATTTATTATTATTTTCTTTAGTACAATTTTATTGTATGTCATTATACATTTGTCTATTTATTTGCTGTTGTTTTTATGGTATGAGAAAAACCTACCATATATCAATGACACATTTTGTAGACTTATTAAAAATATAATTTAAATTCTAGGCATCAATGGAGCATCTCAACTGTGGCAAGATCTATCTGACGGAGATACAGAAATCATTTGACTGTGATACGTTCTTCCCAAACATTGACAAGCAACAGTTTCACCTGGTAGATGAAGAAGAGATACCCGGCGACCGTCAGATGGAAGGGGATATTAGTTATTATTTTAGAGTTTATAAGAGACTGTAATTTTGAAGGCTTCGTTGGTTATGCTTTAAGCAAAGATTTTAATAATTATTTAACCTATATTTTGCAAAGAAAGAGCTACTTTCTATGTAATAATGTAAAATATTGTTCCTTTGTTAAATTTTAACTATTTGACCAACAAACAAAAATAATTAGATTGACATCATATTAGCGGTTTAATTATTAGAATAAAATTAAATACATTTATAACTATTTGATGTTATATAATAAATACAGTTAGACAATAATAGTGTTACTTTTCCATGTGTTTTATATTAACATTATCAGTACCAAAGTCATTTTATTTGGTAATTGTTAACTTGGATCTTAGAAAAAGATATTCATTGTTCTAAATGGTTCTGTAGATCATAAATATTTATGTCTTGGTAGGAAAAGTAATAACCAAATATTATATTAAAATTATTTCAGGGTTTTAAATCCCTTTTGTTTAGTTTATGAATTACAATAATAATGGTAATATATTGCAATTTGAATTCTCTGATGATATTAATTTTATATATGTATTATTTAAGGTATTATGTTGCTAGTAGATACTAGCTACATATTAAGTATTGCAGCAAAAGCACTAATGTGTTCTTTTGCTAGTTTTTTAATTAGACCTCCAGTTATGATGTCTTTGAAATGATAGGTTTGATTTGAAATCGAATTGTGTCAATATATGAAGATAATCGTTCAACAAATTACTTAATATTTTTTGATTTCTTGTAACTCAAGCAAGTTACAGAAACCGCATTTATAATATGATTTAACTAGTGATACGAATTCAGTTTTGATAAAATCTACTTTCAATACTAGTTACTGTTAGAAAGTGTAATATATAATTGATGTCATGTGCGTATTAATTGGAACTAATTACTGCTTAATTATCTCCAAACACTTAACTTTGAGGTAAAGTACAATAAATGTTGATAATTTATACTTTATGTTTACTTTTTTCATCACTTTTAAAGATATATAAATAGTTTATCTTCTTTTTTATAATTATAAATAAAAAATGTTAGGTTGAAGTGCTTTAGCTCCCAAAATTCCACCACTCATAAAAACAGGCATCAAGTTTCTAGAATCTTACCAGAACAAAGGACGCAGCCGATATATGAGAACAGATCTAGTAGCACAGACGTCATGTAGAATCACATTTTACAGTATTTCTATTACGTCATGAACGACGTAACGTCGATTCTACATTACTTACATAACGTTATTATTACTAGCAAAAAATGTACAAAAAACTTTTTGCAGTAAAAGCTGTTTATGAAATTCCTGAAATGTTAAAAGAAAAGTAACCCTTATAAAGTAAGTTTTTCACCGCGAACTGTGTATGAAGAATAAATCCATTCTGTGCACTTCACTTGATTTACAAACTACCCTCAATACTCCACGCAAAAGAAGTATGCTTTTATTCTAGTCCAGAACGTTTATAATCTGTTTCTATCAAAGTATTACGAGAATTGAATTCTGTTATACATGGGTTACCTTACGACGCAAACATTTTTTCGGAAATATTTCTGTCCTTTGTCTCAAGCATCTTTATTTATTTATTTTGTCTTTAATTCATCCTCGGCTACCTTTTCTTTCTCGGACCTATTATTTTTCTTTTGATTTTCATCCTCTCAAAGAAATCCTTTCCACTCTTATTCGAGGAGAAAGAGTAATCTTTCTGGACAGAATATGACGTAGCTTGGTTTCAATAGGGCTTTCTTTGATTTTTTGACTTGGGTCTTCTATACATATAATAAAATTGTCACTAAACCATTTCTGTACATGGAAAATATTAATAAAAAAAACATCATAGGGGGCTTTTATAAGAGCAAGAGAACACAAAACAATGGTTTTTCACTTTGTGCACGCTAATCTCAGAAACGGCTTAATTAATTTGAATGTGGTTTTCAGGAATATATTACCAGTCTTCACAAAACATTTAGTGTTTGTTTTATCTAAATCGGTTAATAAAAATAAAAAAGTTATGTCAATCACGTAATAGGTAACCATGCAAATCTTATATAGTGTATCTTATCAATAAGTGTAATAAATCTGTAGAGTAGTCTTTGTACATTGAAAATATTTTTAAAAATACACCAGGCTGTGAAGTGATAAGTAACAGAATCCATTTTCAGCACTTTTAAAATGTTTGTTTATCTGTTTGTCTTTTAGATGTCCACACAACACAAAAAAAGTATTTTTAGAAATTCATACAGGTCCCCTACCTTTATATAAGCAAGACATCCCAGAACAATGTTTTTCATTTTGTCTGTTCGTCTGTATGTTTGTGCACGCTAATCTCAGAAACGGATAAATCGATTTGGATGCAGTTTTCGGGAATATATTGTCATGGGATTCACTTTATATTTTGTTTTATTTTTAACATTCGGTTAACAAATAAAGAAGTTAATAATATCTTATTGTCGTACCATTGCTGCTTACCAGTTTGAAGGTTTATAGTTTTTACATACATTGGTAAGTACAAAGGGTACGTTTTATCAAAATCGAAATCTAGGCGTACGAAGTCGAAGAAAGTTCACCTCAGAGGAAGCTCTGCAAGGTGTATTTTTTAGCGAACCATTAGAATCACAACTGTTTAGTTTTACACAGGATAGACTGAACCGCTTATACCAAAATAAAAGTTAATTAAGTAACATTTCAAACCAATATTGACTCGAAACGAAAACCAAGTCACAAAAAAACCGCTGATTCTAAATATGTCTATAACCCTATATCGCTAAAAATGTCTCTTAGATCAAAAAGCCCTGTCGATATTATTGTCTAGATTTTGAAATTAAGAAATTTTGCTAGTTTAAACAGGAGACAAATAAAAAAATATTTAGATTAATATTATTTATTCCTTCTCCATTACGTTAAACTTACAACTACACAGTTGAACTCCAAAGTAATAGTTAAAAACCAAATACTGAACACGACACCGACTAATCGTAACATTCCACGTCGTATTGTGAGAACAACTTGGAGTACAACTGTTAAATAAATGTTACTATAATAAACTATTTTCGTATATTTTAAGTAAATGGAAGTATAGAATAGTCGAATATTAACTAAAAAGGGCTTGAAATTAAGTTTTTTTTATGTTTATAGTTTTAAGATGAAATATGTAAGCCCAAAAAAGTATACAAATAAAATAATTAAATACTTTATTGAAAGAATAAAATAAAAAAAGCAATAATACATTGATACAATTAAAAATCTTACATACTAAGTCACGTTAAGCCAGTTCACACACTGCAAAGTGTACACCCGGCTTATGTGAACGTCAAAGTGATTTAAAAAAATGTAAGTGTCAGAAATTATTAACTTAGTCGCTTCAAACGCAGCGAAAGATTCCAAATTGCTATGTGTGGGAACTGGATATAATACAAACAAGTGTTTTTTTATGATTTTATATATTTTTTTATTTTTTTTTGTTTTTTTTTAACGCTCTACCCCGGAGTGGGCGATACACGACGACATATAATAATAATAATAAAGAAAAAATATTCTACCATATCAGTTTTGAAACTGAAGTTCCTTCAAAGCTGATATTGTAGAATTACTACATACTATACTTTTAACCTCTTCAATGGTTTTTAAATACAATATTTACTGCAAAAAATGTAATTAAAAATTCGTCTAGATTTTGATCTAGATATTTTGATGTTAAAATTTACACCATTAAAAAGGTCAAAAGGAGTGTTCCTATAATAATAATAAAATACCTAGACTTGTTGTTGCCATACAATTCAAGCTGAAGTGCATAAATACTGTAAAAATGACAGCTAAAATAATCTACATCTAAAAACAATTTCTAGAAGCTGTCAAATTTCTACCAAAACAAGAACCTACCAATCTACTAAGCTACTATAATGGTAGAAAATGGTAGGAATTATTGCATGTTATAATTTAGGAAAAGATAGTCGGGGTGCTCTATTCCCGCCATGAGTGGTGAGTTTGGTGGTAGAATTTGAAATCCCATGAACATAAAAGTGCGAAGAAGAGTCGCTCGGTCTGAGCGGGTCTTAAGGACGCAGATGATGCAGCTGAAAAGAAAACATGAAATATTTTAGCTAAAGATATAAGGAATTTTATGAATTTTGGATTTAAAAATGTTAATTAAGAATAATATTATTTTCTATGTATGAATTTTAATATACTTTAAAAAACTTCAACTACTTTAGTGAGCAAAAGATATAATTTAAGGCAAGAGAGCAGTAGTCAATCGACTGTCCAAGAGATGTGACGGAAGGCATATACTGATAAGGTACAGTAAGTGTACTGACTTGTTAAGTCCCAGTCGCTCCTCTGCGTAGTCCAGCAACATGACGAAGCTGTCCTTGCTGCCGGCCGACAGCACGCTCGGGACGCGCAGGTATATGGACTTGTCCTTCACCACCTGACACACGGGAAGGAAGCTCAGGGTACAGTGGCTACCACATGCTACTAATTTAACCTACTACCGATTAAGGTTAGTACAGTCAGAACTTAGTTGCTCGGTTCCGAATCATTTGTGTTTAGTACAATTTAAGATTAGTGCTGTATTAGCTATTGACTCCAGTTTGGTTTCTTCTAAATATTCTTGAACAATTAATTTATTTTTATTTTTTATTAAATTATAATATTGGTACCCTATTGTTAGTGTTTCTTCGTGATAATAACACTATTACAAAATGTTAAACGAGCAAACTTACAGTCTCCCAGCGAGTAACGGTGTTCTCGGTCAAGTAGATCTTGATCTCAACCTTCACTGGCTTGCGGTCTTTCAGTTCCAGGATATTTGCTGTCACCTGTAATACAAAATGTTCTTATATGTAAATTTACCGAATAACCTTTTTCACTGATATGACTGACTATTGTATAAGCCGTTACTTCATTTTATTTAATCAAAACGTTTACTACCCCTGGCACCCACACAACTTTCTTCACTTCCACTTGTATACATATATTTCCTGCCAACTTCACTGGCACTAGTTACTTTTTTGTATTTTACTGGTTCTTGCAAAAACAGTTCTTTCACTACCAGTGGAATGTATAACATGCGTTTCACTATCACTGGCCTTACAACATTCCTGTTACTAGCACTGCGACTTTCAAAATTATTTTGACTATCGCTGGCACGCTCATCATTCCTGGCACTACTGACCCCTCTCCTCTCTCTGTCCTCACCTCCTCTCGTCTCTGTACGAGCACGGCGGGATGGTCGATGGCGAGACTCTCCGCGCTGCCACTGAGGGAGCTCGCGCTGGACCACAGCAGGGCGCTCAACAAGTCATCTTGGAAACATGCGACTAATGAGTTTCATAGGAAAAGAATCGATTGCTAGTTAGTCGTGTGTTTGTTATGTACGGATTTTAGCATCTATAATAACTAGAATTACCTCTTATGTAGCTCCATGGCTATGTATAATAATAAATATACAAAATGGTTGTAGTCACAAGGTAGTATGCTACTATAGAAATGCGTTTGTGCGTGTGTGTGTTTGTTTGTGTGACTCACGGTTGTCGTCGTGGGTGGGGGTGGTGGGGGCGGCGGGGCTCGCGGCCCCGCCGGTCACCCCTCCGGGCGGTGCCGAGCCGAGTACAGGGACATCAGGACCACCTGCGGCGAGAGACAAGGGTCACTACGATAACGTTAACGTTCGATTGTAAAAAAATACTGTTTTTGTTTATTAATAATATATTAAAAGTTTGAAAAATACAGGCCTATTTAAATTGTAGATCAAAATGTTTAAGATTTTTCAGTTTATTTTAAGTTTAATAAGCTTTTGGTGAGCTTGTACAGCCAAGCCTGGCTAATAGTTTAAGATTTTGGGTTTTTTGTTTGTAGGGATTATCATTAAAAACTCAGAAACAATATGAATAAATTAGTCTAAAAATCAGGTCAATGGCAACGTTCCTTGGTCCGCAATGGCTCTGACCGCTGTTGACTTACCACAGAGGCCCGGCGCCCAGGCACAGCGAGAAACACTCGGCGTCGGAAGCCGACAAGGCCGACCGCTTACTGCCGGCCGCGCTCAACGACGCGCCATCACCGCTGCGGCATGGAAGCAATCGTAAATGATCTTGATGGATATTTCTTTATAAATGTTACCGGAAATGTATGATTCTTGGAATAATATTTTTTTACATGTACACATTTTTGAATTGATTTTGTGAACAACTAAAAAAACTTGTCTACTATATTTTTTTAAGTAGGAACTTAGTCTGGCCATAAATACTGGTGCAATTAAAAATAAAAAAATGTTACATTTGAATTTAGAACCTGTCATTTCATTTGGAGCCAAATGTAATTTTTAAAACTCTCCATAGACGCGGTATAAGTCAAATGTTTGTGTACCTGGCTATTAATAGGTACAATGAGACTTCGTAGTGTTCGTAAAAAGATATCAAAGCAGTAAGGGAAAAAAATCAAAGAAATCGTGTCCGAAATCAAAAGATTTTATCTCGGGAAATGAAGATAGCAATTAGAACCTTGTCGCGTATTTTAAGAGACGACTTAGGGCTTGCACCCTGTAATAGACGCACTGGTCATTTCTTAACTGATAAATTAAAGATGAATAGAGTGGTAAAATCGAAACAACTACTGAAGCGGAACGCAAAGGGAGGTCACAGAAAAAAATTGTTTACGAATGAGACTTTTTTACAATTGAGCATAATACGACTTCAGTGGTGGTTTAGTGGGGTGTTAGCTATGAAGGAGTGACTGAGCCATATGTTGTGAAAAAGGTATCAAAACATCGGCACAAGTCTTTCAAGATACCATTCTTGAGAAGGTAGTGAACCAAGTATGGTCCTTCCAGCAAGACTCGGCGCCTGGTCATAAAGCTCGGTTCACGCAGTCTTGGTTGGAAGCGAACGTCTCGGACTTCATCTGAGCTGAAGACTGGCCGTCGTCTAGTCCCGATCTTAATTCGCTGGATTATGATTCATGATCATTTTTAGAGAGTACAGCTTGCTCTAAACGTTCTGATAATTTGAAGTCACTAAAATAATCCATACGATTGGCAGTAAAGAATTTCCCCATGGAAAGAGCGCTTGCTTCTATTGATAACTGACATCGACGTTTAAAGGACTATTGCAGCCAATGGACACCACTTCGAATAAGCTTTTTATATTTTTAATTGTTTATATTTGTGTGTTAAACTAACACACTGTAAAAGTAATAAATGTTATTTGCAATTAAAAAATCATTTTTTTCCTTTGTTACAATATTTATTGCAAGACTAGGTATATACATATTTTCATTGTATGTATCTGGAACCCCGAACAGGTAAAACTATAGAACTCTTCTAAATTAAATTATATACTTAATTATAATCTTGCGACGGCATTGTTTGTGAGGTCAAGGGGATGTTACCAAAACAAAGGTTAAGGCGGGACATACAGACATGTACATAAACATTAATATAATATGCTCACCTGATGATTTTGATAACCATTTTTCTTAAAAAAAATAGGAAAAAAAATGTATATTAATATCACAAAAACCTGGAATGTGAGTTAACAAAAAAAAATTAAAAAACTTTAAACCGAATCTTGGTAGGAATCTTTTTGAATACTATTTCTATGCTGTATGCGAAATACAGCATAGTATGTTATTCTATTTTAATTAAATAAAATAAAGGTAACTCAAACGTCCGATTTATAATGAATCCTGCGAGATACTGATAGTGGTGTGTGCTGCTTGCCAGAACTAAAAATAGACCTACGGCGTAAAAGACAAAACATTCCGTATATATCAATAGAAAAAACCGTTCTTGAACCAAATACACCGACAAAGATATAACTGCCAAAATCTCACTTTCTAAATCAAAGCCAGATATAATTTATATATAGAATGAAAAAAATAACAGCTGGACTCGAACCTGCGACTTCTGGCATGGCTTTTCATTTAATTTCGGCTGTTAGACTCACTCATAATAAAACACACACACGGGGTCGGTGCACCCCGCTGTATACTTTTAAGAAACTATTTTTGGGTGAGTATAATTTATATTATCTAATTGAAATACTAACAAAATGGTTTTACTAGACTATAAAACCATTACTATCAATATCTATTTAGCGTTACATATACTACAATAACAATCTAATTCTAAAATTCGGGCAATTTTTCGGTAAAACAGACACAATTGACAAAGTGCAATTAAAAATCTTACGTATAAAGTTAATATAGAACAAAGAAATGTGTAGTCGCTTCGATCGTAATCACAAAACTGACGACAATCATACAAATAAAATAATTAAAAAAGTCGTGTATTATTTTATATATTATAATTAATCCATCAAATGATATGTACCTACTTAAGACGCCAGATAATGTTTTGTTTACTTGCTCACTGCCAAGAATTACTCAGTGATTTCTTTTCGCTCTTACCATATATTTATAGTACCTACCTACCTACTTATATAAATAATTGGATGAATTCCGTGGCCTGAAATCAAAACAACAACAATACAATTATTATATAGTTCAACTTTTTAAAATGTTTATTGACGACATCATTCCTTGCTTCGTTTAAAGCGCACACGCAGTAAGAGTAACTTTTAAATAACAACTATATTTTTTCTTCTAGACACTTCTATTCGGTTCATTCACTGAATAAAATTGTACAAGAAGAAAACATCAATGCCTTATAAAATATAAATAGATAACTCAATTCTTATTAAATTTCAACAAATTTTGGAAAAAGATTCACTAAATAGAGAAATAAAATACATATCCCCTACATTTGACCGTAACGTATGACAATGGAAACACACTACACGTGCACTGCAATGCGGATGTTGAAAATCGTTCAAAATTACAAAAATTTTTACACGAGTCTTGCGGAAAATAAAAATCCACCAAATCATAACGAGTTCTAAAAACTAGTAATTATGAATTCTCTAAAATACAAACAACGAAACAAAATAGCTTACCGATTAAGAAACATTTATCAAGAAATCGTTAACAAAAGTTCCTACAATATTAATAGAATTTCAGGTGTTCGTAACGATTTGGTCATAAATTATAATGACTTGCGTCTCCGTATTGACTTCATGAAGTCAGGTGTCATGATAGAACAAAACCATTAGCGAATCATTTACTAAACATCATCATCTATCATGGCTATATTTAATGGTTTTCATTTTAAGCATTTAATTTGGACCTATTCGTCGGTTTACAAATGTTTACACTCGAAACTTTATTTATATTAAATACACACATTTTGATAATAAAAAATAATAATAGATAAAAGATTTTTTTACAAACAAACATTAACTTTTCAGTATCAATAACTATTAAGAAGTTAATCAATCAAACAAACAAATTTTAGTATCAATAGATACCTACTAAAGTTTGTTTACTGTTGCTTTACTAATTCCAGAGAAAAAACATATTAAGTCCCAATTAATGACATTGCGTAGTTTCTCTTTTATAGTTTCATTTACCAATTTTTTTTTAAATAACAAATTACACACATTTATCTAACCCGTAAGTAGGCAAATTATTTGCTTGTGTTAAGGATTTTAGACAACGATACAAATACATAGAAATAAACATTATAAATACTGCGAATATATTTAATAAACAATCACATACATGCATGTCGGGCATCAAACCCGAGCCCCTTTACGTCGCTATACCTTAGGCGTCTGCGCTAACAACTTGACCAACGTGACGGGGCGAGTGGTAAGCTTTCGACAAAATTAATAAAAACCAGTCCGTAATGGAACCTGCTACCTGTCCCTGTTAAGTCAGTCTTCATAAGCCAAGCTGTACATTAATATTTGACAGTTGTAGAAGGTAATTATTATATTGACAAGTGTGTTTGTACTTATTTATGTAACATCCAATATACGCAATGATTCATCTTATTTTGGAGAGAAAATAGATTTGTTACGACTTCCATTAAATAATACTCAAAAACAGTGCAAATAACACTTTGTATATAGTAACATTTTCATTTATATCGTTTTAAGCCAATTTTAATTTAATTAACATACAAAGTACTAAGCAAAAGGTGGCATTGCAGTCCTCACCCAACTAGCCAAAACAATCCGAACTTCTATTTTTATAATTACAGATTAATTATTAATTATATCTTTATGTATATTTCACAAACTATATGGAGGTTATGATACTCTAGTTACATAACTCGTAATGATTCTTTGAATCTATTGAATTACATTAGGTAGGTAGTCAGTGGGCGGGCCCGGCGGCCGTTACTGGATCCATATTGGATCTATATCTGTGAAAGTGTACTCGGCCCCTGCGAGATATACTTAATACTACATATCTTTAGGTTTACACACACATCTTTAGGTTTAGGTTTACTACACACAACGGAATTTGTTTAAAAATCGTTAACGTACTGTATTCACGAGTTCATTCCTATGCTGGGATCATACAGAATCCACTCAGTCATTTCCAAAAATATTAAAATTTTATAATTTTATAAGAACTCCGGTAAATTTCACGGGGTAAGGACTCGGGTACCCACAGTTAATAGGTAGGTATTATTTAATTTAATCCAGCGTCATTGCGTGCAAAATGTAATTAATAAATTCTACATGTATTTAACATATTGTAATAGAATATGACAAATACACATTATCTACAAAAAAAACGCTTTTCACAAATCGTCGCCATTTGCATTTTTAACAAATACCTAATTAGATACAAACAAAAAACAATCACGTGCGTAGTTGGCGGGAAATCTGTTTGCATTTATTTTTAAATAAGCTATCGAGACTTATTTATTATTAATATCATACCTGTTTTTGGATTATGAAATTTGGAAATTCTTTTTTAACAACATTTTTTATTCTTGCCGTCATAAAGACTCAAAATAATCAAACACAATTAATTATCTTTGACATAAGTTCTATTTAATGATAGAATATATTTTTATTGTGTTTTCAGTTTTCTGTATAAATATTTGTCATATTATTGGATAAAACCGGTTATTACTAGTAATGGTTGTACATCCAAGGTCATTCAGATAAATATAATAAAGGTAACACTTCAATTGCGATTTGTTCAATTGCGAATTGAATCTGAAAACACTTTCAGATTTCGAAGCGATAGATTTGAAATAGATAATATAAGTACCTACTTTGAAACATACATTTATCTCTTTCACTCCTCTAAATTTCTATAAGAGTGTAGCAGGCTGCAGGGTTTGAGAATTGTCTTCTATGTAGGTGTAGGTATAGGTATATGTATAATATGGAAGAAACTGTTGGGATTTTTTTTTAACGATTAGTAAATTACGTGAATAAACACTGACAAATATGTATTGATCGACCTTATACAAGAATATTAAACAATTAGGTAGGTATAGGTAGTACTTTTCGAATCGTATTTTATTTTTTGCAATTTTTACAAAAAAATATTACTCTAAAAATTATGTAGTATAACTACCAAACCACAACAAAAATATCCATAAATGTGCTTTTAAAATATTCGAAAAATAATCAATCTTCATAACATCAATTATAACATATTTCTTATTTTATAAACCTTTTAATTGGTCAATAATACACCAAACAAAGATCACGAACTGAATTTAAAATATATCAGAGCCCTGAGGAGCTATTGTATGTTGGCGAGGAAAACCGGAGACAATAATTATAATTAATTTATTTAAATATACATATACATATAATGAAGCACAAATGTAGCCAAATTGTCGTTCACTTTTAGCACGTAGTAATTATAAATCACATACGTCTGTACTAATATTATAAAAGCGATCAGATTATCTGTTTGTTTATATTTTCAGGTTTATATCCATAACAGTGCCTCTATTTTAAAAACTCTAACCATTTCAAGGCACGTTCAGACGTATTCTCTCTAAGAATGTAGGTACTAGTGATGAACGAATGTAATTTTTGAACATTCGCGAATGCTAATGCGAATATTCAATATTTGTTTAAATTAGGCTTAATTTTTGTTTAAATGTCTGTTGTTGGGCGGAAGTCTCATTTAGACATCCGAGAGAAGTGTCATTCCGCTCGCACCAATTTTGCGTAAAAAACAAGTGAATTTTAAACTCACGAGTAACGAGTGTTATTTTTTTTTCATTATGAGCTTTAAGTAAAATAAATAAATTAATAATACCAAATGATAAAGTGAAGACTGATAATGTGATTATGAGGTTAAGATAGGGTGGGGTAGCCAACAATGAACCAGGTGGATACAGTGAACCACTATAGTTAGCGACAAAACGAAACATTGCCAGACTATGTAATTTGCGCGATAGAACCCCCCCGCTTACCCCGATCAACTGCTTCAGTCGCTGGTGGGCCTCCATTGTAAGTTTGTGTACGCGGACGTTTTATGTGTTTCAGAGCGGCAAAAGTAAGAAAATTACGTGAGTTTATTTTTTTGATTACTTTTATTCTACTACATGTATCTCATTTTCAATTTTATCTCAGGGTGGAGTGGCTTATTACGCGTTTTTAGCATGAATGTTAATGCTTTTACGTGCTTCTAGTCGTGGCTAACAGAACCTATATTAAAAAGTGTATAGGTAGTGCACATTGAACCAGTACCTGAAGGTACACAATGAACCTTGGTTCACTGTGTGCCTTAAAGCAATGAACGATGGTGCTTTGTGTACACATGTTATTATGAACGAAAAAAGTAAAATTAAACTGAAGGTAACTTTTAAAAATTATATTTGAATTATTGTTGTAGTATGAGGAGGCAAACAGGAGGTAGAGAAGAGCGAAAAAAAGGATCGCATACATCATATATGAAAGCTATAACCCCGGTGAACATTTCAAATGCCTTCAGAAAATGTGGTATATTTCCCTTAGCGGAGAACATTTTCTCTGAAGTTGACTTTTTGCCAAGCCAAGTTACTAATAGACCAGCACCAGCTACCCCGATATTACCCCGATATCCCGATATTACGGCAAACGAAATTGTTGAACGTGATATTTGTGAATCACCTTCCATTTTGACTTGTTCTATTTTAACCGACCAGGACTTACCAATCCTGCCAGAAATAAGATATAGTATTCCAGAGCATAGCAAACTAGAAGATTGCCAGCCTAGTACGGCTATTAGTAAAGATCTAACTGCTGCTGCTGGTACCAATTCCGTGGTAAGACAAGTTCCAAGTCCATTCGTTTCACCCAAAGTCTTTCAACCGCCTTTGAAAGCAGGTCCTCGTAAAGGCAACCGACAAAAAAGGCGTGCTGGAAAAAGTATGATAGCGACCGACACCCCAGAAAAAAATGCGTTAGCCGAACTCAAGCAAAAGAAGAAGATAAAGGTTGTAGATACTGTGAAAACTGTGGACATAACAATATTAGATGACAACTTTCTTCCACTATCACGAAAACCTCGTTTAGATGATTGTGTCATTATTATGTTTAAATTCAAAAAATCTAATATTTACTATGTTGACAAAGTTATTGAGGAGTTGAAGGATGAAGACCTTGATTATGTTGTTTCTTATTTAAAATTAAAAAGCAAATGGAATCAAACATTATCTGAACCACTCGAAACTGATACTGCCGGAGTTAGCTTGAAAGAAATAAAATTTATTCTTCCTTCTCCTAAAATAGAAGGAACGAATAGGCGACAGGCGACATACAATGGAAAAAAAATATGCCAAATAAATATATAAAATGTTTTGGTTGTATTCTTATGCCATAACAAGTTCTGTAAAGTATAATAGTGTTAATAAGCACATTGCACATATAATAATGTTTAATTTATTTTTCAAATTTTAGGGTATCCAACCCGTGATTGATTGTAAACTACAATGGTTCATTGAATACTACCCCCTGGTTCATTGTGCACTATAGGGTGTACACAGTGAACCATTTCCATGTTTTTTTTAATCTGATCATTAAACAAAATTTGTAGAAAATATGCAAAATTATAGTATTAGCGATTAAACTTTAGTAAATTTTCTAACTTATGGTATAATTTAAACTATAATAATCGCTTTAGGATAAGAGTTATATCTCATCAAACTTTTTGTGGTTCATTGTTGGCACTCCCACCCTACCTAGTTTTTCTTATATTAAAAAACCTAAGAAAGGAATGAATTTGATTGATTTTATTAAGCTGTTATTACCTATATCTTCGAATTGTTTTTTTTTCTGATATTCATAATCGCAAAACCAGCGCAGAAATATCGCGATTGCGAATATATAAAAATATGCGAATATCCGCGAATGCGAATATTCGTTACATCACTAGTAAGTACGATCCAACAATCAGTATTAGACAATACCTTTTATAAAAATAAAGATTGTTCATTCAGTAGTTCTGAACTAATTTACGAAACTTGTGTCGCTCTGTAATCAACAGCTAGTCCATAATGAATTTTACACCTTGAGTTATAACATGATAACAGTAAATTAGGTTAACAAAGACCGTTTCTGTGAGGCCATTAAGATAACTATGTAGAACTTTCTATAAGGTTGATCTAGAACATTACTTTTACTTACATATTTACTATATTACTTATAACTAGAGATGGGCCGAATAGTGGTTTTACCGATTAACTCAATATCGAATACTATTCGGTTTAACATTTACCGAAAGGAGTATTCGGCCGAACTATTCGGTTTACACTTTAATTGTTTGTCATAAACAGGTTCTAAAATGTACCTGTGATTGATTGATTGAGTGATTGTGATTTAATGTTGACTTTGCTAGATACTAATTGTCGGTTAGTTATAATAAAATAAATATGTTAACTTGATATGTTTCGAAATGTTGATTTAAAGCTAAATTACTATTATATTATTAAGCTTTATTCAGTACAATATTTATAACATTTCTTTGACTTCCAATATGACATAAAATCTTAGTTTTGTCTTTTAGTTTTTTACCGTGTCTTGTAGCCAAAAAATTAGAAATACCCGAATCTTAATAGAAAATAGAACCGAAAATAGAAATATTCGGCCCCAAAACCGAATAATTCAGCCGAATACGAACAGTGAAAAAAATTCCGAATACACCGAATACCAAATACGTACCGAATATTCGGTGCATATCTAGTTATAACAAAACCATCGTTTTATAAAAACCATTTGTGATATCCAAAATCATTTGTCAGTGAATCAAAAAGATATTATCAATTTATTGGTTAATGTGATTTTGATGATCTTCGTGACTGACTTTATTAAATAAAGTATTGTATAATGTCATACAATTTTAATACTTCTTGTATCCTTTATGTTACTCATTAGGACAAGATGTTGTGAAATTCTATCCCTAAGTTAAATAGGGGATAACAGTTTATATGAGGAGTCCGCAATTGTACGATTTACACGGAAACTGGTACCAAGTTTATTGTGTAGTACCACTAGCTAGTTACCAGTAGCTAGCTACCAATAAGTCATTGAGGTGTAACAGTAGAGGTTTTTTTACTCTAAGTATCATGTTTACGAGATTATCAAGATTCTAAAAATATCCAAAATACGTAATTAACAATAGTTTCACAATACGGAATCGAAATTTGATTTTTCTTGTATTATGTAAAACTATGAAGAACCCCAAGTAAAAAAACTTATGATTAATGCATTCAAAATTACAATATATTATTCTAGTAATAGTTTAGAATTAGTATGCCTGATGGCAATGGAAAGAAGCATGATGGGTATAACGAAACACAATAGGGTGAGGAATCAAACCATAAGGTCCATTACCAAGGTAGATGACGTAGCTATAAAAATAAAAAGACTTAAGTGGAAGTGGGCAGGCCACATGGTAAGAGGAATGGAAAAGTGGGGCAAGAAAGTCACACAATGGTACCCAAGAAATGGTGTAAGAAAAAGAGGTCGCCCAGCAAAAAGATGGGATGATGACTTAAGGAGGATGGCAGGTGTGACATGGAACAGGGTGGCTGACAAAAGAAAAGAATGGTTACGATTAGAGGAGGCCTTTGCCGATTGGCAAGCAGACGAGTTACTGGATATTATTGATTAGTTAAGCAAAACTTGTAATTCATCTGAATAAAGGGCTTATTATTATTATTATTCTAGTAATAAAATCATTATTTATTGTATCGGAAAATTTACCTTTGTGTCAAACAAACAATAAAAGTGCATCTTTATTGTGTTTATCTCAAACTTTGATCTACCCACATATAAATAAACTTTCCATAAGAGAAATTATGATATAACATTTGTATGTTGGTAATTAAAGTACCAACCAATTAATAAAAATCATATCTATTTATTATAAGGATATTGTATCTTTGTAGTGTTCTATCAATGGAAAAACATTCTCGAATAGTTATTACAAGGTTGAATCATTTAAAAATAAATGTGCACTCTGTTTAGAGTCTTAATGCACTAAATTAAAGTTCATATCACAAATTATACAATAAAATATAATGATTTGATGGTATTTTCATCTCTAATATATTTAGATTAAAAATCATACAATGGTATATGGAATAACACATTTATTACAATGTTATAATTTGATTTTGAATATGACATTGTAAACAAAAAGGAAAATCACATTCAGATAAATATTTATAATGGAAGATTTTTCACATTTTTTAATATAACTAAGACCAACTTTTCTCAGTTACCCACTAACATGAGCAGTAATGTTAGTATGATAGTAATTAGGTTGCAAGACAATTATGGTTTTAGTAACCAATATCATAAACCTATTTTCTTCATATGAGTTAATGACCCCTGGAGCCATAGATTTGGCCTATCTAGGAACCTCAGAAGCTTGTGTTGTAATTAATAGTCAACAGTAAAGCAACCTACAAGGATATAAATAACAGATTTAGATGAGAATATTGGTACTTAATTATTTAAAATAAATTTACAATCTGAAAACTGGCAATTATTTTTCAACATGTGGCCAAACAAGACGGACTGTTGGTCTTGATATCAATAAATATTAGATAAGATTAGTTCATTGTTATCTATTGTAAGTTTATTTTGGCTAGAAAGGTATGGATACATAAATCTGATTTATATTATTGTTTATTTGCCAACAAGTGCCAAAGACAAAAACAACTAGCAGCTTCTTTTTATATTGTATATGAGAAAGAAGAAATTATTTTAACCTAAAGGATTCAAATCTTATGTGGTATGCTATATTTAGCAAGTATTTATTCTTTCTAAATTGTTATGTGATAAAGTTTCTCTAAAATGTATTGCATCAGTACTTTAGGTGGGTTACCACAAGGTTAAGCTTCTTTTTGTTAAGAAAGTAAAAGAAGACACACTTTAAAAAGATACATTTAGTAATGGTCAATCCATTACTTAGGATATCTTTTTAAAATTTAAGTTGTTATTTAGGTTATAAATACAAAAAATATCGAATACCCTTTTGGGGACTAATGTTTTAAAGAGGAATTATGACGAGTGACGAGTGATGACGTATTAATTATCGAGGGCAGTAATTAGATTATTTTCTGTATAATGTCAAAATATATATATTTACAAAATTAGTTTTTAAATATGTAATTATATTATTTGTATACTCACTAGTAGTGCTTGCTGGCAAAGGAGTCGGGTTCTACGACAAAGCCCGTCACGTCATAGTAATTACTACTACTAAAATTTAATTGTTGTATCAACTTCGTCATCGTGGCAAATCGTATTTAAGCCTTTACAAAACTTCGAAACAAAAACACGGTAAGACCGTAAGAATTGCAGAGAAATTACGCAGCAAAGTAGACTGTTTCACAATAGAAAATGATTGCCCGAATCTGATTAGTCAATTCATTCGTTAGAAATGTCAGTGAAAGAAAACTACTTATTGTAAATGTCTATTGTTTACATACAAAGATCATATGGTGAACCATCGTTTAGAATTATCCGCATTATATTTTTCTGTAATGGCCACCGGAAACGTGACGTTGACTTTGCGTTTCGTTCTAAGATGGTGGATTTTAAATAATCTTAAATTGTTGTGTATAATACTTTTTTAAATATTTATTTGTTCACATTATAACTTATGGATTTGAAACTAGAATGAATTTCATTTTTAAAAAGATAGAAATAATAAATAATTATCGTATGCAAGAAGAAGTCTTTTATGTTTTTGGGATGTATTAAATTTTATACCAAAACATAACAGTGAAAGTAAAGTGAAAGTAAAACGCCTGCTGTCATTTTATAGTCAAAACAAAACGTTCTGTTACGCCACACTACGTCAAATTCAATCGATAGTGTTGCGTAGTTACCAACGCCGCACTCGATGTTATCGATCGATAAACCACTGTCGATAAAAATACTTTTATTACTTACCGATTCCGAAATATTAAGGAAGGCATACTTGTTTTCGACTCAATATGTTTAAATCTTTGTTCTTGTATCATATAACTGGTTGCCGGAGGGGCAGGTAACGTCATAACTTCACTTTAATATACACTGCACTCAAACAAACACTGAATTATGGGTTTATTTTTGGTTTTGTCACTAAAATTAACATTAATTTTGTTTCCACTATGTCTGTTTCTTCTACGTTTGAAAAGAATGAACAACGACATTCAGGCTTGGTTGTATATGCTCGACTAATACCGCAGTCGAACGTTATATACTAGATATAAATGTAACTAAACCTCACCCCTCCTCTGAGGGAGCTATCGGGATAGGGATCACACGGGGCGCTTTTTGGATTGTATGATTTATATTTTGTTTTTTTCTTTTGGTATATGATTTGGATTTTGAAAAGCATAAATCAATTCTAAAACGACTGTAATGATTTCAATTTAAAAAAAAATAATGCTCTAGATATTTTCTGAAATAAGTGTTACAGAGTATTTGAGTTTAACAGAAAATATTCGTAGCAGCTCGTTTAAGGAAATGGAGGACAGGTGTGTAGTTGTTTTGTTTATTAGCCTTACTACCCGACGCCAGTCAAGAGTCGGGCCACGGTGTAGGGAGTTGTGCAAGATGGCATACCAAGATAAGATGACACACTACTAATTTTGATTTAAATATTCGCGCAAAGTGTGGTCTTGTGACGTTTAAGGGAGTGCCTCTGGGTGTCGCTGATATTCAAATTCAGTATGGCGGAAAGTGAGCGCAGATTGATAAGTAGTGCCTGTTTTCGTGATTTTGAAATGAAAATAATTTTGCTTCTGCTTAACTGTGAAAAAACACGTAAGGTAAGGATTTTCTTTTCGAAATAATTTCGGATGTAAAATAGAATTATTATAAGACACAATTAACACTAAAAGCTCATTCTATAAGCTTTTGTCACAATGGTTAGAATTCAATTCACATATGAATTGGGTAACATGGCATACAAACGTGAGTATAAGATGGCATACTATATTATCTTAACCTAATAAAAAGCATTGGTGTATTTATTTATTTGCTTTACCTGCAGAATGCTTGGCAATTACAAACGAAAGTTGGTCACAAAAAGACTATTGAAGGATGAGGCTATTGAAGCTGTAAGGGAGAAAAGGATGTGAGTGATAATAAAAAGTGATGAGTGTGAATGATAAGTGATGTGTTACTGAATCCAGCCACATAGAATTTACAACATGGATGTGTCAGGTACTTAATAATGTTCAAAAGCCCCCAAAAGTATTTTCATCTAAAAGGAAAAAAACAAGTTGGTGCTGTCCCGAGTGCTGAAGGCGGTGAACATTTTACAGTGGCTTTTGTGCTAATGCCATGGGGAATTTTGTTCCACCCGCATTAATTATTCCGAGAAAGAATCACAAGGCTGAATACTTTGATGGTGCTCCTCCGGGCACTTTAGAGATTTTGTAGCTTATGTCAATGCTTCTGCAACAAATAAGGTATTGCTAATTCTTGACAGTCTGTCTCTGTCTTCCACCACACTGCACCCACCGAATGCAGCCGACCGATGTATCTTTTTTTGGTCCACTTCAGGCGTATTATGATGGTGAGATGGACACCTGGATGAGGAACTATTCTGGTAGAACCATCGGGTTATACCAATTTGCTAAATTTTGTGGAAGAGCCTACGAAGTATAACTAAAATAAATATAACGAGTGGTTTTGAGAAAACTGGAATTTATTCTCTAAATCCATATATTTTCCCAGAAGAGATGTATTTACCAAGGGAAATTACTGGAAACGAATTGAATAATGACGACCTGCCAATTGCCGGTTATTTATCTTAGCCTCAGCTCATGAAGAGTCCGACTCCTCAGACTACTGACGCTAAAGAGCAGCTGATGGAAATTGCAGATTCCTACTCAAACAAATTTTTCCTAGACAAATTTTAACTGAGCATTCACTTTTACAACCGCAAACAAAGTTGCTACTTCAATTTCCCCATTACCACAAGTTAATTCCAGGAAAGTCAAGAATAACCAGAAAAGTCATCGGAACTCAGATTTTGACGTCTAGTCCATTCATGAATGAAATAAAGGTAAACAGTACAGCAGAAAAAAGAAAAAGAAAATCGCAAATCTCTTAAAAAACAAAAGCAAAATAAACGTGTTTTTTTGAAGACGTTGACAGGAAGCCAGCAAAAAATATAAATCTACAAGAAGTCAAAAGCAAAGGAGTGTTGTCTTAAACGATGATGTGGACCTCGTAAAGAGAAATTACGTGGATCCTGAGGTAGTAGGTAGAAGGAGTACCTCCTTTAAAAATTACAGATCCACACGAGTTCTAAAGCAAATAAAGCATATTGATTTAGACGATGATAAAGATTTCAATGATCCTTATATGAATGAAGACGCGGAAGAAGATGATCCAGCTCAAATTTACTGCAACGAATTGTTTAGTCAATCTAGACCAAAAGAACGTTGGGTAAAAAAAGAAGAAATAGTTTAATTGTGAACTATGTTCGTAATCTGACATACTATGTCGTTTTACCCTATAGGTGTGCTGTCTTACCCATGTCGATCTAGGTGCTTTTTATGTTTGTTTTTATTTCTATGTTACGTTAATTGTTCTAAAGCTGATATACTTACGTTGATTATGATACATTTAATAATATACGCAAAATGCTGATTTCACATGACTTGATTTATTTCAAATATTTGTCTTGAAACAAAAAGTATGTCATCTTATGTACAATTCCCTAATAGGGTCGCTTCAAACATACTTACATCAGAATAAAAGTAAGTTCCTTTAACGTAATTCTTCAAATGCACGTTCTTTAATCTCATGTCATTTAGAGAGACTTACTTAGAGGAGGACATACTTAGAGGAGATTTTTCTTGGCCATTGTTGTCACACTAAGCATTGTTGTCACACTAAGCATCCGACTCAACATGGGCATTTCATCAGCCTGTACTCGCCTTTAATCTGATCCATTTGCAGCCTATAATTCTGATCCATACAAAAGAGTAGGCCGTGTTTTCGTCTTATAATAATTCCCTTCTGTTCAAGGGAAATTTTGTCCGTGATCTGTCATCATTTCATTCAAGCTGTGAACCAGAAACGAACAACATTTCCTTGGAAATGAAACAATGTATGAAAAAAAAGTCCGGCATACATTCATACTTTACAAGGAGCCTTCGTACTTATACTGCCTAAACATCTCGACCTAATTACTCATTATTCATGCTCCGCATCGTGTTTTTCACTTTATGCCTTTCTTGTTATTCTGTTCTATTCTTTACATCTTTATTGTATTCTACATCTTCTACTGATTCTTCAATTCCATAAATTTGTCTTCTATTCTAAACCTTTTAAATATATATTTAAAAAATGTTTCTATAGAATTTTTTTTAAACGCTTATATGTATTAGTAATTTCTATCCACAAATTGACGTGTTTTGAACACGTTTTGAATTCATATTTTCTCCCCGTGTGTTCGTTATAATCCGGAGCATGCGCAGAGCACGCTGTGACGAAACGTTGTTTACATCGGCCTCATTTCATTGTTTTGTTCAATAATAAGCACAATGTTTTTATTTTCATCAAATAAAAGTAAAAAAATATATCAACGTTCTGATAAATATATAAACAATATGTTTATATAAATATGGGATATAATTTAATTCGCGAGTAAAATTTAACGAAACTAGGATCTTATGTTAAAGTTTGTTATACTTTTTTATAACGTAATATATAATCTAAAAATAAGTGGGTATGTAAATTGATCTATTTGAAATTTTAATATATCTTTGGAATCTACAGACCAGAAAGGTTAAGAGTATTTTCGAACTCAAATGATTTATATTTTATTATCTATCTCTGGGTTAAAAATTCTCTCAAAATTTGCTGATATAATTAAATTTGCACTTTCTTTGAGATCTCATTAATGGACCGATAAAAATCGCTAATTCAATTTTTTTTTGTCACACTGGATTATAACTTTTAAAGATTTTTTTTCTGGGTTACATATTTTAAAACGTGTATATAACCCTATTTTTATTTAATTGCAGGATAAAGTAGGTTGTAAAATATTTACATTTTTATAAGGTTTTCCTGGATTAATATACCTAATTCGATCAAAGTAATTTGAGCGTTCTGTTACCAGGCAAAACAAGCAATGGTCTATTTATACAGTCCCAGTCTTTTATGTGAGGATAAAAGAGGTTAAATTTAAAAGAATAAATAACTCAGAAGAAACCTTGATTTCAAAACTATTTTAACATCTAACTTTGAAAGTAGGTATGTTGTCATCTGAACATTCACCTTTGCCCTGCTTCATAAAATCAATACACAGAATAACAGTGTTCTAGCAGACTGATCAATTAGTAGTAGGTAGGTATAACATTTCGTTTTTCTTTTTTCGGTAATAAATATATCTGCATATAATTTTAGACTTACCGTCAGTATATTTATTTTCATGGTATCGAAACTTATTTTTTTAACAACAAAACTATTTTATACAATCAGTTACATTAACATTCTAAAAAATATAAAAACCCAGTAATTCTTCTTCATTTAATATCACACATAGATCATATTATACAGGTCATAGAACTAACATAAAAAATACAAATAACTGACTAAAAATACCTATGTATCATGTCATAATCATATTTATAAATTTAATATTACGTATAGCTTACGTAATATTCACATCCTACTGTAACGTAATATCAAAGTCATTATTTTCATATAACAAGGACATAACAAAATAAAAATAAGATATGAAATCACGCTAGAATTTTTTAAAAAGCTTCAACAGTAAAAAATCGATTAGATTTAATTGATCTATCTGATCCAATTTATATTACTTTTGATTATGGTACAGATAAGAAAGACATGTCTTGGCATAAAAATAATTTTATTTCAATGTGTAGTACTGTCAGATAAGATAGACATGTCTTATATTTAGGTAGGTATATATTTCATAGTATAATATCTGAGAATTTGAGGTTTCTTTAAACGTTTTTTAATCAATCTCGTCTGTACTTTGTCGTTTGAGTTTCAACCTCTCAGAAGAGAAAACTCCAAATGTATTATGAGATTCAATAATACCTAATCTAGGTGTAACAGTTTAAAGAAATACCTTAGTTTCGAATATTTACTTACTAATGAGACAGTTATCTGGTTGGTTCTGTATGGTAATTAAAATCTATGTCAAATAATAGAGTATGTATATATACGTAGGCTACATAATTTGTTTGTACATATTAAACATGCGCGAAGGCTTTATAAAACAAATTCATGTTAGTCGAAATAGGAACATTCGATTATAATTTATTAGATTAACTGGTTATTGCTTGTAACCGAATAAATTTATAGTGAGAAGTGATTTAAATACATTGTTAAAACAACAATTATGATGTTACTAGACTTGTTTATGTCAGTCGTCATCTTAGTATAAATGCGAGCGGTCGACAGCCCGACAGACAGATCTCTGTAAAGATACTGTTACGCTGCCCGTTGAATAAACGATGGTATAATTATTTATGCAGTTTTATTTGGAAAACGTCATTATGAATCACCATCACGAAGACTACGAGAGTGACGGCAGCAATGCTGAGGTCACTCTTTTTAAAAAATACTAATTGGCGGTCTTCTCTCCGATATATATTATATATAATTTTATTCTTTTGCATTTTTATACATATATTTATAGCTTAATATCTTGGAAACTACGGCTGCTATTTTGACCAAACATAACTGAGAACCATCCGATGGGTGATGGATGAACATTTCGATTTAAAAAAATCGCAATCAAATCAATCCAACATGATTGGCTGCTTCGATGATACAGACAGACACATTTAATTCTATATTTATTTTTAATTAAAATAAACTTAACGTACACAAATATGTATTCATATATGTACTAGATACATTAATTTGTTTATCTTTAAGTTTTTAACCGACTTCAAAAAGGAGAAGGTTCTCAATTCGGCCGGTATATATTTTATTTTATTGAAGTGGAAAATTTTCCGTTACGCGCCATCTTTTTTGAAGTGAAACTTCTTTATCGACAGATGGGATAAAATTTTATAGCAATGTCAAAAAATTATGACGTTTTTCTGTTACGCGCCATCTTTATTTCTAAGTCACATTTTTTCGTTACGCGCCAATAGGTTTGAAGTCGGTGCCAAGCCTTATATCAACAAATCATTATATTTAACCACTTAAATGAATACGGGCAAATTAATACAATGAAACGCCTAATTTTTAATGATTAAGATACGTAAATAAACATAATAAAAAGCAATTAATCTTAATATTATAAGCAAATCAATCAATACGAAGAATAGTGAAGAAAAACCAAAATTATGAAAACGTATTCAACAGAATTCTTAAACTAAATGGTCATGTGAATTATGAAATTTCTACTTCAAAAATTAAGATACGTAAATAAATCTATAAAAGAGTAATAGTAATAATATTAAAGAGTAGTAATATTAATATTTAATTCTTAATATTATTACTAGCTTGAATCGATACGAAGAAAAACAAAAAAAATAATAATTACGAAAATGTATTCAACCGAATTCCTATACTAAATGGCTTGGCACCGATTCAAACCTATTAGTAAATAGGACATAAATAATAGGTAGTATATAATAAGTATTAAATCTTCATTATTTTTTGCTGTTTTCTTTTAGTCTTTTTTTTGACGTAGTTATCTCATAAAGACATAATGCCTTTTTTTTTTAAATAAAAATTTAATGTAGGAGACTTAGCAATCGAATGGAGGTATTTTCACATAAAGTAAGATTGAATTGGGTTATGAAAAAAGATCATACAACCTGGTTGTTTAAAAAGTACGAAATCATTTAAAAAAGGATTACTATTATGTATTACTATTTGTATTTGTAATATAGAATTAGAAAATAGAAATAGGAGATATGAATCTGACACACAATTATTAGAAACACATTTAGCCCGTTTGCAGACTACTTTAAGAAGTGTTACAAAAAAATATGAAAACACACAAAACTTGCTAAGCGAACAAAAGTCAAACGTAGATGAACTATTAAAAAAATCACAAAATAGTTTGGAATGTATGAACTCACAGACTAACAGTTGTTCATGTGAGTGTAATAATAAGTTATTTTCTGTAAAACCAACATTGTCCTCCCCCGCTAAAATATTGTGTGACAAGGTTGATATCCCTGTTTCTAATAATAGTGGCTTCCTCAAATTAACTCCTGTATATGACACTTATATGTTTAGCGATAATATTGGAAAAGGAATGGGATCTGTACTAAATTCTTATTTTGAAAAACAAAATGTATTCAACAGCTGTTCACCTGACAATAATTTAATGAATATTACTAGACAAATAAAAAATTCAAGTAAACAATTTACTAAGTCAACAAATATAATAATTTTTGTAGGAAATAGAGATAATGTAAATCATTTGGAATTTAAAAAATGTTTTGAAACTATAAGTAACTTAGATGTCAATAAAATTGTCTGGTTTTCATTACCCTATAATCAAGGTTTGCCACAGGCCGAAAATAAAATTAGATATAAGATAAATTTACTAATATATAATTTATGTTTGTATAATGACAAATATCATGTGATTGACACTAACACTAATGTTAGTAACTTTTATAATTTGACTAATGGTAGGTATTACCTATCTCCATATATTAAACGACAGGTAGCTTCCTCGCTATTATTTTATTTTACTATGACAGCCAATAATTTGGCTAAAATTGTTTCTATTGAACAGCATTCAGTTACTTGTATAAGTAAAAACAGCTTGGAAATAAATCCAACTAGTAATAGTATTATTAGTAGTAGTTTAAACTAGACATTAAGACAGTAGAGATATCCTCTAGCCAAATAATTAAGATATCAAATAATGATATTAATGATCATTATAGAAATACAAAAATTGTTAAAATAAATAATAAAAAACATAATATAAACTGTATCAACCTGGTGCATCAGAACATTCAGTGTATTAGAAATAAGGAATTAGAAATTGAATTGTTTTTAAATACTTTTAATATTAATGTTTTTTGTGTCACTGAGCATTGGCTTAAGAATGATGAATTAATATTTAATTTCAATAACCACCAGGTTGGTAGTTCGTTCAACAGAGTTAATTCAATACATGGTGGCTCTTTAATTATTTTAAATAAACAGATAAAATTCAAAGAACGCAAGGACATAGTGAGCCACTCTGTTGAGCGGACAACTGAACTTGCTTCAGTTGAATTAGAAGAGTTCATAATTGTAAATGTTTATAGGCCACCGTCATCTAACTTTGAACATTTTGAAAAGATTATGGATGAGGTATTGTATAAACTATCACATTCTAGTAAAAAGGTAATCATTTGTGGAGACTTCAATATTAATATTCTTGAACAAAATTCAACAAGTATAAAGTTTTTAAATTTGTTCAAATCTTATAATCTTTTACACATGTTTATGGAGCCTACTAGAGTCACAACCACTAGTGCCACTTGTATTGATAACATTTTTACAAGTGTTATTCCAAAGTTTAAATGTTTATTCAATACATTAGATTCTGACCACTATGGCCAATTTATTAAATTCAGTTGTAGCAAGAGAAAAAAATCAAAACAGAAAATAAGTTTTATACCAGTGACTGTAGAACGTATCGAACAAATTAAAAATGGGTTAGTACGCTATTTGCCTTTGATGAAAAATTCAAACCCCAATATTATGTATAATGACTTTTTTAGTACTTTCACTAAATTATTTAACTTTATATTTACTCCTAAAACAGTGGTTGTTAATGATAAATTAGTGTTTAGTGATTGGGCATCTGCTGAGTTACACAAAAATAGAGAAAAATTATATAATATGTATGCGGAATTGATGTTTAATACTAGTAATGAGTTTAGGGATGAGGTAAAATTATTTTCCAAATCTTTTAAAAAACAATGTAAAATAGCAAAAAATCAACATATTCAAAATAAAATAGGAAATAGCAATAATAAAATAAAAACAACTTGGAAAATAATTAATGAGGAAACTGGAAGAGCTAAATCCCAGAGGATCGACTTTAAATTAAATATAGATAATAAATATGTCACTTCTGACCTCGAGGTTGCTACTGCTTTTGAAACCTTTTTTACTAATATTCCAGTGACCACAACGTTATCTTTAAATTCTTCTACCGCTGCAGCTATGGGTTTACTTAGAGAGAATGTAGATCAATGTGTTAGTAGTTTAAAGTTTGAAAAAGTTAATGCTCAAGAAGTAATCAAAGTATTTAGATCAATTTGCGTTAAAAAGACGAGTGATCTTTGGGGGTTTTCTGTTGACATACTTAAGTCCTTTTTTTTTTTTTATACGATCTAGGGCAATGCTTGACTACATTCCACCTGATGGTAAGTGGAATGTAGTCTTAGATGGTAAGGCGCATTGCCCTAGCAACCTATTCACTCTTCTCTTGAAGACACCCACATTATATTTGGTCGGAAATACCGACGCAGGCAAATTGTTCCAGTCCTTCGCTGTACGCACTAAAAATGAGGAAGCTAAGCGCTTCGTTCGGACAGGTGGAATGTCCACAACAAAAGGATGGATACCTGCCGTGCGTCGGGATGTCCGGTGATGGAAGGGGGACGGGGGAACTAAGTCGTGTAGTTCCTGCGCACACTCACCAAAATGTATCCTATAGAATACTGAGAGGCTAGCAATTTTACGCTTGTGTTCAAGGCTTTGGAGGTCGGCTTCGACCAATTCGGGATCGCCGATAAGCCTCTTTGCTCGCCTCTCAATTGAGTCCAGAACCGCAAGATGAGACTTTGCGGCACCAGCAAATATGTGACAACAGTACTCTACACACGACCGGATCTGTGCTTTGTATAGAACAAGAAGCTGTCCCGGTGTAAAGTACTGCCGAACCTTCGCAAGAACGGCAAGCTTTGCTGCTGCTGCTCTTGCTCTGGACTCAATGAACCGACCAAAGTTGAGGTTCGAGGAAATCTCTAAACCTAACAACTGAAGCCGGTCACTGTATTCCAAGGATACATTCTGGAAAGTAGGAGCCAAGGTGAAAGGGCTCTTTTTGGCGGTGAACAGACACGTCTGCGTTTTGGTGGCGTTGAACTTGACAAGATTGGCATTGCTCCATGCGGAGACTGCCTGAAGTTTGTCATTCAAACGTTGCACCATGGCTTCTCTTTCAGACTGTACTTGATCTCGACTAGCCCGAGTACTCGGCAGATATTTTTCTATAACTGTGCTGTCGTCTGCATACCCATAGATACCGGGCTTCAACAGATCATTAATGTGCAGCAGAAACAGAGTTGCAGAAAGAACGGACCCCTGAGGCACTCCGGCATTTATTTTCAAGGATTCCGAGGAACACCCGTCAACAACTACTCGGAGAGATCTCTGGCTCAAAAAGTCCGTTACCCAGCCGATCAGACCAGGAGATATACCGTACGCTGAAAGCTTGCTTATAAGGCTCGCATGCCAGACCCTGTCAAATGCCCTCGAGACGTCCAGAGAGACGGCGACCGCTTCTCCGTTCTTCTCGATGGCCTCGCCTAAAATGTGTGTAGCATACACTAGGAGGTCCCCAGTAGACCTATTACGGCGAAACCCGTATTGTCGGTCACTGAGGAGATCGTTACCTTCTAGGTATGCTAGTAGGCGCGAGTTCAATACACGCTCCATAATCTTGCAGAGTATGGAGGTGATTGAAATCGGTCTGTAATTGACAGGGTCGGCACGGCTGCCTTTTTTGGGCACGGGTTGCACATTAGCAAGCTTCCAGGATTTCGGCACTATTCCAGTCATGAAAGAGAGACGATACAAACGTGTCAGTACAGGAGACAACTCAGCTGCGCATGTTTTGAGCAGAATGGCTGGTATATCATCAGGACCACTGGCTTTATTCACATCTAAACGACACAATGTTCTCCATACCTCTTTGTTAGTGATGCGGATTTCAGGCATCGAAATACCGCAGTGAGGAAGATGTGCTGGAGAAGCATTGCCAGTGTCTAGATGCGAATTATCAGCAAACAGAGAAGCAAATACATTTGCTTTCTCTGTTGCTGTGTGGGCCAGGGAACCATCCGGCTTCAGCAGAGCAGGCAGTGAGGGTTGGCAGAAATTCGACTCGATCGCTTTCGCAAGAGACCAGAAAGCTCGACTGCCAGTTGGTCTGGCAGAGAGCTTTTCGCCATTCTTAGCGATTCGATCGAGACGAGCCTTCCGCAATGCCTTTTTGTAGGACTTGGCAGCTTGGTTAAACGCTCTCTTCTTTATACTTACATCCGGAGTTTTGCGGCTTCGAGCATCAGCCCAAATAAGGTATGCCGAATGTTTTCGGTCATGTGCATGACGACATTCGGCATTAAACCATGGGCGAGCTTTGCCACCGATGGGTACGTCAGCAAAAGGAATAAAATACTCCATTGCCTGATACACCACATCAGTTATAGCTTCCGCGCAACTCGACGGATCCAAAGAAGAGAAGCAGACCTGCCGCCAAGGATAAGACGCAAAAAAGTGCCGCATCTCATCCCAATCTGCTGACTTGTATTTCCATACTCGCCTAACACCATGTGGTTCGAAAGCTGGTGGGGAATATGTAAATACAGATTTCACCAGACAGTGATCGGAGGTTCCCAAGGGGGACGTGACCTCTACACGATACCTGTCCGGATTAGTTGTCAGCAGAAGGTCCAGGCAATTGGCTGTATGGCCTACCACATCTGGTACCCTTGTCGCTTGCCTCACCAGCTGAAAGAGGTCCAAGGACAACGCAAAGTTCCGCGCTTCTCTTCCAGCATGGTCGGTCTTCTGGTACGGGAACAGCCAGTCTTGATGACAGGCATTAAAGTCCCCCAGAAAGACGAGCTGCGCCGAAGGGTACTGATACAGAGCCATATCTGCAGCCTCACTGAGATACTCAAATAAACGAGTTGTCTCCTGGTCACCGCTGTGCGAACGGTAGACACAGGAATACAGGATTTTTTCGTTTCCTGTGTCCACTAAAACCCATAGGGAAGAAAAAGTGGGGTCTTCAAGGTGACGGAGACGCTGAATACAGAGGTCGTTCCGCGCATACACACTGACTCCGGCCCGTGAGCGAAAGTTGTGCTCTAACGAGTAACCGGGATAATCCAAGTATGCAGCGCTCAAAGGACATTGTATCTGCGTCTCCGTCAAAAAGAGCAAGTGCGGCTGCTCTGTTTCCAGGTGGTGGTGGACAGCTAAAAGATTTGAGTGCAAACCTCTTATATTAGTGAGGTGCACTTTATATGAGGAGGAGTGCAACCGCTGCTTTAACTTGTTCTCTTTTTTTAACTTTTTCATAAAAAAATAAATATAAAAGTGAATAGGGATGGGAAATGGCAGTTGAACGAGGCGGTACATATCGAACCCGACGTCGAAATTGGTGATGTCTTGCCACTGGGAGACTAGTCTGGAGACTGCGGGGACGCCCGAACCCCCCCAGGGATCGCCATCGGGCCTCCTCGACTGGTCGCCAACCAGCACGATGGAGCCACCCTGGGATTTTTCGCAGCTGGCGGGGCAGCCTTTCGTGGGTGGCTAACCCACTAATTGGGCCCCCAACTATCTGCGGGCGGCCAGCGGAAAGCCGTCGCTTCGGATCCCGCTAGCCTCCTCGACTAGACACCCGACAAAACAAACACCAACCCGACGTCATACCGGTTCGCCAACGCACCGCAACTGTTCAGACCCATTTCCCATAAACGGCTTCATCGAGCAACGTGCCGGAACACGACTAGGTCGCTTTGCGGCACGACTCTGCCCGATGGGTGGTAACTTTGCCGGCGACCGGATGTTATGGTCTACCACCAAGAAAAGTCCATAATTGACATTGTAGCGCCAGACTTAGCATTAATATTTAATAATTGTTTAGAATATGGTATATTTCCTGATCTAATGAAACAAAGTAAAATAACTCCATTATTCAAATCCGGCTGTTCATTAGATCCTAGTAACTATAGACCTATTTCAGTCTTACCCACTTTTAGTAAGATTTTTGAGAAAATAATTCTTAATCAACTTGTGGCATATTTCAGTAAAAACAATCTCTTACACAAAAACCAGTTTGGTTTCAGTGCCGGTCGCTCTACAACAGATGCTGGTGTAGAGCTATTACTAAACATATTTGAAGCCTGGGAAGGATCACAGGATGCACTTGGCATTTTCTGTGATCTATCTAAGGCGTTTGACTGCGTTCAACATGAAATCCTTATAAAAAAGTTAGAACATTATGGAGTTAAAAATAAGTCCCTAGATTTAATTAGTTCATATCTTAATGATAGAATTCAAAAAGTTGATGTAAATGGAAAACGTTCCCCTGGTTCTTTGGTAAAAATAGGTGTGCCACAGGGCTCTATCTTAGGGCCTTTCTTGTTCCTCATTTACATAAATGACTTACCTCACCTAGTGAGGGAAAAACATGGGATAGTGTTGTTTGCTGATGATACTTCTCTTACTTTTAAAGTTAATAGACGGCAATCTGTTATTGACGATGTAAACAATGCTCTCTCAGATGTTGTACAATGGTTTAACGCCAATAATTTATTGCTCAATAAAAAAAAGACGAAATGTGTCAAATTTAGTTTACCAAATGTTAAAAATGTTAGAACCAATGTACAATTAAATAATGAGAATTTGGACTTGGTCAAATCTACTACTTTCTTGGGCATTACTTTAGATGAAAAATTGTAATGGGGTCCTCATATATTTGATTTGTCAAGCAGACTAAGTTCTGCTGCATACGCGGTTAAAAAAATACGTCGATTAACAAATATGGAAACTGCTCGATTAGTTTACTTTAGTTACTTTCATAGCTTAATGTCATACGGTATACTCTTATGGGGCAATGCGGCTGACATTGATACCATATTTACATTGCAGAAGAGAGCTGTTCGCGCAATATATAATATGAGACCAAGAGACTCTTTAAGAAACAAATTTAAAGAATTTAAAATTATGACTGTTTATAATCAATATATTTATGAAAACTTAATTTACGTTCATAAAAATATTTCAAAGTTCAAGAAAAATTGTGATTTACATAAAATTAATACAAGAAATAAAAATAAACTCGCTATGCCCAGCACTAGGCTCCATAAAATAGGTAAATCCTTTAAGGGTAATTGTATACGTTTTTATAATAAGCTCCCAAATGAAGCCTTAAGCCTCTCATTAAATAAATTTAAATTTTATGTTAAAAATAATTTAATAAAAAAATCCTACTATAGTGTAAAGGATTACATCGACGACGGTATGGCCTGGGAATGAATCTGTATTGTATTGCGAATAGCTAGTAATCTCCGCAATTTGTTTTTTGTTGTAAATTATTTTGCTTTATCGACCTTCTGCATCACACCGATTCCTTAGAAGTCACTACTTGCGGTAGCATTGGGAGTCGGGTTGCCTCCCTCCCTCAAATATATGCGAAGGGGGTGATGGCTGGCTCTTGTGTTATGCTCGTGAACGGGTGCTGCTTGCGGTGACTGGTTGTGTGGCAGGCCGAAGATTTATATATATATATTTTTTCTGTTATTATTATTTAATTTTCGTTGCCTGAAATCATTAGGCTTCTTTTCCGATTGATTGCGACGGTTCTAGTTGTTCCAAAATTGAATTTAAGTTTGACGTTTGTGAAACAGTGATCACAATAACAAAAAATATATCCGGCTGAGTTTGTTGTGTGGTTCTTCTCAGACCAGGACGCGTTTGGAACCCTCATAGCTTTAACATTAAGATGGAAAGTGCTTTTTCAGAAGGGCTTATTACGATAAATCTAGTATCGTAATAGGCCCTCCTGACACTTCCATGTTGACGTACACAAGTGATCACTGATTATGATTCTAAGTGGAAAAGATATAAATAAATAAATAAATAAATATTGAGTAATTCCTCTGTTGTGACTCGTAACAAACAAATTTTTTTGTGCATTGAAATCATTGTGAAATACGTTATTATCTAAATATATAAAGTCACATATTTTGTTAATTCTGTTCTATTTCTAAATTCAGATAATAGTTGTGAAATATTTACTTATAAATAATGAATAATATGTTTTGACTTTAGTTATTGGAAGGTGCACAATGAAGACCATTCTCGTAGTATTCATCATCGGGGTTGCTGCTCTGCAGGTATTTATTTTATTTATTTCATTAGTGGGTTGTGAAGAGGCAGGTGTACATTTGGTTAGTAAGTTTATAAAGAATTGTAAATGCATTGCCCGCCCTTGTGGAAGAGAAACAAATAAAGAGGAGAATCGAAACAAGAAAGAGAAGGAGTTGGGTATCCCGCTCCCACACTTACTGTATTAAACTGTTACATACACTTGTGGGTGATATTTTGTGAGAGAATTCTATTACGACAACAACGAGTTTTCCTTCAGTTTGTCAAATTTTTTTGGAGTCCACCTCATACCTTAAGCGTAGCAGTGCGTTTGCAATTTCCCACATTTGTATTAATTAATGTGACATCACCACTCAGCGTCACGTGCGCTGTCTGTTCGTTTATCCGATGATTACATACAAACAACGGTAGAATTTTCAAAAAGTCTTTCTATTTGTAGACACTTATTATTAATATAATATTTCTATTACAGGACGCAAACTCCCAATATTTGCGTTCATCCCCGGTCTATGCTTCAGGTTTATCAGCTCCTTTAGTGGAATCCAATGGTGTTGCCGCGTCACTAGCTGACACCCTCTCACTCTTGACTGTTAGCAGTCTTCTTGCTGAGAAGCTGCCGCTAGGTTACCCCATGGTAGCACCCGTCGCACCCGTCGCACCCATTGCACCCGTGGTGACCGGCTATGGCTACGATTCAGTTTACGGATATCCGTATAATAAATATCTGATTTGATAATTTATACTGTAATATATATTTACATTTCAGACCTTAAAATGATTTAAAAATATATATATATAAATATCATTTTAATATTTTTTAATGTATACACTGGTGTTATGTTTTACAAACTTTTTTGTAATATTATATATTACGTTTTTAATATATTTATTTTTTATTTTAGTAATAACTACACTTTATTATATTACTTTAAAAAAAAAACAAACTTTATAAATGTATAAGCGATTGCCATATTACAGTAAATATATGTAAAAAAATAATAAAAATCAAAATTTATTTCATTCATATGATATTTATTTATTTATTTATTTATTTATTATTGCAATCCGGTGCATTTTCAATCCGGCCGGATCCGGATGATTTTCCACGGATCCAGTCACATTATACTTAATAAAGTTAGTTTAGAATATAAAACATATAACCCAGGTAGGTTAGGATTTTCTAAAGAAACCTAATAAAAGACGGCCATATATTGAATGATTTTTATCCGCTACACTTTAACGCTCTTTTGAAACCTGGTATCTATGGATATGCAGACGACAGCACAGTTGTAGAAAAATATCTGCCAAGTACTCGGGCTAGTCGAGATCAAGTACAGTCTGAGAGAGAAGCCACGTTTGAACGTTTGAATGACAAACTTTAGGCAGTCTCTGCAAAGGGCATGGGGCATTGCCAATTTTGTCAAATTCAAGATCAACAAAAATGCACAAGTGTCTGTTCACCGCCAAAAAGAGCCTTTTCACCTTGGCTCCTACTTTCCAGAATGTATCCTTTGAATATAGTGACCGGCTCCAATTATTAGGCTTAGAGATTTCCTCGAACCTCAACATTGGTCGGTGCATTGAGTCCAGCGTAGCGATACGGTAGTTCAATACCAATTGAAATCTGGGAAACCGTCTTGCAGCTCTTGGTAGAGCGATGAGATGGTTCGAGGTCGCGGGTTCGAATCTCTGCCGATATCGGTATAGCCATTTTGGTTTGAATAAGTACAAACTGTCAATCAACTTTTTTTGTGGAGCAAGATCTATGTATGTTTTATCATAACACACTTTTAGCTTATGATATTTTTCCACAATAGACAGAAGAGTGAAAACTATTCCATAAATAGTCAACACCGGATCCGGTAAACTCAAAATGATGCATTATCGTTATTAATTTTAAATAAAATGATGATTTCAACACAAATAGTTTTATTAATTTTTTAATATAATGTCACGTACCTACATATTGTGTTTCTAATAATTTGTGCAATAATTGTTCTCAATTATTAATAAGTCTTACGCAATGTGTTCTGTGTAAAATAATTAACATAATTATAAATTTAAAATTAATTTCAAGTAGAGTTCATTATTTTTTATACTTATTGTAATAATATATCAAATTGTAATAAATACATCGTGCATTCTATGTTATGTTATATAATATACTCTATCTTTCTTATTCTACCTATTTCAATCTATCGGTCTCGCTCTATCTATATATATAGAAAGAAATCTTACAGATATCACTCAGCACAAAAATATATATGTACATATTATACATATTCTGTCTAATAAGACGAAAAGAAACAGGAAAAAGAAGTAAGTCTTAAGAAATAAATCCAACTAGTGCAGTATATTTGTCTTATTTATATATCTTGTACTTTAAAAGCGTAACATAGCTTTGAATAATTATTTAAACATAAAAATGTGTTCATATAGATACATTTTCTCTTTACAGATTATTTAATTAAAAAGAAAATAGTTTTATTTATTTATATAAAAAATAATATGTTCTTAAATCATACCATTTCTGATTTTACTTGAATGTTACTGAACGAAGTTCATTGTGCCTTTTGGTGAAATTAGTGTAGTAGTTTTATACAAATGTATATTATAATTACTTATAGTACCCATTGTAGCATTACTACGAGTTTTGACGTCACGATAAAAATATATTGAAATAAAAAAAAAAACTGTTAAATATTGTGTTATTTATCTTTTTATTAGGATCATTCTATAAATCATTCTAAATAGTATAATTTTTAACATGTCAATATATTTTGATTCCTAGAATGTATAATAATTCTATGTTTTAATTTTACTAATTGGTAAACAGTAATGTCAAAACTCGTAGGTACCTACTCGGCGTACTACTCTCCAATAAAAGTACCAGCCATATGGTAGTATGAGCTAATGCGGCCATCTTGCGCAGTCTCTTGTTTATAAATATAAAAAGAATCCATAGGCGGGAAGGGCGGGAAGGTATCTGTACTCCTTATAATTTGGGTAAATTTAAAGACCTACAATTGTTCTTTTAAAGAACCGCATTATATGAAATTGTCTAAAAATATTAATACCTACTATACCTACTATTCAATTTAGCAATAAGTTCAATAACCACATTTTACTACTATTACTAGTATTACTACCTACCACATATTTTCCAAGAAGGCATACATAACATATAACAGTGGCTTGTTTATTTTTATAAAAACGTATAATTATACGTATAAATTAATGTTTGACCTGCACCTTAAACATTATTTTTATTTTGTTATTTATTTGTTTATGTGTTTGTAAGGATTGTATGTTATTGTTCGGGTCAATATACGATCTAAATCGACATCTTTTTTGAACGGGAGAGGCCTATGTCGCTGACTAAATAAAATAAAATAAAAACAACTATTTTCTACATCCACTTAATAAAACATCGTGTACCTAAATGCAGCACTATGACCGATTTATGACATTTTTTATGTATCTTCAAAAATATGTATAGTAAAGGAATACATGAATTGACATAAAATTATTAAAAAATTATGATAAGATAAAAGATTCCGTAACCCGCTTCCGTCTTATTAGATCGTTATAAGTAAATATAAAACCTTTTAGATTTATATTAAATAACAGTTATTATAAAACTATAGAAATAATAATACTCGCTTTAAAGCACTGTTAATAAACATTTAAAACCTGCATAGTTAAATTTGTTGATTTAGCAAAAAGTAGCGATTGTTGTGTGGGAAAAAATGTTTAAAGAACAATACTAAAAAGTAATTTAATCATCACTTTACAGGTTTAGCTGATGCGCTGCTTTGCGAATAAGTTCATTGTATAAGACATACTGATATCATTTCGTACAAATTGAAAGCATGCACTAATGTACATATTCTTATGCCATACATATTACGTTACATTAATAATTCTAAAAATCTAGCTGATGTTAATTTTATTTGTATAAGCTTGAGATTCAGTATAAAGTCTTGTTGACACAAAACATTCAATCAATGAAAAACCTATTTTACTTTTTAAAAAGTCATAAAAATGGCGTTTTCTTATCTCTTGAGGTACAATGATTTGATAATACGATTATAACAGATGAAAGTTAAGTGGATGCTGGAATACGTGTTTTGAGAAGTAAAAAATGTGTATGCAACAGGAGGTTTGAAAGTGGCAACTCTGATATAAATTATGAAAATCAAACGCTTCTCCTGTTATGGACACCTAATGTGGATGGATGAGAAGGTTCGATCGAGAAGAGTCTTAAGTAATTTATTTTTTGAATTTACTCCTTAAGAATCGATTTTGATATGAGGCGCCCCGTATGACAAATTGTGAGGTGTAAAATCTATTGAAAGAGTGACCTATTACAATTTTGGCGCGCAACTGTCTAATTTGGTTGTCAGTGTCTTATTGTTATAAATACCAATAATTAATATTGTTATTGTGAAGTTATAATCTTTATGATAGGACGGAGTGGAAGGTAAGGCCAGGGTGTGAAGAAGGACAGGTGGATGATGAGCTTGCTCAATATTGCTGTTCCACTATTTTTAAAGTTTTCTACTTGAAACAATACATATTTTTTGTGTTCCTTTTTGTAATAAGTATTTTTAAATATGTTAATGTATTTAATTTTTTTTTTAAACTTGGCTCACTGAATTACAATTATTCAAAAAAATGCATTCAAATATATTCAACCAAAGTGAGGAGTGTCTTTTTAAACCCCGACCCAAAAAGAAGGGTGTTATGAGTTTGACCTGTATGTCTGTGTATCTGTGTGTATATCTGTGGCAACGTAGCAGCCAAACACGTGGACGGATTTGAATGCGGTTTTTTTAAATCGATATGGTTCTTAACTATGAAGCTAGACTAAGAAGCTTAGGTAATAAATACCTAAACAAGTGAAATTAATGTTTTCGTGGATTTATTTAGTACAACGAGGAAAAAAAATTAAGCGGAAAAAAAAAATAAAAAAAATTAAAGAACTGTCCATACAAACATACGTCTAAAAAGGATAAAAATAACATTATTATGTACTTATCGAAGTCATTTTGTGAGGGGACGCCTAAATAAAGGAAGAATTCAAAATGCAATAAGTTACCAAAGCAAATAACGAAATAATAATATAAAATCGTACAGTCCAAGTCCTCATTTGTTACCTCCGAAAACTTCGTAACATAGACACCGTCGTCAACGTATCTACAACTTTCCTCGACGCAACACCTTCAATAAGTACGTAATAATGTTATTTTTGTTTTTTTAGACGTGTTTTTGTATCGGGGGTTCTTTAAATTTAAAAATTCTTTTTTTAATAGGCATCTTCTCTGTGAGTGTTACAAACACTGTACATCAGTTACAATTATATTTTATTTATTACGCATTCACTCTTCAAAAAAGTGTTGTAAGAGTTTTATCGTTAAAATTCTTTGAACTGTAAACTAGAATTATTGATGCAATCGTTGATATAAAAATAATATTAAATTTAATTTAATCATTACTTCTTATTTTTTTATTCTAAAATGTCCTTTACACTGTTTTTTATTTTATTTGCTTATATTCAGGTAAATGATTGTAATAAGTGTTTTTATTTTATTACCATACAAGTTGTTAAAATAACTCTTTTTTTTCAGTTTATTTCCGGTCAGTGCATAAGAAGTGCATTCTCCCCGGGACTGTACAATGGATATGGCAATATGGGTTATGGAACCGCCAATAACTGGCCACGGTATTTGCCCAATATGGCATATGGATCCTACATGCCATTTGCTACGAATGGCGTTGATTACGGATCATATGGTCAAACATTGACTAATGGAGTATTTGTAACCAGTTCATCTCCTATTATCCCCACTGGGTTGTCCATATTTTCTGATAGTTTGGTTATGGATGGAACATTGGCTGTGTATGGCCAATTACCAGTTTTGGCCACAGTGGCATTAGAAGGGTCCATGTACAGCGATGGACAAGGAGCTGTGTCCTATGGTTGTGGCACCAATAAATTAGGCGGCGCGAACTACTTCTCTGGTTATAGTTCTGGTTTCTCCAATCCCATGGGATACAATGTAGCACAAAATGCCTATAGGTATTAAATTGTATTATTGTTTCAAAATCATTACTTCTTCTACTTACTATTACTATATCATTGTTGTAATTTATTTTGGTACATTTAATACATTATTAAAAATAAAACTTTTTTTTCATCCTTATAATACGACGGTTTTTTTTACTATTCATTTAATAAGTCGTAGGTTTAGTACCAAGTCCGTTTATCCGTATCTGGGAGCAAAACAAAAAGTCGCTCGAGGTTACTTTTTTATGAAGATTTTAGTCTAAAACCCGATTTTGAATCTTTTTGGCAATATTTTCAAATGTTACAGAGTCGTGTTCATTTGTTAGATTAATAATGTATTTATACTTATAATGCTCTGTCATTCGTTCAAAACAATAGCAGCAATTTTTTTTTAATATCTTTTTACACACAAAATTTATATATCTAGACGAATATCTCTTCGAGAACAAAATAATTAGTTACTTGTGGAATAACTTATTGACATCTGTATAATGGAGACCTTCGTCTTCTACTATTATAGCAAAAATATTAAATGTCTGCTTCTGTTTCATAAAACCCGTATTATACTACCTTAAAATGTCCTTTGCTACAAAAATAAACGAATAGATTAAATTTGAACGTCAAAGTTATTCTGTTTTATTTCAAATAAGCATACTTTGCACTTGGAAAATGAGAGGCTTTAATTACACCGTTCCAAAAAGAGATCAACAGAGAAGAACCGAAAAGAAACTACATCGATACTTTTTAAATTCTTGTTTAAAATTGTTCATAATACTGACATGACCCGTTATAATTAATATAATACTAGAGTGAGTTCCTAAACACGCCACTACTAGTTCTATGACACTCTCACATTTAAAAAAGCTTAAGAGATCTAAATACTCGGTGCGTGGTAAGACAACGTGATTCTGCTTAGTTTGACCAGAAACTTCTAAAATGTATATAAGTGCAAAATACTTAATTAAAACTTTCTTCATTGCTCTGGTTATTAAATTTAAAAAAAAAACATGGTAATAGTAATGTATACACCAGTTTAAGAGGTGATACGTTAATACAATGTACTTCTTAAGTGTTTTCTTAACTTTTGCGTTTTTTTTAATAATATAATGCGTGTTTTGGGTGCTTTTTCTTTATTTTATATAAAATGTTAAATTAATGTTAATGTTAAAGTCTAAATCAGATATTTTCATAATCTCCAGTTCTTCTTTATTTTGATTTCTTTTAGTTTTTTGTTTAAAAAATTTAATGAAAATAGTTACAATAGCTGTTTAAGTAATAAAAAAAATACCTTTATTTATGAAAGTAGAACCTACTTTTGGATTCGTATAGATTAAGTAAAGTAGTTACCTTAGTTCAAGGTTTTTTTTGTACAAAAGTTTTGGTAATTTCATTCAATATTTATAGATTTATAATTAAAATAGGTGGGATTCATATTTATTATTAATAATAATAAATATTTTTTTGTGTTACGTAGATATTTGCGTCATTATGTTTATAAGTAGTTCTAATTACATATTTTTGGTTTTGTGTACATTTAAAAAGATGAATTATTAAGTATTTAGCAAGACATATCTATCCTTATCATTTCCTTCAGACCATTGTAAGAAGGTAGGTAAATTTTTCTTTCAACGTATGTTGTTTGGATGCATGGTTTAAAAAAACGAGTAAGTATATCTATATCTATTTTTATGTCTAAGTCTATGTCTGTGTCTGTCTGTGACTGTGTCTGTGTCTGTGTCTGTGTCTGTGTCTGTGTCTGTGTCTGTATCTATATCTATGTCTATATCTATCTATACATATAATAAAATTGTCAGTGACCGATTTCTGTACATGGAAAATATAAAAAAACAAATATACAAAAAAACCTTTATAAGAGCAAGAGAACCCAAAACAATGGTTTTTCATTTTGTCTTTTTGTTTGTATGTCGTATGTCGTATGTTTGTGCACGCTAATCTCAGAAACGGTGGACCTAATTTGGATGCAGTTTCAGTAATATTTTGTGTCAGTCTTCACTTAACACTTAGTGTTTATTTCATTTAAATCGGTTTAGAAATAAAAAAGTAACGTCAATTTATCTTAATCACTTAATTCTCTATACCTACATTGAAAATATTACAAAATAAATATCTAGGATGTGAGGGGATAACTAACAGAATCCATTGAAGGGATAATTTTGCACGTAAAAAATCTATATACATATAATAAAACTGCTATTGGTCGCTGTCTATACATAGAAAATATTTTTAAAAAACATAATGGGGGATCGGGGGGTGCGGGCTTTATATAAGCAAGAGAACCCAAATAAGTAAGAGAAACCAAAACAACAATAGTTATTCATTTTGTCTGTTCGCCTGTATGTCTATATATGTCTGTAGGTTTGTGCACGCTAATCTCAGAAACGGATTATTAAACGTTTTAAATGCAGTTTTCGGGAATATGTTGTCATGGGCTTCACTTAACATTTTGTTTTTTTAACAATCGGTTAAAAAATAAAGACGTTTGAAGGTACGTTTTTTTTAAATCGAAATCTATGCGTATGAAGTCACAGGCACCGCTGGTATAATAATTATATGTAAATAAGACATTTAAAAAACTAAGAATATTTTATAGATAATACATATTGATTTTGACTCAAAAAGGCAACACTATGAAATAATAAATTTTATAATTAATAATAAGTATTCACGGAGGGTCTTATCGGTTCTTCTTCGTTGCTCTAATATATATATATACCAGTGCTATTGGAGTCTGACATGTAGGTACGTGTCATGTACGTCCGTCCTTGAAACAAAAAACAGTGACTGACTTTGATTTGGATATAAGCTTATAGCGTCAGGTAAGGTAAGCTAAGGTAAAGCAAGTGAGGTAATTATAGGTCAAGATACTAATGAGATAGTATTTTTAAAGCTTTGTTTATTATTGTATATTGACTCAGACTGCGCCATATTCTGAGGTAAGCAACACTACAGAATAGCAGATTTGACGGCCACAGAGTTGACATAACCTTAACGAGTAATTTAATTTATTCAGTTTAAAATGTAATAACTTGTTCCGTACGATGGCATAGTGTACTAGCAGAAATGTCATACTCAAATGGGTTTAAGTAAAACAAAACTGTAGATATACACACATAGTACAGGTAAATAACTATCCTATTACAACTTTTATAGTGTAATATGCAACGCTTTATGCAACAAATTATTAAGGCCAGGTATCCCTGCAAAAGTAGGCATTCAGTGCAACCCCCGCCCGCGTAATATAGGTACATCGCGCCTTCGCAGCGGGCATTGCACATAGCGACCACGTGACGTCATCCTGTGGCCACAGTTTAGAACTAAACCATGTTTAATAATTTATTTCACTTCAAAATATTAATGCATTTTTAATATATTTTTATGTGCTAATAATGTTATTGATTTTCGTAAATAAATAAAGTGTAAGTGGTACATATAGAATAAAAATAAAACAAATTATATATTTAATTTAAATTATGTTTATGTATAATCACAATAACATAGGTAATTCTTAATTAAAGTAATTTAAAACTAAATAAAATTTAATCGGCGTATATTTTGTGCCGGTATTAAATCCTTATCAGGGTTTTTAGATTTACGGTTAGTTGTATCAGTCATATTTTCCTTCTGAATTGATATGTCTCGTATGGGCATACCTCTTGCATTTCTACTGTCTATGATTTCAGGCAGCAAGTAATTTATATAAAATGTTAATAATTTTGGTTTCATATTAGTGTCCCAAAATAAATCATCTTTTTCAATGAACTGTGTGTATATTTTATCATTCTCGTCTGCCCATATTGCCAAAAGACACTTTTGTAGTTCTGTTACGTGTAACTGGCCTTTTACTTGGTAGTACACATAGAATGCACATATAGAATGCTTAATTCACCGAGGTGGACAGCGATACGGTAGCTCAGTTGGTAGAGCGGCGGGACGGTTTCCCAGTAGTCGCGTGTTCGAATCCCTACCCGTATCGGTTTATTTTTCATTCTATATTTATATACATTTTTTTACACATATTGCATTCAAATTTAAAAGACGATATCAGTCCATTTCTTCTTTCATCGACTAAACATAAATTACTTGCATTATAATTAAATAAATTATTGTGGCGTGTTTTCTCTTGTAATTCTCTTAAAAAGTAATTGTCATCAACAGGTAACAGGTTGGAAAAAACCTTCTTTATGATTTATCATTTCTTCAGAAAGGTCTCTTGTACTAACAGGACGTCTATCTGGTGCTTGACCACGAAGTCGCGCACTAGATGTATCTGCTTAAAAAGCCAGTTCACGTTGAATGTATCGACAGTCAGAGAGACAACATATGTAATTTACAGAAAACACTATGGTCTAATGGTGCGTGTGCTGCATCTGCGGTCGCGGGTTTGATTCCTACTCGGAGTGTATATTGGTGTTTATACAAATTTTTAGTGATATAAAGTTGTAAACTAACCACGTCTCAAATGATCTACTATTTTAATTCGATTACTTTGAGAGTTATTCATGATTTTGCAAAATGTTCGATTCACACGTCTTCAATTTTAACATTTTTATTATTCTCTTTGGACCTACTGAAAAAGCTAGACTGTGGTAAACTAGGGAATGACATAATATATGTCATGATAATCGCACAATTGCATCTGAAAAATTTTGATACACATCTTACCTTGTCAACGTCTCGCGAGACACTGACGAGTTCTCTGTGGACCGAATTTCGCTTGAATAATTAATTAAAAAAATAAGAGATTGAATAAAAAAAACCTATCGGGTAAAATGCCTCGAGAAATCAATTAACATTATTTTGGTAAAAGACCTATAATGTTTAAACTCTTATTTTAGAAATAAAACCGAAAAATTGGAGATAAGAAGACGGAAAAGAGGTAACTTTGTGATTTTTTTCTATCGAGCCAATTTTATTAAATCATGTTTTCATCGGGTACATTCCCTGCAATATATCCTCAAAATTAACAATATTTTTTTTTAGATTTAAATTTCAATGTTTACTATTTCAAAAACGAATTCTAACAATGTGTTTTGTAGGGATACCTGGCCTTAAAAGAACCAAAATCAATATTACTATAATATTTCATACGCGATGTAATACTTTACATAAAATCGATAATAATAATAGGAATAATATAATGCAATAGTTCTTCATATCATAACATTTCTCTAATAATTATGAAACTCAAACGTATATAAGGTATTGTAAGTGAATGGATATACAATATTGTTATTTAATAATAGGACCATAACGCCTAAATATGATTTCCAAAATGATGAGTTTTATAGTTTCGACAATGATGATACAGGTACGTTGAATTTTTATATTTGTTTTTTATTTTATATACGTTCTTACAAGATATGTAACAAACATCCATATTTTTTATAGACTATTGTAGGTCAATGCCTTAGAAGTGGCTACAACCCTGGTTTTGTAAACGAATTAGCTGCCAATATAGCCGTAGCCGATAACTTGGCTTACTCTCAGGTATACGGGCCAGCAACGGAATTAGCGTATGAATCAGCATATGCTGCTGCTAGAACCGGTTTAAACTATGGTTTATCGGTGGCTGAGCTAGGTGCGTCTAATGGTGGCGGCTTACATGTTCAAAGCTCCTCATCCATTCCGCCTAGCGGTATTACTGTTGAATCAGATAATATGTTAATAGAAGGTCCATTGAGCGTCAGTGGTCAATTACCATTCTTAGGAGTCGTGGCTTTGGAAGGACCTCTGACAGCTGCTGGAGCGGGTTCTGTAGCGTTTGGCTGCGGTAATGGCAATGTAGGCATTGTCAGTGAAGGCGTAGAGTCACTCGCTCCAGTTTATCCTAATGCGTTTAACCCAGGATACCCTAATGTCATAGCTCCGGGATACCCTAATGCCTTAGCTCCAGGATACTCTAATGCTATAGCTTCAGGATACCCTAACGTCATGGCTCCTGGATACCCCAATGTGATGAATAGTATTCCTGCTTTAGGAATTGGTCCTTATTAAGTTTTTAAGTATCTGTTGAATAAAACGTTGTTATATTTGTATTTAATGTTTTCTTTGGAACCTATAGTAAAGTAAAACTAGAATAATACTAGCACTTACATTAAAATAACATGCACTAATAACATACCAAGGAAACCTCATCAATCAACTTCCAGCTCAGTAATTGTATAGCGTGGTAATTAGTAATGTCTCGTATACATTTAAAAACAATCCTGTTTACGCAAGTGGAAATTTGGTGCAGCGTATTAAATGATAATAAAGTTATTATGTACTAATATATTGGACATAGAATGGCTAATATATTGAAAAAACTTTTATACTTACAAACTTGAATATTGTATGAATAAATGTTTATGGATTCCTTAAAAGATCTACTACTATTTTTATTATTTGAAACTTATAACAAAATACAATTTATCAAATTAGTTTAACCTATAGTAACAATAAAGATGTATCTGGCTTTAATGCAGAAGAGTTCGTTCTAATTCTGAGGTAAAAAGATCCAAATATCATTAATAAGCGCCATATTTTAGAAATCTAAAATACGAAGTGGTAGGTTCTCATGACATGCTCACTTATGTAATTTGTTTATGTGTGGGGTTTTTAAATCTTTATAAGGAACATGTTGAAGGAAAAAGTCAGAGTTTGAAAAACGTTCTCAGTTCCGTAAGACGTTGCGTAAAAAAAACTGTAATAGAATTAGAAATAAATATAAAGACAAGTAAATGGAATAAATAAAAGGAATGATATATCCATAAACACGGATTTATAAATGCTATACCTACATATATTTATTTGTATAATTCTCAAGAGTACTTTTTTGTCAATAAATAAAAACGATTTAAGATTTCTTATTTCATTTGGACATAGCTACAATCTGAAATGGATGATCAATTAATAGTTTGTTTTTACGAATCCCGGGTTTGAAAATATAATAAGTATAGAATATCACTGTAGTCAGTAATGATGAACCGAGTCTCGGGTAATTACGAGCTTAAGCCAAGTAAAGATTGTATTATTTTGATTGAAGAAAAGATTGAATGTATACCAAAAAAATTCGGCCAAGTGCGAGTCGGACTCGCGTTCGAAGGGTTCTTTACCATTGTACGTAAATAATAATTGTGTGTGTCAGCTTCGACGCACGACTGGAGTTAACTCCTTAAGCACGATTTTCTTAACAAACGCAAAACAAGCTTATTTAGCTAAAAAAAGATTGATACTTTATGAAAGGTACGTGTTTGTTAGATGTTCCGGCAATATAATGTACATCCTTTTCTGTCATAGTTTATTCAAAATATTTAAATGCATTTCACTTTAGCAAAATATAATTATAAAGATTATAACTTCACAATAACAATATTAATTATTAATATTTATAACAAAAAGACACTGACAACCTTGGTCACTTACACCTAAGGTTCAATAGATTCTACACCTAACATTTTCTCATACCGGGCGCCTTATATCAAAATCGATTCTTAAGGAGTAAACTCCAAAAAGGTGACGTAACTAAAAAAATATTGTTTTCTGAATATTTCCTTTATATGTACTATAAAAGATTGCGTCTTGCAATTTTGTTACAGCTTAAAAGAATTATAGACCTAAGTATTGGATCTAAATTTCAATTAAATAACTCTTATCATATATTTTTCTATTTGTTTTTTACTTCATTTCATTTTATTTGTTTTAATTATTTTGTATTTTGTATTGTTATATATTATGTATGTGATGTCCAAATAAAGTTAATTTAATTTAATTTAATTTAATTTAATTTAATTTAATTTAATTTAATTTAATTTAATTTAATTTAATTTAATTTAATTTAATTTAATTTAATTTAATTTAATTTAATTTAATTTAATTTAATTTAATTTAATTTAATTTAATTTAATTTAATTTAATTTAATTTAATTTAATTTAATTTAATTTAATTTAATTTAATTTAATTTAATTTAATTTAATTTAATTTAATTTAATTTAATTTAATTTAATTTAATTTAATTTAATTTAATTTAATTTAATTTAATTTAATTTAATTTAATTTAATTTAATTTAATTTAATTTAATTTAATTTAATTTAATTTAATTTAATTTAATTTAATTTAATTTAATTTAATTTAATTTAATTTAATTTAATTTAATTTAATTTAATTTAATTTAATTTAATTTAATTTAATTTAATTTAATTTAATTTAATTTAATTTAATTTAATTTAATTTAATTTAAAATATTAGTCTTTTTCTATAATATCTAATACATAGATGTAGTGTATCTAATCCACATATATGTATCTGTGTGTCTGTCTCTGGCATCGTAGCAGCCAAACGAGAGGACGGATTTGGCTGTAGTTTCTTTTTAATTGAAAGTCTGTTCCTTCGAGATGGTTCTTAGCTATGTTTGGTCGAAATAAGTGCAGTTGTCTCCAAGATTTTGAACTTTCATTGGTGCTGGTAAAAGTTCATCATTAACAACAATATACGAATATTTATAGTAAAAACCTAAATAAAGGAACAAATCAAAATGCTAATAAGCTACTAAGGCAAATAACGAAATCGTATAGTCTAAGTCCTCATTTATTCGTAAAGTAGACACCATCGTCAACGTACCTACAACGTTCCCCCGACGCTACGACTTCAATAAGTAGGTACATATTATTTTTATCCTTTTTAGAAGACTTTTTGTACCGGGGGTTTTTTAAATTATATATATTTTTTTTATTTTTCTCAATATACTATATAATAAATATTCTTGTGATAATGTTAGTATTTTTTTTACTGGACAAAAATTAAAATTTCTAAATTTTAATCACTATAGGCATTAATTACTCGTCTACTCATCTGAGCGCTGCTGGGCTGCATTAACATCGGTTGTCTTACTCGTGCCTCACTTGCAAAACAGTTAACAGATTTTCACTTTCTCTTCACTGAAGTTAAGAAAACGTTGTAAGGTTGTAATTTACTTACTCAAAGAAATAACTAACTTGTCTTCCCATGATACGTTATGTTAGATTAAATTTAAAGTTTGGAATGTAAATCCAGTCATCCAATAAATAAAAATAAATAAATAAATTTTCTAAGTGTTTTCTATCTTATGAAATTGTGTTTTGTATACATAGTGGTTGGTTATTTATTTCTTTAAAGGAGGAGACCCTATGTTCACGATCACAGATTTTGACTACACCAGAGAAAGTTCAAAATTATTTATTTTAAGAATTTATGTAGTCATTTACTTTAAGATTTAGAAGAGGAGATTTCATAGTCTGAAAATTCAATGTATGTGTCTGCGTAACATAGCATAACGTAATATTGTTACCCGTCTAGCGCTGACAAAGCGCTGGAAAAACAAAATGTGTGCACATTTTAGAAATAACAAAATGTTCATGGCATTCCATTTAAAGTAAAACAATAATAGTTTCTTATTTTTGATGTTTTTATTTTCTGATAATTTCTTACCTTTTAAAAAAAAAATATTCTTTTAAGCAAATATAATAACAATGATAAACAATAATTGGTTAAAAAAACATTTTATAAAAAAAAATACACAACCATTAAACACTAGACAACAAAAACAGTTTAGAAAATACCACGACCAAAACCATTATAGTTGTATGGTCCGACTCCATGTCCATATCCTGGAGCACCCATGTATTCAATAGGATACGACGTAGGAAGGTTCTCATTTGTTATGGCTACATTTCCATTGCCACAACCATAAGCGACAGCCCCATTACCAGCCGCTGGCAGCGCCCCCTCCAAGGCAATAGTGCCCAAGAACGGCAGTTGCCCATTCACAGCCAACGGACCTTCAATCACCAGATTTTCTGATTGTAGTGATACTCCACTAGGAGTGATGAGAGAAGAACTTTTCACAGCAAAGTTTCCACAGTTGGATGCCGCTAGAGACGCCAAAGTTAATCCGTGATTGAAAGCATCAAATGCCAGGGGATTGGCAGGTGCATAAAGGTTGTCATATGCTAGTTGACCGGCAGGTGCGTATATGCCATCGTACGCGAGAGGATTGGCGGGTCTGTAAATGTTACTGGCTTGATATGGCATTGGAGCAAAATTCATAGCCATATTTTCCATATTGATACCTCGATTATTTGCGTTCACACCAGGGCCGTAAATATTGCTGATGCATTGTGCAGAAATTGTCTGTGGATTAATACAACTGTTTATTTATTACATTCTTTACATGAATCTGTCACCAATAACTATATAATATTAATTGTTTTTACCTGAACAAAGACAGCAGAAATACAGAAGACGGCTAAAAAAGTCATGTTGTTTTTTTATAGATGTATTACTATAAAAAACACAAACTTGTATAATTGTATCAGAAGTGATCCATTATTATATATAAAAAACACCCATTCATTACACAACTAGTGTGTAAACATTATCTTTATAAATATAAATAATACGTGACGATTATGGTTATAGAAATTATATAATTAATTTGTAATTTTATCATGTATGACTGTTTTAAAATATGTTTCGTTCGTAATTATAGAAGAGAGTAAACTCTGCGGTCTAAGCTTTTTGGTTTTAACGTGATTTGTAAAACATATAATTTAATTTAAATGTATTTCTACATTTCCCTTACAGATCTATCTTATTTAAATTTATATAAATATAGAATGAAAAATAAACCGATACGGGCAGGGATTCGAACCCGCGACTACTGGGAAACCGTCCCGTCTCTCTATCAAATGAGCTACCGTATCGCTGTCCGTCTCGGTGAATTAAGCGTTCTATATCTATCGTCTTTATCGGGACGGTGGTGACATCTATTAGGGGTCTTTCGAATAACCTGACCTTATCGGTTTATTTTTCATTCTATATTTATATAAATTTAAAAAAGCTTAACATGGCCATACATTTTTATAGATATTTTCAAACATCCATCTTATTTTCTTATTTCTCTATAGTTCAAATTGTAGGCGTCGATCACCGTGTTGTTTTTTTTTCTTATTTATTGTAATTTATGTTTTGTTTTTTCTGCTGATAAAAAAAAATAACCACAACAGATATTTATTGGATTTCATTGAAATTGTAGATAGTAAAATTGAACAAAACTCAATCAACAAATGTAACGCATGCGCTGCATTCATTCATTTAAAATTGTAGAATTGGACGAAATATACTAAGGTTTAAAGCTATACAAAATATTTGGTGGCCGAATTCATGATTTTGATGCCTTGGTAGTTAGAAGTAGAACACGTACTGGTGTGTTTTTCTGTTTACAAATATCACGGACGAGAAGATGTAAACTAATAAAACTAGACTGCGTGTTGAATACCAGTTGATATAAGGTAATAAATTAATGAAAAAGAACAAGTATTCACAACGTTACTTCTTACGGTAAATGTTTTTATGTTGCAATTATTTATAATAATAAAAAGACTACATATTTAGTAAACACATGTAAGGTTCTGTGAATTTGAGTTCTGAGAATTATTATCAATTTGACATTGGGAAAATGTTGTAGTTAATTATGTAACACACCGATAAAATTGATAAGTCACCTGATGTTACTTAATTAAATCTATATTGTAATATATAAAATGAATTTCATATTTATTAATGGTCACTACGAACAACCAACTTGTCGAGATGAAGCTATTCACAGCCATTTGTTTCCAGGCTGTTTTATTTTATGTAAGTTTTTTTTCAACTGAGACATTTTTTTCTTCTTTTGGCAATGGAGCCCAAGGTGACATATTTTTTTTTCCAGAGAGCCTGGGGGTTAGCATTGCCATTTAACCAAAATAATATAAATCCATATGTGACAAATAATTTTGGTTACAATAATATGGCGACAACATCAGGAATGGGCGCTGTAAATCCTATATATACGAGTATGCCAAACAGTTTCACCAATTTTATACCAAATAACTTTGCCAGTGCAAATACGGTGGGAGGTAACGAAGTTCTTTTCAATTCTAATTTCCTTCCAACTAATTACGCACCTAGAAATAATATTTTGGCAAATGAGAATAGAATTACCAATGCCAACGCAATGCTTTCAAACGAAGCGTTAGTTGGCAATGCTGTTTTACAGAATTCAAATTTCAACTTTATGCCAAACAACGTAATGATATCAGGAACACCACAACAGGCCAATCTTCAAAACGGGATAATTAGTAACATGCACTTTACACCCGTTATTTCCGAAATAGTCCCCTCGCTACAGTACGGTGACATATCAATGACAGGTGATTTGCCAATCGGCGGCATGATTAAAGTGTGTGGTTGTTTCCCTGTGTATGGTATGGTAAATGTTGATGGTACCGTTCCGTCCGCCGGCTCGGCAATAGTGGCGGAGTCGTTTGGTAATCAAGTCATAGAAATTGTTAATAATTGTGCTCATCAAGTAATTGGTTGATGTTTTATTTGTTGTACATGTATATAATTAACTTTAAAAAAATGTGATTTATAATAATAAAAAGGTAATAATGAATACGTATTTATTTAAATTGCTTTGTAAAGTCAATCAAATAATTAATCACGTGAACTTAACCAAAATAATAAAACATCTTAAAGCCCTCATAGAATATTACTATTATTTGTAATTTTAACAAGGATAAACGTTTATGGTAATGGTGGTATACGGACAGTGTAAAATATTTTAATAACGATGGAAATTGAAAAAATATATTGTATTATAATAAACAAGATGCTTGGAATAGTAGATGTGATATAGATTACCTTTTAATTCAATGTCGCTACAACTTAGATGTTTTGAAATCTGTCACAATTTAAGTTCGCTCACTAAAGGTAGGTATGCTGCACAAAGTTGTAGCTTTGATAAATTTCTTTCACCAACGTGAATAGTTAACTTATCCTAATAAACAGTGAAACCCCATAAATCACTAATATATGCCATACGATATATTAAAACTATTCTTACGGATTTAGCTGATTTAGATTTAAAATGTAAATTTCAAATTTAATTAATTATATGCGAGTTAATGCCGTAAAATAGTTTTATTTCAATGTGTGGTACTCGTAAGAACCTTAGAAAATACTATTATATCATTTGAAAAATTTATACAAAAATACAGACGTACAAAATTACAATAATCATTTATCACTTATTTAGCTACGCGTATGTCTTAATTATATTACTAAGAAGTAATGTTTAGAAAAGTCTTTACCTTAAATAATAATTTAATAAATAAAATACCTGAATTAAAAGTGCTTGAGCGCAGAGAATAAGTACTTTAATTTCCATCTTGTTTTTTGTTCCTTAACAAAGTTGAGAATGTTTTTCGTCAGGTAGCAGTAGATTTATATATTTTAATTATTTTCTTATCAACCTGAAAACCCATTGTATTTCCTGAACTGATTGTTATAGGCCTATTAATTGTGCATTTTAAAGGCGATATGCACGTACTTACTGATATGAATTGTCACGTATCATTTTAAAATATAGGTCACAGCAGTATATAAGCTTCCTAATGTATCGCTGTTAGTATTGTGTACTCGATCGTCTACAAACAAACAAACATGACTACCTTCACATTCCTCGTACTCTGCGTTCAAGCTTGTTTGGTTCAGGTATTTGCTGTATTTTTTGCATTTTTATAATGGTATCAAACTTTCAAATTTAACGATCCTCGATACAATTATTTAATATATTTGGGGATTAATAATATAATCATTTTTTAGAATGCCTTCAGCCGATTCGTTGGTCCAGAAATTCTTCCTGCAGTGATACCAAGTTTCCCTGTTCCCAAATATGCCCCAGCCATGGTCCCTGCATACGCTCCAGCTTACGATTCGAGAATCGCTGCCCCAGCTGCGTTTGCACCAGGCGCATATGGTGGCGAAGGCATCGGAGACATCGCTATTGCTGGTAGAATGCCAGTCGCTGGAACAACCGCCGTAGCCGGTCAAGTGCCAATCCTCGGCTCCGTGAGATTCGGTGGAAATGTCGCAGCTGGAGGCGCTGTTACCATCACTGGTAACTGTGGATGCAGAGGTCGTTACTATTAGGAGATTTTTAATTGTTTTTATTAAAAAACAACTAATTTTGAGTGAATAAATGTGAAAGTAAAAGATGTATTTTATTGACCTAACTGTCTCAATGATATTTAAACTATTTTACCAATTAAACCGTACTATCACTAGGTAGTCTTTCTGTGTAATATGTGATTTTGTAATTTTCAATTTTTAACCCCCGACTCAAAGAGAGGGGCGTTATAAGTTTGACTTATATATCTGTATATCTGTGTGTCTGCGGCATCGTAGAAGCCAAACGCGTGGACGGATTTAATTGCGGTTTTTAAACGAAATCCTGTTCCGTCGAAATTGTTCTTAGCTTTGTTTGGTCGAAATAAAAGCAGTCGTCTCCAAGGTATTGAGCCTTTATTTTTATTCATTTACTTATTTATATATTTTTTACTTTGAATCAATATCAGTGACCTCTTGTGTACGTTAGATGGAAGTGTCAGGAGGATCTATTCCGATACCAGATTTATCGTAATAAGCCCTTCTGTAAAGAAAGAAAGAAAACTTTTATTAGGACGTTGTACTTAATTAAAATAAAAAAAAAAAACAAAAAAACCTATAAAATAAAAAAAAAACAAAAAACCTATAAAATAAACAAATAAAAAAAAATAAAAAGACAACATTAAACAAAATAATAAAAAATACAATAACTACACTAAATAAACGCGTACGCGTTCCCCACCCTCTCGCCCCGTATGCAATACGAGCTCAGAACAGTGTAACCAAATTAGGGGTTTTCCCCCTGAATTAAAATTTCGTTAAATATTAAAAAAAAAGTATTATCGGTATAATATTCAAACAAGGTTGTAGGTAACTGTTGACCCGTACCTATTTTGTTTATTGACATCAAATGATAGTAAAGAATTCACATATTTTGTTTGTTAAATTTGTAATTTAGAGCTTTTTAGGGATTTTCGAGATTACTGTTAGGGGGAAAAAAGTCAGGTGTTGGCAACAGTGGTGCAGAAAAACCGGTTAAAGAACGAGGGGAAGGTGACCCTGTGTGAGTCTAATATGCGTTATTTGTTTAAAAACAAGATAGTTTGTCCATTTCATATGAATAACTGTATTACTTTATACAACGCCGAATGGGCGTTCAGCTCAACATGTGCTGCCTGTTCGGGATGATACTCGTTCAAGCAGGGCCGATTTTCATCTGAAACCCGGTATGTGAAGTGACGCATCCGCGAGAGCAATGTTTATTACTTTAATAAGCAATAATATTCCCCTGTACGTACTTACAATCTGAAGACTGAAACAGGTAACCATATCCAAATACTCATACAAAACATGTTATTTACTTTTTAAAATCCAGTGTAATAATAATACAAACAAATATATGCTTTACAATAAAACAATTCAAAATAACATTTTTGTTACAATATAATTGAAAATAACATACTGCTAATTCCTGATGATATATATTTAATGAAATACAATACGTCTGAATCGCTCATTATTTATCTTTAGACTACCTACCCACATATAATGTTAAATAAACATATCACACCGCATACCTTAGACATACTAATTAATAATAATACAATTTAAAATAAGATAAACTATGTTAATTTTACATAATATAATAATAATAATAGTAATAATAATAATAGTAATAATAATCTTAAAATCCATTTTAGGTTTACTGGCTACTTTGGCTTTTTACGAGTATATTTTGGCTTTGGCTTTTATAAATTATTTTGGATATTAAATAGATGTTGTTTATATTTTACCTTAATTTTTTTATCGTTCGCAACTTAATGTTAAGGCTATGAGGGTTCCTAACGCATCCTGGTCTGACAAGAACCACACAACCAACTCCCGACCAGAGCAGACCAGACTGAGAGCAAACTGACTCCCGATGCTATCGCAAGTAATGCCTTCTAAGCGATCGTTGTGATGCTGCCTGTTGAGAAAAAAAAATATCTACAACGACAAACAGATTGCAGAGAATATTAGCTATTCACAATACAGTACAATTCATTCCCAGGCCATACCGTCGCTAATGTGATCCAGTACACTAAAATAGGGTTTTCTTTATTAAATTTCTTATAATATATAATTCAAATTTATTTAATGATAAACTTAAGGCTTCATTTGGGGGCTTATCATAAAAACGTATAAAATTAAACCTATAGGATTTACCTATTTTATGGAGCCTAGTGTTGGGCATAGCGAGTTTATTTTTATTTCTTGTATAAATTTTATGTAAATCACAATTTTTCTTGAACATTCAATTATTTTTATGTAAATAGAGTAAATTTTTTTAAATATATATTGATTTTTTTAATGTTTCTCTTGGATAATATGAGATGTTATATATTGATCGAACAGCTCTCTTCTGCAGTGTAAATATGGCATCAATTCCGGCTGCATTACTCCACAAGAGTATACCGTATGACATTAAGCTATGAAAATAACTAAAGTAAACTAATCGAGCAGTTTCCATATTTGTTAATCGACGCATTTTTTTAACCGCGTATGCAGCAGAACTAAGTTTGCTTGAGAAATCAAATATATGAGGACTTCATTGTAATTTTTCATCTAATGTAATGCCCAAGAAAGTAGTAGATTTGACCAAGTCTAATTCCTTATTGTTTAACTGTACATTGGTTCTAATATTTTTAATATTTGGTAAAGTAAATGTGACACACACATTACGTCTTTTTTATTGAACAACAAATTATTAGCATTGTAAAACATCTGAGAGAGCATTGTTTAGATTGTCCATAATAGATTGGCGTCTATTAACCTTAAAAATAAGAGAAGTATTATCCATTTATATCTATTTTTTTAATTCTATTATTAAGATATGAACTAATCAAATCTAGGAACTTGTTGAACACAGTCAAACGCCTCAGATAGATCACAGAAAATGCCAAGTCCTCTTGTGATTCTTCCCAGACTTCAAGTATACTGATTACTGAGTAATAGGTCAACACCAGCATCTCTTGTAGAGCGACTGGGAGTAAAACCAAACTGGTCTTTGTGCAAGATATTGTTTTTACTGAAATGTGGAAGTTGATTAAACATTATTTTTTCAATGATCTTAATAAATGTGGGTAAGACTGAAATTGATCTATAGTTAATGTTTGAAAATATCTATAAACATGTATAGCCATGTTAAGTCCCGAGCAACGTAACGACGCGACGGTAGAGCGACGGGACGGTTTCCCAGTAGTCACGGGTTCGAATCCCTGCCCGTATCGGTTTATTTTTCATTCTATATTTATATAAATTTGATCTATAGTTACTAGGATCTAGTGAACTGCCAGATTAAAAGAATGGAATTATTTTACTTTGTTCCATTAAACCAGAATCTAAGCAATTATTAAATAATTATGCTAAGTCTGGCTCAACAATTATTGACTTAAGTATGTCAACAGATATTCCCCGAAGACCACTAGTCTTTTTAACGTAAATCAACGCTTCTGAAGGTGAGAGAAATACCGCTTTACTTTCGTTAAATTATTAAGTCTGTTTTTTTGGTAATGCCTTGAGAATATTATTAAAAATTACGTCATTCATTGCCAGACACTTTACACCGTGGCAACAAGATCTATTAACTCCATTTGCAAATTAACTAGTGCCTGTAAAGCGTCAAAATTGAATGAAAACTTTGAATTTTTACCTGACTTTCCCACATCCTCAACTTTGTTTTAAAGGCTTGAATACAATAATAATAATAATAATAATAATAATAATAATAATAATATCGGGACAAATTACACACATTGATCTAACCCCTAAGTAAGCAAATTATTTGCTTGTGTTAAGGGTGTTAGACAACGATACTAATACATAGAAATACACATATAAATACTGAGAATATATTTAATAAATGACCAAACCCAGAAACACAGACATCTATGCTCATCACATAAATGCCTGTGCTCTGCCGGGAATCGAACCCGAGCCCCGTTGCGCCGTGACACGTTAGGCGTCTGCGCTAACCACTCGACGAACGGGGCGGTAATACATTTGAATGACAATCAGATTTTTACCCTGTAACTTTACATCTTGGATATATCACAGGCGTTCGATCGGGTATGGTATAAGGGGCTGCTTTATAAAATCAAAAAAGCTCTACCTGGCTACCTGTACGGAATTCTAAAATACTTTTTAGATGGACGCAATTTTAATGTAGAGAACGGGGAAGCCTTGTCTGATTTATCAATTATAAGGGCTGGAGTCCCACAGGGCAGAGTTCTGGGTCCTATACTGTATTTGATTTTTACAGCAGACCTACCCACAGTAGAGACCTTAACCACTGGTACTTTTGCTGATCACACTGCCATTCTATCTGCACACTCAGACCCAATTACAGCCTCAGAAATTCTGCAAAAGGGGCTTAATGATATACTCGATTGGCTCAAAAAATGGCGAATAAAAGCCAACGAAACCAAGTCGGTAAACATGCAGCGTCATTTTAAAATTTGGAAACATTGCGCATGTGTAAGAGCGTCAGCTTCGGTTATATTTCACCATATCTCAACCTAGAACTTAAAATTAACAAAATGTTTTTTTTTCTTACTTCAACGAACCAATCAAATATTTAAAAAAATATTTTACAACAATTTATCATCTCGTTACAACATTATTTTTATTTTTTTTATTTTATTTATATCTTTTCCACTTAGAATCATAATCAGTAATCACTTGTGTACGTCAACATGGAAGTGTCAGGAGGGCCTATTACGATACTAGATTTATCGTAATAAGCCCTTCTGAAAAAGCACTTTCCATCTTAATGTTAAAGCTATGAGGGTTCCAAACGCGTCCTGGTCTGAGAAGAACCACACAACAAACTCAGCCGGATATATTTTTTGTTATTGTGATTACTGTTTCACAAACGTCAAACTTAAATGCAAATTTGGAACAACTAGAACCGTCGCAATCAATCGGAAAAGAAGCCTAATGATTTCAGGCAACGAAAATTAAATAATAATAACAGAAAAAATATATATATATAAATCTTCGGCCTGCCACACAACCAGTCACCGCAAGCAGCACCCGTTCACGAGCATAACACAAGAGCCAGCCATCACCCCCTTCGCACATATTTGAGGGAGGGAGGCAACCCGACTCCCGATGCTACCGCAAGTAGTGACTTCTAAGGAATCGGTGTGATGCAGAAGGTCGATAAAGCAAAATAATTTACAACAAAAACAAATTGCGGAGATTACTAGCTATTCGCAATACAATACAGATTCATTCCCAGGCCATACCGTCGTCGATGTAATCCTTTATACTATAGTAGGATTTTTTTATTAAATTATTTTTAGCATATAATTTAAATTTATTTAATGATAGGCTTAAGGCTTTATTTGGGAGCTTATTATAAAAACGTATACAATTACCCTTAAAGGATTTACCTATTTTATGGAGCCTAGTGCCGGGCATAGCGAGTTTATTTTTTTGTCTTGTATTAATTTTATGTAAATCACAATTTTTCTTGAACTTTGAAATATTTTTATGATCGTAAATTAAATTTTCATAAATATATTGATTGTAAACAGTCATAATTTTAAATTCTTTAAATTTATTTCTTAAAGAGTCTCTTGGTCTCATATTATATATTGCGCGAACAGCCCTCTTCTGCAATGTAAATATGGTATCAATGTCAGTCGCATTGCCCCATAAGAGTATACCGTATGACATTAAGCTATGAAAGTAACTGAAGTAAACTAATCGAGCAGTTTCCATATTTGTTAATCGACGTATTTTTTTAACTGCGTATGCAGCAGAACTTAGTCTGCTTGACAAATCAAGTATATGAGGACCCCATTGCAATTTTTCATCTAAAGTAATGCCCAAGAAAGTAGTAGATTTGACCAAGTCCAATTCCTCATTATTTAATTGTACATTGGTTCTAACATTTTTAACATTTGGTAAACTAAATTTGACATTTTGTCTATTTTTTATTAAGCAACAAATTATTGGCGTTAAACCATTGTACAACATCTGAGAGAGCATTGTTTACATCGTCAATAACAGATTGCCGTCTATTAACTTTAAAAGTAAGAGAAGTATCATCAGCAAACAACACTATCCCATGTTTTTCCCTCACTAGGTGAGGTAAGTCATTTATGTAAATGAGGAACAAGAAAGGCCCTAAGATAGAGCCCTGTGGCACACCTATTTTTACCAAAGAACCAGGGGAACGTTTTCCATTTACATCAACTTTTTGAATTCTATCATTAAGATATGAACTAATTAAATCTAGGGACTTATTTTTAACTCCATAATGTTCTAACTTTTTTATAGGGATTTCATGTTGAACGCAGTCAAACGCCTTAGATAGATCACAGAAAATGCCAAGTGCATCCTGTGATCCTTCCCAGGCTTCAAATATGTTTAGTAATAGCTCTATACCAGCATCTGTTGTAGAGCGACCGGCAGTGAAACCAAACTGGTTTTTGTGTAAGAGATTGTTTTTACTGAAATATGCAACAAGTTGATTAAGAATTATTTTCTCAAAAATCTTACTAAAAGTGGGTAAGACTGAAATAGGTCTATAGTTACTAGGATCTAATGAGCAGCCAGATTTGAATAATGGAGTTATTTTACTTTGTTTCATTAGATCAGGAAATATACCATATTCTAAACAATTATTAAATATTAATGTTAAGTCTGGCGCTACAATGTCAATTATGGACTTAAGTATGTCAACAGAAAACCCCCAAAGATCACTAGTCTTTTTAACGCTAATTGATCTAAATACTTTGATTACTTCTTGAGCATTAACTTTTTCAAACATAAAACTGCTAACACATTGATCTACATTCTCTCTAAGTAAACCCATAGCTGCAGCGGTAGAAGAATTTAAAGATAACGTTGTAGTCACTGGAATATTAGTAAAAAAGGTTTCAAAAGCAGTAGCAACCTCGAGGTCAGACGTAACATAATTATTATCTATATTTAATTTAAAGTCGATCCTCTGGGATTTAGCTCTTCCAGTTTCCTCATTAATTATTTTACAAGTTGTTTTTATTTTATTATTGCTATTTCCTATTATATTTTGAATATGTTGATTTTTTGCTATTTTACATTGTTTTTTAAAAGATTTGGAAAATAATTTTACCTCATCCCTAAACTCATTACTAGTATTAAACATCAATTCCGCATACATATTATATAATTTTTCTCTATTTTTGTGTAACTCAGCAGATGCCCAATCACTAAACACTAATTTATCATTAACAACCACTGTTTTTGGAGTAAATATAAAGTTAAATAATTTAGTGAAAGTACTAAAAAAGTCATTGTACATAATATTGGGGTTTGAATTTTTCATCAAGGGCAAATAGCGTACTAAGCCATTTTTAATTTGTTCGATACGTTCTACAGTCACTGGCATAAAACTTATTTTCTGTTTTAATTTTTCTCTCTTGCTACAACTGAATTTAATAAATTGGCCATAGTGGTCAGAATCTAATGTATTGAATAGACATTTAAAATTTGGAATAAAACTTGTAAAAATGTTATCAATACAAGTGGCACTAGTGGTTGTGACTCTAGTAGGCTCCATAAACATGTGTAAAAGATTATAAGATTTTAACAAATTTAAAAACTTTATACTTATTAGATTTTAGTCAAGAATATTAATATTGAAGTCTCCACAAATGATTACCTTTTTACTAGAATAAATTATAAATGAAATAACAATTTATCGATATCTATCTATGGAATGAAACAAAATGTTTTGTGAGACGGTTGTTTATTCATCATTTTAATAAATTAAATATCTTTTAGTAACCACAACCACACTTTGTACCCCTGTTGAAGTTAAGCCCGTTACCACCACATTGACTATATACATTTGGTACAGATTGCTCACAGTTATTTATTCCATTGATACCAGACCTTGCTAAGTCCCAACCAGCTCCAAAAACATTATAACCTTCACCAAAACTTCCTGGAGCAAAGCTTTCGTAGCCAGATACAGGTGTATTTTCTTCAAGGATGGTAACTCTCCCATCACCGCATTGATAAGTCACTGCTCCTGATCCATGAGTAGCCAGAGAATCTTCAAAAGCCACAGCGCTGAGGAATGGCAATGTTCCGTAAACCGATAGTGGCCCTTGGATTTGATTCTCAGATTGCAATGAGATGGTACCAGGAGCGAAAGGCGATACAGCTTGAACGTTGAGGCTGCCACCGTAAGATGCACTCACTATGCCAGAGTCAGGAATAGTCAGTTGTGGTCTAGTCAACTGGGCGTTTGCGACACCACAAGGATTTAATAGGCCCTTGCTATTTCCCACAAAACCATCGCAGTTTCCAATGCCATATGAGTTACCAATGTTACCAATACATTGCCCTACCACGGTCTGAAATTATTTACATGCATATTAAAAAGATAAACACAGAAAGATTCGTGTCAAGAGTTAATTATTTTCTTTCTCAATTAGTACTATTCAAATTATGTAATGTTTAAAATGTGTTATATTTATTCCAAAACCGATTAACTGCTTACTTTACTAAATAAATAAAAGAAAATAATTTACCTTTATCAGGAAAACTTGTGCAATCAAAACGACGACTTTTGGAATCATATTGGTTATTTGTATGATGCCGAAGGATGTATACATTTAATATAATTATTGAAACCTTATATACCATTACTATATCGTGTTTTTTGTTTATCAACCAAGGTTGTAACATTTTTGCAATTTTCTGTAAACATGTACGTGTGATTTTACACGAAAAATTGCACCATTTCTGACGTGTACATATTCTATCAATTCTGCTACGAGATGTTATATTAATTTAAAGTTTTGATTACATAATGACAGATAGATTATTGACTAGCAATTACTATAAAACCTATGCAGATGATCGTTTTTATCATAACAAACATAACAATGACTGTGTCTACATTTGCCTTACTTACCCTATGTGTTCAAGTTTGCATGGTTCAGCTAAAGGTCAAATAAATTGAACCAATATTAGAATCGGATGAATATTAGTTTGATATTTTAATATTTTTTTTTTCAGAATGTGTATAGCCAATGCAATAAGAACATGTGGGACTTTGGATCAAACATTGAACAAGGATTAGGGTTTGGTTCAAGTCTTCCTCAAATATATGGCCCTATTGGATTAAATTCTCCTGAGAATATTATACAAGAATCCGCACTCTATGGAGGAAATGGCGTTGGCGAAGTGTTTGCAAACGGAATGTTACCAGTAGACGGATATACATCCATAGCTGGCCAAGTTCCGATCATTGGTGTCGTGAAATTTAATGGACCGGTGCAAGCTAAAGGTAGTGTATCTATATCTGGTAGCTGTGGTTGTGGATGCCAATTTTAATATCGATTGTTTATAATATATACATTTTTTTAATATCCATATCTTATTACAGTTTTTAATATTATATTATACCATAAAAAAATTATATCTTTCTCAAAGTAAAAGATTGTATTAAGGATTAAAATCAAATTGAATTGAGACTGAATTCATTCCAAAATATTATGTTTACCGGCAGCTTCGTGAATGATGTAACAATTATTAAAGAACGATAATATTTTAAGTATGAGATTGAGAAATTCTTAAGAGAAAAGTGCTTATAAATTCGATATTAATAATTTGGTCTTTAATACTAAACTAAATGCTTAGAATTTACACTTAAATTACTCTAACTACTCTACCTCTAAAAAAGTAAAATAATATTATTATGTACTTATTGAAGTCGTTTCATCGGGGGACCGTTGTACGTTCGTTGAAGATGATGTCTATTTTACGAAGTTAATCATTGAGGACTTATAGCAATTTCTTTATTTGTCTTTGTAACGTACTTGCATTTTAATTTCTTCCTTTAATAAACAGTCCCCCGACACAATGACTTCTATAAATACATAATAATATTATTTTTATTCTTTTTAGGAGTCTTCTTTCTTTTAACACTATAATATTTAGGTGTGGGTAATTTACAATTTCATAACCAACTTACAGATGATATTATTTATACCTTATAATAAGTTCTAATAATTAATAAAAGATTAAACATTATGTTAAAATATCCTATGCTTCTAATTCTTTAAACATTTAACAGTAAATACTAAATAACATTCCATAATTAATTGCGTAGTTGGCGCTACTGTTGAAACTTATGAACTAAAACATGTAAATTCCAATGTATTTACCATTTAAATTAATATAAATAAATATGACTAACAGTAAATACGAATATTATTAATATAAACATTTAGAGTTAAAATGATTTACAATCACTAATACCACTATGATGAGGGGATTTATATTATCACTATTATATTATAGCTGTCGCCAGGGACTCTTTATGAGTACGATCATAAGCGATATTAATATATTTTTAGAGTCTACGTGGACGCAGTCACGGGCAACAGCTATCCCTAATAAAGTACTTTAGCTGAGTAAATAAGTGTAAAAAGTTTTTAGCTTACATAACAAGGCTTTTTTTCCTATATACCGCGGGCGAAGCCGTTGGGAACAGCTAATTATTGCATAAGAATCTTTCACCAACAAAACGTCAATATCTTGGGGACGACTGTTTCTATTTCTACCAATCGTAGCTAAGAATAATCTTGACGAACATAGCTTTCGATTAAAAAAAAAACGGCATTCAAATCCTTCCACGTGTTACATTTCCACAGACAGACACACAGACACACAGATACACTAATATACAGATCGACAGGTCAAACTAATAACACCCTTCTTTTTAGACGGGGGTTAAAAACAGCGACAGACATACGATAAATAGACGAAATTAAAATAAACTCGTACCGCCTAAATTTCGTCATTAAAAAAATAACAAATCCTTCATGGGCATGAGTGTACGCATATGATATAATAAAGTAGCACAAGATATCCTAGATCTTCCTTCCTTCCTTCCTTTAATCAGAAAACTAATTTTAAATTTAAAAAGTGTAATATTCAAAAATATCAGTTTTACAAATAAACTTTCATTCCTTTTGTGATAAATTTCACCAAACATTATCTTTGTGTAACTTCAAGGGTTAATGCAGCGCTGGTTGATAGGGCTATCATACGGAAAAATTGTAATAACTAACTTCCTACTAATCGTTCACACCCTTACAATATTTCTTAATCTGTTAATAATAAATTCGCTCAGTGGTATCTGATACACACACAAATATACATCCATCTATCCATCCTAATCGTGTCCTATCGTTAAAGATTAGATTTATAAACACGATAAAGGTAAGAATAATAAACACTAAACAATTACTTGTCTGTTAGGATTCTGAGGAAATAGGAGTATCGCCACTAGAATAAAAGAACTGCTTTTGACATCTTACGTCTTTACAACCAGCAATTTTTAATAGTTATTTTGACTTAATTTAGGTTATAAGTAAGAAGGTATAGATAAAAATAATTATACACTTCTTTAATATTTGATATACTTCTTATAGAAGCCGTGAATGGTATAAGTAGACTTTGATCTTCATCTTAAGAATTAAAAAAATATCATAACTCCTAAATAGCAAAGAAGGGAAAATAAATCTTATCAAGACAAAATTTTTAAAAGTATTTGAAAATCATGTTTGTTTATTTCTTGATCTTGGTCAACAGTAGAACCCCAAATAACACTAATATATGCCATACGGTGTATTGAAGCCCCAAGGTGCAGCTTCCTCAGCAAGCATGGCGACTTCACCGTTGCCACAGCCATATGCAATATCACCAGCTCCAGCTGTTGGTAGAGCGCCTTCCAGAGCCACGGATCCAAGGAATGGTAAGTCACCAGCGACGGCTAGAATGCCTTCAATCTCATTTTCGGATACAATAGAGACACCGACAGGTGCGAAAGGAGAAGAACTGCGAACGACGAGACCGGCACAATTAGATGCGGACAGGGCAGCTGGGTTGTTAGCTGCTCTCCAGGGAGCAGCAGTATAACGACGAGCAGCGTAGGTAGCAGCGGTGTATGGAGCGAAGGAGTTCCAAGGAGCAGTTAATCTATTGTATGCTCCATTATAATAGACACCGGAGATACTCTGTAAAATATTGTTTGATAGTCCAATAAAACATTATGCCAGTTGAAATAAAACTATTCTTACGGATTTAAATGATTTAGATTTAAAATGTAAATTTAAAATTTAATTAATTATATGCGAGTTAATGCCGTAAAATAGTTTTATTTTAATGTGTAGTACTCGTAAGAACCTTAGAAATTACTATTATGTCATTTGAAAAATTTATACAAAAATACAGACGTACAAAATTACAATAATCATTTATCACTTATTAAGCTACGCGTCTGTTTTAATTATATTACTAAGAAGTAATGTTTAGAAAAGTCTTTACCTTAAATAATAATTTAATAAATAAAATACCTGAATTAAAAGTGCTTGAGCGCAGAGAATAAGTACTTTAATTTCCATCTTGTTTTTTGTTCCTTAACAAAGTTGAGAATGTTTTTCGTCAGGTAGCAGTAGATTTATATATTTTAATTATTTTCTTATCAACCTGAAAACCCATTGTATTTCCTGAACTGATTGTTATAGGCCTATTAATTGTGCATTTTAAAGGCGATATGCACGTACTTACTGATACGAATTGTCACGTATCATTTTAAAATATAGGTCACAGCAGTATATAAGCTTCCTAATGTATCGCTGTTAGTATTGTGTACTCGATCGTCTACAAACAAACAAACATGACTACCTTCACATTCCTCGTACTCTGCGTTCAAGCTTGTTTGGTTCAGGTATTTGCTGTATTTTTTGCATTTTTATAATGGTATCAAACTTTCAAATTTAACGATCCTCGATACAATTATTTAATATATTTGGGGATTAATAATATAATCATTTTTTAGAATGCCTTCAGCCGATTCGTTGGTCCAGAAATTCTTCCTGCAGTGATACCAAGTTTCCCTGTTCCCAAATATGCCCCAGCCATGGTCCCTGCATACGCTCCAGCTTACGATTCGAGAATCGCTGCCCCAGCTGCGTTTGCACCAGGCGCATATGGTGGCGAAGGCATCGGAGATATCGCTATTGCTGGTAGAATGCCAGTCGCTGGAACAACCGCCGTAGCCGGTCAAGTGCCAATCCTCGGCTCCGTGAGATTCGGCGGAAATGTCGCAGCTGGAGGCGCTGTTACCATCACTGGTAACTGTGGATGCAGAGGTCGTTACTATTAGGAGATTTTTAATTGTTTTTATTAAAAAACAACTAATTTTTAGTGAATAAATGTGAAAGTAAAAGATGTATTTTATTGACCTAACTGTCTCAATGATATTTAAACTATTTTACCAATTAAACCGTACTATCACTAGGTAGTCTTTCTGTGTATTATGTGATTTTGTAATTTTCACTTTTAACCCCCGACCCAAAGAGAGGGGCGTTATAAGTTTGACTTGTGTATCTGTATATCTGTGTGTCTGCGGCATCGTAGAAGCCAAACGCGTGGACGGATTTAATTGCGGTTTTTAAACGAAAGCCTGTTCCGTCGAAATTGTTCTTAGCTTTGTTTGGTCGAAATAAAAGCAGTCGTCTCCAAGGTATTGAGCCTTTATTTTTATTCATTTATTTATATATTTTTACTTTGAATCAATATCAGTGACCACTTGTGTACGTCAGATGGAAGTGTCAGGAGGATCTATTCCGATACCATATTTAATGTAATAAGCCCTTCTGTAAAGCCATTTGAAAGAAAGAAAGAAAACTTTTATTAGGACGTTGTACTTAATTAAAATAAAAAAAAAACAAAAAACCTATAAAATAAACAAATAAAAAAAAATTAAAAAGACAACATTAAATAAAATAATAAAAAATACAATAACTACACTAAATAAACGCGTACGCGTTCCCCACCCTCTCGCTCTGTATGCAATACGAGCTCAGAACAGTGTAACCAAATTAGGGGTTTTCCCCCTGAATTTAAATTTCGTTAAATATTAAAAAAAAAGTATTATCGGTATAATTTTCAAAGAAGGTTGTAGGTAACTACTGACCCGTACCTATTTTAGTTATTGACATCAAATGATAGTGTCTATGGTATTTCGTAAATATTATTTTCTTACATCTAATTACATCTAATTTCAAAATTTGTATAAGCAACGTTCGCATCCTTACCTATCCTTTAACCTATCAACATAAATCAATTACCGCAAAATCGAAGATGGCTCCATCTAGCGAAGTATATCTTTTATTGCATGCAAAGATATATAAGCCTTTACCCTCGCATAAGAAATATAGAAACCATGAACTACGAACCCGCTTGGAGCTCAGAAAATTATTATTTATCATCAAGTTATTACCGCGACTCCTATGGTCACTACGAACTCATTGGCGCAAGTACATAAAACAGGACCCATCAAGATCATACTATAGTGCAGTGTTTTTGGTGTAGGTACATATATTGTGACCAGCGCGCTTAGACTCCGGCAGTCATCGCAGGAAGAAGAACGACGAAGAAAACCCTAGTAAGTCCTCCTCATACTTTACCTATCCCGCGACGTTGCTTTTTTCTTATCTGAACTAGCTCATTCATAATCAAATAACTAGGAACATAACCGCCACTGGCACTCGTCAGTAAAACGCTTCCCCAGATAGTAAAGAATTCACATATTTTGTTTGTTAAATTTGTAATTTAGAGCTTTTTAGGGATTTTCGAGATTACTGTTAGGGGGAAAAAAGTCAGGTGTTGGCAACAGTGGTGCAGAAAAACCGGTTAAAGAACGAGGGGAAGGTGACCCTGTGTGAGTCTAATATGCGTTATTTGTTTAAAAACAAGATAGTTTGTCCATTTCATATGAATAACTGTATTACTTTATACAACGCCGAATGGGCGTTCAGCTCAACATGTGCTGCCTGTTCGGGATGATACTCGTTCAAGCAGGGCCGATTTTCATCTGAAACCCGGTATGTGAAGTGACGCATCCGCGAGAGCAATGTTTATTACTTTAATAAGCAATAATATTCCCCTGTACGTACTTACAATCTGAAGACTGAAACAGGTAACCATATCCAAATACTCATACAAAACATGTTATTTACTTTTTAAAATCCAGTGTAATAATAATACAAACAAATATATGCTTTACAATAAAACAATTCAAAATAACATTTTTGTTACAATATAATTGAAAATAACATACTGCTAATTCCTGATGATATATATTTAATGAAATACAATACGTCTGAATCGCTCATTATTTATCTTTAGACTACCTACCCACATATAATGTTAAATAAACATATCACACCGCATACCTTAGACATACTAATTAATAATAATACAATTTAAAATAAGATAAACTATGTTAATTTTACATAATATAATAATAATAATAGTAATAATAATAATAGTAATAATAATCTTAAAATCCATTTTAGGTTTACTGGCTACTTTGGCTTTTTACGAGTATATTTTGGCTTTGGCTTTTATAAATTATTTTGGATATTAAATAGATGTTGTTTATATTTTACCTTAATTTTTTTATCGTTCGCAACTTAATGTTAAGGCTATGAGGGTTCCTAACGCATCCTGGTCTGACAAGAACCACACAACCAACTCCCGACCAGAGCAGACCAGACTGAGAGCAAACTGACTCCCGATGCTATCGCAAGTAATGTCTTCTAAGCGATCGTTGTGATGCTGCCTGTTGAGAAAAAAAAATATCTACAACGACAAACAGATTGCAGAGAATATTAGCTATTCACAATACAGTACAATTCATTCCCAGGCCATACCGTCGCTAATGTGATCCAGTACACTAAAATAGGGTTTTCTTTATTAAATTTCTTATAATATATAATTCAAATTTATTTAATGATAAACTTAAGGCTTCATTTGGGGGCTTATCATAAAAACGTATAAAATTAAACCTATAGGATTTACCTATTTTATGGAGCCTAGTGTTGGGCATAGCGAGTTTTTTTTTATTTCTTGTATAAATTTTATGTAAATCACAATTTTTCTTGAACATTCAATTATTTTTATGTAAATAGAGTAAATTTTTTTAAATATATATTGATTTTTTTAATGTTTCTCTTGGATAATATGAGATGTTATATATTGATCGAACAGCTCTCTTCTGCAGTGTAAATATGGCATCAATTCCGGCTGCATTACTCCACAAGAGTATACCGTATGACATTAAGCTATGAAAATAACTAAAGTAAACTAATCGAGCAGTTTCCATATTTGTTAATCGACGCATTTTTTTAACCGCGTATGCAGCAGAACTAAGTTTGCTTGAGAAATCAAATATATGAGGACTTCATTGTAATTTTTCATCTAATGTAATGCCCAAGAAAGTAGTAGATTTGACCAAGTCTAATTCCTTATTGTTTAACTGTACATTGGTTCTAATATTTTTAATATTTGGTAAAGTAAATGTGACACACACATTACGTCTTTTTTATTGAACAACAAATTATTAGCATTGTAAAACATCTGAGAGAGCATTGTTTAGATTGTCCATAATAGATTGGCGTCTATTAACCTTAAAAATAAGAGAAGTATTATCCATTTTTATCTATTTTTTTAATTCTATTATTAAGATATGAACTAATCAAATCTAGGAACTTGTTGAACACAGTCAAACGCCTCAGATAGATCACAGAAAATGCCAAGTCCTCTTGTGATTCTTCCCAGACTTCAAGTATACTGATTACTGAGTAATAGCTCAACACCAGCATCTCTTGTAGAGCGACTGGGAGTAAAACCAAACTGGTCTTTGTGCAAGATATTGTTTTTACTGAAATGTGGAAGTTGATTAAACATTATTTTTTCAATGATCTTAATAAATGTGGGTAAGACTGAAATTGATCTATAGTTAATGTTTGAAAATATCTATAAACATGTATAGCCATGTTAAGTCCCGAGCAACGTAACGACGCGACGGTAGAGCGACGGGACGGTTTCCCAGTAGTCACGGGTTCGAATTCCTGCCCGTATCAGTTTATTTTTCATTCTATATTTATATAAATTTGATCTATAGTTACTAGGATCTAGTGAACTGCCAGATTAAAAGAATGGAATTATTTTACTTTGTTCCATTAAACCAGAATCTAAGCAATTATTAAATAATTATGCTAAGTCTGGCTCAACAATTATTGACTTAAGTATGTCAACAGATATTCCCCGAAGACCACTAGTCTTTTTAACGTAAATCAACGCTTCTGAAGGTGAGAGAAATACCGCTTTACTTTCGTTAAATTATTAAGTCTGTTTTTTTTGGTAATGCCTTGAGAATATTATTAAAAATTACGTCATTCATTGCCAGACACTTTACACCGTGGCAACCCCATGCCAGGATTCATGGCAGGATCAATGGCAGGATTGCGCATTGTAAGACCGTCAGCTTCGATTATATTTCACCATAATATCTCAACCTAGAACTTAAAATTAACAAAATGTTTTTTTTTCTTACTTCAACGAACCAATCAAATATTTAAAAAAGAATTTACAACAATGTATCATCTCGTGACAACATTATAAATGGAATAACAATTTATCGATATCTACCTATGGAATGAAACAAATGTTTTGCGAGACGGTTGTTTATTCATCATTTTAATAAATTAAACATCTTTTAGTAACCACAACCACACTTTGTACCCTTGTTGGAGTTAAGCCCGTTACCACCACATTGACTATATACATTTGGTACAGATTGCACACAGTTATTTATTCCATTGATACCAGACCTTGCCAAGTCCCAACCAGCTCCAAAAACATTATAACCTTCACCAAAACTTCCTGCAGCAAAGCTTTCGTAGCCAGATACAGGTGTATTTTCTTCAAGGATGGTAACTCTCCCATCACCGCATTGATAAGTTACTGCTCCTGATCCATGAGTAGCCAGAGAATCTTCAAAAGCCACAGCGCTGAGGAATGGCAATGTTCCGTAAACCGATAGTGGCCCTTGGATTTGATTCTCAGATTGCAATGAGATGGTACCAGGAGCGAAAGGCGATACAGCTTGAACGTTGAGGCTGCCACCGTAAGATGCACTCACTATGCCAGAGTCAGGAATAGTCAGTTGTGGTCTAGTCAACTGGGCGTTTGCGACACCACAAGGATTTAATAGGCCCTTGCTATTTCCCACAAAACCATCGCAGTTTCCAATGCCATATGAGTTACCAATGTTACCAATACATTGCCCTACCAGGGTCTGAAATTATTTACATGCATATTAAAAAGATAAACACAGAAAGATTCGTGTCAAGAGTTAATTATTTTCTTTCTCAATTAGTACTATTCAAATTATGTAATTTTTAAAATGTGTTATATTTATTCCAAAACCGATTAACTGCTTACTTTACTAAATAAATAAAAGAAAATAATTTACCTTTATCAGGAAAACTTGTGCAATCAAAACGACGACTTTTGGAATCATATTGGTTATTTGTATGATGCTGAAGGATGTATACATTTAATATAATTATTGAAACCTTATATACCATTACTATATCGTGTTTTTTGTTTATCAACCAAGGTTGTAACATTTTTGCAATTTTCTGTAAACATGTACGTGTGATTTTACACGAAAAATTGCACAATTTCTGACGTGTACATATTCTATCAATTCTGCTACGAGATGTTATATTAATTTAAAGTTTTGATTACATAATGACCGATAGATTATTGACTAGCAATTACTATAAAACCTATGCAGATGATCGTTTTTATCATAACAAACATAACAATGACTGTGTCTACATTTGCCTTACTTACCCTATGTGTTCAAGTTTGCATGGTTCAGGTAAAGGTCAAATAAATTGAATGAATATTAGAATCGGATAAATATTAGTTTGATATTTTAATATATTTTTTTTCAGAATGTGTATAGCCAATGCAATAAGAACATGTGGGACTTTGGATCAAACATTGAACAAGGATTAGGGTTTGGTTCAAGTCTTCCTCAAATATATGGCCCTATTGGATTAAACTCTCCTGAGAATATTATACAAGAATCCGCACTCTATGGAGGAAATGGCGTTGGCGAAGTGTTTGCAAACGGAATGTTACCAGTAGAAGGATACACTTCCATAGCTGGCCAAGTTCCGATCATTGGTGTCGTGAAATTTGATGGACCGGTGCAAGCTAAAGGTAGCTTATCCATATCTGGTAGCTGTGGTTGTGGATGCCAATTTTAATATCGATTGCTTATAATATAGACATTTTTTTTAATATTTATTTATTTATTTATACTTTATTGTACAACATAAAATACAATGGGCGGACTTAATGCTAAAGCATTTTCTACCAGTCAACCAATACAGCTAACAGAAAATAAAACGATTAGGGTACAAAATAAATGAACAAAATGGAAACACTTAAAGCTACGAATAACAAAGGTGCTATAATAAACTAAACTATAGGTAATATATAATAAATATATACATATACAACAATAATATAAACTAAATATATATTAATAATAAATACCTAAATATAAATATATATAATATACATAACAATAAAATAAATAAAGTATATAAATTAATAATTCACCTTAAACAATAATTATACAGGTAATTATAAATATAGGTAATGATAGGATATGAATGAAATAAACAAATGTTATGATCTCTCATGTAGATATTTTATGATGCGTTTCTTAAAAACTTGTCTGTTCGGAGCACGTCGAAATATGTCAGGAAGGCTATTCCATAGTTTTATGGCGTGTACTGTAATATCCATATATTATTACAGTTTTTAATATTATATTATACCATAAAAAATTTATATCTTTCTCAAAGTAAAAGATTGTATTAAGGATTAAAATCAAATTGAATTGAGATTGAATTCATTTCAAAATATTATGTTTACCGGCAGCTTCGTGAATGATGTAACAATTATTAAAGAACAATAATTTGTTAAGTATGAGATTGAGAAACTCTTAGGAGAAAAGTGCTTATAAATTCGATATTAATAATTTGGTCTTTAATACTAAACTAAATGCTTAGAATTTACACTTAAATTACTCTAACTACTCTACCTCTAAAAAAGTAAAATAATATTATTATGTACTTATTGAAGTCGTTTCATCGGGGGACCGTTGTACGTTCGTTGAAGATGATGTCTATTTTACGAAGTTAATCATTGAGGACTTATAGCAATTTCTTTATTTGTCTTTGTAACGTACTTGCATTTTAATTTCTTCCTTTAATAAACAGTCCCCCGACACAATGACTTCTATAAATACATAATAATATTATTTTTATTCTTTTTAGGAGTCTTCTTTCTTTTAACACTATAATATTTAGGTGTGGGTAATTTACAATTTCATAACCAACTTACAGATGATATTATTTATACCTTATAATAAGTTCTAATAATTAATAAAAGATTAAACATTATGTTAAAATATCCTATGCTTCTAATTCTTTAAACATTTAACAGTAAATACTAAATAACATTCCATAATTAATTGCGTAGTTGGCGCTACTGTTGAAACTTATGAACTAAAACATGTAAATTCCAATGTATTTACCATTTAAATTAATATAAATAAATATGACTAACAGTAAATACGAATATTATTAATATAAACATTTAGAGTTAAAATGATTTACAATCACTAATACCACTATGATGAGGGGATTTATATTATCACTATTATATTATAGCTGTCGCCAGGGACTCTTTATGAGTACGATCATAAGCGATATTAATATATTTTTAGAGTCTACGTGGACGCAGTCACGGGCAACAGCTATCCCTAATAAAGTACTTTAGCTGAGTAAATAAGTGTAAAAAGTTTTTAGCTTACATAACAAGGCTTTTTTTCCTATATACCGCGGGCGAAGCCGTTGGGAACAGCTAATTATTGCATAAGAATCTTTCACCAACAAAACGTCAATATCTTGGGGACGACTGTTTCTATTTCTACCAATCGTAGCTAAGAATAATCTTGACGAACATAGCTTTCGATTAAAAAAAAAACGGCATTCAAATCCTTCCACGTGTTACATTTCCACAGACAGACACACAGACACACAGATACACTAATATACAGATCGACAGGTCAAACTAATAACACCCTTCTTTTTAGACGGGGGTTAAAAACAGCGACAGACATACGATAAATAGACGAAATTAAAATAAACTCGTACCGCCTAAATTTCGTCATTAAAAAAATAACAAATCCTTCATGGGCATGAGTGTACGCATATGATATAATAAAGTAGCACAAGATATCCTAGATCTTCCTTCCTTCCTTCCTTTAATCAGAAAACTAATTTTAAATTTAAAAAGTGTAATATTCAAAAATATCAGTTTTACAAATAAACTTTCATTCCTTTTGTGATAAATTTCACCAAACATTATCTTTGTGTAACTTCAAGGGTTAATGCAGCGCTGGTTGATAGGGCTATCATACGGAAAAATTGTAATAACTAACTTCCTACTAATCGTTCACACCCTTACAATATTTCTTAATCTGTTAATAATAAATTCGCTCAGTGGTATCTGATACACACACAAATATACATCCATCTATCCATCCTAATCGTGTCCTATCGTTAAAGATTAGATTTATAAACACGATAAAGGTAAGAATAATAAACACTAAACAATTACTTGTCTGTTAGGATTCTGAGGAAATAGGAGTATCGCCACTAGAATAAAAGAACTGCTTTTGACATCTTACGTCTTTACAACCAGCAATTTTTAATAGTTATTTTGACTTAATTTAGGTTATAAGTAAGAAGGTATAGATAAAAATAATTATACACTTCTTTAATATTTGATATACTTCTTATAGAAGCCGTGAATGGTATAAGTAGACTTTGATCTTCATCTTAAGAATTAAAAAAATATCATAACTCCTAAATAGCAAAGAAGGGAAAATAAATCTTATCAAGACAAAATTTTTAAAAGTATTTGAAAATCATGTTTGTTTATTTCTTGATCTTGGTCAACAGTAGAACCCCAAATAACACTAATATATGCCATACGGTGTATTGAAGCCCCAAGGTGCAGCTTCCTCAGCAAGCATGGCGACTTCACCGTTGCCACAGCCATATGCAATATCACCAGCTCCAGCTGTTGGTAGAGCGCCTTCCAGAGCCACGGATCCAAGGAATGGTAAGTCACCAGCGACGGCTAGAATGCCTTCAATCTCATTTTCGGATACAATAGAGACACCGACAGGTGCGAAAGGAGAAGAACTGCGAACGACGAGACCGGCACAATTAGATGCGGACAGGGCAGCTGGGTTGTTAGCTGCTCTCCAGGGAGCAGCAGTATAACGACGAGCAGCGTAGGTAGCAGCGGTGTATGGAGCGAAGGAGTTCCAAGGAGCAGTTAATCTATTGTATGCTCCATTATAATAGACACCGGAGATACTCTGTAAAATATTGTTTGATAATCCAATAAAACATTATGCCAGTTGAAATAAAACTATTCTTACGGATTTAAATGATTTAGATTTAAAATGTAAATTTAAAATTTAATTAATTATATGCGAGTTAATGCCGTAAAATAGTTTTATTTTAATGTGTAGTACTCGTAAGAACCTTAGAAATTACTATTATGTCATTTGAAAAATTTATACAAAAATACAGACGTACAAAATTACAATAATCATTTATCACTTATTAAGCTACGCGTATGTTTTAATTATATTACTAAGAAGTAATGTTTAGAAAAGTCTTTACCTTAAATAATAATTTAATAAATAAAATACCTGAATTAAAAGTGCTTGAGCGCAGAGAATAAGTACTTTAATTTCCATCTTGTTTTTTGTTCCTTAACAAAGTTGAGAATGTTTTTCGTCAGGTAGCAGTAGATTTATATATTTTAATTATTTTCTTATCAACCTGAAAACCCATTGTATTTCCTGAACTGATTGTTATAGGCCTATTAATTGTGCATTTTAAAGGCGATATGCACGTACTTACTGATATGAATTGTCACGTATCATTTTAAAATATAGGTCACAGCAGTATATAAGCTTCCTAATGTATCGCTGTTAGTATTGTGTACTCGATCGTCTACAAACAAACAAACATGACTACCTTCACATTCCTCGTACTCTGCGTTCAAGCTTGTTTGGTTCAGGTATTTGCTGTATTTTTTGCATTTTTATAATGGTATCAAACTTTCAAATTTAACGATCCTCGATACAATTATTTAATATATTTGGGGATTAATAATATAATCATTTTTTAGAATGCCTTCAGCCGATTCGTTGGTCCAGAAATTCTTCCTGCAGTGATACCAAGTTTCCCTGTTCCCAAATATGCCCCAGCCATGGTCCCTGCATACGCTCCAGCTTACGATTCGAGAATCGCTGCCCCAGCTGCGTTTGCACCAGGCGCATATGGTGGCGAAGGCATCGGAGATATCGCTATTGCTGGTAGAATGCCAGTCGCTGGAACAACCGCCGTAGCCGGTCAAGTGCCAATCCTCGGCTCCGTGAGATTCGGCGGAAATGTCGCAGCTGGAGGCGCTGTTACCATCACTGGTAACTGTGGATGCAGAGGTCGTTACTATTAGGAGATTTTTAATTGTTTTTATTAAAAAACAACTAATTTTGAGTGAATAAATGTGAAAGTAAAAGATGTATTTTATTGACCTAACTGTCTCAATGATATTTAAACTATTTTACCAATTAAACCGTACTATCACTAGGTAGTCTTTCTGTGTATTATGTGATTTTGTAATTTTCACTTTTAACCCCCGACCCAAAGAGAGGGGCGTTATAAGTTTGACTTGTGTATCTGTATATCTGTGTGTCTGCGGCATCGTAGAAGCCAAACGCGTGGACGGATTTAATTGCGGTTATCGCGGTCGGGGGCTGCGGTCTTAAAAGACCGGAGCGGCGTTACGCTGAAGTCGCTATATTCGACCTCAGCTACCGCACCCTTCCGCTTGTAGGGCGAAACGAACCCTGTCCGCAGGAGTGACGTCAAGTCGGGTGATTAATGATCACTCCTAACGGGCGCCGGTGATTCGTCTCTCAAAGGATATAGGGGGTCTCGACTCGAAGAGGTAATTAAACGAACATGTGCGAAAATTCAGTAAATCCAGTCACGAGTAGCTTTCGATCGGGCTCTTCTACGATCCTCCCGTACAATAATAGGGCTCTTCTACGATAATCCCTTATAATATGTGGGCTCTTCTACGATAATCCTATACAATGTTGCTATTCAGGGCTCTTCTACGATTTTTCCCTGTTCTTCTTTCTTGAATGTTGCGGTCCGAGGCGAATGGAATACCTAATATCCCCATATTAGCCGTTTATTAACCGGCCGGCTATACCGTAAAGAGAGCCACTGAATAGCAACGTGTTTTACGCGTATTTTTATCTATGCCCCCGTGACTGAGTTTAACATATCTTTATTTGCTTTATGTACACAAATATCACAATATAATCTTCAAAAAGGTAACACAATTACCTTCACATACACATATAATAATCAATAAAAGTTATACAAATTCAAAAGTTATGAGAAATGAAATAGTAAAAATATAAGAAATTCTATACAATTTTTAGCAGTTTCAAAGTCTTTTTCTTATAAACTATCATTCCCCCTTATGAAGTGTCATACAATATTATGTTCACCCGGTTATATACTACGTAATTAATCTACTATTAACAAGTTTTATCCAATTTTACATTCCTTCGGGGGTATATCAAGAGCGAAAGAGATAGCCTTCGAAAGCTATCTCTCTCTTTCTTATTGTTGCACAAAAGAATGCTCTGTAGCAAGTGCGACAAATGCTTACTATTTAATATTTCTAAATCATTTTAATTCTATAATAAGTCATATAAAAAGCAGTTAAATAAGGAATTATGATGATAAAACAATTAAATATTATTAACATTAGTATCATGAATTGTCGCCGACATCCTCCCCCTCGTGCGAAGCACCATTTCTCAGCTAGGCGACTCGATGTTCCCTCCCGACGTTGCGCTCCTCCGAAGCCGTCGTCTCGTCCGGTGGCGTCCCGTTGCACGTTGTCTGGTGCGGGACCAACAGCACCACCTTGGAGCTAGGCCTCTTCAAGAGACCCCCGGCCGTGCGCACGTCAACCACGCGCGTGCGGCCGTCAGGTCCCGGGTAAATCTGCATGATCTCTCCGCGCGGCCAGGTATTCCGTGGCAGCGTAGAGTCGACGATGAGGACCACGTCCCCCCGCCGCAGGTCCGGAGCGTCTCTTCTACCGTCGAGTTTCCTCGGGATGAGCGTGGGCAGGTACTCCTTGACCCACCTCGCCCAAAAGCGGTCGGCCAGATGCTGCACCGCCTTCCACGTGTGTCGCCTTGTTTCACTGTCGTGGAAAGCCCCGACCCTCAGGGTCCCACACGACCTACCTATTAGGAAATGGTTAGGGGTGAGGGATTCTTCTTCTTCGGTCTCGACTAAAGGTCGAGAGTTGACTATGTGTTCTGCCTCTAGTAGCAGTGTATGTAGCGTTTCTTCCTTCGGCTATCTTTCCTTAAGGGGTACCGCCAGGGCCGTCTTAATGGAGCCCACTAGTCGCTCCCATGCGCTTCCCATATTGGGCGCTCCTGGCGGTATAAATTTCCAACGCATGCCTATAACTTGCGCCTCTGCAGCCAACTTATCTTGCTCGTGCGTGTTCCAAGCATCTTGTAGCTCCTTATTCGCCTTCACGAAGTTAGTGCCGTTGTCGCTGAACATTATGGGTCCGAAGTAGTCCACCGCGGCGCAGGTGAACGGTGGTTCACCAAACTTCAGCCTCTCCTGTGGCAAGTCTCCTGTAGGCGGCGTCTTCGGGGTGCCCTTCCGCACCTTGCACCATTGGCACTCGTGGGCCGTCGCTCGCACGGCGGATCGTAATCCTAGTATCCAGAAGCGCTGCTTCAGTTCGTTCATTACTGTCGCGTGGTTCCGTTGAAGGTATCATGATAGTGCTTGATGATCAACCTAGTTATCCTGTCCTTCGCATCTAACACTATGGGTTGCTTCAGGTCGCCGTTTATACCCCTTGCCGCGTTAATCCTACCTCGGACCCTTAGTAGTCCGTCTGCTATGGTGAGATCCAGCCTTCTAAGCTTGCTAGTTCTGTCAAGTTGCCTTTTGTACGACGTGTTCTTGATCTCGTTCTTGAAGTACTCTTGACTCCTTCGTAGCAGCAATTGTTCCTCAACAGGAGGTCGGGCCCCAATGGCCGCGCGCACGCCTGTTCGTTGGGCGTTGAAGACGAGGGCAACTTCACCCTTGCCTTCTTATCGTATCTCCTCCAGGCTGGATCCTTTCTTCGTGTGATTAACGTCTTCTCTTTCTTTCTTCGGCACAAGTCGATGAATTGCAGTACCCGCGCCGTCGATCTCCACAGCCTCACCCACCTGGAGAACCTCGCAGGTTCTGGTGTGGACGAGTCGCATGCGGTCGTCGCGGTTACTGTGTGCTTCACTTCTCTGTCTTCGACTGTAGGCTGCGACTTGAAGCTCCGGTGCTCGGGCCATTTCTCCTCGCTCATACTAAGAAACTCAGGCCCCGTGAACCATCTGTGGCCCGCCGCGAACTGTCTCGGTGCGTCCCCGGGTTGCGTCGTCCGTCGGGTTCTGACTCGTCGGTACCCAACGCCACTTGTTTGGACGCGTCGTGTCTTCTATTTCTGCCAACCTGTGCGCCACGAACGGTTTGAACGTCCGGGGATCCGAACGTATCCACGATAATACTGTACTTGAGTCCGTCCAGTAAGTCTTCTTCTCTGGGGCGATGTCCAACTCTTCTATGGCCGATTGCGCCAGCCTCGTCCCTAGTAGCGCGGCCTGTAGCTCCAACCTTGGGATGGATATTGGCTTGAGCGGCGCCACGCGCGCCTTTCCAGTCAATAGATTCACCGTCCAACAGTCACCTTGACGCTGCCTCCAGTACACCGCACACGCATGGGCCGTCTCACTGGCATCAGTGAAGATGTGTAGTTCTCCTTCTTCTCTAGACGGCGCAAAGCACCTCGGTATCCTCAGGTCCTTTAACAACTCTACGTTCTGTAGATAAGATCGCCAAGTCTCTTCGCACTCAGGCGTTATCGCTTCATCCCAACCGATGCCACTATGCCACAAGTCTTGAAGTAGCCTCTTACCCTGTACGAGGACCGGAGACGCGAGACCCAGAGGGTCGAATGTAGACATCACTGCGCTCGTCACCTGCCTCTTCGTCGGTGTCATCTCTGCGTAGACTACGTCCTCGTCTAAGTTCCGAAAGCAAGTTCTGAAACCCAAGTGGTCGTCCCGCGTGAACCAACGGAGGCCCAGCGTTTTCTCTTCTTTCGACCCCAGTTCTACCTCCGAACTCGCTTCTCTCTCGTCGGAGATCGCCTGGAGTACCGCAGATCGGTTTGAGGCCCATCCCCTCAACTCGAAGCCGGCCTTCTTTTGAACCTGGAACACTTCGCGGGCGATCTTCTTAGCTTCTTCCTCCGTGTCGAAGCTGTGTAGATAGTCGTCCATGTAGTGGTTCGCTCTAACGGCCTCAGCGGCCGCGGGGAACTCCCCCTCGTGTTCAGCAGCACTTGAGTTCTTTACGTGGATAGCCACGCTGGGAGAACAACAAACACCAAATGTCACTGAAGTCATGCGGTAACGCTTTGGAGGCTTCTCTCGCTCATCTCCGCGCCACAAGAAGCGCAGGCTGTACCGGTCTTCGGGCCTCACTTTAATCTGAAGGAACATCTCCTTGATGTCGGCCACCACGGCCACTGGCCGCTGATCGAATCGTAATAGGACGCCGAACAACGATAGAAGGAGATCTGGTCCAGGTAGTAGCATGTCGTTCAGGCTTTTACCCCTGAACTTTGCTGCGGCGTCGAACACCAGCCTCATCTTCTTCTTAGTCGGGTGAGTCACGGTGAAATGAGGCAGGTGCCATTTCCTTATCTAACTTCTTCTCGATATTCCGCAGCCTGTTCTCAGCCGACTTTCTGTTATTTATTTATTTATTTATTTATTTATTTATTGATTTATTTATTTATTTATTTACTTACTTACTTGCTTGCTTGCTTGCTTGCTTGCTTGCTTGCTTGCTTGCTTGCTTGCTTGCTTGCTTGCTTGCTTGCTTGCTTGCTTGCTTGCTTGCTTGCTTGCTTGCTTGCTTGCTTGCTTGCTTGCTTGCTTACTTACTTACTTACTTAAAGGCTTACTAACTAAATTTACATATTAACACAGAAGTGTTTAGTAAAAGGCCCACTTAATTAATGAAAAACGGAACGCATCTCGTTAAGGATCAATTTTGATTGGTGGATTGTTTTTACGCCATTTTGACTCCTCCCCCTTGCTTCCTTCTTCCTTCTAAAAGAAAACTTGTGCACGAACGCGCGTCACTAATCGCTTTTGTTGAAAAACTCCTATAAAGGTGCTAGCGTATCATCCTGATTGTGTCCTAGCTTCCGAGACCTTGATCCTCGCCTATTCGGTAAGTGATTACAATTTTTCCAATTCATTTTTGGTCCAATTCGAGCCGGATTCGTTGATCCACGTACTTCAACGGCCGCCATAACTTTCGTAAAATTAAAAACTTAATCATTAGCAATGGCTAAAAATAATCAGATGCTGGTTTTAAAGTTTGAATTTTATGTTGAAAAGGTACAAAGTATTTATAATTCACTGTTGACAAGTGACCTAACAGATTCATATGAAGTTGAAAGATTTAAGGTAAAATGTATGGATTTAGACGAAATAAAACAAAATGTTGAAGAGTCTTATCTTGCTATTTTGTCTCAATTCATTTCAAATCCCGATCAGTTAGATGGTTATAAACAAAAATATGTTAAATACGAGCAGCAATTTCTGGAGGTTAGGTGTAAATATCAGTCATTTATTCCGATAGTTGCAGGTAGTCCGAAATCTAATATTAAATTGTGCGATAGCTTTAGTAATAACAATGTAAGATTACCGAAAATAAATCTACCTCAGTTTTCTGGCAATTATTGTGACTTTCCTAACTTTATAAACTTATTTGATAGTCTAATATCTTGGGCCCCACAAATAGCTGAGATTAGCCGGAAAGTTTTTGCAACTATCGGTGGCCTTAGACGCTGACAAAATTTTCTTCCAATAAAAACTAAAATTTCCTTAGTACATTCTCTCCTCCTACCTCTCTTAGACTATGCTGACTCTGCTTATCCTGATCTTTCTGAGGAACAACTCAACAAGCTTGAGCGCCTCCAAAACTTGTGTATTAGGTTTATCTTTGGACTTAGAAAATTTGATCATGTTTCCGAATTTAGGGCTCGTTTAAAGTGGCTTCCTATAAGATTTAGGAGGTACATACATATGCTCACTCTTCTTTACTCTATTCTTTATAATCCTCATACTCCCTCTTACTTAAAGCAACGTTTTTCCTTTCTCGGTTCTCACAATGAACGGCAAAACCTGAGGTCTAGCAAAGACAACCGTTTGCATAATCCTTCTAGGCTCACAGGTTATTTTGGTAATTCATTTACCTGCCAATCGGTGGTATTGTGGAACGATCTCCCTGCTGAAATCCGACATTCTAAATCAATTTTAATTTTTAAAAGTCGCTTGTATAGTCATTACCAATCAATTGCTAATATTTAATCTTATGTATATAACATATTTATTTATGTGCTATGTATGTATATGTATGAGTATATATGTAAGTATATATATGTATGTATATATGTATATATAAATATATTATATGTATTTGTATATATAGTATATGTATTTATGTGAATGTTATGTATTCATGTATTGTCTCTATCTACATAATACTAATTGTATTATTGTAATCATTTAGCTTATTTCATTTTATTTTTTTTAATGCTTTATCCCGTATTCTCAGTTTCTACTCCTTTCCCAGAAAGGTTGTCTGTAAGAAATTGCTTTAGCAATAAGACCGCCTTTGCACCCTTTTGTTGTTTATTTTGTTTTTATTTCACCTATTTTTGTATTTTGTGTGCAATAAAGTTTTTATCTATCTATCTATCTAATACATTGTAACCAATCATTGAGTCTTGTCCAGAAGAAACATTACTTACTTAGTTGTCTTTCACACGAGCCCTTAAACTTAATTAAACATTTAACTAATATTCCCGAGAATTATGAGGTGGCTCGGTCAATACTTATAGACAGATATGAAGATAAGAGAATGATAGCCGACTCACATCTGAGCGCAATGTTGTCTTTACCTAATGTATCACTTAAGGTTCCTACTCAGTTGCGTAACTTTGTTAGTAATATTCAAGAGAACGCGCGGGCTCACTAGTCTTGGATTTCCTGTCAAGGAGTGGTCATTATTATTATTACATATTTTCGTAAGAAAGCTAGATACCGAACTACGCTCTAAATTTGAAATTACTCATCAAAACGTAAAGATTCCTTCGATAATTTTACAACATTTTTAGATAATATGTGTAAAACTCTGGAGACATCAGGAATTAACATGTTAACAACCCAACCACAACAAAGCGGCGGTAGATATACTTCCCAGAACAAACGTAATTTACATGTAACATCTATGCAAACAAGCCGTGATAGGACAGGTGAATCATTTAATATTAAGTGCCCTTTATGCAATAATAACCACCTTTTATTTAAATGTAGACAGTTTTTGAACATGGATACTCGTTCTAGACATGAATTTGTAGCTTCTAAAAATTTATGTTTTAATTGTTTAAGACCTCATAGAATTTCTGATTGTTTATCTAAATTCCGTTGTCAAATCTGTCAACGAAGGCATAACACGTTCTTGCATAGATCTAACGAACAAAACACGTCAGTAAACTCTGCCCAATCAGTTCAGTTAAATAGTAATGAGAACATGCCCATGTTAACTAATAATTGTCACACTTTTGACGCGAATTATACAAGTGATTCGATCATTCATTCACAACCGGGGTTTTCGGATACCGCGCCATGTGAATCATCTGAGCAACCGACGAAAATATATACATCTCGCTCACACTCGTACGTCAAGCACGGTACGGAGAGCGCGGAACCTCGGTGTGACAACGGCGCACTTCACTCACTGCTTGTAACAGCTCTCGTCGATATCGCCGTTATTAAGGACGGATGCACTCAACAAGTGCGCGCATTACTCGATCCGGGCAGTATGGCTAATTTTATTTCTATAAGCGCGATTCAGAGATTGAACGCGAAATATGATAAGTCATTAATATCGATATCGATATTTTGTTAGGGGCAGGTGTATGTGCTCACATCTTTCAGGGCAATAAATTAGTACTCGGCGATAGCTTACCTATAGCTTTTGAAACTTTATTCGGTTGGGTTTTAATGGGTGATATTACTATGGACCGCGTTGTTACACCAAGTTATCATTCGTTTTCGTGTATTGCTAATATTGACACGACACTTAAACGTTTTTGGGAATTAGAGGAGGTGTCATACAATAAAATACAACATCCAGACGATGTTTATTGTGAGGAACATTTTAAGCGGACGCACTCGCGTACACATGATGGCAGGTTTATAGTGCACTTACCTTTCAAACAAGGTGACAATGATTTAGGTGATACCAAATATTCAGCTATGAAAAGATTTTTTGCGTTGGAAAGAAAATTTAATCGGGACCCCCTTTTAGAGCGGAGATACAAAGATTTCATGCGAGAATATTATACTCTGGGCCACATGGAGCCAGTGGCCTCAACTGCACAGCGCTTCCCAAAATATTACATTCCTCATCATGGAGTGTATAAACGAGACTCTGATAAGATTCGTTGCGTTTTCGACGCTTCTTTTAAGGGTAGTTCGGGAACCTCTCTTAATGATGTTTTATTAGCTGGACCCAGACTGCAACGAGATATTGTAGACATTATTCTCCATTTTCGATTGCATCAAGTAGTCTTTTCTGCGGACATTCGACAAATGTACCGGCAGATATTAGTTCATCCTGATGATCGCAACTTTCAGCTGATCTTGTGGCGGGATTATAACACAGATGATAATACTGTCAAGGAATTCCAACTTAATACAGTGACTTATGGTGTCACTTCGGCTCCATTTCTAGCAATGCGATGTGTTCACGAGCTTGCATGCCTAGGACAAAAGAGTCACCCGCGTGCGTCTCAGATTTTAAAATCTGACATATTCGTCGATGATATTGTGTCAGGCGCGTCATCCTTGTCCGAGGCTAAGGATCTTAAAGACGAACTCATTGATTTGTTATCACAGGGCGGGTTGGAACTTCGTAAATGGTCTAGCAATCAGCCGCAATTACTTGCAGACTTACCTTCAGAATATTGTGAAATTCAATTTAATGGTGGTGAGGAAACGTCGTTAAAAATTTTAGGTTTTAAATATAGTCCAGTGTTGGATAATTTTAGTTACCAAGTTTCTATTAAGTCTAACAAATGTACAAAACGAGAAATATTATCAAAAATTAGCGGTATTTATGATCCAAATGGTTGGTTAGCTCCCTGCATTATTAATGTAAAATTGTTAATGCAACAGTTATGGATATTGGGGATACAGTGGGATGAGTCACCACCAGATTCAATTATTTCTATTTGGAAATCCTTCTGTGAAAATCTAAATTATATAACTAATTTATCTATTCCTCGACAAGTTTTGACAACTATGACAGTTTGTTTTGATCTACACGGTTTTAGCGACGCATCTGATACAGCCTACGCAGCTTGCGTCTACATACGTAGTACCTATAGCGATAATAGAGTAACCATCCGTCTTCTTATGGCAAAAACACGCGTCGCGCCTTTAAAACAAAAACTTACAATCCCTAAATTGGAATTATCTGGTGCTTTATTGCTGGCTCGGTTGTTAAAACGCGTTTCCGACAGTTTGCGCTTAAGAACGGATTTACTTCGACATAGTTATGCGTGGTGTGACTCTTCCATCGTACATTGTTGGCTGCGCACGGAACCTCATGCATTACAAGTATTTGAATCCCATCGGGTTAGTGAAATCCAAAACTTACTTTCGCCTGATATGTGGAGATATGTGCCTTCTGAATTAAATCCAGCTGATTGCGGATCACGTGGAATAACACCACATGACCTTGTTCATCATGAACTGTGGTGGGGACCCAACTGGATAGTACAGGATGAATCTACTTGGCCTGGACCATGTGAACAAATTTCTTATAATACCCTACCTGGTTTGAGAAAACAATCAAAATTTACTGCGTCAATAGTTAAAGATAATACTTTAGATGATCATTTTATGCAAGGTTTAAGTTCTTTTTCTAATTTTATTCATCTAACTGCTTGGTGTATTCGATTTGCTCGCAATTGCAGAAGATTTAAAATAGACCGAACTTATGGTAATTTAACTGGTTATGAAATTGAAAACAGTATATGTACGTTAGTAATGTTAGTCCAACAGTATCATTTTAGAAAAGATATTAAACAAATTCTTAACAATAAATTATGTAGCACAGGTTTAAGGCGTTTACATCCATTTATAGATCGTCAGGGTTTGTTGCGAGCAGGGGGTAGGCTGACGCACTCCTCACTTAGTTATACAGCAAAGTATCCACTTCTGTTACCGCATAATTCTCATTTCACAAATTTATTAATAGATTCTTATCACGTTAAATATTTGCATGCAGGTAATAATTTATTAATGTCACTGCTAAGAGAAAAATACTGGATTCTATCAGCAAGGCGTATACGTACTAGAATACGTATACGTACTAGAATTTTTAAATGTTTACGTTATTTTCGTTTAAAATGCAAACCACCTGAAACGTTCATGGGGGATTTACCGGCCAACCACGTCATTCAATCTTTAAGACCATTTATTTCCATATCAATTGATTTCACAGGTCATTTCAATCTTAAACTTAGTTCAGTTCATAATGCCAAGATTGGAAAGGCTTATGTATGTGTATTCGTTTGTTTCACAACCAAATGTCTTCATTTGGAGTTAGTTAGTAGCCTATCAACTGAAGCATTCTTAGCTGCCTTAAAACGTTTCGTGGGCAGACGTGGTTTACCTAAACAAATAAGAACCGATTCTGGAACCAACTTTAAGGGAGCTCGAAATCTTTTATATTCATTTGCAAAAGAAATTAGTGAAGATGCAGTTTTAAATAATTATTTTGCTGATAACTTTATTGAATGGAGTTTTTCACCACCTCTTAGTCCGCATTTTAATGGTTTAGTAGAAGCAGCTGTAAAACACACCTAAAAAGGGTAATCGGTGATCGCAACTTAACCTTTGAAGAATTGACTACGGTCCTTATTCAAATTGAATCTATACTAAACTCGAGACCTTTATGTCCTTTGTCTAATAGCCCTAATGATCTATCAGTATTGACTCCGGGACACTTCATAATCGGTACACCATTAACATCGGTTCCAGAACTACCAAGTAATAATAGTCAATCTTTGGTTTCACGTTGGCATTTATTACAATCTATTGTAACAGATGTCTGGAAGCGATGGAGTCATGATTATCTACATACATTGCAACAAAGAAATAAATGGAATTCAACCAAGTATGAGATACGGGTCAATGACCTCGTATTGCTTAAAGAGAACCATTTACCACCTTTACAATGGTGTTTAGGTCGCATCATAAGGGTTCTTCCTGGACAGGACTCGGTGGCAAGGGTAGTTGAAATTAAAACATCGAAAGGGGTATACATTAGGTCTTTGTCAAAGATCTGTCCTTTGCCATTTAATGACAACATAGATTCTCGTTCACTTCCGTTGCAAACTAATCTTACTTTAACCTAATAATGTAACTTTAATCTTAATACCTCATAGATTTAAGTTTATAGTTTTAATTTAAGTTCAATTTCCACATTATTATCAGACTAAAAATATTATACAGTCCACACTAGTTTAATCCATCTGCTCTTAGTTTTAAGAATGTTATGTTAAAAATAAAACCAGCATCCGACTATTCTATTAAAAAGGGGGTAACCCCCTTTTGGGGCGGGGTATGTTTAGTAAAAGGCCCACTTAATTAATGAAAAACGGAACGCATCTCGTTAAGGATCAATTTTGATTGGTGGATTGTTTTTACGCCATCTTGACTCCTCCCCCTTGCTTCCTTCTTCCTTCTAAAAGAAAACTTGTGCACGAACGCGCGTCACTAATCGCTTTTGTTGAAAAACTCCTATAAAGGTGCTAGTGTATCATCCTGATTGTGTCCTAGCTTCCGAGACCTTGATCCTCGCCTATTCGGTAAGTGATTACAATTTTTATCCTAAGTATCTTCAATTATTAAAATCATTTTTCTATATAAATTTAACTTACAAGTATGCACATCACTAACATTATAATTGATTAAAACAAAACTAATAAAAACTAAAAATATACAAACAAAAAACATCTAAAGATAACCAAGTAAAAATTAAAACTTAGATATTTGAATATATATACTTTTTAAATGTACCAAGGCTGTGAGAAAAAATGTCTAAATTGTGTTTGTGAAATAGTGAATTATATAATTTTAAACTTTGTAAAATTGGGGAATTTGCACCATAATTATTTTTTCTTTGTGGTATATATAGTGGTATAAAATTATGTGTTCTAGCTGAGGGTCGCATCACGTTTATATTTATTCTAGATAATAAAGATGAACAATCAATATGGCTGTTAATTATCTTGTAAAGGAACATAAGTTTTAAACATTTATTTCTTTGGTCTAAAGAGTTCATATTAAAATATTTTAATTTGTCATCATATTTGCAATACTCATTGCAACGAGAGATGTTAACAAGTCTGTTGATGAATCTTTTCTGAACCTTTTCTATTCGTTGTATGTTATTCTGACATCTAGGAAACCAAATTGGACAACAATAATCTATATGGCTACGAACAAGGCCAAAATATAAAGTTTTTAGAGCAGCTACCGATTTAAAGTCCTTGGTATTACGGTTAATAAAACCTAGCATTTGCAAACTTTTCCCTATCACAGAATCAATGTGGCTGCCAAAACGTAAATCCTTATCTATTAAAACTCCAAGATCTTTTATTTTAGATACCTGGTTAAGCTTTATTCCATTGATAGTATAAGAAGTGTCCAAGTGATTTTTTTTTCGCGAAAACTTAATGTGGAAACATTTTTCCATATTAAGTTCCATGTTATTATCATTACACCACGTATATATCTTATCAATATCATCTTGGAGATTTTGCTTGTCAGATGTCGTTGAGATATTTTTATATATTTTAAATCGTCCGCATATAATTCAAATTTAGAGTAATTTACACATTCTTTGATGTCATCAATAAAGTTAAAACCAAAATAGGTCCCAAATGAGATCCTTTAGGGACACCTGAGGTTGAAATGAATTCGTATGATTTATACCCATTTACAAATACTGCCATGCTTCTTTGAAGTAAATAAGATTGAAACCATCGTAGTAGTGATCCATAAATGCCAAAGTTGTCGTGTAGCTTTCTTATCAATGTATTATGATCAACTTTATTAAAAGCCTTTTTTAAATCACAATAGATAACATCAACCTCCTTACCTGTACTCATGGCCTCAATCGTTCTTTCAATAAAAATTGTCAGGTTAGTGGCAGTAGATCTATTTCGGAGAAATCCATGTTGATGTTCGTTGATAGACTGCTTTATATGTCTATTTAACATAGGGCATATGAGAGATTCAAAAACTTTCCCAAAGTATGCTTATGGGACGATAATTTACTATATTTGATCTGTCACCAGATTATAGTACCGGTATCACTTTTGCTGTTTTCCACATTTTTGGAAATACGCCATCTTGTATTGACTTATTGTAAATAATGTACAAAGGCTTAGATTAAAGTGTAGAACATCGTTTAAAAAAAACTGGTGGTATATCATCATCGCCAGCACCTTTATCTTCTTTTAGATTCTTAAGTGACTTTTCAATAGATAATTGAGCTATATGAATATAACCAGAGCATCGGTGATTACAATTATAATTATTATTAATAAGTATCGGAGTTATATTGTCAGGGTCTATTGGATAAGAAGGTAAATTATATATAGAAGCAAATTTATCTGCAAATAAGTTGGCTATAGCTTCACCGTTATCGGCAGTTTGATTATTCAATTTCATCTTTTGTGGCATGTTATGACCATTTTTATATTTACTCCTAAAATATGACCAAAAATAATTAAAGTCTTTATATATATTACTTTGCACGCATTCTATATAAATAGAATAATCAATATCCATTTTATTCTTGGCTCTTTCCTTTAAGAGTTCATATTCAAATCTATCCAAACCATTGTTGAAGATTTTCGCTTTTTGCCTAAGCTTTTCTTTTTCCTTTAAGATTTTAATCAACGAAGTACTGAACCACACTGGGTATTTTCTTTTAAAATTCTTTTGAAATGGGACCAACTCTTTTATAACGTGTTTCAAAATTTCGTAAAACTTACGGACTTGTTCGTCCACTGTAACACAGTTTGAAAATTCCACTTCCCAATTAATTTGGAGTAAATGAGAATTATTTTTTTTGTAATCAGCCTTAAAGAATTTGAATCTGGCATTCGACTTTGGGATCAATATTTTTGAAGACCCAGTTGCAATTTTTACAAGCAAAGGAGGATGATGTTTATCAACCATAGATATAATTTCTTCTGATTTGAAGACTGAAATCAGTTCAGAAGAGTTAGACAAAACTAAATCAATCATTTTAGTAAAACCGTTAAGTATATGATTACATAGTATAAGACTGCTAGACGACAGGAAATCAATAAAAACATTTTCAATATGGTTGTTGTAATTGTTCGGAATGTTATGCATATTAATATGATTTAGTGTCCAAGCAATTTTACTCATATTAAAGTCACCTATAATTATGACTGAATCCAGTTTGTTTATAAACGTGTTTACTTTTTCAACAAAATGCTGTAAGTGATTCAACTGTACTGGTGGAGGTAAATATACGGCACCCAAATGAATTTTTCTAGTAGACGTAATCTCTATAGTTATCCAAAGATCCTCGCAGCGGCTTTCATATGTATAGTTTCGAAAGGAATTTAATGATCTAAGCACTGCTATAAGTACACCACCACCCTCCTTACCCTCTGAAAAAGTTTGATGTTCTCTATCCCTCTTAAATACCTGGTATCTATTGTCTAATATTTCAGAATCAAATATGTTACTATTAAGCCAGGTTTCAGTTAAAACAATGACACTAAAATTGTTATTTAAAATATTCCTATGAATTTCTGACAGCTTGGTACGCATGCCTCTAATATTTTGATAATACAAAGATATTTCATTGAAAGTTTCGGATATAAATATAACTACATTTAAAATATATATATAAAAACAAATAAAATACTAATAAAAACTTAAACAATTGACTGCAGACAATCCATATGAGTGATTACTCGAGCCGGTGCATTTTCATCTTTTCGAATAAAGATCTTCCCGCTTCGAACCCAGACATATTTATATTGCTTTTCTTTAGCCTTAATTCTGGTAGCTGCATGTAACTGTCTGTTTGTTTTTGTGAGGTGTTCAGATACGTAAATTGGTGAGCTGTTATCTCCAAGTCCTAATAGCCTAGAGTTTAATCTGTCGTTAGGATGCGATTTGTTATATCTAAAAACAGCCGCTAGAAATTTGTCACGTTGTAATCTGTTAGTTAATTTACATATAACTGTCCGGGGTTTAGTCGATTTTTGATGATGTTTTCTCACTCGGGAACATGACTTAATGTCGTTTTCGACGATTGGAAATGGTATAACTTTGCCAATATGTTGTAGAATTTTAGCTAGGTTTTCTTGCTTAGACTCGGGGAGACATTGAATTTCTAAATTGCATTGGTAAGATTCTTGTTTCAATATTAAGACCTTAGTTTCCAAGGTTTTTATTGTTATTTGCAGGTGATCGTTTTCTTTTTTAAGTTAATTTGCATCATTTTTAAACTGAAGAACAGTGTTGTGCAAAGCATCAAACTGCGCGTTGATGAATTTTATTGACTCTTCGAAAGCTGACATAATTTTTTTAATCCTTCCAAATTCCTCTGTTATGGCTTCACGTATTGCCAATCGTATTTCTTGTTTTATCAAATTAGCTATTGCAGGTTCAGGACTATCACCTGATGGCGGACTATGTGCCACCGTAGGTTTGGTCTTTTGTTGAGTTATATTATAGTCATTCCTGCTATTCTTGTTACTCATTTTCAATTTAAAAATTATAAAAGTATATAACAAATCAAATGAGTAAAAACCAAGATGAAATAATATTAATAATAAAAAAAAAAAACGAAAAAATTATTAACGAAGTTTGATTTTTTTGCGGGTAGTTTTCTAATTAACAACATACAATTTTGCTCTTGTAATTTTATTTAATAAAAATATAATTGCGTTTGCTTATAGTAATAAATGATATAGATTTACAATAAAAAAGTTCCTACATTACCTGGCAAATATTCATTTGAAACTAAACTCATCAGTCAAGAAATATGGATTTACACACACAGCTCAGTAAGAATATGGAGGAGATGGTGACACTATTTGAGTCTCGTATGACTCAGTTTGATCAGTCACTGGCACAATCACAACCACAATCTTCTTCAAAGGCTTCCTCGGGTGGCCTTGTAGATCTGAGCTCACTCATCAAAGATTACTCAATCTTCAAAGAGTGGATTTGGAAAGCCCTCTCCATGCTACGCCAACAGTTGGAACTACTATCATCCGGATTTGATGGCCATGAGATGCTTGCTCGCAGGAAGGTGCTGCTGTTTCATGGTTTATCGGAGGAGAAGGATGATACTGAAAAGTTGATTTATGACACTCTCTGTAAGCAGATGAAGTTATGTGACATAAATCCTAGCTGCGTTGATGTCATCCATCGTCTGGGCACTAAGAGGGATAAACCCAGGCCAATTCTAGTGCGCTTCTCAAATTTGAAGTACAAAAATCAAGTTTGGGCAGCTAAAACCGCATTAAAGGGGTCGGGAATAACTGTTTCGGAGTTTCTCACGAAGCCTAGGCAAGAAGCATTTGTGGCAGCGAGAAAACACTTCGGTATGAAGAACTGCTGGACATCGGATGGCTGTATTGTCATCGCCCTGCCTGATAAAACGAGGAAAAAGATCGTTTCACTGCCTGAACTTCAAAGTGTGGTTAACATCTTTCCTCAAGCACAACAGTTTGCCCAAGACCAAAGAACAGCCCGAACTCGTCGAGTTGTAAAACATTCCGGTAAATAGACTTGAATGTTAACAAACTTAGGTATTATTAATAACATCTTCTTATAATTCTATGTTATGCTTGATTATTTTTCTTTATAAAAGAACTTTTATTAACTTGTAGGAACATTTATTTCCTAATATACTTAATAACTAAATTTTGCAATGTTTATACATCATTAGTAACTAATATTTTACAAGTGCCAAATGACAGCTGTCAATAGACAAACCTAATGTCAGATGTGTTTTAGTTTTGTATAAACGCTTAAGGGCTAACGACACGTTATTTTATCAAGTACTTTATTATTATTATTTATTTTTTCTTTACTTTAATACATAGAATTATTTAGTTTTAATTTCAATAATGTTTTCGTTTTTTTTGTTATTAATTTCACTGTTTCTTTATTTTGGTTTCGTTTCATTATAATATTGCACTATTTTTAGCCAGGTGGTGTGGGTGTTAAGTGTAGTGTGAATTAAAAGTATTATTATTTTTTGTACAATTTAAAAAGTATTTATTTATATATAATATATTTTATAGTACTGTTATAATATGTCCAATTTATCTATTTTTAATATAAACGATGACTATTTTTCATGCACTTCTTCAGAGAGTTTCCATAGCGCTAACAGCAGTTTATTAACAGACACTGATTCCTCTTCTCTTGATTCTAAACTTCAATCTATTTTCCTTAGTAATAACCAGTGTCTGAACTTGGTTCATATCAACGCACAAAGCATTCCGGCTCACTATTCTGACCTTCTCGCATCATTTAGCAACGTCCTAGTTGATGGAATTTTGGTGACAGAGTCTTGGCTAAAACCTTCTCTGTCATCGACACTGTATTCTCTTCCCGGCTTTACGCTGATACGCAATGATCGCAATGGTAAAAGAGGCGGTGGAGTCTGTATTTACCTTAGAGACAGCATATCATTTAGCGTTGTAAGCCAATCTACTAACACTGATTCCGACTATCTAGAATACATGTTTCTTGAAATTTCTGCTTCCCATTCTAAACTTCTTCTCGGTGTTTTATATAGTCCTTCTCATACTCTTAACTACTTTAAAGAACTAGAACTTCTCCTTCACAAACTTTTACCTATGTATAATCATTGCATACTCATGGGTGATCTGAATACCTGTTTATTAAAAGATGACCACAGATCTAATAAGTTGAAATCTCTTATTTCTTCTTTTAATATGTCTATTTTTCCTCTTTCTGCAACCCACTTTGCTCCGGCCTGTCAAGCTTCCCTTTTAGATGTTATTATTGTACTTAATTCTGTGAATGTGCTTGAACACGGTCAACTTACTGCTCCCTTCTCATATCATGACCTTCTTTTCCTTCGCTATGATCTATCTGTCCCTAAACGTAAAAAGAAGGTGATTCTGCGCCGCATTTACAAGAACATAAACCTCGAAGCCCTTATACGAGATGCCGATTCCCTGGACTTAACACCAATTTACCAAGCATCTACTGTAGACAACAAAGTTGATATTTTAAACTCGACCCTCATTGAGTTATATGATTCACAAGCTCCACTTAAACCTTTAAGGGTCAGACATTTTCCAGCTCCTTGGCTTAATCATACAATAAGGAAAAATATGATTTGCCGCAACAAAGCCAAAAGTAAATCCAAAAGGGATCCAAGCGACGAAAATATCGCTAATTATAAAAAGCTGCGCAATCTCTGTAATAGAATGTGTAGGGACGCTAAACGCCGCTATGTTTTCTCTTCTCTCAAGAATTTATCTCCTTCACAGAAATGGAGATTTTTACAATCACTGGGTGTGGGTAAAACCTCCATCAATACTAATAAACAGATTAATTTAAATTCACTTAATGAGTATTTTTGTTCTCCATTATCCGTTGTTGACGACCTCCAAAAACATTTAACCCTTCAAAAATTGGCTTCTGTCACCCCACCTATCTGTGATTCATTCCATTTCCAAGAGATCTCGGAAGCTGATATTAAAAAGAGCATTCTGTCCATTTCAACAAAGGCAGTTGGTCACGACAACATCAGTCGTGACATGCTTATTCCTATTATAGATATTCTTACACCCATTATCGCTCATATCTTAAATTGTTCACTACTCACCAATACTTTTCCTTGTGTTTGGAAATCGGCACATGTTACACCATTGCCCAAAACTTCTAATCCAACCTCTTTTTCATTTTATCGTCCTATTTCAATTTTACCTATCCTTTCTAAGCTTTTGGAAGATGCTGTCCATAAGCAACTTACCTCCTTCTTATCCTCTAATAACTTATTCAATCCTCTACAATCTGGTTTCCGTCCGTTACATAGCACCACAACGGCTTTACTTAAAGTGACTGAAGATATTCGGTATGCTATGGACAATAAAGAATTAACGATTCTCGTATTACTTGATTTTAGCAATGCCTTTAATTCAGTTAACTTTGAAATATTGCTGGGTGTTCTTCGCTCTCTTAATATCTCACTTCCAGTGATCAATTGGTTTAACTCTTACCTTCGTGGACGCCGGCAGAGGGTCTGTATGGATGGGGACTACTCAGACTGGTCAGAAATCTCTGCAGGTGTTCCGCAAGGTGGCGTATTATCTCCTCTTCTTTTCTCTTTATTTATTAACGAAATCTCCAAAGTTATCTCTTGTCACTACCATCTATATGCAGATGATTTGCAGCTTTACCGTCATGCATCCCTTAAGGATCTTGCTTCTGCTATTCAAGGGTTAAATTGTGACCTCAACAGGATTAAAGAGTGGGCCAACGAGTATGGCCTTCTTGTTAATCCTCTAAAATCCCAAGCTTTGATAATAGGCAGTCGACAATTGCGCAACAAAATTGATAGTACACTGTTACCAAAAATTTTTTATGATGCCACATATATACCACTGACTGAGAAATCGAAAAACTTAGGCATTATTATAGACTCTCATCTCTCTTGGGCACCACAAATTGATGAAGTTAGTAGAAGAGTACATCATTCTCTTCACTCTCTCAAGCGGTTGCAGAATTTCCTTCCTTTACAAACTAAAATAATGCTAGCACAAACCCTTCTCCTTCCACTTCTTGACTACGCCGACGTCTGCTATTTAGATGCATCTGAGGAGCTACTTGACAAACTTGAACGACTTCAAAATTTGTGCATTCGTTTTATATACAGATTGCGCAAATTTGATCACATATCTGAATATCGACATCTATTAAAGTGGCTCCCTATCCGACTTCGCCGGAATATGCACATTCTATCGCTTCTTTTTAACATTTTAAATAAGTCTGCTCCTCTTTACTTGAATGAACGTTTTCATTTACCACCACCGAGGAAAAGACCATCTCGTGCGTGTGTCAATTTGAAATCCCTCGAAGTCCCTTTTTCCAACTCTATTTTCTATAAAAAATCCTTTACCGTTGTTGCTGCTCGTCTTTGGAACTCTCTTCCCCATAGTGTTCTGAATGACAATCCTTCCCTTAACTCTTTTAAGCTAAGAGTTAAGGAGCACTACCTTTCTTCGGAAATATAAAAAGTAATCGTTTTTTTTTTTTTCATTAGTATATATGTATATATTAGTATATATTATATTGTTTATATAAGTATACTGTTTACATATGTTTATATTTTTATATATTAAAGTATTTTTTGTTATATATATATATATATTGATATTGACACCATTTCGTTGTCTTTCTTTTTCTTATATATATCTACGTACCATACCGCAATACTATAATATGTAAACTGTTTCACACAAAAGGGTGACTGGAAGAGATCTCTAAAAGAGATAAGCAATCCTTTGTACTTTGTAATTTTCTTCTTTTTTTGTATTTTTAATTTAATGGTACATAAATAAATAAATAAATAAATAAATAAATAAATAATTTTTTCGTTTTTTTTTTTTAACTATATGTACTTTTTTTTTTAACTATATGTATGTAACTATGGTATATCGTCCAACAGTCGTGTTAAGGACAGATGTTACTCCAATTACACCACGGTTCTGCTTAGAAATGAAGCTTAAATTGTCTTAGATATTAAGAGACAATATTCCCTTACTATGAGTTCATTGACTGATGAACTAGTTCATTGACACGATATTGTCACTGCACCTCACAAACTTATTCACTCAACGAATTTATATTCTGTATTATGGTGATTATATCACTTTATATGAGTTTATATCACTATGTATGAGTATATTTCACCAAACACTTATTTAGTTTTGCAGAATAACAAATTAAAGTTACGATTATAACCACTTTTAAGATTAGGTTTGAGGAGCACAAAGGAACACGTCTAACTGCAAGCACAGCGAACGGCGAAAAAAAAAGTTATCGAGTGTTTCGTTCTTCCACAGGAGCCCGGTCTCGTACCGGTCGTCTTCCATTCTCTTTGTCGTCCTAACGAGTTGTTCTAGCGCCTTACCTTCCGCATCGGTAGAAGGTCGGCGCGGTTGGACCCCGAGCGACTCGATCGCGAAGTGGTCCTTCATCAGCTGCTCCAGTCCATCTTCTGAGGCAGCGGTGTGCGCGCACGTCATCACGTTCATTGGTCTCGATTCTCCGCCGTCGGAGCCGTGCAGCACCCACCCCAGCTGAGTCAATGATGCTACAGGTTGATTCCTTTTTCCTTTTCTTATGACCCGCGTTATGATGATGTGGACAAGACAACTGGTGTCTTGACCGATGAGCAATCGAGGCTTCTTCTCGTCGTATACTAAGCGTTCTAACATACGCGTAAGGTGCGTGCACTTCTTTAATCTTGTTTTATCTAACCTCTGAGGTGTAAGGTGTAGATCCTTTATTGTTCTCACTCCTTCGAGTGTCTGCCGCCGCGAGTGATGTACAACTTTCAGCTTGAGATTGACGCGCATGAAATCTTCACTCCCCAGGATCTTGCCTCCGACCGTTTCTAAACGTAGAGGCTTCTTCGGCCCCTTCAGGCCGATCTTATGTGCCACTGAAGCATCAAGTAAAGTCACTGTGGACCCTTCGTCCAATAACGCCAATATGGTAGCAGCCCCCTTCGGGCCGTACACCTCTACCGGAACCATCTTCAAATACGCCCTCGGCGCGGTTAATGCGTTCACCGGTAGCACTAAGTTGTTTGACTTTTCTTTCTCTTCTTGCTTCTGGCCTTCTCGCTTGTAGTAGTGAAGCAGGTTATGATGCGTCCTCTTGCAGTCCTTACAAGGCGGCTTCTTACAATTTTCTTTTCTATGCTTGCCTTGCAGGCAATTAAAACACCCTCCGTGCTTTATCACTATGTCCCATCTGTCTTTGACGGACGCCTGCAAGAACTTCTTACATCCCGCTAACGGGTGTTCCCCTTGAGAGTGCGGACATGAGGGCTTCTTCTTAACACTAACATCGACCGCGGCGTGCGCGGCTTGTTGTCTGTACGTACCTTGTCTCCTTATCATAGGTTCCAGAAGTGAGTACGGCCCGCACCAATCCGCCTCTCTATTGAGGAAGTCGGCCACTGTCACCAGGTCACTTTCTTCATGATCGGCGGCGTAATCGAACCACCGATACTTCAACACCGCAGGTAGCTTCTCCAACACGTCTTCATTATCTCTGGAGATTGTAGATACTGCGGTTTTCTTAATCCTTTCACTGTAGCTACGACGTTGTTCACTTGACTTGCGAATATACAAACGTCGCGCGCATTCTCGCCGATCTTCGACAGCCCCTTCAGCTTTTCCATCTCGGCGAGCACTAACACATCCAGCCTCCCGAAGCGACGCCTCAAGGCGTCTATGACATCTTCGGGTGGACACTCCGAATACAAGAGGCTTTTCACCGCCTCCCTTGCTGTTCCTTTAATGGCCTTCCTAAGCCTGGTCATGTTCTGAGGGGGTGTAAACAGCCCTCCCGTGTCTTCATACACGGTCCTAAAAGCGATCCATTCGCCTATCGCACCGTCGAATAGGGGCAGCTCCGTCATGTAACTCGGCGCCGCCGTCCCCGCCTTCGGCACCGCTTGTATGGCCCTAATGATCGCCTCAGCCAAATCTTTGTTCCCCGAGACCGATGAGTGCACTTCTGGTTTGACTACCGCCGGTGACGTAACTTGGATACTCGGTGGCTCCTCTAGGCTCTTCCTAGGTACGTCGCTGGCTCTATGCCCCTTTCTGGGCACGACACTGGCAGCCTCTTCCTACCATTGATGCACTTCCGCTTCTTTATCTTGAAGCTCTTCGTCGTCCGAATCAGCCAATCGTGACAGCTCTAGGTTGGCTCTGGCCACGGCGGCCCGAGCCTGCGCCTCGCGAAGCTCTAGCTCCGCTAGTTCGGCGCGTGCCTCTAGCTGTTTCTCCTTAGAAGCAGTGCTTCTAACTAATGACGCTCTTTCGCGTACGGTGGCGGCTGTCGGCGCATTCTTCGTGTTATTATCGGGTTTCGCCGTCACTTCTGTACTCGTAGTTTCGTAGCTCGTTGTGGTCGCTTGGTCGCCACGGAGCTGACGACGGGTCAGCTCCGTGGATGGCTCCGTACTACTTGCCCGTCCCGGAGTACGGGGAGGGGTACGGGCGACTCCCGGTGTTACGGCCCGCACCGCGCTCGATGCGGGCGCTTCTGTAGTCGCGGTTGCTTCCTCTACCGACGGTCGTTCTACCGTTTCGGATCCCTTGTGGCTCCTCGTGACCGGCATGGTTGCTTCGAAACCACTTAATATACACCCTTAATGAATCTAAACCCCTTAGATCCGGCTCGAAGGACCAGATATCGCGGTCGGGGGCTGCGGTCTTAAAAAACCGGAGCGGCGTTACGCTGAGGTCGCTATATTCGACCTCAGCTACCGCACCCTTCCGCTTGTAGGGCGAAACGAACCCTGTCCGCAGGAGTGATGTCAAGTCGGGTGACTAATGATCACTCCTAACGGGCGCCGGTGATTCGTCTCTCAAAGGATATAGGGGGTCTCGACTCGAAGGGGTAATTAAACGAACATGTACGAACATTCAGTAAACCCAGTCACGAGTAGCTTTCGATCGGGCTCTTCTACGATGCTCCCGTACAATAATAGGGCTCTTCTACGATAATCCCTTATAATAAGTGGGCTCTTCTACGATAATCCCATACAATGTTGCTATTCAGGGCTCTTCTACGATTTTTCCCTGTTCTTCTTTCTTGAATGTTGCGGTCCGAGGCGAATGGAATACCTATCCCCATACTAGCCGTTTATTAACCGGCCGGCTATACCGTAAAGAGAGCCACTGAATAGCAACGTGTTTTACGCGTATTTTTATCTATGCCCCCGTGACTGAGTTTAACATATCTTTATTTGCTTTATGTACACAAATATCACAATATAATCTTCAAAAAGGTAACACAATTACCTTCACATACACATATAATAATCAATAAAAGTTATACAAATTCAAAAGTTATGAGAAATGAAATAGTAAAAATATAAGAAATTCTATACAATTTTTAGCAGTTTCAAAGTCTTTTTAACACGCTTTTATTAGCTTGGGTTGTATGTATGTATGTATGTATGAATGTAACGGAATCTTCGAGCTTAATTTTCACCAGGTTCTAGCGATCCGATTAAATTGAAACTTTGCACACGTATCAAGGACCGATGACAATGCAATAATTTGATAAAAGTTTCCCATTATCCTTATTAGGACCACCAGGATTAATAAATTCTTTCATAGATCCTCTGTGGGAGAGTAAGAGAGATAGAGCTAGTTCGCGATCTGCGCGCGCTCTAAGTAATGAAATGATTTCCCAATTTATGAGTTTCTCACAGACTAAAAAATAAAAAATAAACAATAGTTTAAAAAACTAAAAAAACACGCTTTTATTGCTAACCGAACTAAAAACTAGAAAATAATTTTTAATGACAAAGAGTATAAAATTACAGTAGTAGAAGATCGAACAATTAATCATAGTGAATCGCCTTAATATAAAATTATAATAAAATTTAAGTTATTAACAGAATAATTCAATTCTGAGTAAAAAGCGTGGGGTGCTCTATATTTAAGGTATTACAATCATTCTATTAGCAACTATCTATGAGAGGATAGTTATGAATCACAGTAAAATGCACCCCTCTACTGTAATTTTATACTCTTTGTCATTAAAAATTATTTTCTAGTTTTTAGTTCGGTTAGCAATAAAAGCGTGTCTTTTTAGTTTTTTAAACTATTGTTTTTCTTATAAACTATCATTCCCCCTTATGAAGTGTCATACAATATTATGTTCACCCCGTTATATACTACGTAATTAATCTACTATTAACAAGTTTTATCCAATTTTACATTCCTTCGGGGGTAAATCCTCCATCAAAAGCGAAAGAGATAGCCTTCGAATGCTATCTCTCTCTTTCTTATTGTTGCACAAAAGAATGCTCTGTAGCAAGTGCGACAAATGCTTACTATTTAATGTTTCTAAATCATTTTAATTCTATAATAAGTTATATAAAAAGCAATTAAATAAGGAATTATGATGATAAAACAATTAAATATTATTAACATTAGTATCATGAATTGTCGCCGACAGCGGTTTTTAAACGAAAGCCTGTTCCGTCGAAATAGTTCTTAGCTTTATTTGGTCGAAATAAAAGCAGTCGTCTCCAAGGTATTGAGCCTTTATTTTTATTCATTTACTTATTTATATATTTTTACTTTGAATCAATATCAGTGACCACTTGTGCACGTCAGATGGAAGTGTCAGGAGGACCTATTCCGATACCATATTTAACGTAATAAGTCCTTCTGTAAAGCCATTTGAAAGAAAGAAAGAAAACTTTTATTTGGACGTTGTACTTAATTAAAATAAAAAAAAAAACAAAAAATACCTATAAAATAAACAAATAAAAAAAAATAAAAAAGACAACATTAAATAAAAAAATTAAATTAAAAATTTAAAAAATCCGCGATACAAAAAGACCTCTAAAAAGAGTAAAAATAATATTTTTATGTACTTATTGAACTCGTTGCGTCGGGAGACCGTTGTACGTACGTTGATAGTGTATATATTACGAAGTTAATCATTGAGGACTTAGACCATGTATGGGCAACCTTTGACAAGTTGTGGGCCAAACTTTAGTGTGCAAATACATTCGCGGGCCGCGTTTAAAAGTAGTTCAATTTAAAGTAGTGTAGTCAAGTAGTGTTCATAATTTTTTGCACTATTGCAAATATCTATATATCAGACATGAAATAATACGACAATATTATTATAATATTTTATATATTTAAGGGGTTTGCACTCAAATCTTTTAGCTGTCCACCACCACCTGGAGACAGAGCAGCCGCACTTGCTCTTTTTGACGGAGACGCAGATACGTTGTCCTTTGAGCGCTACATACTTGGTTATCCCGGTTACTCGTTGGAGCACAACTTTCGCTCACGGGCCGGAGTCAGTATGCACGCGCGGAACGACCTCTGTATTCAGCGTCTCCGTCACCTTGAAGACCCCACTTTTTCTTCCCTATGGGTTTTAGTGGACACAGCAAACGAAAAAATCCTGTATTCCTGTGTCTACCGTTCGCACAGCGGTGACCAGGAGACAATTCGTTTATTTGAGTATCTCAGTGAGGCTGCAGATATGGCTCTGTATCAGTACCCTTCGGCGCAGCTCGTCTTTCTGGGGGACTTTAATGCCTGTCATCAGGACTGGCTGTTCCCGTACCAGAAGACCGACCATGCTGGAAGAGAAGCGCGGAAATTTGCGTTGTCCTTGGACCTCTTTCAGCTGGTGAAGCAAGCGACAAGGGTACCAGATGTGGTAGGCCATACAGCCAATTGCCTGGACCTTCTGCTGAGAACTGATCCGGACAGGTATCGTGTAGAAGTCACCTCCCCCTTGGGAACCTCCGATCACTGTCTGGTGAAATCTGTGTTTACACATTCCTCACCAGCTTTCGAACCTCATGGTGTTAGGCGAGTATGGAAATACAAGTCAGCAGATTGGGATGAGATGCGACACTTTTTTGCGTCTTATCCTTGGCGGCAGGTCTGCTTCTCTTCTTTGGATCCGTCGAGTTGCGCGGATGCTATAACCGATGTGGTGCATCAGGCAATGGAGTATTTTATTCCTTTTGCTGACGTACCCATCGGTGGCAAAGCTCGCCCATGGTTTAATGCCGAATGTGGTCATGCTCAAGACCGAAAACATTCTCATTTCATTTGGGCATATCTCATTTGGGCTGATGCTCGAACCAGCAAAACTCCGGATGTAAGTTTGAAGAAGAGAGCCTTTAACCAAGCTGCCAAGTCCTACAAAAAGGCATTGCGGACGGCTCGTCTCGATCGAATCGCTAAGAATGGCGAAAAGCTCTCTGTCAGACCAACTGGCAGTCGAGCTTTCTGGTCTCTTGCGAAAGAGATCGAGTCGAACTTCTGCCAACCCTCACTGCCTGCTCTGCTGAAGCCGGATGGATCCCTGGCCCACACAGCAACAGAGAAAGCGAATGTACTTGCTTCTCTGTTTGCTGATAATTCGCATCTAGACACTGGCAATGCTTCTCCAGCACATTCCTCACTGCGGTATTTCGATGCCTGAAATCCGCATCACTAACAAAGAGGTATGGAGAACATTGTGTCGTTTAGATGTGAATAAAGTCAGTGGTCCTGATGGTATACCAGCCATTCTGCTTAAGACATGCGCCGCTGAGTTGTCTCTTGTACTGACACGTCTGTATCGCCTCTCTTTCATGACTGGAATAGTGCCGAAATCCTGGAAGCTTGCTAATGTGCAAACCGTGCCCAAAAAAGGCAGCCGTGCCGACCCTGTCAATTACAGACCGATTTCAATCACCTCCATACTCTGCAAGATTATGGAGCGTGTATTGAACTCGCACCTACTAGCATACCTAGAAGGTAACGATCTCCTCAGTGACCGACAGTACGAGTTTCGCCGTACGCACGGGTTTCAATTAGCGTTAAAAAGACTAGTGATCTTTGGGGGTTTTCTGTTGACATACTTAAGTCCATAATTGACATTGTAGCGCCAGACTTAGCATTAATATTTAATAATTGTTTAGAATATGGTATATTTCCTGATCTAATGAAACAAAGTAAAATAATTCCATTATTCAAATCCGGCTGTTCATTAGATCCTAGTAACTATAGACCTATTTCAGTCTTACCCACTTTTAGTAAGATTTTTGAGAAAATAATTCTTAATCAACTTGTGGCATATTTCAGTAAAAACAATCTCTTACACAAAAACCAGTTTGGTTTCAGTGCCGGTCGCTCTACAACAGATGCTGGTGTAGAGCTATTACTAAACATATTTGAAGCCTGGGAAGGATCACAGGATGCACTTGGCATTTTCTGTGATCTATCTAAGGCGTTTGACTGCGTTCAACATGAAATCCTTATAAAAAAGTTAGAACATTATGGAGTTAAAAATAAGTCCCTAGATTTAATTAGTTCATATCTTAATGATAGAATTCAAAAAGTTGATGTAAATGGAAAACGTTCCCCTGGTTCTTTGGTAAAAATAGGTGTGCCACAGGGCTCTATCTTAGGGCCTTTCTTGTTCCTCATTTACATAAATGACTTACCTCACCTAGTGAGGGAAAAATATGGGATAGTGTTGTTTGCTGATGATACTTCTCTTACTTTTAAAGTTAATAGACGGCAATCTGTTATTGACGATGTAAACAATGCTCTCTCAGATGTTGTACATTGGTTTAACGCCAATAATTTGTTGCTTAATAAAAAAAAGTCAAAATGTGTCAAATTTAGTTTACCAAATGTTAAAAATGTTAGAACCAATGTACAATTAAATAATGAGGATTTGGACTTGGTCGAATCTACTACTTTCTTGGGCATTACTTTAGATGAAAAATTGCAATGGGGTCCTCATATATTTGATTTGTCAAGCAGACTAAGTTCTGCTGCATACGCGGTTAAAAAAATACGTCGTTTAACAAATATGGAAACTGCTCGATTAGTTTACTTTAGTTACTTTCATAGCTTAATGTCATACGGTATACTCTTATGGGGCAATGCGACTGACATTGATACCATATTTACATTACCGAAGAGGGCTGTTCGCGCAATATATAATATGAGACCAAGAGGCTCGTTAAGAAATAAATTTAAAGAATTTAAAATTATGACTGTTTACAATCAATATATTTATGAAAATTTAATTTACGTTCATAAAAATATTTCAAAGTTCAAGAAAAATTGTGATTTACATAAAATTAATACCAGAAATAAAAATAAACTCACTATGCCCGGCACTAGGCTCCATAAAATAGGTAAATCCTTTAAGGGTAATTGTATACGTTTTTATAATAAGCTCCCAAATGAAGCCTTAAGCCTCTCATTAAATAAATTTAAATTATATGTTAAAAATAATTTAATAAAAAAATCCTACTATAGTGTAAAGGATTACATCGACGACGGTATGGCCTGGGAATGAATCTGTATTGTATTGCGAATAGCTAGTAATCTCCGCAATTTGTTTTTTGTTGTAAATTAATTTTGCTTTATCGACCTTCTGCATAACACCGATTCCTTAGAAGTCACTACTTGCGGTAGCATCGGGAGTCGGGTTGCCTCCCTCCCTCAAATATGTGCGAAGGGGGTGATGGCTGGCTCTTGTGTTATGCTCGTGAACGGGTGCTGCTTGCGGTGACTGGTTGTGTGGCAGGCCGAAGATTTATATATATATATTTTTTCTGTTATTATTATCTAATTTTCGTTGCCTGAAATCATTAGGCTTCTTTTCCGATTGATTGCGACGGTTCTAGTTGTTCCAAATTTGCATTTAAGTTTGACGTTTGTGAAACAGTGATCACAATAACAAAAAATATATCCGGCTGAGTTTGTTGTGTGGTTCTTCTCAGACCAGGACGCGTTTGGAACCCTCATAGCTTTAACATTAAGATGGAAAGTGCTTTTTCAGAAGGGCTTATTACGACAAATCTAGTATCGTAATAGGCCCTCCTGACACTTCCATGTTGACGTACACAAGTGATCACTGATTATGATTCTAAGTGGAAAAGATATAAATAAATAAATAAATAAATAAATAAATAAATAAATAAATAAATAAATAAATAGGTCTACTGGGGACTTCCTAGTGTATGCTACTCACATTTTAGGCGAGGCCATCGAGAAGAACGGAGAAGCGGTCGCCGTCTCTCTGGACGTCTCGAGGGCATTTGACAGGGTCTGGCATGCGAGCCTTATATGCAAGCTTTCAGCGTACGGTATATCTCCTGGTCTGATCGGCTGGGTAACGGACTTTCTGAGCCACAGATCTCTCCGAGTGGTTGTCGACGGGTGTTCCTCGGAACCCTTGACAACAAATGCCGGAGTGCCTCAGGGGTCCGTTCTTTCTGCAACTCTGTTTCTGCTGCACATTAATGATCTGTTGAAGCCCGGTATCTATGGGTATGCAGATGACAGCACAGTTGTAGAAAGATATCTGCCGAGTACTCGGGCTAGTCGAGATCAAGTACAGTCTGAAAGAGAAGCCATGGTGCAACATTTGAATGACAAACTTCAGGCAGTCTACGCATGGAGCAATGCCAATCTTGTCAAGTACAACGCCACCAAAACGCAGACGTGTCTATTCACCGCCAACAGGAGCCCTTTCACCTTGGCTCCTACTTTCCAGAATGTATCCTTGAAATACAGTGACCGGCTTCAGTTGTTAGGTTTAGAGATTTCCTCGAACCTCAACTTTGGTCGGTTCATTGAGTCCAGAGCAAGAGCAGCAGCAGCAAAGCTTGCCGTTCTTGCGAAGGTTCGGCAGTACTTTACACCGGGACAACTCTTTGTTTTATACAAAGCACAGATCCGGTCGTGTGTAGAGTACTGTGGCCACATATTTGCTGGTGCTGCAAAGTCTCATCTTGCGGTTCTGGACTCAATTGAGAGGCGAGCAAAGAGGCTCATAGGCGATCCCGAATTGGTCGAAGCTGACCTCCAAAGCCTTGAACACAGGCGTAGAATTGCTAGCCTCTCAGTATTCTATAGGATACTTTTTGGTGAGTGTGCGAAGGAATTACACGATCTAATTCCCCCGGTCCCCTTCCATCATCGGACGTTCCGACGTACGGCGGGTATCCATCCTTTTGTTGTGGACATTCCACCTGTCCGAACGAAGCACTTTGCTTCGTCTTTTTTACTGCGTACAGCAAAGGATTGGAACAGCTTGCCTGCGTCGGTATTTCCGACCGAATACAATGTGGTTACATTCAAGAGAAGAGTGAATAGGCTGCTAGGGTAATGCGCCTTACCACCTAAGACTACATTCCACTTACCATCAGGTGGAATGTAGTCAAGCATTGCTCTAGATCATATAAAAATAAAAAAAAACAAAATATCAATTCATTAAAATAACAAAATGAAATGAAAAAAATTGGTACAACATCATAATTAAATCGTTAAATTTGGAGTTGTTACAAACTACGAAAGTTAAATAGCAACACCGAAATCAATGAGACACTTGAGCTTGAATTTGGGAAACTAATCCATCGATGTTTGGATTAATTCCACTGATACAAAGACGTAAAGAATTTTCCAAATTATCGTCAGTCAGCCTTGTACGATGTTATGTTGTATTAACTTTCATCATTGAAAAGAACTGTTCTCATTTACAAGTACTGCCAAACGCACAAATCAATCTTCTTGCGAATTTTCTAAGTTGCGGAAAATGGTTGAATCTCGATCAACTCCATTTGCAAGTGTATTGGAGCATTTTGTACATTACTTTTTGTTGGAGTAGCAAATAAATTGAAACAGTCATCCATGTTTTTGAAATCGCTAAATCTGTTCGAAAATTGCTCCGACAGTATCGTCAGCATATTGAGCATGAGCCATATTCTCATGCGCAGAGAGCGTGGGGAAATGGTAACTGTTACCAGACAGTATCTGTGCCTCCCACAAGCGGATTTTATTCTGAAACGCTTTCAAATGGCTGTACAAATCATTAACTAACTGTCCTTGTTTTTGAAGTTTCAAATAAAAATCATTCAAATAGCCAGTAAGGTCGACCAGAAATGCTAAGTCACATATCCATCTTGGGTCACTCAATTCAGATAGTGGTTTCTCTTTTATTTGCATAAAGTCTTTTATCTCATTTATAAGCTCGTAAAACCGTTTCAGCATTTTCCCTTTGCTTAGCCATCTGACTTCACAATAATATGTTATGTCGTCATAGTCGGCTGATATTTCATCCAAAAACGCCTTGAATTGACGATGATTAAGCCCTCGGGATCGAATAAAATTGATGGTTTTTACTACCACATTCATAACATTCTGGAGTCGAATGGACTTAGAACACTAGTTCTGTTGGTGGATAATGCAATGAAGGACTATCAAATCATCTTTTTGCACATTTAGTTCAGTTGCTTTTTCATTCAAAATTCCGATGAAACCTTTACGTAAGCAATTCCTCAGTAACAGTGAACTCTTTATCAACACCTCGAATAAATATAGCGAGTTGAGCTGTGTCCGACAAATCGGTGCTCTCGTCTAATGCTATGGAAAATGATTCAAAACCAGCCATACCGTCAGTCAATGTTGTTTTGATATCATTAGCCATCATTTCTATACGTCGGACAACAGTTCGTCTTGACAAACAAATTTTTTCAAATTCATTTTTCTTTTCAGGACACAAAACACTGCAAACTTCTAACATACACTCCTTGATAAATTCTCCTTCGGCAAATGGTTTTAATGACTTTGCCAATTTTGAACTAACTATAAAACAAGCTTTCACAACATTATCAAGTTGTGTTCTTTGTTTATCAAACATTTGCTGCTGCTTTCCCAAATTTGCAGTAAGCTTCTATATTTTGTCTTTTCTTATTTGTCCTGTCAATGAGTGCAGCGTAGGATGCTTAGTTGAGTAATTCCTCTTTATATTGAATTCTTTCATCACTGAAATGGATTCATTACACAGCAAACAAATAGGTTTACCATTGTGCAAGATAAAAAGAATTCTTCAGTCCATTTTTCTTGAAATTGGGACCCTCTGCATCTACTTTTCATTTCTTTCCACCAGACATTATTTTCGTATACAAAATATAATTAGTAGGCACTCAAGATGCACACAAAGTCACAAAGCAAATTGACGGCACTAGCAGTTCGCTAGGATATCGCTTGTCGAAGTTATCATCTCGGTAGCTCAAATAGAACTGAACTTAAGTTCGGGCCATCCACCCGCTTATATAGGCAAAATGAAGGAATGATCTAGAATCGTCTAGTGTAGAACAGTTGAGAAGAAATAATCTTTTGTTGCGCCGCCAGTGGACGGCAAACATCAAAGGCTTTTATGATTGCCGCCTCACTCTTTGATGATCGCCGCCACTCGGCTTGCTCGCTCACTTGATTCCGTGAGTATGAGTAAGTAGTGTAATATATATATTTTTTAATTAGATTTTACAAAATGTCTTGCGGGCCGGATCAAATCATACAGCGGGCCGGATCCGGCCCGCGAGCCGGTTGTTGCCCACATATGACTTAGACTATACGATTCGATATCGTAATTTTTTTATTTGCCTTGTTAACTTACTTGCATTTTAATTTCTTCCTTTATTAAACGGTCCCCCGACGCAACGAGTTCAATAAGAACATAAAAAATATTATTTTTACTCTTTTTAGAGGTCTTTTTGTATCGCAGGTTTTTTAAATTTTTATTTTATTTTTTTTTCTGCTTTTTAAACTTATGTTACTAATTTCTGAATTGTACTAGATGAACCTTAAAAAAAATCAATTGTTTAAGTAGGAAAGATTTGTTTGTTTCTTTGAATTGAATAGGCTCCAAAACTACGGGACCAATTTTAAAAAAAATCTTTTAGCATTAGAATCCTATATTATGATGTACATAGGTTATATTTATTAAGAGAAATATATATTATATTTAATAAAATAAGGATCTACGTGAAAGTTTCGACAATGTAATAAATTATAAATGTATTAAGTAACATGATTCAAGACTTTTTTCATATGGGTAGGTAGGTAGGTTTCATATATACGAATATTAATAAATATAAACATTTAGAGTTAAAATGATTTACAATCACTAATAACACTATGATGAAGAGATTTTTATTATCACTAGCTGTTGCCCGTGATTACTTTATGACTACGATCATAAGCCATATAAATATATTTTTACAGTCTCCGTGGACGCAGTCACGGGCAACAGCTATCCCTAATAAAGTACTTTACCTCAGTACGTAAGTGTTAAAATCTTTTGGCCTTCATCCTTTTGGCGACACCGCTAGGAACAGCTAATTATTGCATAAGAACCTCTTCCCCGCCGGAATAAAACGTCAATATCTTGAAGACGACTATTTTTATTTCAATCAAACATGGATAAGAACCATCTCACGAGCATAGCTTTCGATTAAACAAAACCGCATTCAAATCCGTCCACGCATTTGGCCGCAAACAGCTAATTATTGCATAAGAACCTCTCCCCCGCACGAATAAAACGTCAATATCTTGGAGACGACTATTAATATTTCAATCAAACATAGATAAGAACCATCTCGACGAGCATAGCTTTTGATTAAAAAAACCACATACAAATCCGTCCACGCGTTTGGCCGGAAATTTGCCACAGACAGATACACAGATATACATATACACAGATACACAGATCGACAGGTCAAACTTATAACACCCCTCTTTTTAGTTGGGGGTTAAAAATAATAAAAAAAAAACAATAACTACACTAAATAAACGCATACGAATTCCCCACCCTCTCGCCCCGTATGCAATACGAGCTCAGAACAGTGTAACCAAATTAGGGGTTTTCCCCCTGAATTTAAATTTCGTTAAATATTAAAAAAAAAAGCATTATCGGTATAATTATCCAACAAGGTTGTAGGTAACTGCTGACCCGTACCTATTTTGTTTATTGACATCAAATGATAGTGTCTATGGTATTTCGTAAATATTATTTTCTTACATCTAATTACATCTAATTTCAAAATTTGTATAAGCAACGTTCGCATCTTTAGCTATCCTTTAACCTATCAACATAAATCAATTACCGCAAAATCGAAGATGGCTCCATCTAGCGAAGTATATCTTTTATTGCATGCAAAGATATATAAGCCTTTACCCTCGCATAAGAAATATAGAAACCATGAACTACGAACCCGCTTGGAGCTCAGAAAATTATTATTTATCATCAAGTTATTACCGCGACTCCTATGGTCACTACGAACTCATTGGCGCAAGTACATAAAACAGGACCCATCAAGATCATACTATAGTGCAGTGTTTTTGGTGTAGGTACATATATTGTGACCAGCGCGCTTAGACTCCGGCAGTCATAGTCATGGATACCTTCAAAAAAGGCGTTTACTCCTACCTACATGGCCGGCAACACTCTTGTAAATCCTCGGATGTTGCAAGAGTTCATGGGCGGCGGTGATCACAAGTCATCTGTGACCCGCCAGCTCGTTTGCCCTCCTCTTACATAAAAAAAAAAAAAAAAAAAATGTCATCGCAGGAAGAAGAACGACGAAGAAGTAAGTCCTCCTCATACTTTACCTATCCCGCGACGTTGCTTTTTTCTTATCTGAACTAGCTCATACATAATCAAATAACTAGGAACATAACCGCCACTGGCACTCGTCAGTAAAACGCTTCCCCAGATAGGAAAGAATTCACATATTTTGATTGTTAAATTTGTAGTTTAGAGCTTTTTAGGGGTTTTCGAGATTACTGTTGGGGGGAAAAAAAATCAGGTGTTGGCAACTGTGGCGGGTTAAAGAACGAGGGGAAGGTGACCCCGTCTAATGTGCGTTATTTGTTTAAAAACCATTCATATGAATAACTGTATTACTTTATACAACGCCGAATGGGCGTTCAGCTCAACATGTGCTGCCTGTTCGGGATGATACTCGTTCAAGCAGGGCCGATTTTCATCTGAAACCCGGTATGTGAAGTGACGCATCCGCGAGAGCAATGTTTATTACTTTAATAAGCAATAATATTCCCCTGTACGTACTTACAATCTGAAGACTGAAACAGGTAACCATATCCAAATACTCATACAAAACATGTTATTTACTTTTTAAAATCCAGTGTAATAATAATACAAACAAATATATACTTTACAATAAAACAATTCAAAATAACATTTTTGTTACAATATAATTGAAAATAACATACTGCTAATTCCTGATGATATATATTTAATGAAATACAATACGTCTGAATCGCTCACCATTTATTCTTAGACTACCTACCCACATATAATGTTAAATAAACATATCACACCGCATACCTTAGACATACTAATTAATAAGAATACAATTTAAAAAAGTAAACTGTGACAATGTGAAAGTAAATATGAACGAAAATGTCATGCGAGCGTACTATAGGGCGACAGAGGGTGACACTAACCTCACTGCGTGGCGAACCCGTTTGCTGTCTTTGTTTCAGGTCCTTGAACCAGAGTTGACCGTTTGGGCCCAACGACTATCGTATCAGGTGCGGTTTATTCAACGTAATCGTGCGTTGGATGACTCCGCACTTGACCGGCTTCGCTCCGAGGTGACAGTCTCTGCATCCACCACCGAAAGCATCCATTCGCGAGCCCAGTTATCGTCCGCTCCTTCGGTGGCAGGGTTAGTGGTTGGAGATGCCGATGTGGGGGGCGTTGAGATTATAACCGTAAGTACCCAAGATAATGAGCAATTAAGGAGGACTTTGGAGGATGCGATTTTGGAATTTAAAGACATACCAGCCCGCGACAGGCCACGGTTACCCCGTTTTCCCACGCATACACGTAATATGTCGCTAGTAATGGCTCTAGACTGCATGCTAGACTCTTATCTTCGTTCTAGCAATAGTCTCACTGATACCCATTCAATTCTTTATTGTGCAGCTGTTGCAGCGTGCCGCTCCGCCCGTGTCAGATTTCCTGAGCCTGATAGGGTGGTGCGGTCCACTGAGGACACACCCGCATGGCAGATGAGGATTGAACGGCGTATCAGCGCAGCTAGGGTCATTATTGGCAAGTTAATTTGCTTCAGATCGGGAAACATCCGGCCGAGAGTCATGCGTTATGTTACACAGGCCTTTGCCGGTACTGGCATTAGACCTCAGGATTACATGGCCTATGTAACAGAACGTATAGACTACCTGAAGCAGAAAGTTTGTGCGTGGGCAAATCGTATCCGTCGTTATAAACAACGTGTAAATAGGTATAAGCAGAATCGCATATTCCAAAGTGACCAAAGAAAGGTTTATAGAAGCTGGGAGGAATCTGCTACGAGTGTGATTGATGGGCAGTTACCAAATATGGAAGAAATGTTCACATTTTGGAAAAATATTTGGTCGGTGCCTATTAACCACAACGATGGTGGCTGGATGCGTGTTGTTGAGCGCGCGTGTGAACACCTGCAGCCAATGAAGGCTATATTTATAAGCCCAGACAATGTCAGGGATGCGATCCGTTCGACCCATAACTGGAAAAGTCCTGGGCCGGACGGATTACATAACTTTTGGCTCAAATGGCTGCGGTCTTCACACGAACGTTTGGCTGGGCAATTCCAGGAAGCCATCGTGTCCGGATCCCTACCATCTTTTATGACAACAGGAATCACCTTTCTGCTCCACAAGTCTGGTAGTATGACGGATCCAAAGAATTTTCGACCTATCACGTGCTTACCAACAATTTATAAGCTTCTTACATCCATTTTGATTTCAAAATTAAACACACATTTGTATGCAAATAGCATTTTAGATCCCGCTCAAAATGAATGTAAGATTGGGTCTCGTGGTACTAAGGAGCTCCTCCTTATTGAAATGTCCATTAATGAAAAGGTTCGCCGAGGTAAGAAGGGTCTCTCCGCCGCCTGGATTGATTATAAAAAGGCCTATGATTCGGAGCCTCATACATGGTTAAGACGAGTACTAGAAGTGTATAAGATTGACACAGATTTATGCGCTTTTCTTGATTCATGTATGAGGCAATGGACAACGGTCCTTTGTCTTCCAGGGGTCGGAGGAAGTCTTCTTACTTCCGAACCTGTAAGGATTGAGCGAGGTATTTTCCAGGGTGATAGCTTGAGTCCTTTGTGGTTTTGCCTGGCTTTGAACCCCTTAAGCACGTTGCTTAGGGATTCAAAACTGGGATTTCGCTTTCGCAGAGGGGGTGAGATCATTTCACATCTTTTGTACATGGACGATCTCAAATTATTTGCGCCAAATAAAGCAGATCTGGTATCATTACTAAGCGTTACGCAAACGTTTAGTAATGTCATTAGGATGGAGTTTGGTGTAGATAAATGCGCGGTTGCACATGTGCAGAATGGCCGAGTTGTAAATAGCGAATATTTACAACTCTCGGAGACAATGTCCCTCAGATCTCTCTCTGAAACCGAATCCTACAAATACCTTGGTATGTCGGAATGCTTAGGCATACTAAGTGGGGACATTAAACAGCTAGTGAAGGAACGCTTCTTTAACCGCTTGACAAAAGTCCTAAAAAGTCTTTTGTCAGGAGGTAACAAAGTGCGTGCATTCAACAGTTGGGTAATGCCCCTGCTGATGTATATTTTCGGCATATTAAGGTGGACTCAGACTGAATTAGATGCCCTGGATCGAAAGGCGAAAACTATTGACAATGTATCGCATGCATCATCCGCGCTCATCAGTGATGAGATTGTATATTCCACGCAAGTGTGGGGGTCGCGGCTTCCTTAATGCCAATAACTTACACAACCGTGAGGTATGCAATCTTAGAGAATATTTCCTTCATGCTGAGTGTGGAATGCATCGGGACATTGTTGCAGTAGATAATGGCCTCACACCGCTCTCCTTAGCCAAAGATAACTGGCATAAACCGGTAGTACTTAGCACTGACGACCGTATAAATATATGGAAGAGTAAGGAGCTTCATGGACGGTTCCACCAGGCACTCTATGGGCCTGATGTAGACCTTCGGGCGTCCGTGGCTTGGCTACGATTTGGTGATCTCTTTGGAGAAACCGAAGGTTTTGCTTGTGCAATTGCTGACGAAGTTGTCAAGACGAACAACTATCGGAAATACATAATAAAGGATGGCACTGTTGATATATGTCGTGCGTGCCACCAACCTGGAGAATCCATCAGACATGTTATTTCCGGTTGTTGTCATCTTGCCAATGGAGAGTATTTGCACAGGCACAACCAAGTAGCCAAGATTATCCACCAAGAACTTGCTCTTCGATACGGTCTTGTACCTTTTGAAGTGCCATATTATAAGTACTCACCGGAGCCAGTTTTGGAAAATGGTCATGCTAAGCTCTATTGGGACCGATCTATCATAACGGACAGGACTATTGTAGCCAATAAGCCTGATATCGTACTGGTAGATCGGTTAGAGCGCCGGGCATTTCTTGTTGATATTTGTGTCCCGTGTGAAGCTAACTGTCAAAATACTTGGACTTACCGACTTGGAAATACCGACATGTGGGATGTTGACTCAACAATAATTGTCCCGATTGTAGTTTCCGTAAATGGTCTTATAGCGAAGAGTCTCGATCATCATCTCAAGAGGCTCTCACTAAAAAACTGGATCAAGGGTCGGATGCAAAGAGCAGCAGTTTTGGGTACGGCACGCATTGTGAGGAAGTTTCTTTCGCTGTCGCCCTAACCACCGACGGACTGGTCGTAAGGCCTACGTCGGCGGGATACTATTTTTTATATTTATATTTATAATGTTGTTTTTTTTTTTAATGTTATATGTATAATTGTAAATAATAAGATAAAAATAAAATAAATGATAATAATCTTAAAATCCATTTTAGGTTCACAGGCTACTTTGGCTTTTTACGAGTATATTTTGGCTTTGGCTTTTATAAATTATTTTGGATATTAAATATAGATGTTGTTTATATTTTACCTTAATTATATATCGTTCGCAACTTAATGTTAAGGCTATGAAGGTTCCTAACGCATCCTAGTCTGACAAGAACCACACAACCAACCTCCGACCAGAGCAGACCAGACTGAGAGCAAACTGACTCCCGATGCTATCGCGAGTAATGACTTCTAAGCGATCGTTGTGATTCTGCCTATTGATAAAAAAAATTATCTACAACGACAAACAGATTGCAGAGATTACTAGCTATTCACAATACAGTACAATTCATTCCCAGGCCATACCGTCGCTAATGTGATCCAGTACACTATAATAGGGTTTTCTTTATTAAATATTTTTTAATATATAATTCAAATTTATTTAATGATAAACTTAAGGCTTCATTTGGGGGCTTATCATAAAAACGTATAAAATTAAACCTATAGGATTTACCTATTTTATGGAGCCTAGTGTTGGGCATAGCGAGTTTATTTTTATTTCTTGTATAAATTTTATGTAAATCACAATTTTTCTTGAACATTCAAATATTTTTATGTAAATAGAGTATTTTTTTTAAATATATTGATTTTTTTTTAATGTTTCTCTTGTATAATATGATATATTATATATTGATCGAACAGCTCTCTTCTGCAGTGTAAATATGGCATCAATTCAGACTGCATTACTCCACAAGAGTATACCGTATGACATTATGCTATGAAAATAACTAAAGTAAACTAATCGCGCAGTTTCCATATTTGTTATTCGACGCTTTTTTTTAACCGCGTATGCAGCAGAACTAAGTTTGTTTGAGAAATCAAATATATGAGAACTTCATTGTAATTTTTCATCTAATGTAATGCCCAAGAAAGTAGTAGATTTGACCAAGTCTAATTCCTTATTGTTTAATTTTACATTGGTTCTAATATTTTTAATATTTGGTAAAGTAAATGTGACACACACATTTCGTCTTTTTTATTGAACAACAAATTATTAGCATTGTAAAACATCTGAGAGAGCATTGTTTAGATTGTCCATAATAGATTGGCGTCTATTAACCTTAAAAATAAGAGAAGTATTATCCATTTACATCTATTTTTTTAATTCTATTATTAAGATATGAACTAATCAAATCTAGGAACTTGTTGAACACAGTCGAACGCCTCAGATAGATCACAGAAAATGCCAAGTCCTCTTGTGATTCTTCCCAGACTTCAAGTATACTGATTACTGAGTAATAGCTCAACACCAGCATCTCTTGTAGAGCGACTAGGAGTAAAACCAAACTGGTCTTTGTGCAAAAGATTGTTTTTACTGAAATGTGGAAGTAGATTAAGTATTATTTTTTCAATGATCTTACTAAATATGGGTAAGACTGAAATTGATCTATAGTTAATGTTTGAAAATATCTATAAACATGTATAGCCATGTTAAGTTTGTTTAAATTTTTATAAATATAGAACGAAAAATAAACCGATACGGGCAGGGATTCGAACCCGCGACTACTGGGAAACCGTCCCGTCACTCTACCAACTGAGCTACCGTGTCCGTCTCGGTGAATTAAGCATTCTATATGTGATCGTCTTTATCGGGACGGTGGTGACATCTATTAGGTTTTCTTTCGAAAATCCTAACCAATGTTTCTAACTTTGCAGTATAGATAAACATTGAAAAGATGCCACTACCGAAATTAATGTTTGAAAATATCTATAAACATGTATAGCCATGTTAAGTCCCGAGCAACGTAACGACGGTAGAGCGACGGGACGGTTTCCCAGTAGTCGCGGGTTCGAATCCCTGCCCGTATCGGTTTATTTTTCATTCTATATTTATATAAATTTAATCTATAGTTACTAGGATCTAGTGAACTGCCAGATTAAAAGAATGGAATTATTTTACTTTGTTCCATTTAATCAGAAAATATACCAGAATCTAAGCACTTATTAAATAATAATGCTAAGTCTGGCGCAACAATTATTGACTTAAGTATGTCAACAGATATTCCCCGAAGACCAGTAGTCTTTTTAACGTAAATCAACGCTTCTGAAGGTGAGAGAAATACCGCTTTACTTTCGTTAAATTATTAAGTCTGTTTTTTTGGTAATGCCTTGAGAATATTATTAAAAATTACGTCATTCATTGCCAGACTCTTTACACCGTGGCAACCCCGAATAAAAGTAAATAGCGAATAAAAGCCAACTAAACCAAGTCGGTAAACTTTACATTCATGCTAAGGAGAGGTATTTGTCCTTCAGTCACACTAAATAACATAGAAGTCCCGCGGGCCGATCACGTTAAATACCTCAGTATTTACCTCGTTAAATACCTCGGCCCTTAATTTAATGCAGCGTCATTTAAAAATTTGGAAACATTGTCCATGTGTAAGACCGTCAGCTTCGGTTATATTTCACCATATCTCAACCTAGAACTTAAAATTAACAAAATGTTTTTTTTTCTTACTTCAACGAACCAATCAAATATTAAAAAAAATATTTTACAACAATTTATCATCTCGTTACAACAATATAAATGGAATAACTATTTATTGATATGGAATGAAACAAAATGTTTTGTGAGACGATTGTTTATTCATCATTTTAATAAATTAAACATCTTTTAGTAACCACAACCACACTTTGTACCCCTGTTGAAGTTAAGCCCGTTACCACCACATTGACTATATACATTTGGTACAGATTGCACACAGTTATTTATTCCATTGATACCAGACCTTGCTAAGTCCCAACCAGCTCCAAAAACATTATAACCTTCACCAAAACTTCCTGCAGCAAAGCTTTCGTAGCCAGATACAGGTGTATTTTCTTCAAGGATGGTAACTCTCCCATCACCGCATTGATAAGTCACTGCTCCTGATCCATGAGTAGCCAGAGAATCTTCAAAAGCCACAGCGCTGAGGAATGGCAATGTTCCGTAAACCGATAGTGGCCCTTGGATTTGGTTCTCAGATTGCAATGAGATGGTACCAGGAGCGAAAGACGATACAGCTTGAACGTTGAGGCTGCCACCGTAAGATGCACTCACTATGCCAGAGTCAGGAATAGTCAGTTGTGGTCTAGTCAACTGGGCGTTTGCGACACCACAAGGATTTAATAGGCCCTTGCTATTTCCCACAAAACCATCGCAGTTTCCAATGCCATATGAGTTACCAATGTTACCAATACATTGCCCTACCACGGTCTGAAATTATTTACATGCATATTAAAAAGATAAACACAGAAAGATTCGTGTCAAGAGTTAATTATTTTCTTTCTCAATTAGTACTATTCAAATTATGTAATGTTTAAAATGTGTTATATTTATTCCAAAACCGATTAACTGCTTACTTTACTAGCTAAAAGAAAATAATTTACCTTTATCAGGAAAACTTGTGCAATCAAAACGACGACTTTTGGAATCATATTGGTTATTTGTATGATGCCGAAGGATGTATACATTTAATATAATTATTGAAACCTTATATACCATTACTATATCGTGTTTTTTGTTTATCAACCAAGGTTGTAACATTTTTGCAATTTTCTGTAAACATGTACGTGTTATTTTACACGAAAAATTGCACAATTTGAGATGTTATATTCATTTAAAGTTTTGATTACATAATAACAGATAGATTATTGACTAGCAATTACTATAAAACCTATGCAGATGATCGTTTTATCATAACAAACATAACAATGACTGTGTCTACATTTGCCTTACTTACCCTATGTGTTCAAGTTTGCATGGTTCAGGTAAAGGTCAAATAAATTGAACGAATATTAGAATCGGATAAATATTAGTTTGATATTTTAATATATTTTTTTTCAGAACGTGTATAGCCAATGCAATAAGAACATGTGGGACTTTGGATCAAACATTGAACAAGGATTAGGGTTTGGTTCAAGTCTTTCTCAAATATATGGCGCTATTGGATTAAACTCTCCAGAGAATATTATACAAGAATCTGCACTCTATGGAGGAAATGGCGTTGGCGAAGTGTTTGCAAACGGAATGTTACCAGTAGAAGGATATACATCCATAGCTGGCCAAGTTCCGATCATTGGTGTCGTGAAATTTGATGGACCGGTGCAAGCTAAGGGTAGTGTATCCATATCTGGTAGCTGTGGTTGTGGATGCCAATTTTAATATCGATTGTTTATTATATATACATTTTTTTAATATTCATATCTTATTACAGTTTTTAATATTATATTATACCATAAAAATTTTATATCTTTCTCAAAGTAAAAGATTGTATTAGGAATTAAAAAGAAATGAATTGGATTCATTGCTTAACATTTTTTATTAATAGTGTGTGCTGTAGCGATAATTAAAGACGGATAAGTTTTATGTATGAATATCCTTCTATAAAAACGTATTTCTATCATTTTTAAATGTCAGAGGTTCTATTTTCGTAAAAAAAACATAAATTCTAAAACCCATCTGCGCAAGCTTCTCACCAGAAAACTATTTTTTAATTTTAACAACTTAATACTCAAAAATACGAGTTTTTTTACATAAACTTTCATTCCCTTTGTGTTCAATTTCAACAAACATTATATTTGTGTAACTTCAACGGTTTATGCAGCGCTTGCTGATATGGCTATCATAAGGAAAAATTATAACAATGTTTGAAAATATCTATAAGCATGTATAGCTATGTTAAGCTTATTTAAATTTATATAAATATAGAATGAAAAATAAACCGATACCGGCAGGGATTCGAACTACTGGGAGACCGTACCGTCGCTCTACCAACTGAGCTACCATATAAACATAAATATAAACACAAACACAAACACAAACACAAACATAAATATTAATATATACACTACTATACTTTCTACAGTATTTTCGGGATGACTGGTAGAATAGGCGGTCTTGATAGTGCGCTTATTGTACTATTTTTTTGGCAATGAAGACTAAATAAATAAATAAAGTAAATGAGATTGGTTTATAGACCTAATTAAATGGTTCAAGTACTAGTACGAGTGGATTTGTATTTATATAGATCAAACATTTACCCAATCACATTAATATATGTTTAACAGTTATTTAATGAAAAAGATATATTTTGAAAAACATTAATTTCTCAAGTTATAATATTTTGTAAATAAGTAAATAATATTTTGGACTTTTCTCGAAGTAAAGAGTTCCTTGTTTTATCAGAATTGTCACTAGAGATTGTTAAGTCCCCATTTTAATAGGTTTGAAGAAATAACTTTATTTACTAAACCGTTCCCTATTGAAAACATATAAACAAATAATGAAATTACATAAATAAAACGCGATGGGGTTATGTTGCCGTTTAGATAGTAAAATAATTTATACGAGGATAAAGGCGTGGAGAATAAAAATCCGTAATGTCTTTTCAGATCCAGAGAGAAATCAAGTAGCATTTTAATATAACATTGTAGACTCTAGTAGTAACGACCTCTGCATCCACAGTTACCAGTGATGGTAACAGCGCCTCCAGCTGCGACATTTCCACCGAATCTCACGGAGCCGAGGATTGGCACTTGACCAGCTACGGCGGTTGTTCCAGCGACTGGCATTCTACCAGCAATAGCGATGTCACCGATGCCTTCGCCACCATATGCGCCTGGTGCAAACGCAGCTGGGGCAGCGATTCTCGAATCGTAAGCTGGAGCGTATGCAGGGACCATGGCTGGGGCATATTTGGGAACAGGGAAACTTGGTATCACTGCAGGAAGAATTTCTGGACCAACGAATCGGCTGAAGGCATTCTAAAAAATGATTATATTATTAATCCCCAAATATATTAAATAATTGTATCGAGGATCGTTAAATTTGAAAGTTTGATACCATTATAAAAATGCAAAAAATACAGCAAATACCTGAACCAAACAAGCTTGAACGCAGAGTACGAGGAATGTGAAGGTAGTCATGTTTGTTTGTTTGTAGACGATCGAGTACACAATACTAACAGCGATACATTAGGAAGCTTATATACTGCTGTGACCTATATTTTAAAATGATACGTGACAATTCATATCAGTAAGTACGTGCATATCGCCTTTAAAATGCACAATTAATAGGCCTATAACAATCAGTTCAGGAAATACAATGGGTTTTCAGGTTGATAAGAAAATAATTAAAATATATAAATCTACTGCTACCTGACGAAAAACATTCTCAACTTTGTTAAGGAACAAAAAACAAGATGGAAATTAAAGTACTTATTCTCTGCGCTCAAGCACTTTTAATTCAGGTATTTTATTTATTAAATTATTATTTAAGGTAAAGACTTTTCTAAACATTACTTCTTAGTAATATAATTAAAACATACGCGTAGCTTAATAAGTGATAAATGATTATTGTAATTTTGTACGTCTGTATTTTTGTATAAATTTTTCAAATGACATAATAGTAATTTCTAAGGTTCTTACGAGTACTACACATTAAAATAAAACTATTTTACGGCATTAACTCGCATATAATTAATTAAATTTTAAATTTACATTTTAAATCTAAATCATTTAAATCCGTAAGAATAGTTTTATTTCAACTGGCATAATGTTTTATTGGATTATCAAACAATATTTTACAGAGTATCTCCGGTGTCTATTATAATGGAGCATACAATAGATTAACTGCTCCTTGGAACTCCTTCGCTCCATACACCGCTGCTACCTACGCTGCTCGTCGTTATACTGCTGCTCCCTGGAGAGCAGCTAACAACCCAGCTGCCCTGTCCGCATCTAATTGTGCCGGTCTCGTCGTTCGCAGTTCTTCTCCTTTCGCACCTGTCGGTGTCTCTATTGTATCCGAAAATGAGATTGAAGGCATTCTAGCCGTCGCTGGTGACTTACCATTCCTTGGATCCGTGGCTCTGGAAGGCGCTCTACCAACAGCTGGAGCTGGTGATATTGCATATGGCTGTGGCAACGGTGAAGTCGCCATGCTTGCTGAGGAAGCTGCACCTTGGGGCTTCAATACACCGTATGGCATATATTAGTGATATTTGGGGTTCTACTGTTGACCAAGATCAAGAAATAAACAAACATGATTTTCAAATACTTTTAAAAATTTTGTCTTGATAAGATTTATTTTCCCTTCTTTGCAATTGAAAGTTATGATATTTTTTTAATTCTTAAGATGAGATCAAAGTCCACTTATACCATTCACTGCTCTTGTAAGAAGTATATCAAATATTAAAGAAGTGTATAATTATTTTTATCTATACCTTCTTACTTATAACCTAAATTAAGTCAAAATAACTATTAAAAATTGCAGGTTGTAAAGACGTAAGATGTCAAAAGCAGTTCTTTTATTCTAATCTTTAACGATAGGACACGATTAGGATGGATAGATGGATGTATATTTGTGTGTGTATCAGATACCACTGAGCGAATTTATTATTAACAGATTAAGAAATATTGTAAGGGTGTGAACGATTAGTAGGAAGTTAGTTATTACAATTTTTCCGTATGATAGCCCTCAGTGGCGTAGCGTAGTGGGGGCGGCGGGGGCGGCCCGCCCCGGGCGGCACTTTATAGGGGGCGGCAAAATTTAACAATAAATAAAAAATATATATTTTTATCGTAACTACAAATTTGGACCGATTGAAAGGAGCACGGAATTTTTCATTACTTATTTTGTGACGAATTCGGGGAATTCCTTTTCTTTGAATGATATTTTGTAGCGACTGGCAACAACGTCTATACTGACTTGTGGGAATTCCCCGTTTATGACTAACAATCAGCAAGAATGACTTCTATTACATATATATTAAGTTCAATATAGTTTATCACACGTACGAGAAAGCCCCTTTAAGGTACGGGGAATTACGTGCTTTGACAAAGTTTGACAATTCAAAGAAAGTTTTATTGATGGATCGTCCGTTGTCCAATTCACATTGTCTCGTATTTTAATTATGTTACGCTTTCCAAATTGTGATTTTTGTGCAAATAAGTGCGTGTAGTGGTTGTGAAATTATTGAACAACTTTCAACTGAGTGAGTATTAAATATTATATTTATCTAATTGTATGTTGGACTATCTGATATGTTGTTCAAACTTCAAACTTTAATTTATTAAAATAAAAAAGAAACGCCGAAGTGCATAAAAGTATTTTCACATTTCAAAGGGATCTTGATCGGAAACTGTGATATAAATTTCAATTTAATATGTGTAAGTAAGTACTCGTTCCTATGAAAAAAGGTCTTGACAGACAGACGGTCAATGAAATGATTTAATAAAAGTAAAGATAGATAAAGGCTCAATTTTTTTCCTTTTGGGTACAAAACCCTAAAAACGGAAAATTTCAGTAAAGCAAGGTGTTTTTTTAATATCCTAGGTACTTCTTTTGAAATGTTCGATAATTTTGTTTACAACACTAACTTGTACTTTTCTCATTTAATATTTTTTTGATTTTAGCATCAAAAATTAAAAGAGTAAAAGAAAGTGGGGCTTCTTACCGTAATAAGAGAAGAGCTAAGTTGGAAAATATTAGAGCAAATGAAGGAGCTTTACTTAAATATGTGAAAAGTGTTGTTCCTGACACGTCAGATTCCTCGTTAGGCTTAAATTCATCACAGACAACTGGGCCTTTACACCCAGAACAAGCTGAAAAAATACAAGAACTTGACATTGTTCCTAAAGATCAAATTCCAACAACATCCACTGCATTAGTGTCTCCATCTGTATGTTCAGACATGGACATGCATAGTTCCGAAACAGAGATTGATACAACATCATCATTGTCTGCTATTCAGTACCAAAGACGAAAGGAAAATTTCGACGATATTGGAAAATGGCCTGAACACATAGACGACAATATTCGATTGCATCTCATTCAGCAAGGACAGGAAATTGTTCAGCATATTGATACTAATTTCGCTGAAATGTCAACAGTAACACGCTCAGATTCGTGCTCTTTAAAATCAAAAGGAGAGACAAGAAGGCTTACTAAGGATTGGTTTTATCGTACATTGACTAACGGCGAAAAAGTTTTACGTACTTGGATGGCTTATTCTCCAGCTAAAGCATCATTATTTTGCTTTTGTTGTCGTTTATTTGAGAACGTAAGTGAACCGAATGGATCTAAATTTTGCTCATCTGATGGATTTAATACTTGGTGGAAATTAAATCCTAAGGTTTCAAGTCACGAATCAAGTGCACTACACATCCAAAATTATTGCAAATGGAAGGAGTTGGAGAGCAGACTTCAAAAATTACAGACTATTGACAAAAAAGAGCAAGACATAGTGGCAAAAGAAATAAAGAAATGGCAGGAAATTCTTATCAGAATGTTTGATATTATAAGATTCCTTGCCAAACAAAATTTGGCTTTACGTGGACATATAGAAAACGACACCGGTACCAATAGAGGAAACTTTTTAGAATTGGTTAATTTAATTGCAAAATACGATCCTGTACTTCGTGAACATCTTGTAAGGTCTAAAATATCTGGCAAAATTTCAATCACTTACATGTCACCACAAATACAAAACGAATTTATTGCCATTTTGGGAAATAAAGTTCGCCAACATATCATCGGACAAATAAAAAAGGCTAAGTATTATTCAATTATATTCGACAGCACTCCAGATCTTTCTCATAAAGATCAAACAAGTCAGGTATTAAGATACGTAGTAATTGAAAATCAGGAAGTAAAAGTAATGGAATCTTTTATAGATTTCATTGAAACTAAAGACAAAACTGCTGAAGGAATTTCAAAGATGATTTTAGACAAAATTCAAGCTGATGGCCTAGATATAAGCAACTGTAGAGGCCAAGCATATGATAATGCTGCTGTTATGGCTGGAAAGTATTCAGGAGTTCAGCAAAGAATTCGAGAAATAAACCCTAAAGCTGAATTCGTACCTTGCTCAAATCATTCGTTAAACCTAGTTTGTTTACACGCTGCCTCAGTTGAGGTGGATTCACTAACTTTTTTCGGCACTTTAGAACGTTGCTATTCTTTTTTTTCCTCATCGACACATCGTTGGGAAGTTCTGATAACAGCTACAGGCAAAAGCTTAAAAAGGGTTCAAGACACGCGGTGGAGTGCAAGAGGCGATGCCGTAAATGTGACATGGCATCATTACAAAGATATTCTCGTCACTTTGGAAGAACTGACGGAGGCAGGTGAAAGCTTAAACACTAGGACAGATGCAGGTACTTTACTAGTTTCGATGCAGTCATTTTCCTTTCTTTGTTTTTTGGGCCTGTGGCAACCGGTGCTACATGAAGTGAATGATGCACAAAAATATTTACAAACAAGGGGACTTGACATAAGATTGTGCGCTCAGAAAGTAAATGCTTTGCAGATGATATTGACAGAGAAAAGAGAGGAATGGGCAAATGGCGCTGTAGGTTATGCAAAAAATATGTGTGAAGAACTTGGAATTTCCATAAAACCTCGGAGGCGCATAACAAGAAAGCATATTTTTGATGACGGAACTAGAGATGCTAACTTGTCTTGTGAAAATGAGTTGAGACGAAAGCTGTTTTCTTCGTTAGATAGAGTTATTGCAGAAATTCGTGAGCGTTTTCAACAGCTACAGAATTTAACGGATAAGTTTGCTTATCTAACACCGGCTATATTATTAGATCCAGACAACACTGAATGTAATCTAGACTACGCATCTGACGAAATTGACGAGCAGGATTTCAAGCTGGAAAGACTTCGACTGCGGACTTTCGTTGTTGCTGCAGGCAACGAAAATGAATTGATTAATGCAGACTCACTTGAGTTATTTAAATTTATTGTTAAATCCAAGCTGGAAGATACTCTGCCCAATATTTTAATAATGTTCCGAATATTTTTCACAGTTGCTATAAGCAATGCCAGCTGTGAGAGAAGTTTTTCAAAATTGAAATTGATTAAAAATTATTTAAGATCGACAATGAGTACTCTAAGACTAACTAATTTGGCTATTTTTTCTATTGAGCAAGAGGTGTGTGATGCGATAGACATTGACGGTGCAATAAAAGAGTTCGCTCTTAAAAAAAGTAGACGTATAAATTTTTAATTAAAGACGGAAGTTTTGTTTTGTTTTTTTAAGAAATACTCATATTACTTTTCAATAAAAATAAAAATGTTATATAATAGTATCGTTCTAGTTCTAAATAAAAATTGATTTTATTTAATCTTGTCGATCCTCAAGGTGTACCTAATCTTAAGTGATAGTTACCTAAGTTAAATCAATGTATCTAATTGGTTAAAGTAAAAGAATTTTTGTATTAATAAACGTGATTGTAAAACTTAGATAAACTGTTTTTTATTTAAAATCTAGCCTGTATAATACAAAATAATGATGACTGTTCTCTCCGAAAAGTTCTCTATAATTAATGTATGTAATGCATAGTATACATTAAAATAAAATACCTAAATAAGAGGGCGGCAAAATTGTCTTCCGCCCCGGGCAGCCGACACTCACGCTACGCCACTGATAGCCCTATCAACCAGCGCTGCATTAACCCTTGAAGTTACACAAAGATAATGTTTGGTGAAATTTATCACAAAAGGAATGAAAGTTTATTTGTAAAACTGATATTTTTGAATATTAAACTTTTTAAATTTAAAATTAGTTTTCTGATTAAAGGAAGGAAGGAAGGAAGATCTAGGATATCTTGTGCTACTTTATTATATCATATGCGTACACTCATGCCCATGAAGGATTTGTTATTTTTTTAATGACGAAATTTAGGCGGTACGAGTTTATTTTAATTTCGTCTATTTATCGTATGTCTGTCGCTGTTTTTAACCCCCGTCTAAAAAGAAGGGTGTTATTAGTTTGACCTGTCGATCTGTATATTAGTGTATCTGTGTGTCTGTGTGTCTGTCTGTGGAAATGTAACACGTGGAAGGATTTGAATGCCGTTTTTTTTTTAATCGAAAGCTATGTTCGTCAAGATTATTCTTAGCTACGATTGGTAGAAATAGAAACAGTCGTCCCCAAGATATTGACGTTTTGTTGGTGAAAGATTCTTATGCAATAATTAGCTGTTCCCAACGGCTTCGCCCGCGGTATATAGGAAAAAAAGCCTTGTTATGTAAGCTAAAAACTTTTTACACTTATTTACTCAGCTAAAGTACTTTATTAGGGATAGCTGTTGCCCGTGACTGCGTCCACGTAGACTCTAAAAATATATTAATATCGCTTATGATCGTACTCATAAAGAGTCCCTGGCGACAGCTATAATATAATAGTGATAATATAAATCCCCTCATCATAGTGGTATTAGTGATTGTAAATCATTTTAACTCTGAATGTTTATATTAATAATATTCGTATTTACTGTTAGTCATATTTATTTATATTAATTTAAATGGTAAATACATTGGAATTTACATGTTTTAGTTCATAAGTTTCAACAGTAGCGCCAACTACGCAATTAATTATGGAATGTTATTTAGTATTTACTGTTAAATGTTTGAAGAATTAGAAGCATAGGATATTTTAACATAATGTTTAATCTTTTATTAATTATTAGAACTTATTATAAGGTATAAATAATATCATTTGTAAGTTGGTTATGAAATTGTAAATTACCCACACCTACATATTATAGTGTTAAAATATTATAAAACGAGTTGTAAGGGCTCGCCCATTCTATTACAAATGGTTGGATATTAAACATTGAAGTGCGAGTACTGGGTATTACTGAAACAAGTCTTATCATTACCTATATGAAAAAGTCTTGAAACATGTTATTATTAACAAACAAATCTTTCCTCTTTATAATATTAGGATAGATTAAAAGAAATACTTAAACAACTGAACATTTGTGTGTCTGTTAGGTTCATTTAGTACAATTAAACAATATTTTGGAATGAATTCAGTCTCAATTCAATTTGATTTTAATCCTTAATACAATCTTTTACTTTGAGAAAGATATAAAATTTTTATGGTATAATATAATATTAAAAACTGTAATAAGATATGAATATTAAAAAAATGTATATATAATAAACAATCGATATTAAAATTGGCATCCACAACCACAGCTACCAGATATGGATACACTACCCTTAGCTTGCACCGGTCCATCAAATTTCACGACACCAATGATCGGAACTTGGCCAGCTATGGATGTATATCCTTCTACTGGTAACATTCCGTTTGCAAACACTTCGCCAACGCCATTTTCTCCATAGAGTGCAGATTCTTGTATAATATTCTCTGGAGAGTTTAATCCAATAGCGCCATATATTTGAGAAAGACTTGAACCAAACCCTAATCCTTGTTCAATGTTTGATCCAAAGTCCCACATGTTCTTATTGCATTGGCTATACACATTCTGAAAAAAAATATATTAAAATATCAAACTAATATTCATCCGATTCTAATATTCGTTTAATTTATTTGACCTTTACCTGAACCATGCAAACTTGAACACATAGGGTAAGTAAGGCAAATGTAGACACAGTCATTGTTATGTTTGTTATGATAAAAACGATCATCTGCATAGGTTTTATAGTAATTGCTAGTCAATAATCTATCTGTTATTATGTAATCAAAACTTTAAATTAATATAACATCTCGTAGCAGAATTGATAGAATATGTACACGTCAGAAGTTGTGCAATTTTTCGTGTAAAATCACACGTACATGTTTACAGAAAATTGCAAAAATGTTACAACCTTGGTTGATAAACAAAAAACACGATATAAATAGTAATGGTATATAAGGTTTCAATAATTATATTAAATGTATACATCCTTCGGCATCATACAAATAACCAATATGATTCCAAAAGTCGTCGTTTTGATTGCACAAGTTTTCCTGATAAAGGTAAATTATTTTCTTTTATTTATTTAGTAAAGTAAGCAGTTAATCGGTTTTGGAATAAATATAACACATTTTAAACATTACATAATTTTAATAGTACTAATTGAGAAAGAAAATAATTAACTCTTGACACGAATCTTTCTGTGTTTATCTTTTTAATATGCATGTAAATAATTTCAGACCGTGGTAGGGCAATGTATTGGTAACATTGGTAACTCATATGGCATTGGAAACTGCGATGGTTTTGTGGGAAATAGCAAGGGCCTATTAAATCCTTGTGGTGTCGCAAACGCCCAGTTGACTAGACCACAACTGACTATTCCTGACTCTGGCATAGTGAGTGCATCTTACGGTGGCAGCCTCAACGTTCAAGCTGTATCGTCTTTCGCTCCTGGTACCCTCTCATTGCAATCTGAGAACCAAATCCAAGGGCCACTATCGGTTTACGGAACATTGCCATTCCTCAGCGCTGTGGCTTTTGAAGATTCTCTGGCTACTCATGGATCAGGAGCAGTGACTTATCAATGCGGTGATGGGAGAGTTACCATCCTTGAAGAAAATACACCTGTATCTGGCTACGAAAGCTTTGCTGCAGGAAGTTTTGGTGAAGGTTATAATGTTTTTGGAGCTGGTTGGGACTTAGCAAGGTCTGGTATCAATGGAATAAATAACTGTGTGCAATCTGTACCAAATGTATATAGTCAATGTGGTGGTAACGGGCTTAACTCCAACAAGGGTACAAAGTGTGGTTGTGGTTACTAAAAGATGTTTATTTTACTAAAAATAATTAATAAATAACCGGTTTCAGCAAAACATTTTGTTTCATTCCATAGATAGATATTTATAAATTGGTGTTCAAATTATATTGTTTTGATGATATCACAAATTGTTTTCAAATGTGTTTTTAAATATTTTGTAGATTTGTGGAAGTTAACAACTTTTTTGGTAAATTTTAAGTTTTAAGTTATATTTCATTATTATTCAAACAAAATCATAAACAAATCCTGTGTTACATTTTTGTGACGATAATGAAAATATTATATTACTTTCTATTGACAAATTATAAAAAAACGCTTATTTGTCTATCACATAGCTATAGGCATCACTCGAAAGAATGGCTGCGTAAGCTAGATTACTGTTTCACCTAAGTACTTAGAACTTTAACTGTGCAAACTAAGTGCGAACATGACGATCGAAACATGTTCAAATTTTGACCAGGTTTAGAATGCAATCGTTGAGAAAAAGTGGTGCATCTAAGTAATCATTGTAACCTTACCAACAAGCAACTTGCTCATTTGCGAGCGACATATAAAACCTAGAATGGAATTGTCAAGACGTTCAAAATACACCAATACAAAGCTCCATTGCCGATGATGCGGTCGAAAATGAAAACCAATCACCGGCAGTATACAGCGAGAATTACAAGATGTAACTGAGTATGAGACTTCATCCATTTTATATCAATCAGAGTCAATATCACTCAAATAAAATGGACGAACTGATAAACATTATTGCTACTATGAAGAGTAATATTATTGTTCTAACTAACAGGAATAACAGTTTATTAACGAGGGTAGGCGCTTTAGGAAAACATATTCAGGTTATGGTGCAACAGCAATTGCTTAAATGTATCGAAATACAATCGAAATAGGAGTATCGCCACTAGAATAAAAGAACTGCTTTTGACATCTTACGTCTTTACAACCTGCAATTTTTAATAGTTATTGTAACTTAATTTAGGTTATAAGTAAGAAGGTATAGATAAAAATAATTATACACTTCTTTAATATTTAATATACTTCTTACAAGAGCAGTGAATGGTATAAGTAGACTTTGATCTCATCTTAAGAATTAAAATATATCATAACTTTCATATGCAAAGAAGGGAAAATAAATCTTATCAAGATAAAATTTTAAAAAATATTTGAAAATCATGTTTGTTTATTTCTTGATCTTGGTCAACAGTAGAACCCCAAATATCACTAGTATATGCCATACTGTGTATTGAAGCTCCAAGGGGCAGCTTCCTCAGCAAGCATGGCGACTTCACCGTTGCCACAGCCATATGCAATATCACCAGCTCCAGCTGTTGGTAGGGCGCCTTCCAGAGCCACGGATCCAAGGAATGGTAAGTCACCAGTGACAGCTAGAATGCCTTCAATCTCATTTTCGGACACAATAGAGACACCGACAGGTGCGAAAAGAGAGGAACTGCGAACAACGAGACCGGCGCAATTTGATGCAGACAGGGCAGCTGGATTGTTAGTTGCTCTCCATGGTGCAGCAGTATAACGACGAGCAGCGTAGGTAGCAGCGGTGTATGGAGCGAAGGAGTTCCAAGGAGCAGTTAATCTATTGTATGCTCCATTATAATAGACACCGGAGATACTCTGTAAAATATTGTTTGATAGTCAAATAAAACATTATGCCAGTTGAAATAAAACTATTCTTACGGAATTAAATGATTTAGATTTAAAATGTAAATTTAAAATTTAATTAATTATATGTGAGTTAATGCCGTAAAATAGTTTTATTTCAATATGTAGTACTCGTAAGAACCTTAGAAAATACTATTATTTCATTTAAAAAATTTATACCAAAATACAGACGTACAAAATTACAATAATCATTTATCACTTATTAAGCTACGCATATGTTTTAATTATATTACTAAGAAGTAATGTTTTGAAAAGTCTTTACCTAAAATAATAGTTTAATAAATAAAATACCTGAATTAAAACTGCTTGAGCGCAGAGAATAAGAACTTTAATTTCCATCTTGTGGTTTGTTCCTTAACAAAGTTGAGAATGTTTTTCGTCAGGTCGCAGTAGATTTATATATTTTAATTATTTTCTTATCAACCTGAAAACCCATTGTATTTCCTGAACTGATTGTTATAGGCCTATTAATTGTGCATTTTAAAGGCGATATGCACGTACTTACTGATATGAATTGTCACGTATCATTTTAAAATATAGGTCACAGCAGTATATAAGCTTCCTAATGTATCGCTGTTAGTATTGTGTACTCGATCGTCTACAAACAAACAATCATGACTACCTTCACATTCCTCGTACTCTGCGTTCAAGCTTGTTTAGTTCAGGTATTTGTTGTATTTTTTGCATTTTTATAATGGTATCAAACTTTCAAATTTACCGATTCTCGATAAAAATATTTAATATATATGGGGATTACTAATATAATATTTTTTTAGAATGCCTACAGCCGATTCATTGGTCCAGATTTTCTTCCTGCAGTGATACCAAGTTTCCCTGTTCCCAAATATGCCCCAGCCATGGTCCCTGCATACGCTCCAGCTTACGATTCGAGAATCGCTGCCCCAACTGCGTTGGCACCAGGCGCATATGGTGGCGAAGGCATCGGAGACATCGCTATTGCTGGTAGAATGCCAGTCGCTGGAACAACCGCTGTAGCCGGTCAAGTGCCAATCCTCGGCTCCGTGAGATTCGGTGGAAATGTCGCAGCTGGAGGCGCTGTTACCATCACTGGTAACTGTGGATGTAGAGGTCGTTACTACTAGGAATTGTTAATTCTTAATATTAAATTTAAAAGCCGAGACTCTTTTTTTTTAATTTACTTTACAAGTCGTTTTACGTTACACCCAACGAGTAACAGATTCGACTTCGGGCTACCACTTAAGACTTAGAATTATTTACCTCAACTTATATATGTACACCAGGTAGGTTACATTTTTAATATGAATATGAATACAATTGGATTCAAGAGAGACTTTTAATATTTATTTTTTTTATTGAATTATTTATTTTTAAAGTGAATATATAACTAAAAATTCTGTGAATATTTCAAGAGAATATCTGTTTACGTTATTGGTACCTCTATTATTTTCTGCATAATATAGATATTAATAACCGCTCCTTTGGTTCAGCGGCTAGCGCAGCCACCTAATAAAGCGACGGGGCTCGGGTTTCGATTCTCGACAGGGACAGGCATGTATGTGAAGAGCATAGATGTCTCTATTTCTGGGTTTGAATAAACGACCAAACCCCGAAATACAATTAAATTTATTCGCAGTATTTATAACGTATATATCTACATATATATTTTTTAAGATATTTGGTCCTTTACAAACATTTTCCACTGAATTGTGATTGAAATATTCTTTACACATTCCAACAATTTTGCGTTTATTAAGTGGTCAGTCTTCTTGTTCCACATCCTAAATGAGCCGGAATCCATTACAGCTTCGCTTACATCTTTTCTGTTCTTGTTATATATTTTGCCTAAAACAGCATGAGCTCTCGGAACACCTACTCTACTATGCTACTGCAGAGGACACCGGCTCGAAGCGCCTCTGTAGTGGTTTTGTAAGATATTACGAACAACACGTTACGTAGCATTGTTTTTTTATTAATAAAAAGAACTAAGGAATATAGTTCTCTTAAGTCGGCGAAATGGCACCGTTTTCCGTTTGTTTCGGAAGATTTTCTCGATGTGACGTCATTTTTATTTTGTTCTCACAAGTTGGCAATTTATTATTAAATAATATGAATATACGGCGAGCTAGAAATCTGTTGTTCTGTTTAGTATTTTCGACAAAAACGAAAAACATATTAGGGATTTGCTCGACTTATCAATGACTTTTAGGTAAAAATGGTTATTTGGATGTTACGTTATGTTGTGAAAGTGACAAGTGATGCATTTTGAAGTAGTAATTTTTATCAAGTGATGTAAAACAGTATTAGGAATTAAAAGTTATATTGTGTGATCTTTCAAAAGCTTTTCTTTTATTATTGTCTCTGAACTTCTACACCCTCATCGTTCTAACAGACAAGATATTGTGTATAATGTTTATTAATTCTACTACTCTTATATAAACTAGGTTGTTTGTTAGGAGGGATGGATGGTTTTTATAGTTATTTCTCTTTCACGCACAAACCACTGTACGGTTTTACGAACTGGAATCACTTACAACGTAAAATTAACGAAAACCAGATTGTGGTATTTGAAAAACTAAATCGATTTTATTGACATTTTTTCACACAAATTTTCAGTCCTGATAAAAACCTTGTCGGTCTTAATCATTTATTTTTATCATTACATATTTACGGCATAAACAAAACAGCTGTAAAAACTAGTTACATAAATAATTAGGAAAAGCGTAAAAAAATACAATGTTATGAAGTTATTCAGAGGTCTATTTATTTTTAATCTATACTTTAATCCTTCATTTTATTAAAAATTTAGCATTGTGTAAAATTGAAAAACAAGACTTCAAATTAAATTGACGATCATTTTACACTTAAAATTGACATCCACAACCACAGCTACCAGATATGGATACACTACCCTTAGCTTGCACCGGTCCATCAAATCTCACGACACCAATGATCGGAACTTGGCCAGCGATGGAAGTGTATCCTTCTACTGGTAATATTCCATTTGCGAAAACTTCACCAACTCCGGTCCCCCCATAACCATCCGAAATTTCTAAAACATTTTCGACTTGAGAATTTAATCCAATAGGTCCATAAATTTGTGGAATACCTGAACCAAGCCCTATTTCTTGACCAATGGTTGATCCAAAGTTCCACATGTTTTTACTGCACTGGCTGTAAACGTCCTGAAGAAAAAAAAAATTAAACTAAAATTTATCCGATTTTAATATTCGTACCTTTATTTTAACCTTACCTGAACCAAACAAGCTTGGACACATAGTGTGAGTAGGGCAATTGTAGACACAGTCATAATTATATGTTTGTGAGCACACTATGATAGCTACTATAATTTGCACAAGTTTTATAGCAACTGTTTCTTAATTATCTATATCTAATTGTGTAACATAAATCTAACACAATTATTATTAAATAAATTACAAAACATGCTTTGAAACAGTATTGTATTATGATAAAAATTATGCAATTTTTCATGCAAACTACACGTACATGATTATTCAAAAGTGCATAAATTTAGCAACGCTTGTTGATAAATAAAAGACAAGAATGTTAGTGTCTGTTTTGGTAATATATTGATATGTTTAACGTATTATCAGAATTATCAGAAAATTAATTATCAGAATTAATTTATAATGTATTTCCTTTGGCTTGATACAAATAACTCATGTCTCTAAAAATCATCGTATTCCCAAGTATGGACAAGTTTTAATGATAATAATAAATTAGTAAATTTCGTATCCTTATCCGCATTGAGTATCCACTTTTTATTCGCAGAAAATCTTATAGATTCGCATCACCGACATGCAATGTCACGTATTTTGCAACATTAGTAGGTACTTTTGTGTATCTTGTCAAGTAAAATTAAATTATTTAAGTAAAAACTTGAATTCATTGTTCAAATAGTGTTTCAGTTTGATTGTTATTTTAATTATTTTAAAGTAGAATAACTGTGCATAACACTGTATAACAGTGAATAGGTACTAAAAAAAAAATATTAAAAATAAATAACACATTAAAGAACGTATTATTTTTTTTGTTTTTTTTAATTTTCTAATATTTAACCTCTGAAATGCATAATGCAATGAGTATTTCATTATTCGAAAAGCTGATGATTTATACAAAAACGTTCTGAAATACTTAAAATAAGATTTGGTTAAAAATATGATAATGAAGCAATGATTTTAAGTGCAGATTTCAATATAAACTTTGCAGATACTAAAAATATACCATTCAGTGAAATTGTAAATGATATACTCAAAGATTTTTACAAAATATAATTCTTATTTCAGATAAAATAAGTCTATTGTGTCCTTTTAGACTAAAATAATGAAATAATTGTAAGCACAGAAAATCTAAGTATTGTTTAAACTGATGACATTGCTGCAAACAATGTTCAAAATAGATTACATTGGAATTTATATTCTTGTATGTCACTTGTTTTTTCAATTAAATTATATTTCCTAGGTGGTAGACCATAACATCGTGGCAAAGTTACCACCCATCGGGCGAAGTCGTTCCACAAAGCGACCTAGTCGTGTTCCGGCACGTTGTTCGATGAAGCTGTTTATGGGTCTGAACAGCTGCGGTACGTTGGCGAACCGATTTGACGTCGAGTTGGTATTTGTTTTGTCGGGTGTCTAGTCGAGGACGGTAGTGGGATCTGAAACGACGGCTTTTCGCTGGCCGCCCCTATCTACTGAGACACCTGGCGGTAGATAGGTTTGCAGCTGAACTATGGGTCAGCTGCTAATATCAGGGTACTACGGGACCCCGGTACCTAAGCCCTCCGGCAGCGATGCATGCGCTCGCGTGTGTAAACTGCCGGGTTACCGGTTTTGGTATTGGATTCGTAGTGGTAATGTGGTTAGCTGCAGAGATTCGGCGCTGTTCGTCTGGGTCCCCACAGTTGTCGGGGGCTCGTCGGATCTTGTGCGCAGCGAGAGGTGATTGACCAGCCTAAGGCGAATGGCTGCTGCGATCTTTTACTTCGGGGCTTGGAACGGCCCTTAAGCAGAGATCAATTTCGGGGGTCACTGCAGTTCGGGTAGCCCCCTGGTTAGAGGTTAGATGGATGTGCTAGAATCTATCCGGTCACCCGACTGTACCATAGGGTAGGCTTGCGGCCTGGCTGCCTGTCGGGAAGTGAGCGTGCCTTACAGCTCCGGCGCCAGCTGGAAACTGGTAGTTAGCCTCTCTGACGTTCTTAGCAAGTGAATTGCAAGTGCGAGAAATCACACGGGAAGTGAGCGTGCCTTACAGCTCCGGAACCTTTCATGGAGAAAAGGTAGCTTGGTGGTCGCGATTGGACTTGTCTATGACCGATAGCCTTGCGAGCTTACTAGTCTTATAGTGCCATTGTCGGACGACTTCGGAGGTCAGACCTGCCGTATAAGGGTCCATGTGACAGGGGTAAACCTTGACCACATGAATAGCGGCTCAATCTTTATGACCAGAGGGTTGGTGAGGTTGAGATGCTATAAACATAAGTATTAGGACTGAAGGAGGCGAGGGCGGTGGCCGCCCGCAGATAGTTGGGGGCCCAATTAGTGGGTTAGCCACCCACGAAAGGCTGCCCCGCCAGCTGCGAAAATTCCTAGGGTGGTTCCATCATGCTGGTTGGCGACCAGGCGATCCCTGGAGGGTTCGGGCGTCCCCACAGTCTTCAGACTAGCCTCCCAGTGGCAAGACATCAACAATTTCATCGTCGAGTTCGGTACTTACCGCCTCGTTCAACTACCATTTCCCATCCTATTCACTTCTTTATTTATTTTTTTATGAAAAGTACAAAAAAAGGAACAAGTTTACACAGCGGTTGCACTCCTCCTCATACAAAGTGCACCTCACTAATATCAGGGGCTTGCACTGTAATCTTTTACCTGCCGCCACCTGGAGACAGAGCAGCCACACTTTCTGTTTTTGACGGAAACGCAGATACAATGTCCTATGAGCGCTGCATACTTGGAGTATCCCAGTGACTGGTTAGAGCACAACTTTCGTTTACGGGCCGCAGTCAGTGTGTACGCGCGGAACGACCTCTGTATTCAGCGTCTCTGTCACCTTGAAGATCCTACTTTTTCTTCCCTATGAGTTTTAGTGAGCACAGAAAACGAAAAAATCCTGTATTCCTGTGTCTACTTTCCAACAACAAACAAAATAGAAATTCTAGCTTTATCTAAATTAAATACTTTTATGTAAAACGCATTCAATTCTGTTCAAAAGTTTTGAAACAGTGCTAGAAGTAAATTTTCAATTGGCCATAACTTCTTATTCCCTGAACCGATTTTGACGAAACAAAGTTTTAACAACGTACGTTTTAACAAAACGTAAAAACCGCGTTTAAATCCGTTGAGTAGTTTCGAAGCTATAAAGTACCAGAGAGACAGGCAAACCAAAATTGAAATTATACCTGATCACTTAAATAACATTTCTAAAATCCGTTTTAGACCGGATGTTTTCATGTAATTTTAGTCTCAAACGCATGCTCAAGCCACGACAAGCAAAATTAGATACAATAGTTTTATACCTGCTCGTCGTATTTGGTCCCTTACTTTACGTAGATGATACATTTGTTTGTTGTTATGATGTTACCTTGAATCTTAATTTTACTCAACAAGCTGGTACTTATTATAGCATTTTTTATGTCGTTATAATAAGTGATAAATGGAGAACTTTTTTAATGCATACTACCTCCAGAATCGCTAGTGGTTTTTTTTTAAATCATTGTGAAAGTTGAAGTTAGATGTCAAGCTGAAACTTATTTTTTTTACCTTTATGAGTTCTATTATGAGGTAGTTCAGATTGTATCTAATTTTGCTTGTCGTGGCTTGAGCATGCATTTAAGACTGAACTTACATGAAAACATCCGGTCTAAAACGGATATTGGAAATGTTATTTAAGTGATCAGGTACAATTTCGGTGAAAAACTAAAAATTTACAAAAAAAAATCTTTAAAAAAAAATAGGTCTAGGATTTTTTTGGCCAAATTGTATTCTCTATATAGGTACCTGAACACACTCACTTAGTTTGTCGGACCCTCTACAAAACACCAAGTATATTTGAGATTTGAGATTAACCACTGCGATAATAATTATGATACAACGACAATTTCATTGTCTTCTGCTCGTCTCTCTAGCTTGTACATGGATAGTGTCATGATGTTATAACTGACCTTAAATAGTTTGATGTAAAGAACAATATCAGTGGTAAAAAAACTGTCACAGTTCAATAAAAAATACTCCGATCGTCACTAACAGGATTACCCGCTGGGTCAATCTAAAGATCCTCTGAAAATTGGGTTAAAATCGGTCAAACCGTTTCGGAGTTTATCCGGAACAAACATACATATTTTTTCTTTTATAGGTATAGACTAGCATATCCAGCCCGCTTCGCCGGGCTTAATTTAAAGATGTATTAACTCAAAATACAGAATAAAAAATATATTAAATATAAGAATTAACTTATTTAGAATTAACCACCGCGATAATCATTATGATTCAACCTGAATTTCAATTTCTGCTACTTGTCTCTCTAGCTTGTACAAGGATAGTGTCATGACGTTATAACTGATCTTAAATAGTTTGTAAGTAGATGTAAAAAACAAAATCAGTAGTAAAAAACTGTCACTGACAGTTCAATAAAAAACGCTCCGATCATCGCGAAACTTAACACCAACCAGAATTACCCGCTGGGTCAATCTAAAGATCCTCTGAAAATTTGGTTAAAATCGGTCAAACCGTTTCGGAATTTATCTGGAACATGCATACATACTTTTATAAGTATAGATATAGGTATAGATATAGATCTGCGGCGTAATCTTAAGATGATTAATTCGGTAAATTTGCTTCGTGATGCCTCTGACTTAGACTGGTCACCCGATTCTTTTAATGCTATCCTTACTAGTTTGTATGATTCCCATGCGCCACTAAAACCAGTAAGGGTCAAACACCTATCTGCGCCCTGGCTTACTTCGTCGATTAAGCAAGCTATGCAAAGACGCAAAAGGCCCAAAAATAAATGCAAAAAGAATCCAAACGATTTAAATATTGCTGCCTATAACAAACTGCGAAATCTCTGTAATAGGATGTGTAGAGACTCTAAACGCCGTCATATATTTTCTTCTCCCGAACACTTTTCTCCTTCTCAGACGTGGAGATTTTTTAAATCACTGGGAGTGGGTAAGTCCGCTGTTAGTATAAATAAACAAACTGATGTAAACTTTCTAAATTCTCACTTTTTTTGTCCTCCTTTTAAAATTAACAACGCTTTAAAACATCTTACTCTTCAAAAACTGGCATCAGCCACCCCACTTATTTGTGATATTTTTAGATTCCATGAAATTGCGGAGAGTAATGTTAGGAAGGGTATCCTGGCCATTGCAACAAAAGCAGTTGGTAATGATAATATTGGTCGGGAAATGCTTCTTCTTATCCTAGATATTATAACCCCGTTAATTACCCATATTTTAAACTTTTCTCTAATTACCACATGCTATCCTAATGCCTGGAAATTGGCTCATATAATTCCACTTTCTAAAACTTCTAATCCTACTTCTTTTGTACAATTTCGCCCTATCTCCATTTTACCAATTTTATCCAAACTTTAGGAAGAAGGGGTACACAAACAACTTACCTCCTTCCTAACTGCCAATAATCTACTTAATCCTTTCCAATCCTGTTTCCGTTCTTTACACAGTACTACCACTGCGTTACTGAAAGTAACCGAAGATGTTCGCCATGCCATGGATAATAAAAAATTAACCATTCTTATATTGTTAGATTTCAGCAACGCGTTCAATTCAGTTGACTTTGACGTGTTGCTAAGTATATTAAACTCTCTTAATATCTCATCTCCCGCAATCAAATGGTTTTCTTCTTATCTACGTGGGCACCGACAGAGAGTTTGTGTGGATGAGGACTTCTCAGACTGGACAGACATCCCTGCAGGTGGACCACAAGGCGGTGTATTTTCTCCTCTTCTCTTCTCACTGTTTACTAACGAAATCTCTAAAGTTATTTCATGTCACTACCATCTCTATGCAGACGATTTGCAGCTGTATCGACACACCACAATTACCGATCTGGCTAAAACTATTGAAGCCCTTAATAATGACCTCAGGATGATTAAGACGTGGGCTGAGGAGTACGGCCTCCTGATTAACAAACTCAAGTCACAAGCCTTGATTGTAGGTAATAAGCAATTGCGACACAAAATAATTGAGGCTGACCTACCTTTTCTGTCTTATGATTCCATTTTAATACCATTCGCTGACAAAACCAAAAATCTCGGTATCATTATGGACTGTGATCTTTCATGGACAGCACAACTTGACGAAGTTAGCAGAAAATTTCACTACTCGCTACACTCTCTTAGACGGTTGCAGAATTTTCTTCCTCTGGAAACTAAAATAATATTAGCTCAAACTCTTCTTCTACCGCTTCTGGATTACGCTGACGTCTGCTATTTAGATGCATCTGAGGAGCTGCTAAACAGACTCGAATGCCTCCAAAATTTGGCAATCCGCTTTATTTACGGATTGCGCAAATTCGATCATGTATCAGAATTTCGCAATAAGTTAAAGTGGCTCCCTATACGCCTTCGCCGGAATGTGCATATACTATCACTCCTTTACAGTTTATTAAATAATTCCTCTCCCTCTTACTTAAGTAAACGTTTTCTCTCCTCCTTTTCTCTCCTCGTTTTCTTTCCTCGCCCTAAAAACTCTAGAAGTGCCTCATTTTGATACCTTCTATTCCAATTCTTTTACCGTTGTCGCTACTCAACTTTGGAATTGGATTGAAGACTTTCGCCATATCCAAACTAACTGCAAACCCTCTTCCTTGCTTTCAACAACAGCTGCCCAACGGTGTGTAAGATACAATAGAAGATCACCAGCCGATCGACCATGGCGAAAGCCATATTGCCGGTCATTGACCAACTGATGATCCTCGAGGTAGGTTAGGAGCTGTTTATTGATGATGCTCTCCTTTACTTTGGAGAGAAGAGGGGTAATGACGATAGGTCTGTAGTTAGCTGGGTCCGAGCTATCACCTGTTTTAGGGATCGGATGGACAAGGGCACGCTTCCATGAGACCGGGACTACGCCTTTCAAGTAGGAGTACCGAAATAGACGCGTTAGCACTGGTGTCAACTCAGGGGCACATGTTCGTAGCACAACTGGAGATATACCATCTGGCCCACTCGACTTATGAACTTCCAAGGAAAGGAGGGTTTTTCGGATGAGTTTTTGCCGAAAAACTATTTCCGGCATAAAGTTCGGACACCGCGGGATGATAGGCGGTGCCTTCCCCTGGTCGTTTAAAGTCGAGTTTGAGGCAAAAAGAGTGCCCAAGAGATCGGCTTTCTCTTTTGCCGTGTGGGCCAAAGAGTCGTTCCCAGTGTGCAATGGCGGCAGGGATGGCTGACAGAAGTTTCCCAGCCTGGCTTTGGAAAGCGCCCAGAACTTGCGCGTGCCAGGTGGGTACTTTGCCAGCTGATCCCCAATTTTGACGACATGCTTGAACTTTGCTCTAACGATTTTCCGTTTGAAGAATCTGGAGGCACGATTATATTTCCTATTCAGAATTCTAGAGTTCGAATCCTTAGTGACTAACGCATTAGCCCAAGCTTGGTAAGCCTGCCGTTTTCCAGTTGCTGCAGCCATGACAGACGCATCAAACCATGGCCGCGATCTGCCACCAAGTGGTACTACAGAGCTTGGTACAAATAGTTTCATGCCCTGAAGTATCACATCAGCTACAGCCGCAGCGCAGTCACTGGGATCATTGGAAGGGAAACAAATCGGCCCCCATGGGTAGGATGCAACAAAGGATCGCATTCCATCCCAAACCGCTGACTTGTAGTGCCAAACGCGTCGAGTCGCAGGTCTTGTGCGAGCTGGGCGTTCTATGGGCACTACACTCCGTACCAAGCAATGATCAGAGGATCCTAAGGGAGCCTCGACAGTCACTTGGTACTTTCCGGGATATGTAGTCAGCAGAAGATCCAACAAAGAGGGCATTTGGCTGTCCACGTCCGGTATACGAGTGTGCGTCTTTACCAATTGGGGCAGACCATTTGCCAGACCAAACACAGATCTCCCCGCGTAGTCGGTGGCACGTGACCCTAGCCAATCGGCATGGTGCGCATTGAAGTCCCCGAGGACTACGACTTCGGCAGTGGGAGTCTGTGAAAGCAGATCGTCAATCTTCGCCTGAACATGGCCTAAGAGTTGATCCGTTTCTACATTACCACTATGAGACTTGTAGAGGCCCGCGTAGACTCTGACGTGGTCGTCCATGTCCACGCGCAGCCAGAGTACAGACAGGTCCCGACCTTCAAAAACCTGAAGGCGACGGTAGCAGATATCCTCCCTCACGAACACAGATATCCCGGCGTGTGGTATAAAATGATGTTCTAGTTTATACCCGGGGTATGATAGGACCACTGTGTCGCTAGGTTGAGATATCTGCGTCTCCGTCAGAAACAACAAGGCCGGCTGCGCCGTTTCTAGATGATAGTGGACGTCGTTCAAGTTGGAATGAAGTCCCCGGATGTTGCAAAAGTCCACATTTAGAGTGGGTCGGGGTGCCGCTGCGCTGACTCGTCGTTTGCCCTCAAAAAACAAAAAAAGGCGATACTTTGCCCGCCCCAGCTACGACGGGCAGCCCGAACAAAGGCCGAGAATAATTTCCCCGATTTTGCTCGGGGAAGGGGTCCCCGGCTTCATCAAAGCCGGTACCCTCCTGGGGTATTTTTCTTTTAGGCATAGCTTTCATGTTTGGCGTGGGGGGGGAGGGGTTTGGGCTTCCGGATTCTCTCACTCACCAACAAAACATAACCAAATGAATTTAGTTACTACACGTCGGTCTTCTGTGAGAGGGTGGTCCTTCCCCGGTCGAGCCAGCCCAATACGAGCTGCAGTCAGATAACTACAGCTAGGCTCTACCACCAATAAAATTTCAATACATTTTCTTTCCTTTAATTTATTTATAGTAGATTAAAATAGTAAAATTTAGTTTTAACATATTTTCTTAATATAATATAAACTGACATTACTTATTTAATTTAGTCATTGTAACTTATGTAATAAACTTTTGTTGTAAGTTTAATTCACTTTGTATCTCTATATGAGTAATATCTTTGGCAATTGATTGTATTGAATCTATTTCTATGGAATGTATTTTCTGGCAATAAATGATATTATTATTATTATTATTATTACTATTTACCTCAGAAGATAAAAGGGGTGAGTGACTGATAGCTGTGAACATTATGTTTGAAAGTTAACTTTAGAATGTATCGAGTTTGTGATGAAAGACAATTATGCTTCGGCGAAAAAATTTTTTGGGAAATGAGGTGATATACCAAAAGGGGTGATTTTAATAGGCATGTGGAATATAAGGAAGGTGGCAATCTAAATCTTAAGTAGTAGTTAGTAGTCTAAGAGTTTCAATAACCGTAATGATTAAGTAAAGGTCTTGGTGAAAACCGATTCTGCCTTTTAAAATTTGTATTACTTGGCTTAAAATAAAAATTTAAAAATTTAAAAACCCTTCATGGGGTCCAATTACTACATTTTCGGAGCTAATGAATAAGGACTTAGGCTACACGATTTGATAATGTTATTTTGTTATTTGTCTTAGTAACTCACTAGCATTTTGAATTTTTATACCTAGAATAGTTGCCGACATATGAATCAGATTGATAACTTCTTAATAAGAAGGAATAAACTCAAATGCGGTAGAAACTACAAGACAAGGAAACCAATCCTCATTCAAGTTTCCACAGCAAACTCACTATAATCAATAATAAGCAGTAGAAAAGTATTAGCTAGGTGTACTTTACTTTTCATTAGGAGAAAGTACTTAAATCAATTTAATAATTTTATAAAAAATAACACTTCTATAATATGAGAGTTCCACAAAAGTTTAAAATACATTTTTATATTCAGGTGATTCATATTACTAGAAAAAGTAATATTAACGTTTTTAAATGTAAATATATACAAATAGTTAATTGACTGTGATAACAAAACGAGCGGACCATAAGGACATGCGTTGGAGGTCAAAATTGATAGAACTAATTGTATCATCTAAGTCATTGACTTTTGCCTTTAACTTGATGGTTGTATATTTGGCGGTTGATCGCTGCAGAGGTTGCAGTGCGACTGACTAATTTATATATAAAAATTATAGAGAAAAGTATGATGCATTGCTTATGACCTTCTTTTGGAAGTGGTGCCGTGTGCAAACATATGATGTAATTATATGACTCATTACATGTAGGCACAGAATGATATTAGTAATGGAGTGGTGAGAAGGTTCAGATGAGACTAGTTCTAAGTTAAGGGATTCTAAAATAGTAATAATGTAAAAATAGTAATGTAAAAAGTGACTAACTTTTAATATACGTGATGTCTTTATTGTCATTTAAAGATCTGGTACATTTAAAATGTTAAAAGATCTACAATATATGAAAGAGAAATGGAAAATATATTCCGAAAGGTTAATGTCATTGTTAAGAAAATGATAGACGTTGAATGGAAAACCGGCTAAAAACTAAAGGATTAGAGAAAAAAGTGATCTATATTGAAATGAAAGCAGCTGTGCAGGGTACCAAGAATAAAAAAGCTGAGGAGCCGGAAATTAGTGTATTAGGGAAGCTTGGAAGAAGTGATTGAAAAAAAATAAAGAAATAACCTCTCATGGCATGTTATAAGGAATGAAATATATGTTGTTGGTCTTTTATAAGGCTTTCACGAGTACTACACTTTGAAATAAAACTATTTTTACGGATTTAAGTCACGTATAATGAATTAAATTTTAAATTTACATTTTAAATCTTAGCCGAAGTTTCGAATGTTTTGCAGCAATCGTATTCACGGTAATACGAAATGGACGTTTCATACATGTTATTGTTATTAGCAGGTCGAGATATGACTGAAAAAAAATGGATTAATTGTGTGAAAGACGACACGGAGTAGTGTGTATAGAAATGACGAGTGAAATGAAAAAGGACTAAAAAATATGTTGTATCGATCTCAAAATAAGGATAGGGGTACGGAGATGATGTATGAACTAGGTACAAAATATTATATAATATTCTATCGTGGACGCCAATATATTTATTTATTATATTAAATGTACCTATATATATTATTATTATTGTGATGTAAGAATAAAACCTTTCTTTTTCTTTTCCTTTGTGAAATGGTGATCGGTGCTTGCACTTTTAGCAAATGTGTTCCAAAGTCGTAGTAGTTTAGGTGTGTCCTCCAGCGAGGGCATCTACCCGTTTTTCATTCGAATTATATAATATCTTTCCTCTTGAGAAGTTTTACATAACTACGTATAGTCAGTTGTTGTACAAGGGTGTGAGAGTGCTTGTCTAGCCTCTCCTTATATCGTAGTCCAATTTGCTTGATTTCTTCTTAAATGGTTTGTAACGTTGTACTTTTAAATTGATTTGAATAATATATATATTTTCGTAATTAACATTTTTAACGCGATTGCAGCTACTAACCGGTTCCTTTATGAGTTCGAATACGTTGTACGCACATCCACGGCTCGTCGACTCATTAGACGACGACATAACTCTGTAGAGTCAACATGGCATCTTCACATGTTCCCCTGTGTTCTATTTTAACAATTTATTTTAAAACTAAGTTTTTAAAATATAATTTAATATTTTTAGTTTATATATATATGTATTATATCTATATATATATATATCTATACTAATATTATAAAGAGGAAAGGTTTGATTATTTTTTTGTATGTTTGAAATGAATAGGCTCCGAAACTACTTGACCGATTTCAAAAATTCTTTGACCGTTGGCAAGCTACACTATTCCCGAGTGACATAGGCTATGTTTCATTTTCAAAAATTAGAGATGATTACTAAAACTTGAATATTCTAACGCAAGGTGTAAAAAAATAAACAAAAAACTGCGTGCGCTGCGAACGGTGAAAGCTCCGCAAAAATGATGTTCTATGAAATTGTTTCTCTTTAAAAGTTCTAAAAAGAAGTCCGCGACAAGATATATCTAGCTTTTAGGGTTGACTCACTACAACCTTTTATATGGTAATGAAATTAGTTCTAAAATAATATACACTTTCGAAGGTGTTTTAATAATAACGATATTATTCCTTATCCAAATAAATTATTTAAATATCACAGGCACTTAATTATGAACAACATTACTTTTGAAAGCATTTTATTTTAACCAATAAGTAAGGAGTTATTTTAATTTTAAAATAATACATAATGGTCAAATACCACACGTACTTTGATGTGCAGGGTGTGTGGCGCGTTGAGAGACAGCGATAAAATTTTTGAATGCGTTTTTTTCGATATTCATCGAAAATTACACATTAATACTTATTAAATAAAAAAATTTTCGTTAATAATTTTTTAGTGGGGTTTTTTTTTCGTTGTTTTTTTTTGTTATTCTTCTAAAGTTTATTTATTAAATGCCAATGCAATTATGCATAATCAGTATCGTAGTAAATCATATGTATTGTTTTAACTATTAATCTCAAATATATAATAAGACAGTAAAAATCGAGTGTCTGTACATTAACTAAAAACAAGTAACAGAAACCAAAAAATAAATCTTGGAATTTTTGTCTGTCTGTCTGGTACGTTTAACGTCGAAACTACTCAACGGATTTGAACGCGGTTTTTACAAGTAGATTATGTATAATCTGGAGCGTAAAACTTTGTTTCGTTAAAATATGTTAAGGGTAAAAGAAGTTATGGTCAATTTAAAATTTACTTCAAGCATTGTTTCAAAACTTTTAAACAGAATTGAATGCGGTTTACATGAAGGTATTTAATTGAGATAAAGCTAGAATTTCTACTTTATTTTATATGAATTATAAAATAATTTAACAAATTGAATATTAGCATTTTAAATTTAGTCACATGAAATCTCAATAGATCGCGCTGACTTTTTTTACAACTCGCTATGATTATGTTTTCGCATTTGGTATAGCAGTTTGAAATTATACAAAGAAATTCTTAAATTGAACAGGTCTCAAAAACATAATATTTCGTATCCATATGCTTTAATACGTCTATCTGAACAATGTCCTGGTCGTGTGTGTGTGTTGTCTGATGTGGATGTATGTTATTATATTCAGTTTCAGAACGACAAGATGGATTGTTGTGCTCATTCAAGTTGTCGACAAAAATATATTATTAAAAAGTATATTGGAATGTATAAAAATAAGGTCCATGAAAATCTCTAATTATCGCCTCCGAAAAAAAAAACTTCTAAGTAGCATAATTTCAATAACTACAATTGGGAAAAAAACTGTTTTATTTACGGACAAGAAACTGATAAAACAAAAAAAGCTAAATTAAATAAAGCTTGGCGTAGGCAGATTTCATACATCAACACTCCAACTTTAAAAGAATCCATCACGAATTTTATAGCCGTCCAGAAAACTGATTATTATCGAGATATCCATAAAAAGATTTCTGGTATAACCGACTTACAGATACTTGCAGCAAAATATCATTCGGATTGTTATAGTTTGCTGAAAAATTCAATTCACCTCAGTAATGTTGAAAAGAAATTTAATCCGAGAATTTCGATGGTAGATGCAGCAATGGAGCAAATATACAAATACATAGAAGAGAATGATGATTGTCAATTTACCATGCAAGAGTTGAAAAACGTCATCACTACAGAACATATCCCAAATGAAAAAAATATTAAAAAACAACTAATGGAACGCTTTTACGATGATATTATCATTTCAATTAAATTTGGGTCCAATACCATTATATGTTTTAAAAAAATTAACCATAAAAAAAAAGAAAATTAGTACAATCAAAACTATAATAGTAAAGAAGAAGAAGAAATTCATAATCTGAAAGAGGCGAGCGAAATTATTCGGAGAGATATAAGAGTCCAAATTTATGATAATGAAAATTATACACCAAGTGACAAAATGTTTTAAGATGTTGATAAAACAAATCCAAAACCTTAATTTTTTTTTACTATCTGAAATAATAATAAAAGATAAGAAAAATAATTCAGAAACAATTCCCAGATATGAGAAGAAATGTAAATCGATAGCGCATGCAATCATATCAGCTGTATGACCGAGATCTTTTTTATCGCCGCTTCATATTACTTTGGCTGTGATTTTTCATTGGAAATTTGGCTCTAAAAAAGTAATAAATATATGTCATTCTTTAGACTTCTGTGCTTCGTACAAAGAGGCTACGTTATACGAAGCTTCAGCAACTTTAACAGCTCCACCAGAAATAAAACCTGGCACTTTCGTTCAATTTGTGCATGATAATACTGACTTCAATTTGATTCGTTTGGAGGGGCACCGGAGACATTCTAAATATTGGAAAGCATCAAATCGAGGAGGAATTGATTAGTAAGAGCCTTACAGTTCGGACCCCCCCAACGGGACCGATGGTTCACGCAACTCTGATAATTGTATACCTACTAAGTAATTTGTGAGAACTGATTACCTACATATAATACAGTACCAGACTACGGTAGTGAAGCCAGACGGGCCTGACCAACCCACGATTTTAAAATTCTTATATATTTTCTATTCTTACCTATTTTCTTAAATAAATTTGATGAATACAGGAACGGTAATTGTATTTTGAATTTAATTAAATTCAATAACATTACCGTCCACCGTATCAGGCTGTCATTTACAAGTGTTTGTATATTTTGGAGTTTGTGACACATCATGGCACATTGCTGATTTTTCGAAGGATCATATTTTGCATTGTTTGCAGGAAGATATATTAGAATCTAAAGCACTACTAGCTGAAGTCCATATATCCAAACCGGTTTTAAAATTGCCTTATAGATAAGTAATTTTTTGTCCATGGACAGTTTACTATTTTCACCCTGGAGCCAAAAGAGGGTCTTGTACCGGATGTTGACTTCTTCTCTCTTTTTTTTATATGTACCTTCCATGTTAAACGACGGTCCAGGTAAAGTCCAAGATACCAGATGCTGTCACGTTGTGGTAGAGTATGGTTTTCTAACTTTACTTGTGGGCAATTACCCTTTCGTAATGTGAATGTAACTAACCTAAGCCAATTTTGATGCACTGGGTTTAATGTGCCAATTTTGCAACCATATTGTTGTATCATCTAGACCTTTTTTGAGGATTACTGAAGCTACGCCGGAATCTTTACTGCTTGCCAGGATACCAGGATGGCATGGATATCATCCGCGAAGGTTGCGATTGTGAGATCCTTTGTGCCAGGCAGGTCAGCTGTGAAGATCGTATACAAGACTGGACCTAAAACTGAGCCTTGTGGGACACTAGCGTAAATGTCATAACATCTTGACATTGTTTCTCCTTTTTTGACCTGGAACACACGTTCAGCGAGGTATGACTTGAAGAGCAAAACGGAGGTATGTATAAGATTTGTTTTATTTTGTAGAATAGCTATTTTTAAAACAATTATTTAGTTAGCTTGTCGACTAGTTTAACTATGAGACTCATAAGAGTGCTCATCCGTTGAAGTATTTGATATTTTTTTTAGATTGTGTTGTTAATAGTTTTTCTATCATTGAGTTTGGTTTTTCTGGCATTAGTGTTTGATTTGGATCAATGTCTTTGTCTCGATTCTTCAGGTTATCAAAATAAATAATAATAAATAAATTTATTTATTTTTAAGCCTTTCAATAAATTTATTAATTTATTTTTTAAATAAATAAATAAACAAATAAATAAATACATCCTTATTTGTATATGTACGAGACGTCAAACTCAGAAAATAATAAATCAATATAAATTAAACAATTTTAAGCAAAAGAAAGTCTTCATGTTACGCTTCACTGACAATCGATCGGAATAAATATGAAGAGGGAAAGGATAGGGTTAAATTGCATTTTTTTTTAAACGAAACCTATAATACATATTAAAAGTTACTGCTATAAAGATTAATATTTGGGCTTTTTATAAAATCAAAGCTGCCGTGTTCCACCACCCCACGACTGTAATAAAACAACCTAGCTTTAGCAAACAAAGTAGCTTTTGTCAAGAGTATAAAACCTCTATTTAGGTTGATTGCGGAATGTGCTGTGTAAAAATTAATATATAAAAATGGAAACACGCTGATTCGTAAACGTAAATGTCATTTGCGAGTACATTTATTCAATAGAAATCGGGTAGTTTTGTAATATAAATATTTAACAAGTCTTAGTAGTAAAGGCCATTGCATCCACATCCACCAGTCTTGGTAACAGCGTAAGCGCTTGGAGCGAACGCCGCTGGAGTATACGCAGGGATCATGGCGGGGGCAGCGAACCCTAAAGAGCAAGCTGGAGCACATGTAGAGACTACGGCAGGGGCATAATTGGCAACAGGGTAGCAAGGTGCCGCTGCGGTTTGAATTGCAGGACCAATGCATCGGCTATACGCATTCTAAAATATAATTTATTTATTAAAAATCCGAAAAATGAAGTATTTAAAAATATAAAAAAAATGATTACTTTGGATAACTTGAATCATTAAAACAGAAACAAGAATACAAAAAACTTAACAATTACCTGAACCAAGCAAGCTTGAACGCAGAATACAAGGAATGCGAAGGTGTTCATGTTTATTTTTTGTTTGTAGACAACTGAGTACACAATATTAAGAGCGATGCAATCGTAAGCTTATATACTGTAACGACCTACATTCTTAATTGATAATTGACATTTCGTAACAGTATGTACGTGCTTGTCATCCTTACGATACAAAATTAAATAAATAATAAGCCTATAACAATCAGTTCAGGAAATAAAATAATGTTCTTTCAGATTGATAAGAAATAATTCAAATATATAAATCTACTGAGATGTACTTCAGAACATTCTCAAGTTAGTAAATAAACAAGAAACAAGATGGAAATTAAAGTACTTATTCTCTGCGCTCAAGCCCTTTTAATTCAGGTATTTTATTTTTGTTATTGTTATTTTAAGTCCTTAACTTACTTTTATAATAATGAAATACGGTTGGTGGTAATATATATTATTAAAAAAAATATATATATTATTTGTATTGATAAGTCGGGGGAAAAGTTTTTCGCATATCTATGAACTTGTATATTTTTATTAGTAGAAGTTCATACATACTGTATGCGAAAAAACTTTGACTGTACTATTTGCATGTGGCTGATTTTAATGACATTAAAATGGTTAAATTTTAAAAAGGAAACAATTTATTAAGATGTTGTTGGCGGAAAACCTTTCTTTACATATTCTTCTTTCTGTCAAAATAAGTGAATCTAATGAAGAAATTCGATACATTTTAAATTTTTTATTAAAAAATGGACAAAATGCGACGCCAACCGCAAAAACAATGTGACGATTAAAGACCTCATGCAGTATCAATTAGACTAGCACAAAGTAGGCTTAAACGTTTTCAATCCTGTAATTTTGATGTCAAAACGCACCTCGTTCTGGTCGTTCTGTTACAAAAAAAAATGGACGCAATTTTTGAAAAATGGACCAAAATCGTCATTTCAGTAGTTATGACGTAGCTGAAGAACTGGAGATTGACCACAAAACAGTTTTGACCTATTTGAAAACAGTTGGGTGCACAAAAAAGCTCGATATTTGGGTGACACGTAAACTCCTTTAAAAGAACCTAATGAAACGAGAAAAAGTTTGAACTTAAAAAAGAAACTTTCTTGACTTTTCATATATAATAAAAAAAAGCCCATCCAATATATTATTTTGTATTCAAAACATTATGTTTGTTATTTTTTTATAAATTTTAAATCCCATAATATTGTATATTCGATTCAATATCGATATCCGATTATCAACCAATATTTTACAGAGTATCTCCGGCATCTTTTATAATGGAGCATATAATAGATTAGCTGCTCCTTGGAACGCCTTCTCTCCTTTCGCCGCTGCTACCTACGCTGCTCGCCGCCATACTGCTGCTCCTTGGAGAGCTACTAACAATCCAGCTGCCCTATCCGCATCAAATTGCGCCGGTCTCGTTGTTCGCAGTTCTTCTCCTTTTGCACCGGTCGGTGTCTCTATTGAGTCCGATAATGCGATTGAAGGCATTCTAGCTGTGGCTGGTGAATTACCATTCCTTGGATCTGTGGCTCTGGAAGGCGCGCTGCCAACGGCTGGAGCTGGCGATGTTGCATACGGCTGCGGTAACGGAGAAGTCGCCATGCTTGCTGAGGAAGCTGCACCTTGGGGATTCAATAGACCGTACGGCATATATTACTGAATTATATAGCGTCTTACTGTTTGCTGATATCCAGAAATAATAAATAAGTATTAAAAATAAAAAGCCTTTTATTTCCTAATATTGTTAAAACATCTTAACTCGTAGGTACTTTTGTTTAGTTTAGTTTAATTTATAATATACTAGCTTTTGCCCGCGACTTCGTTCGCGTGGACTTCAGGTTCGTCCCGTCTAGTCTAGTAATAAGTAAGAAATACGGTAACTAAGCACTGCAGAGCCCTAATGACATGCAGCATAATGCGGCATAATTCTTAAGTACGTGTTGTTTCTATACTTCCAAAAAATACAGTACGGTAGTTATTGTTATGATTGTACTTTAATGCAATCCTTGCCTATTTAATTAACCTATCTATATAGTAATTCAATTATCAATGAAGTAATTCGTTATAATTAACCTCAATTACCTCAAAAATTGTAGCCTATGTGTTATTCTGATGTATAAGCTATAGCCTATGTGTTATTCTGATGTATAAGCTATATTGTAGTAAAGTTTCATTCAAATCCATTCAGTAGTTTTTACGTGAAAGAGTAACAAACATCCATACATCCATACTTACAAACTTTCGCCTTTATAATAGTAGTAGGATATAATATAAAGAACTAATATATATAATACAACGGACTGTATAAAGTAGAAGAGCTATAGCAGTGAGCGCTACATAATATCATTTTGAATATTGTGCTATGAATAATATTATTCAGTTTAGAATCCAAAGAAAATGTATTCTTATCTTTTCTTTTGGAGTTCCGTTTTGTTTAAAGATAATATTCGGGCTAGTTTTGGTTAGAGTGATCGATTAATTGTTGTGGCATTTCTAAAATTAAATTGATTTCGTTGGTATTTTTTCTCACAAAGAAATATTTAGTCCTGCTTAAAAGCATGGTTTTTTTTGAAGCGTTTTATTTTTTTTATTTTTTTTATTTTTTTTTACTCCAGCGTACGTAAACGTACAATATATATATATTTAAAAGAGTTTATATAACACAACACAGTCAACCTATTCTAAGGTCTTTCCTTCACTCGGGGAGAGGACAAGCAAAAGCTTCTTAGCTAATAAGCTGGTGGAGTATCCTGTGCACATCTCAGATCGAGTAAATTCCTGTCATGTCAACTTCTCTCTAAGATACGTCCTAGACAATGGACTTATATTAGGCGACTTGACCGCCTAACTCACTGACAAACGCTCTCATCCACACTTACATAGATTTCACTTAACTATCTCCACACTATATTAAACATCTATTAGTCAGACCGTGTTCGGAACACGCAGGTTCTGTGACGCGCAAAGGTGTGTGGAATTGCGGCATATCTAATAAGGTGGCAGCTTCGATAGTGCAGACATATTTCCTGAATGTGCGACGAACGTATGACCAAGCCTACCTTTTACTCGGAGCTGGAAGAGGGCAAGCGGAAACAAGGCGACCATCCGATATAAAGATGTACTAAAGTGCCACATGAACAGTTGTAGCATTGACCCTTCACAATGGGGGAAACTGGCTGAAATCGGGCCAAAATGGAGGAGAACAGTGAACATTTAAGTGTATAGCTTTGAAGGCCATCGATGAAGCGACCTCGATGCGAAATGAGAAGAGCTGAAGACCCGTTCATCCACGGCCATAATTTAGCATTTTATCAAGGGGGTGCTGATTTGCAGCATGTGCAGCCGTATTCGTACTGTCAAGGTCGGCTATATCAGTAACCTGAGGGCAAATCAAGAAGGTTCCTTCCAATAAAGTAACAGCTACTGTAAACTAATACTCTCGGAAAGATATGTATAGATATAATTATATATTATGTTTGTGAGCACCCTATAATAGAAACTCAAATTAGCATAATAAGTAAATTAGCATATAAGTGTTATCGTTTTGTCCAAGATAACCTACCTGTTTGATCGACGAATAAAAACACCATATCTCACACATCCTATATATTTTCACTTTTTTAAAATATTAATAATTGAGAAGGAAATATTTATGGTATTTAACACAAAACTTTCTGCTTTTAATATTTTATTATGTATATAAATTATTTCAGACTATACTAGGTCAACAGGTTAAAAATATTGATGATGAATATGAAGTCTAATAGCAATGTAAATTGGTATTTTTATTTTTAGAATAGAATAGTGTTTTTATTATTAAACCCACACAACACAAGTGATAAATACATAGATAGGTATTTAAATTTAAAACAATGCTAACACATTAGTCTTAATAACACCTGTAAGTATGAGGTATGACTGGTACCTAAAAAAGGTATGGAATAAAATTTTGGAAGGAATGGAGTAAAATCCTAAATTTAAATAAGCTTAACATGGCTATACATGTTTATAGATATTTTCAAACATTAATTTCGGTAGTGACATCTTTTCAATGTTTATCTATACTGCAAGGTTAAAAACATTGGTTAGCATTCGAAGAAACCTAATAGATGTCATCACCGTCCCGATAAAGACGATCACATATAGAATGCTTAATTCACCGAAGCGGACAGCGATGCCGTACCTCAGTTGGTAGAGCGACGGGACGGTTACCCAGTACTCGCGGGTTCGAATCCCTGCCCGTATCGGTTTATTTTTCGTTCTATATTTATATAAGTTTATGGAATACCTGTACCATAGGTCACCAAGACACACCCTACCGACAAAATCAGCTAGATATAGGCACAATGGGAGTAAGGAGATCATAGTTTAATTTAATTTTACACAACAATGGAGGAAATAATTATGGAAAAAAGTAATAGCTCATCTGATTATACCCGATTGTGTTCTGCCCAATGTTTGAATGTTAAAATTTTGGATCCCATTATCTCCATAGCTTCTAGCCTCCTCCATAGCCCATAACTCCTTGTAGCATCTAAGTTCAAACCGAGCACGAATTCGAAGGAACTCTATCGGTGTACGTAACATTGTCCTTCTTCAGTCCATTGACTTTTTAACGTGCAGAGTCTACTCTTGGATCAAGAGCAATAACTTATCAATGTGATGGTAGAAGAATTGAAATCCTTGATGAACGTTTATTTTAAACAAGTTATGCACCAAGAAATTTTGGTGAAGATAATAATTATTTTAGAACTGATCTGGGTTTAGCAAGATCTGCTATCAATGAAAAGAATAATTATATACAATCTGTACCAAATATTTATAGAACAGCTTTAGATTTTGGCTTAACTAAATCTTAGATAAGCCAAAACCAAGTTACTGGTATTAATTTATTTATTTATTTATTTATTTATTAAGGACAACTTACAAAACATACACCAAATAAAGTTTATACTAACTTAGTCTAGCTTAAATCTAAGTGCTGTTTTATTTACAAGTCTGACATTGACTGATGAAAGACTTGATGAAAGACATTTACTGGATAAATGCAGGCCAATGTCTTTAACTTAAATTTATATAATATTTAGAAAAACAAAAAGAAAATTTAAAAAGGGAAAATATAAAAAAAAATATTAAATACAACAAGAAATCAAACTAGTACAAATTTTGAAATTTAACTTGACTTGAATATAACAATGACAAATATTATACAGACACGATCAGACGACAACGCACCGCCTCCAAAGCCACAATTAAAGTTTATTAAAAAATTAAAAAAAAAGAAACAAAACAACAAAATTAACTATTAACATAGCGGAGTGGACTTGATAGCTGCAAGAACTTTGTGCTTAAATGTTAGACGCTTGTCCGAGAAAATATCAATATCATTTTGCTTCGCGAGTAAATTGTAATGTTTTTGAATTCTATTCATTGTAGCAATTCTGACCAAGATTAGTTTTTGATGTGTTTATACAAAAAGGAGAAAATGCTGTGCGGCGAGGCAGTTTATTAGGTGCATTTAAGTGTAGTTTCTCTATTAAAAGGGAGCAGTCTAAATAACCATTTAGCAAATTGTACAAAAAACAGTTGGTCAAGGAAATGTCTACGATTGGATAAGCTTTCAAGATTAAAAAAAGATAATCGGTCGCTATAGGAAGGTAATTGTCTAGCTTTGTTACATTGGTAAGACAAATGCCAAAGAAACCTCTTTTGGACTCTCTCAATACGTTATATGTGCACGTCATAATGTGGTGACCAGACTTGAACACAATATTCTAGTCCAGATCGGACTAATGCTGAATAAAGTCTGGTTTTGGTATTTGGATTTTTGAAGTCTTTTGAATTTCGAATGACAAACCCCAGCATTTGAAAAGCTTTTGTGGCAATTTTATCAATGTGGACGTTGAAGCGCAATTTTTTATCCAAATGAACACCTAAATCTTTTATAAGTCAAACATTGTTTAATTTCATTTAAAAAGAGCAACTGTTGAGTTTCTGGCCAGCTCTTCTCAGCAGAACAGCATTCCGAGCTGGTGGTAGTTTACTCACAGACTGACTATACTGACCAATTTAATGTAATTGACGATTCAAAAGTGCGTGTAAATGCCTACTTGAATAAAGATATTTTGAATTTGAATTTGAATTTGAAAAATTTGAATTTTGAATTTATAGTTTCCACTTCTTCTAGTTTTGTGTTTTGAATACAATACACTTGAGAGCCGCTTTGTACGTTACGTGAAAACCTTATAAATTTACACTTGTCAATGTTAAGTTTCAATTTGTTTTCTTCACACCAATTGACTAAGCGGTTGATATCAGCTTGTAGCAGCAAAGTATCAGTCTCAAATTGAATCTGTTTGGCAAGTTTAAGGTCGTCAGCGTAAAGAAAACACTTCGAATGCCGAAAGAGCGGTACTAAATCATTTATAAACATTGAACATAATTGGCCTCAACACTGAACCCTGAGGAACGCCCGAGGAGGCCCTGGCTGTACGATTCTGAAGATACGAAGCGCACCATTTTAGCAAGTTTCCGGTAATTCCAAATCGGGAGAGCTTACGAATTAAGATGTTATGATCCACGGTATCAAAAGCTTTACTTATATCGGGATGCGAGAGTCTACAGACTCAGTCAAAAGTGTCACAAATGATACAAGATTAGTTGCAGTAGAACGAGCTTTATAAAAACCAAACTGATGCGAAGATATACAAGGTTTAATATGCCATGATATAAGTGGTCGTAGCAATTTTTCGAATACTTTACCGAAGACGAAGACGCGTAATATAGATATAGGCCTATAGTTCTCAACAGCAGTGGCCTCTCCCGATTTGAAAATTGGAACGATTCTAGCCTCTTTCCATGCGCTAGGAAGAATACCGGTTTCAATTGAGGTATTATATATTAATGAAAGAGGTGACGCGAGAGCTTCTCGGCATTCTACTGCGTAGAGTGACGGTATCCCATCAGATCCTGCGGATTTTGTACGATCTAAGCATTTCAAAACCATAAGTACGTCGTTAAGGGTGAATGATACTCTACCAATAAAATTTACGTCTGACGAAGCGGCATCTATCTCGACAGCTAGGTCTAGGACCCGAAAAATGTAGCGAAGTGATTGCATATACCAGAACCATCTGTTGCAGGACTGTCGCCGAGATACATTGTTGAAGGATAAGTTCCTTTGTTTCGGCGTTTATTTTTTACGTGGCTCCAAAATAACTTAGGATTTTCGAATAGCGAGTGTTCTATTTTCTTAATATATTTTTTATAACACGTATTTATTAGAGCTGAACAACGTTTTTTCAAGGAGACAAAAGATACGCCATCCAGGGGGTTTTTATATTTACGAAACTGCAAGCGCATATTGTATTTTACATGCAATAAACGTACAAGTTCTTTCGAATACCAAATAGGGTATTTCTGTACTGTATTCTTACATTTTGGTACAAATTTAACGATAGTTATAATATAATTTAATCTATCGACCATAGCATCAACACTCGTCAAAGATGAAAATTCCTCTAACCATTGAACACTGTTAAGCTCTTCTACAATTTTACAAAAATCCGCTTTATAAAAGTCAAGCAATTACTTGAATATACAAATTCTAATGGAGGATGATACAGGTCTACAATGCTAAGAACATATTGGCTTTCTTGCAAGTGATTTATGTTTTTGTTTGATAGAATGAGGTCAAGAATTTTTCCCTTACTATTTAGAATACTGTTAAATTGTTTAAATTATTAAGAGCGATAAAATCTAATAACAAAGTATTAAGCGAACTATATGGTGATATTTGTGATGATTGCCGTTCGTTGTGCCAAGCGATAGAGCTTAAATTAAAGTACCCTACTATTAGAACATTACGGCGCGATTCTAGGTTTTTAATATTGTTCTGAATAAAGTGTTCTAAAATATGCTTTTGGACCGGTGGAGGTAAATATACTGCACAAATGTAAACAGAATTAGCACTATTTTCGTTATTCATACTTACTTCCACCCACAAGTCCTCACAGTTGCTTTCCATGTGCGATAACCTGCGTGAGTTAAATCGTTTGGAAATGGCTATCAAGACCCCTCTACCAGATTTGTTGCTATGGAAACCAGAATTCTCCCGATCACGTCTGTATAATACGTAGCTATCACAAAATAATTCCGAGTCAAAAATTGTATGATTTAACCAAGTCTCACATAAGACAATAACGTCGTAATCACAACAAAGAATATTCTGATATAAATCTCCAGTTTTAGTGCGTAAACCTCTTACATTCTGAAAATACACATTTAGAGATGAGAATTGTATAACAAAAAATAATGATAACCAAAGTAATTAATGAATAAAAGGATTTTTTTTAAATAGTTAATTTTCCTAACGTAACCATGTTACGAACATGAACATATTCTGAGGTATCAGTTTTTCGCATATATTATATACGTCCACCACGGACCCAGACATATTTATAATTCAATTCCTTTGCTTTAGATCGTGCGGCAGCATGAAGTTGTTTGTTCTCTGGTGACAGGTTTTCTGTGACGTACACTGCTGATTTTTTGTTTTTAATAATGCCCAGATGACTAGAGCTTAATTTATTCTCAGGATGTTTTTTATTAAATGTAATAACAGCCACTAACAACGTGTCGCGTAAGCGAGGGCTGGTTAATCTTACTAATATTGAACGTGGTCGAGGACTGTCTGAGTTTCTTTTTGCAATTCTGGCACAGTACGAGATGTCGGCTTCAGTAATCGAACATGAAACGATTTTTCCTTGTTGTTTAACTGTACTTATAAGGTTTTCCGTTTTGTGCTCTGGCACACATTGGATTTCAATGTTGGACGAACGTGATAATTGTTCCATTAGATTTAATCGAGCGGAGAGCACCGCAATATCATTGCGCAGACTTTCGTTTTCCTTCCTAACACTTTGAACATCTACTTTATAAGCGTGGATTTCGGAGTTAAGTTTTTCAAATGAATTGTTCATAAAATCAATAGATTCATGAAAACTACTCAATTCGCTTCTCATTTCTCGTAGTTGTTGATTTATTTCGCGCTTAAACTCTATAATGCAATCGGTTAGACATGTACGGAGTTCTTCCTTGATAATTTGACGAATATCTAATCGCGTTAAGCAAGGCGGTGGACAACTTAACTCCTTAGTGACGATGCGCTGCTCAAGCGGTTCGCGGTGTCCACGACGTGCTACATTTACGTTACAAACAGAGTTGGAGTTCGGCGATGTTGTCGGCCTAACTGGTGTATTTGTATTGTGGCTTTTACGTGTTTTATTATGGCACGCAGGGCAATGCCAATTCCCACGAACTTCGGGAGAAAGCTTCTTCGATATGTTTACGCATTGTTTGTGATAGTGATCTGAACATAATCTGCATTTTAAAAACTTTTCGTCCGTTATAAGTGATGGACACGCCGAGCATTTCATATTTGATTTATTTTTACGTATGAATGCAACAAATATAAGATGTAGGTAGGGTATTGCAGCTTTAAATTAATATAACTAGACGGCGTATGACTCAGAGGTGCGTTGCGCTGCAGAATTGCTGTAGGGCGACAAGGACGAATTATTTGCTTTATGAACTCGTCTCTTTTTGTCGCGGTGAGGTGGAGCCTACCTCAGCTAGCGCAGAGGTCGCACGCGCTTTTATATTATCACAATGCACTTTATAAACTGCACACCACTAATTATCGTATTAAACTTAAATATAGAGGTGGAATTACCATGAAATTAACAATAAAGATATTTGTAAATTTGGCAAACACGTCCGTTTCTCACAGAGGTAGAACAAGAGAACAGAGGTAAAACAATATCAAAGCCTTTGTTAGATATAAAGGTTGATTGATATGTTCCATCACTGTCGTCTTTTGAGATTATAAAACCTCTATTTAAGATAATGAAGGAATGTTAGAAATCGACGCATATCATATTAATAAATTTATACCAAAAATGGAATATACCTAAGCTGTAGCTGAATAAATACAGTCATCTGAGGGAATGAATCCGTGTGTAAAAAAATCCTTTACTACCTAGTAAATGTATTTTTTATTAAAATGAAATGTCATTTGCGAGTACATTTATTCAATAGAAATCGGGTAGTTTTGTAATATAAATATTTAACAAGTCTTAGTAGTAAAGGCCATTGCATCCACATCCACCAGTCATGGTAACAGCGTAAGCGCTTGGAGCGAACGCCGCTGGAGTATACGCAGGGATCATGGCGGGGGCAGCGAACCCTAAAGAGCAAGCTGGAGCACATGTAGAGACTACGGCAGGGGCATAATTGGCAACAGGGTAGCAAGGTGCCGCTGCGGTTTGAATTGCAGGACCAATGCATCGGCTATACGCATTCTAAAATATAATTTATTTATTAAAAATCCGAAAAATGAAGTATTTAAAAATATAAAAAAAATGATTACTTTGGATAACTTGAATCATTAAAACAGAAACAAGAATACAAAAAACTTAACAATTACCTGAACCAAGCAAGCTTGAACGCAGAATACAAGGAATGCGAAGGTGTTCATGTTTATTTTTTGTTTGTAGACAACTGAGTACACAATATTAAGAGCGATGCAATCGTAAGCTTATATACTGTAACGACCTATATTCTTAATTGATAATTGACATTTCGTAACAGTATGTACGTGCTTGTCATCCTTACGATTTACAAAATTAAATAAATAATAAGCCTATAACAATCAGTTCAGGAAATAAAATAATGTCCTTTCAGATTGATAAGAAAATAATTCAAATATATAAATCTACTGAGATATACTTCAGAACATTCTCAAGTTAGTAAATAAACAAGAAACAAGATGGAAATTAAAGTACTTATTCTCTGTGCTCAAGCCCTTTTAATTCAGGTATTTTATTTTTGTTATTGTTATTTCAAGGCCTTAACTTACTTTCATAATAATGAAATACGGTTGGTGGTAATATATATTATTAAAAAAATATGTATATTATTTGTATTAATAAGTCGGGGAAAAAGTTTTTCGCATATCTATGAACTTGTATATTTTTATTAGTAGAAGTTCATACATACTGTATGCGAAAAAACTTTGGCTGTACTATTTGCATGTGGGTGATTTTAATGACATTAAAATGGTTAAATTTTAAAAAGGAAACAATTTATTAAGATGTTGTTGGCGGAAAACATTTCTTAACTTTAACATTTCTTTACATATTCTTCTTTCTGTCAAAATAAGTGAATCTAATGAAGAAATTCGATACATTTTAAATTTTTTATTAAAAAAATGGACAAAATGCGACGCCAACCGCAAAAACAATGTGACGATTAAAGACCTCATGCAGTATCAATTAGACTAGTACAAAGTAGGCTTAAACGTTTTCAATCCTGTAATTTTGATGTCAAAACGCACCTCGTTCTGGTCGTTCTGTTACAAAAAAAAATGGACGCAATTTTTGAAAAATGGACCAAAATCGTCATTTCAGTAGTTATGACGTAGCTGAAGAACTGGAGATTGACCACAAAACAGTTTTGACCTATTTGAAAACAGTTGGGTGCACAAAAAAGCTCGATATTTGGGTGACACGTAAACTCCTTTAAAAGAACCTAATGAAACGAGAAAAAGTTTGAACTTAAAAAAGAAACTTTCTTGACTTTTCATATATAATAAAAAAAAGCCCATCCAATATATTATTTTGTATTCAAAACATTATGTTTGTTATTTTTTTATAAATTTTAAATCCCATAATATTGTATATTCGATTCAATATCGATATCCGATTATCAACCAATATTTTACAGAGTATCTCCGGCATCTTTTATAATGGAGCATATAATAGATTAGCTGCTCCTTGGAACGCCTTCTCTCCTTTCGCCGCTGCTACCTACGCTGCTCGCCGCCATACTGCTGCTCCTTGGAGAGCTACTAACAATCCAGCTGCCCTATCCGCATCAAATTGCGCCGGTCTCGTTGTTCGCAGTTCTTCTCCTTTTGCACCGGTCGGTGTCTCTATTGAGTCCGATAATGCGATTGAAGGCATTCTAGCTGTGGCTGGTGAATTACCATTCCTTGGATCTGTGGCTCTGGAAGGCGCGCTGCCAACGGCTGGAGCTGGCGATGTTGCATACGGCTGCGGTAACGGAGAAGTCGCCATGCTTGCTGAGGAAGCTGCACCTTGGGGATTCAATAGACCGTACGGCATATATTACTGAATTATATAGCGTCTTACTGTTTGCTGATATCCAGAAATAATAAATAAGTATTAAAAATAAAAAGCCTTTTATTTCCTAATATTGTTAAAACATCTTAACTCGTAGGTACTTTTGTTTAGTTTAGTTTAATTTATAATATACTAGCTTTTGCCCGCGACTTCGTTCGCGTGGACTTCAGGTTCGTCCCGTCTAGTCTAGTAATAAGTAAGAAATACGGTAACTAAGCACTGCAGAGCCCTAATGACATGCAGCATAATGCGGCATAATTCTTAAGTACGTGTTGTTTCTATACTTCCAAAAAATACAGTACGGTAGTTATTGTTATGATTGTACTTTAATGCAATCCTTGCCTATTTAATTAACCTATCTATATAGTAATTCAATTATCAATGAAGTAATTCGTTATAATTAACCTCAATTACCTCAAAAATTGTAGCCTATGTGTTATTCTGATGTATAAGCTATAGCCTATGTGTTATTCTGATGTATAAGCTATATTGTAGTAAAGTTTCATTCAAATCCATTCAGTAGTTTTTACGTGAAAGAGTAACAAACATCCATACATCCATACTTACAAACTTTCGCCTTTATAATAGTAGTAGGATATAATATAAAGAACTAATATATATAATACAACGGACTGTATAAAGTAGAAGAGCTATAGCAGTGAGCGCTACATAATATCATTTTGAATATTGTGCTATGAATAATATTATTCAGTTTAGAATCCAAAGAAAATGTATTCTTATCTTTTCTTTTGGAGTTCCGTTTTGTTTAAAGATAATATTCGGGCTAGTTTTGGTTAGAGTGATCGATTAATTGTTGTGGCATTTCTAAAATTAAATTGATTTCGTTGGTATTTTTTCTCACAAAGAAATATTTAGTCCTGCTTAAAAGCATGGTTTTTTTTGAAGCGTTTTATTTTTTTTATTTTTTTTATTTTTTTTTACTCCAGCGTACGTAAACGTACAATATATATATATTTAAAAGAGTTTATATAACACAACACAGTCAACCTATTCTAAGGTCTTTCCTTCACTCGGGGAGAGGACAAGCAAAAGCTTCTTAGCTAATAAGCTGGTGGAGTATCCTGTGCACATCTCAGATCGAGTAAATTCCTGTCATGTCAACTTCTCTCTAAGATACGTCCTAGACAATGGACTTATATTAGGCGACTTGACCGCCTAACTCACTGACAAACGCTCTCATCCACACTTACATAGATTTCACTTAACTATCTCCACACTATATTAAACATCTATTAGTCAGACCGTGTTCGGAACACGCAGGTTCTGTGACGCGCAAAGGTGTGTGGAATTGCGGCATATCTAATAAGGTGGCAGCTTCGATAGTGCAGACATATTTCCTGAATGTGCGACGAACGTATGACCAAGCCTACCTTTTACTCGGAGCTGGAAGAGGGCAAGCGGAAACAAGGCGACCATCCGATATAAAGATGTACTAAAGTGCCACATGAACAGTTGTAGCATTGACCCTTCACAATGGGGGAAACTGGCTGAAATCGGGCCAAAATGGAGGAGAACAGTGAACATTTAAGTGTATAGCTTTGAAGGCCATCGATGAAGCGACCTCGATGCGAAATGAGAAGAGCTGAAGACCCGTTCATCCACGGCCATAATTTAGCATTTTATCAAGGGGGTGCTGATTTGCAGCATGTGCAGCCGTATTCGTACTGTCAAGGTCGGCTATATCAGTAACCTGAGGGCAAATCAAGAAGGTTCCTTCCAATAAAGTAACAGCTACTGTAAACTAATACTCTCGGAAAGATATGTATAGATATAATTATATATTATGTTTGTGAGCACCCTATAATAGAAACTCAAATTAGCATAATAAGTAAATTAGCATATAAGTGTTATCGTTTTGTCCAAGATAACCTACCTGTTTGATCGACGAATAAAAACACCATATCTCACACATCCTATATATTTTCACTTTTTTAAAATATTAATAATTGAGAAGGAAATATTTATGGTATTTAACACAAAACTTTCTGCTTTTAATATTTTATTATGTATATAAATTATTTCAGACTATACTAGGTCAACAGGTTAAAAATATTGATGATGAATATGAAGTCTAATAGCAATGTAAATTGGTATTTTTATTTTTAGAATAGAATAGTGTTTTTATTATTAAACCCACACAACACAAGTGATAAATACATAGATAGGTATTTAAATTTAAAACAATGCTAACACATTAGTCTTAATAACACCTGTAAGTATGAGGTATGACTGGTACCTAAAAAAGGTATGGAATAAAATTTTGGAAGGAATGGAGTAAAATCCTAAATTTAAATAAGCTTAACATGGCTATACATGTTTATAGATATTTTCAAACATTAATTTCGGTAGTGACATCTTTTCAATGTTTATCTATACTGCAAGGTTAAAAACATTGGTTAGCATTCGAAGAAACCTAATAGATGTCATCACCGTCCCGATAAAGACGATCACATATAGAATGCTTAATTCACCGAAGCGGACAGCGATGCCGTACCTCAGTTGGTAGAGCGACGGGACGGTTACCCAGTACTCGCGGGTTCGAATCCCTGCCCGTATCGGTTTATTTTTCGTTCTATATTTATATAAGTTTATGGAATACCTGTACCATAGGTCACCAAGACACACCCTACCGACAAAATCAGCTAGATATAGGCACAATGGGAGTAAGGAGATCATAGTTTAATTTAATTTTACACAACAATGGAGGAAATAATTATGGAAAAAAGTAATAGCTCATCTGATTATACCCGATTGTGTTCTGCCCAATGTTTGAATGTTAAAATTTTGGATCCCATTATCTCCATAGCTTCTAGCCTCCTCCATAGCCCATAACTCCTTGTAGCATCTAAGTTCAAACCGAGCACGAATTCGAAGGAACTCTATCGGTGTACGGAACATTGTCCTTCTTCAGTCCATTGACTTTTTAACGTGCAGAGTCTACTCTTGGATCAAGAGCAATAACTTATCAATGTGATGGTAGAAGAATTGAAATCCTTGATGAACGTTTATTTTAAACAAGTTATGCACCAAGAAATTTTGGTGAAGATAATAATTATTTTAGAACTGATCTGGGTTTAGCAAGATCTGCTATCAATGAAAAGAATAATTATATACAATCTGTACCAAATATTTATAGAACAGCTTTAGATTTTGGCTTAACTAAATCTTAGATAAGCCAAAACCAAGTTACTGGTATTAATTTATTTATTTATTTATTTATTTATTAAGGACAACTTACAAAACATACACCAAATAAAGTTTATACTAACTTAGTCTAGCTTAAATCTAAGTGCTGTTTTATTTACAAGTCTGACATTGACTGATGAAAGACTTGATGAAAGACATTTACTGGATAAATGCAGGCCAATGTCTTTAACTTAAATTTATATAATATTTAGAAAAACAAAAAGAAAATTTAAAAAGGGAAAATATAAAAAAAAATATTAAATACAACAAGAAATCAAACTAGTACAAATTTTGAAATTTAACTTGACTTGAATATAACAATGACAAATATTATACAGACACGATCAGACGACAACGCACCGCCTCCAAAGCCACAATTAAAGTTTATTAAAAAATTAAAAAAAAAGAAACAAAACAACAAAATTAACTATTAACATAGCGGAGTGGACTTGATAGCTGCAAGAACTTTGTGCTTAAATGTTAGACGCTTGTCCGAGAAAATATCAATATCATTTTGCTTCGCGAGTAAATTGTAATGTTTTTGAATTCTATTCATTGTAGCAATTCTGACCAAGATTAGTTTTTGATGTGTTTATACAAAAAGGAGAAAATGCTGTGCGGCGAGGCAGTTTATTAGGTGCATTTAAGTGTAGTTTCTCTATTAAAAGGGAGCAGTCTAAATAACCATTTAGCAAATTGTACAAAAAACAGTTGGTCAAGGAAATGTCTACGATTGGATAAGCTTTCAAGATTAAAAAAAGATAATCGGTCGCTATAGGAAGGTAATTGTCTAGCTTTGTTACATTGGTAAGACAAATGCCAAAGAAACCTCTTTTGGACTCTCTCAATACGTTATATGTGCACGTCATAATGTGGTGACCAGACTTGAACACAATATTCTAGTCCAGATCGGACTAATGCTGAATAAAGTCTGGTTTTGGTATTTGGATTTTTGAAGTCTTTTGAATTTCGAATGACAAACCCCAGCATTTGAAAAGCTTTTGTGGCAATTTTATCAATGTGGACGTTGAAGCGCAATTTTTTATCCAAATGAACACCTAAATCTTTTATAAGTCAAACATTGTTTAATTTCATTTAAAAAGAGCAACTGTTGAGTTTCTGGCCAGCTCTTCTCAGCAGAACAGCATTCCGAGCTGGTGGTAGTTTACTCACAGACTGACTATACTGACCAATTTAATGTAATTGACGATTCAAAAGTGCGTGTAAATGCCTACTTGAATAAAGATATTTTGAATTTGAATTTGAATTTGAAAAATTTGAATTTTGAATTTATAGTTTCCACTTCTTCTAGTTTTGTGTTTTGAATACAATACACTTGAGAGCCGCTTTGTACGTTACGTGAAAACCTTATAAATTTACACTTGTCAATGTTAAGTTTCAATTTGTTTTCTTCACACCAATTGACTAAGCGGTTGATATCAGCTTGTAGCAGCAAAGTATCAGTCTCAAATTGAATCTGTTTGGCAAGTTTAAGGTCGTCAGCGTAAAGAAAACACTTCGAATGCCGAAAGAGCGGTACTAAATCATTTATAAACATTGAACATAATTGGCCTCAACACTGAACCCTGAGGAACGCCCGAGGAGGCCCTGGCTGTACGATTCTGAAGATACGAAGCGCACCATTTTAGCAAGTTTCCGGTAATTCCAAATCGGGAGAGCTTACGAATTAAGATGTTATGATCCACGGTATCAAAAGCTTTACTTATATCGGGATGCGAGAGTCTACAGACTCAGTCAAAAGTGTCACAAATGATACAAGATTAGTTGCAGTAGAACGAGCTTTATAAAAACCAAACTGATGCGAAGATATACAAGGTTTAATATGCCATGATATAAGTGGTCGTAGCAATTTTTCGAATACTTTACCGAAGACGAAGACGCGTAATATAGATATAGGCCTATAGTTCTCAACAGCAGTGGCCTCTCCCGATTTGAAAATTGGAACGATTCTAGCCTCTTTCCATGCGCTAGGAAGAATACCGGTTTCAATTGAGGTATTATATATTAATGAAAGAGGTGACGCGAGAGCTTCTCGGCATTCTACTGCGTAGAGTGACGGTATCCCATCAGATCCTGCGGATTTTGTACGATCTAAGCATTTCAAAACCATAAGTACGTCGTTAAGGGTGAATGATACTCTACCAATAAAATTTACGTCTGACGAAGCGGCATCTATCTCGACAGCTAGGTCTAGGACCCGAAAAATGTAGCGAAGTGATTGCATATACCAGAACCATCTGTTGCAGGACTGTCGCCGAGATACATTGTTGAAGGATAAGTTCCTTTGTTTCGGCGTTTATTTTTTACGTGGCTCCAAAATAACTTAGGATTTTCGAATAGCGAGTGTTCTATTTTCTTAATATATTTTTTATAACACGTATTTATTAGAGCTGAACAACGTTTTTTCAAGGAGACAAAAGATACGCCATCCAGGGGGTTTTTATATTTACGAAACTGCAAGCGCATATTGTATTTTACATGCAATAAACGTACAAGTTCTTTCGAATACCAAATAGGGTATTTCTGTACTGTATTCTTACATTTTGGTACAAATTTAACGATAGTTATAATATAATTTAATCTATCGACCATAGCATCAACACTCGTCAAAGATGAAAATTCCTCTAACCATTGAACACTGTTAAGCTCTTCTACAATTTTACAAAAATCCGCTTTATAAAAGTCAAGCAATTACTTGAATATACAAATTCTAATGGAGGATGATACAGGTCTACAATGCTAAGAACATATTGGCTTTCTTGCAAGTGATTTATGTTTTTGTTTGATAGAATGAGGTCAAGAATTTTTCCCTTACTATTTAGAATACTGTTAAATTGTTTAAATTATTAAGAGCGATAAAATCTAATAACAAAGTATTAAGCGAACTATATGGTGATATTTGTGATGATTGCCGTTCGTTGTGCCAAGCGATAGAGCTTAAATTAAAGTACCCTACTATTAGAACATTACGGCGCGATTCTAGGTTTTTAATATTGTTCTGAATAAAGTGTTCTAAAATATGCTTTTGGACCGGTGGAGGTAAATATACTGCACAAATGTAAACAGAATTAGCACTATTTTCGTTATTCATACTTACTTCCACCCACAAGTCCTCACAGTTGCTTTCCATGTGCGATAACCTGCGTGAGTTAAATCGTTTGGAAATGGCTATCAAGACCCCTCTACCAGATTTGTTGCTATGGAAACCAGAATTCTCCCGATCACGTCTGTATAATACGTAGCTATCACAAAATAATTCCGAGTCAAAAATTGTATGATTTAACCAAGTCTCACATAAGACAATAACGTCGTAATCACAACAAAGAATATTCTGATATAAATCTCCAGTTTTAGTGCGTAAACCTCTTACATTCTGAAAATACACATTTAGAGATGAGAATTGTATAACAAAAAATAATGATAACCAAAGTAATTAATGAATAAAAGGATTTTTTTTAAATAGTTAATTTTCCTAACGTAACCATGTTACGAACATGAACATATTCTGAGGTATCAGTTTTTCGCATATATTATATACGTCCACCACGGACCCAGACATATTTATAATTCAATTCCTTTGCTTTAGATCGTGCGGCAGCATGAAGTTGTTTGTTCTCTGGTGACAGGTTTTCTGTGACGTACACTGCTGATTTTTTGTTTTTAATAATGCCCAGATGACTAGAGCTTAATTTATTCTCAGGATGTTTTTTATTAAATGTAATAACAGCCACTAACAACGTGTCGCGTAAGCGAGGGCTGGTTAATCTTACTAATATTGAACGTGGTCGAGGACTGTCTGAGTTTCTTTTTGCAATTCTGGCACAGTACGAGATGTCGGCTTCAGTAATCGAACATGAAACGATTTTTCCTTGTTGTTTAACTGTACTTATAAGGTTTTCCGTTTTGTGCTCTGGCACACATTGGATTTCAATGTTGGACGAACGTGATAATTGTTCCATTAGATTTAATCGAGCGGAGAGCACCGCAATATCATTGCGCAGACTTTCGTTTTCCTTCCTAACACTTTGAACATCTACTTTATAAGCGTGGATTTCGGAGTTAAGTTTTTCAAATGAATTGTTCATAAAATCAATAGATTCATGAAAACTACTCAATTCGCTTCTCATTTCTCGTAGTTGTTGATTTATTTCGCGCTTAAACTCTATAATGCAATCGGTTAGACATGTACGGAGTTCTTCCTTGATAATTTGACGAATATCTAATCGCGTTAAGCAAGGCGGTGGACAACTTAACTCCTTAGTGACGATGCGCTGCTCAAGCGGTTCGCGGTGTCCACGACGTGCTACATTTACGTTACAAACAGAGTTGGAGTTCGGCGATGTTGTCGGCCTAACTGGTGTATTTGTATTGTGGCTTTTACGTGTTTTATTATGGCACGCAGGGCAATGCCAATTCCCACGAACTTCGGGAGAAAGCTTCTTCGATATGTTTACGCATTGTTTGTGATAGTGATCTGAACATAATCTGCATTTTAAAAACTTTTCGTCCGTTATAAGTGATGGACACGCCGAGCATTTCATATTTGATTTATTTTTACGTATGAATGCAACAAATATAAGATGTAGGTAGGGTATTGCAGCTTTAAATTAATATAACTAGACGGCGTATGACTCAGAGGTGCGTTGCGCTGCAGAATTGCTGTAGGGCGACAAGGACGAATTATTTGCTTTATGAACTCGTCTCTTTTTGTCGCGGTGAGGTGGAGCCTACCTCAGCTAGCGCAGAGGTCGCACGCGCTTTTATATTATCACAATGCACTTTATAAACTGCACACCACTAATTATCGTATTAAACTTAAATATAGAGGTGGAATTACCATGAAATTAACAATAAAGATATTTGTAAATTTGGCAAACACGTCCGTTTCTCACAGAGGTAGAACAAGAGAACAGAGGTAAAACAATATCAAAGCCTTTGTTAGATATAAAGGTTGATTGATATGTTCCATCACTGTCGTCTTTTGAGATTATAAAACCTCTATTTAAGATAATGAAGGAATGTTAGAAATCGACGCATATCATATTAATAAATTTATACCAAAAATGGAATATACCTAAGCTGTAGCTGAATAAATACAGTCATCTGAGGGAATGAATCCGTGTGTAAAAAAATCCTTTACTACCTAGTAAATGTATTTTTTATTAAAATGAAATGTCATTTGCGAGTACATTTATTCAATAGAAATCGGGTAGTTTTGTAATATAAATATTTAACAAGTCTTAGTAGTAAAGGCCATTGCATCCACATCCACCAGTCATGGTAACAGCGTAAGCGCTTGGAGCGAACGCCGCTGGAGTATACGCAGGGATCATGGCGGGGGCAGCGAACCCTAAAGAGCAAGCTGGAGCACATGTAGAGACTACGGCAGGGGCATAATTGGCAACAGGGTAGCAAGGTGCCGCTGCGGTTTGAATTGCAGGACCAATGCATCGGCTATACGCATTCTAAAATATAATTTATTTATTAAAAATCCGAAAAATGAAGTATTTAAAAATATAAAAAAAATGATTACTTTGGATAACTTGAATCATTAAAACAGAAACAAGAATACAAAAAACTTAACAATTACCTGAACCAAGCAAGCTTGAACGCAGAATACAAGGAATGCGAAGGTGTTCATGTTTATTTTTTGTTTGTAGACAACTGAGTACACAATATTAAGAGCGATGCAATCGTAAGCTTATATACTGTAACGACCTATATTCTTAATTGATAATTGACATTTCGTAACAGTATGTACGTGCTTGTCATCCTTACGATTTACAAAATTAAATAAATAATAAGCCTATAACAATCAGTTCAGGAAATAAAATAATGTCCTTTCAGATTGATAAGAAAATAATTCAAATATATAAATCTACTGAGATATACTTCAGAACATTCTCAAGTTAGTAAATAAACAAGAAACAAGATGGAAATTAAAGTACTTATTCTCTGTGCTCAAGCCCTTTTAATTCAGGTATTTTATTTTTGTTATTGTTATTTCAAGGCCTTAACTTACTTTCATAATAATGAAATACGGTTGGTGGTAATATATATTATTAAAAAAATATGTATATTATTTGTATTAATAAGTCGGGGAAAAAGTTTTTCGCATATCTATGAACTTGTATATTTTTATTAGTAGAAGTTCATACATACTGTATGCGAAAAAACTTTGGCTGTACTATTTGCATGTGGGTGATTTTAATGACATTAAAATGGTTAAATTTTAAAAAGGAAACAATTTATTAAGATGTTGTTGGCGGAAAACATTTCTTAACTTTAACATTTCTTTACATATTCTTCTTTCTGTCAAAATAAGTGAATCTAATGAAGAAATTCGATACATTTTAAATTTTTTATTAAAAAAATGGACAAAATGCGACGCCAACCGCAAAAACAATGTGACGATTAAAGACCTCATGCAGTATCAATTAGACTAGTACAAAGTAGGCTTAAACGTTTTCAATCCTGTAATTTTGATGTCAAAACGCACCTCGTTCTGGTCGTTCTGTTACAAAAAAAAAATGGACGCAATTTTTGAAAAATGGACCAAAATCGTCATTTCAGTAGTTATGACGTATCTGAAGAACTGGAGATTGACCACAAAACAGTTTTGACCTATTTGAAAACAGTTGGGTCCACAAAAAAATCGATATTTGGGTAACACGTAAACTCCTTTAAAAGAACCTAATGAAACGAGAAAAAGTTTGAACTTAAAAAAAAAAACTTTCTTGACTTTTCATATATAATTAAAAAAAAAATTGTATTCAACACACATTAACATTATGTTTGTTATTTTTTTATAAATTTTAAGTCTCATAATATTGTATATTCGATTCAATATCGATATCTGATTATCAACCAATATTTTACAGAGTATCTCCGGCATCTTTTATAATGGAGCATACAATAGATTAGCTGCTCCTTGGAACGCCTTCTCTCCTTTCGCCGCTGCTACCTACGCTGCTCGCCGCCATACTGCTGCTCCTTGGAGATCTACTAACAATCCAGCTGCCCTATCCGCATCAAATTGCGCCGGTCTCGTTGTTCGCAGTTCTTCTCCTTTTCCACCGGTCGGTGTCTCTATTGAGTCCGATAATGCGATTGAAGGCATTCTAGCTGTGGCTGGTGAATTACCATTCCTTGGATCTGTGGCTCTGGAAGGCGCGCTGCCAACGGCTGGAGCTGGCGATGTTGCATACGGCTGCGGTAACGGAGAAGTCGCCATGCTTGCTGAGGAAGCTGCACCTTGGGGATTCAATAGACCGTACGGCATATATTACTGAATTATATAGCGTCTTACTGTTTGCTGATATCCAGAAATAATAAATAAATAAGTATTAAAAATAAAAAGCTTTTTATTTCCTAATATCGTTAAAACATCTTAACTCGTAGGTACTTTTGTTTAGTTTAGTTTAATTTATAATATATATAATATAACGAACTAATATATATAATACAACGGACTGGTATAAAGTAGAAGAGCTATAGCAGTGAACGCTACATAATATCATTTTTGAATATTGTGCTATGAATAATATTATTCAGTTTAGAATCCAAAGAAAATGTATTCTTATCTTTTCTTTTGGACTTCCGTTTTGTTTAAAGATAATATTCGGGCTAGTTTTGGTTAGAGTGATCGAATAATTGTTGTGAGATTTCTAAAATTAAATTGATTTCGTTCGTACTTTTTCTCACAAAGAAATATTTAGTCCTGCTTAAAAGCATGTTTTTTTTTTTTGAAGCGTTTTATTTTTTTTATTTTTTTTTACTCCAGCATAAACGTACAATATAAATTTAAAAGAGTTTATATAACACAACACAGTCAACCTATTCTAAGGTCTTTCCTTCACTCGGGGAGAGGACAAGCAACAGCGTCTTAGCTAATAAGCTGGTGGAGTATCCTGTGCACATCTCAGATCGAGTAAATTCCTGTCATGTCTACTTCTCTCTAAGATACGTCCTAGACAATGGATACTTATATTAGGCGACTTGACCGCCTAACTCACTGACAAACGCTCTCATCCACACTTACATAGATTTCACTTAACTATCTCCACACTATATTAAACATCTATTAGTCAGACCGTGTTCGGAACACGCAGGTTCTTTGACGCGCAAAGGTGTGTGGAATTGCGGCATATCTAATAAGGTGGCAGCTTCGATAGTGCAGACATATTTCCTGAATGTCCTGATATAATTATATATTATGTTTGTGAGCACCCTATAATAGAAACTCAAATTAGCATAAGTGTTATCGTTTTGTCCAAGATAACCTACCTGTTTGATCGACGAATAAAAACACCATATCTCACACATCCTATATATTTTCACTTTTTTAAAATATTAATAATTGAGAAGGAAATATTTATGGCATTTAACACAAAACTTTCTGCTTTTAATATTTTATTATGTATATAAATTATTTCAGACTATACTAGGTCAACAGGTTAAAAATATTGATGATGAATATGAAGTCTAATGGCAATGTAAATTGGTATTTTTATTTTTAGAATAGAATAGTGTTTTTATTATTAAACCCACACAACACGAGTGATAAATACATAGATAGGAATTTAAATTTAAAACAATGCTAACACATTAGTCTTAATAACACCTTTAAGTATGAGGTATGACTGGTACCTAAAAAAGGTATGGAATAAAATTTTGGAAGGAATGGAGTAAAATCCTAAATTTAAATAAGCTTAACATGGCTATACATGTTTATAGATATTTTCAAACATTAATTTCGGTAGTGACATCTTTTCAATGTTTATCTATACTGCAAGGTTAGAAACATTGGTTAGCATTCGAAGAAACCTAATAGATGTCATCACCGTCCCGATAAAGACGATCACATATAGAATGCTTAATTCACCGAAGCGGACAGCGATGCCGTACCTCAGTTGGTAGAGCGACGGGACGGTTACCCAGTAGTCGCGGGTTCGAATCCATGCCCGTATCGGTTTATTTTTCGTTCTATATTTATATAAGTTTATGGAATACCTGTACCATAGGTCACCAAGACACACCCTACCGACAAAATCAGCTAGATATAGGCACAATGGGAGTAAGGAGATCATAGTTTAATTTAATTTTACACAACAATGGAGGAAATAATTATGGAAAAAAGTAATAGCTCATCTGCTTATACCCGATTGTGTTCTGCCCAATGTTTGAATGTTAAAATTTTGGATCCCATTATCTCCATAGCTTCTAGCCTCCTCCATAGCCCATAACTCCTTGTAGCATCTAAGTTCAAACCGAGCACGAATTCGAAGGAACTCTATCGGTGTACGGAACATTGTCCTTCTTCAGTCCATTGACTTTTTAACGTGCAGAGTCTACTCTTGGATCAAGAGCAGTAACTTATCAATGTGATGGTAGAAGAATTGAAATCCTTGATGAACGTTTATTTTAAACAAGTTATGCACCAAGAAATTTTGGTGAAGATAATAATTATTTTAGAACTGATCTGGGTTTAGCAAGATCTGCTATCAATGAAAAGAATAATTATATACAATCTGTACCAAATATTTATAGAACAGCTTTAGATTTTGGCTTAACTAAATCTTAGATAAGCCAAAACCAAGTTACTGGTATTAATTTATTTATTTATTAATTTATTTATTAAGGACAACTTACAAAACATACACCAAATAAAGTTTATACTAACTTAGTCTAGCTTAAATCTAAGTGCTGTTTTATTTACAAGTCGCCACGACATGGTTGATCGGACATTTACTGGATAAATGCAGGCTAATGCCTTTAACTTAAATTTATATAATATTTAGTAAAAAAAAAAGAAAATTTAAAAAAGGAAAATATAAAAAAAAATATTAAATACAACAAGAAATCAAACTAGTACAACGTGACTTGAATATAACAATGACAAATATTATACAGACACGATCAGACGACAACGCACCGCCTCCAAAGCCACAATTAAAGTTTATTAAAAAATTAAAAAAAAAGAAACAAAACAACAAAATTAACTATTAACATAGCGGAGTGGACTTGATAGCTGCAAGAACTTTGTGCTTAAATGTTAGACGCTTGTCCGAGAAAATATCAATATCATTTTGCTTCGCGAGTAAAGTGTAATGTTTTTGAATTCTATTCATTGTAGCAATTCTGACCAAGATTAGTTTTTGATGTGTTTATACAAAAAGGAGAAAATGCTGTGCGGCGAGGCAGTTTATTAGGTGCATTTAAGTGTAGTTTCTCTATTAAAAGGGAGCAGTCTAAATAACCATTTACCAAATTGTACAAAAAACAGTTGGTCAAGGAAATGTCTACGATTGGATAAGCTTTCAAGATTAAAAAAAGATAATCGGTCGCTATAGGAAGGTAATTGTCTAGCTTTGTTACATTGGTAAGACAAATGCCAAAGAAACCTCTTTTGGACTCTCTCAATACGTTTTATGTGCACGTCATAATGTGGTGACCAGACTTGAACACAATATTCTAGTCCAGATCGGACTAATGCTGAATAAAGTCTGGTTTTGGTATTTGGATTTTTGAAGTCTTTTGAATTTCGAATGACAAACCCCAGCATTTGAAAAGCTTTTGTGGCAATCTTATCAATGTGGACGTTGAAGCGCAATTTTTTATCCAAATGAACACCTAAATCTTTTATAGTTTCCACTTCTTCTAATTTTGTGTTTTGAATACAATACACTTGAGAGCCGCTTTGTACGTTACGTGAAAACCTTATATATTTACACTTGTCAATGTTAAGTTTCAATTTGTTTTCTTCACACCAATTGACTAAGCGGTTGATATCAGCTTGTAGCTGCAAAGTATCAGTCTCAAATTGAATCTGTTTGGCAAGTTTAAGGTCGTCAGCGTAAAGAAAACACTTCGAATGCCGAAAGAGCGGTACTAAATCATTTATAAACATATTGAACATAATTGGCCCCAACACTGAACCCTGAGGAACGCCCGAGGAGGCCGAAAAAGAATCAGAGAAATATCCACTGACAACAACCCTGGCTGTACGATTCTGAAGATACGAAGCGCACCATTTTAGCAAGTTTCCGGTATTTCCAAATCGGGAGAGCTTACGAATTAAGATGTTATGATCCACGGTATCAAAAGCTTTACTTATATCGGGATGCGAGAGTCTACAGACTCAGTCAAAAGTGTCACAAATGATACAAGATTAGTTGCAGTAGAACGAGCTTTATAAAAACCAAACTGATGCGAAGATATACAAGGTTTAATATGCCATGATATAAGTGGTCGTAGCAATTTTTCGAATACTTTACCGAAGACGAAGACGCGTAATATAGATATAGGCCTATAGTTCTCAACAGCAGTGGCCTCTCCCGATTTGAAAATTGGAACGATTCTAGCCTCTTTCCATGCGCTAGGAAGAATACCGGTTTCAATTGAGGTATTATATATTAATGAAAGAGGTGACGCGAGAGCTTCTCGGCATTCTACTGCGTAGAGTGACGGTATCCCATCAGATCCTGCGGATTTTGTACGATCTAAGCATTTCAAAACCATAAGTACGTCGTTAAGGGTGAATGATACTCTACCAATAAAATTTACGTCTGACGAAGCGGCATCTATCTCGACAGCTAGGTCTAGGACCCGAAAAATGTAGCGAAGTGATTGCATATACCAGAACCATCTGTTGCAGGACTGTCGCCGAGATACATTGTTGAAGGATAAGTTCCTTTGTTTCGGCGTTTATTTTTAACGTGGCTCCAAAATAACTTAGGATTTTCGAATAGCGAGTGTTCTATTTTCTTAATATATTTTTTATAACACGTATTTATTAGAGCTAAACAACGTTTTTTCAAGGAGACAAAAGATACGCCATCCAGGGGGTTTTTATATTTACGAAACTGCAAGCGTATTTTGTATTTTTCATGCAATAAACGTACAAGTTCTTTCGAATACCAAATAGGGTATTTCTGTACTGTATTCTTACATTTTGGTACAAATTTAACGATAGTTTCTCTTATAATATAATTTAATCTATCGACCATAGCATCAACACTCGTCAAAGATGAAAATTCTTCTAACCATTGAACACTGTTAAGCTCTTCTACAATTTTACAAAAATCCGCTTTATAAAAGTTATACTTATCACTGGAAATTTTTGGGGGAAGACTAGCCAAGCAATTACTTGAATATACAAATTCTAATGGAGGATGATACAGGTCTACAATGCTAAGAACATATTGGCTTTCTTGCAAGTGATTTATGTTTTTGTTTGATAGAATGAGGTCAAGAATTTTTCCCTTACTATTTAGAATACTGTTAAATTGTTTAAATTATTAAGAGCGATAAAATCTAATAACAAAGTATTAAGCGAACTATATGGTGATATTTGTGATGATTGCCGTTCATTGTGCCAAGCGATAGAGCTTAAATTAAAGTCTCCTACTATTAGAACATTACGGCGCGATTCTAGGTTTTTAATATTGTTCTGAATAAAGTGTTCTAAAATATGCTTTTGAACCGGTGGAGGTAAATATACTGCACAAATGTAAACAGAATTAGCACTATTTTCGTTACTCATACTTACTTCCACCCACAAGTCCTCACAGTTGCTTTCTATGTGCGATAACCTGCGTGAGTTAAATCGTTTGGAAATGGCTATCAAGACCCCTCTACCAGATTTGTTGCTATGGAAACCAGAATTCTCCCGATCACGTCTGTACAATACGTAGCTATCACAAAATAATTCCGAGTCAAAAATTGTATGATTTAACCAAGTCTCACATAAGACAATAACGTCGTAATCACAACAAAGAATATTCTGATATAAATCTCCAGTTTTAGTGCGTAAACCTCTTACATTCTGAAAATACACATTTAGAGATGAGAATTGTATAACAAAAAATAATGATAACAAAAGTAATTAATGAATAAAAGGATTTTTTTTAAATAGTTAATTTTCCTAACGTAACCATGTTACGAACATGAACATATTCTGAGGTATCAGTTTTTCGCATATATATACGTCGACCACGGACCCAGACATATTTATAATTCAATTCCTTTGCTTTAGATCGTGCGGCAGCATGAAGTTGTTTGTTCTCTGGTGACAGGTTTTCTGTGACGTACACTGCTGATTTTTTGTTTTTAATAATACCCAGATGACTAGAGTTTAATTTATTCACAGGATGTTTTTTATTAAATGTAATAACAGCCACTAACAACGTGTCGCGTAAGCTAGGGCTGATTAATCTTACTAATATTGAACGTGGTCGAGGACTGTCTGAGTTTTTTTTTGCAATTCTGGCACAGTACGAGATGTCGGCTTCAGTAATCGAACATGAAACGATTTTTCTTGTTGTTTAACTGTACTTATAAGGTTTTCCGTTTTGTGCTCTGGCACACATTGGATTTCAATGTTGGACGAACGTGATAATTGTTCCATTAGATTGAATCGAGCGGAGAGCACCGCAATATCATTGCGCAGACTTTCGTTTTCCTTCCTAACACTTTGAACATCTACTTTATAAGCGTGGATTTCGGAGTTAAGTTCATCAAATGAATTGTTCATAAAATCAATAGATTCATGAAAACTACTCAATTCGCTTCTCATTTCTCGTAGTTGTTGATTTATTTCGCGCTTAAACTCTACAATGCAATCGGTTAGATATGTACGGAGTTCTTCCTTGATAATTGGATGAATATCTAATCGCGTTAAGCAAGGCGGTGGACAACTTAACTCCTTAGTGACGATGCGCTGCTCAAGCGGTTCGCGGTGTCCACGACGTGCTACATTTACGTTACAAACAGAGTTGGAGTTCGGCGATGTTGTCGGCCTAACTGGTGTATTTGTATTGTCGCTTTTACGTGTTTTATTATGGCACGCAGGGCATTGTCAATTCCCACGAACTTCGGGAGAAAGCTTCTTCGATAAGTTTACGCATTGTTTGTAATAGTGATCTTAACATAATCTGCATTTTAAAAACTTTTCGTTCGTTATAAGTGATGGACACGCCGAGCATTTCATATTTGATTTATTTTTACGTATGAATGCAACAAATATAAGATGTAGGTAGGGTTTTGCAGCTTTAAATTAATATAACTAGACGGCGTATGACTCGGAGGTGCGTTGCGCTGCAGAATTGCTGTAGTGCGACAAGGACGACTTATTTGCTTTATGAACTCGTCTCTTTTTGTCGCGTTGAGGTGGAGCCTACCTCGGCTAGCGCAGAGGTCGCACGCGCTGTTATATTATCACAATGCACTTTATAAGCTGCACACCACTAATTATCGTATTAAACTTAAATATAGAGGTGGAATTACCATGAAATTAACAATAAAAATATTTGTAAATCTGGCAAACACGTCCGTTTCTCACAGAAGTAGAACAAGAGGTAGAACAAGAGAACAGAGGTAAAACAATATCAAAGCCTTTGTTAGATATAAAGGTTGATTGATATGTTCCATCACTGTCGTCTTTTGAGATTATAAAACCTCTATTTAAGATAATGAAGGAATGTTAGAAATCGATGCATATCATATTAATAAATTTATACCAAAAATGGAATATACCTAAGCTGTAGCTGAATAAATACAATCATCTGAGGGAATGAATCCGTGTGTAAAAAATTCCTTTACTACCAAGTAAATGTATTTTTTATTAAAATGAAATGTCATTTGCGAGTACATTTATTCAATAGAAATCGGGTAGTTTTGTAATATAAATATTTAACAAGTCTTAGTAGTAAAGGCCATTGCATCCACATCCACCAGTCATGGTAACAGCGTAAGCGCTTGGTGCGAACGCCGCTGGAGCATAAGCAGGGATCATGGCAGGGGCAGCGAACCCTAAAGAGCAGGCTGGAGCGCATGTAGAGACTACGGCAGGGGCATAACTGGCAACAGGGTAGCAAGGTGCCGCTGCGGTTTGAATTGCAGGACCAATGCATCGGCTATACGCGTTCTAAAATATAATTTATTTATTACAAATCCGAAAAATGAAGTATTTAAAAATATTAAAAAATGATTACTTTGGATAACTTGAATCATTAAAACAGAAACAAGAATACAAAAAACTTAACAATTACCTGAACCAAGCAAGCTTGAACGCAGAATACAAGGAATGCGAAGGTGTTCATGTTTATTTTTTGTTTGTAGACAACTGAGTACACAATATTAAGAGCGATGCAATCGTAAGCTTATATACTGTAACGACCTACATTCTTAATTGATAATTGACATTTCGTAACAGTATGTACGTGCTTGTCATCCTTACGATTTACAAAATTAAATAAATAATAAGCCTATAACAATCAGTTCAGGAAATAAAATAATGTCCTTTCAGATTGATAAAAAAATAATTCAAATATATAAATCTACTGAGATATACTTCAGAACATTCTCAAGTTAGTAAATAAACAAGAAACAAGATGGAAATTAAAGTACTTATTCTCTGTGCTCAAGCCCTTTTAATTCAGGTATTTTATTTTTGTTATTGTTATTTCAAGGCCTTAACTTACTTTCATAATAATGAAATACGGTTGGTGGTAATATATATTATTAAAAAAATATGTATATTATTTGTATTAATAAGTCGGGGAAAAAGTTTTTCGCATATCTATGAACTTGTATATTTTTATTAGTAGAAGTTCATACATACTGTATGCGAAAAAACTTTGGCTGTACTATTTGCATGTGGGTGATTTTAATGACATTAAAATGGTTAAATTTTAAAAAGGAAACAATTTATTAAGATGTTGTTTGCCGCCATTCTTTATATATTCTTCTTTCTGTCAAAATGAGTGAATCTAATGAAGAAATTCGATACATCTTAATTAAAAAAAAAAAAACGGACGATACGCTACGCCAACCTCAAAAACAAAATGTGACGTTTAAAAAACGCACCTCGTTCTGATCGCTCTGTTACAAAAAAAAAATGGACGCAATTATTGAAAAATGGACCAAAATCGTCATTTCAGTAGTTATGACGTAGCTGAAGAACTGGAGATTGACCACAAAACAGTTTTGACCTATTTAAAAAAGTTGGGTACACAAAAAAGCTTGATATTTGGGTGAACGTAAACTCATTTAAAGGAACCTAATGAAACTAATTCTCATCAGCGATTCTCTACTGAAATGTAATGAAACTGACATATTTTTAAAAAGATTGATAACTGGTGATAAGAAGTAGATTACCTATGATAACAAAGTGCGAAAAAGTCTTAGTCAAAGGTCAGTCAGCCTTCAAAAAGTGTGGCAAAATCCGGGTTAACTCGCAATAAGATGATGCTGCGTGTATGGCGAGACTGAAAGAACCATCGATTTGGATCTTTAATCCCAACAGCTGATGAGATTATAGCAAGAATTTTTAACGAAAGTGGCTGAAATTAATCATTAGAAAGGGTGTAGTCTTTCATCACGATAACGCTCGACCACTCACATATTAAGTCTCTTAGCAAAAATTAAAAGAGTTTGGGTTGGAGATATTAATGTTGAGATATTAAGTTTCGATCTCTACAGAATTCTTTAAGATCTGTAAGGTTAACATCCAGAGAGGAATGCCAAAACTAATTGTCTCGTTTTTTTTTATCAGAAATCCCAAAGCTTCTACAGCAACAATATTATTTCACTACCTACAAGAGAGTTTATTTGTTATTTTGTTTTCAACACATATTATTATGTTTGTTATTTTTTTATAAATTTTAAGTCTCATAATACTGTATATTCGATTTAATATCGATATCCGATTATCAAGCAATATTTTACAGAGTATCTCCGGCATCTTTTATAACGGAGCATACAATAGATTAGCTGATCCTTGGAACGCCTTCTCTCCCTTCGCTGCTGCTACCTACGCTGCTCGCCGGTATACTGCTGCTCCCTGGAGAGCAGCTAACAACCCAGCTGCCCTGTCCGCATCAAATTGCGCCGGTCTCATTGTTCGCAGTTCTTCTCCATTCGCACCGGTCGGTGTCTCTATTGAGTCCGAAAATGCGATTGAAGGCATTCTAGCTGTGGCTGGTGAATTACCATTCCTTGGATCTGTGGCTCTGGAAGGCGCGCTGCCAACGGCTGGAGCTGGCGATGTTGCATACGGCTGCGGTAACGGTGAAGTCGCCATGCTTGCTGAGGAAGCTGCACCTTGGGGATTCAATAGACCGTACGGCATATATTATTGACTTATATAGCGTCTCACTGTTTGCAGATATCCAAAAATAATAAACTAATAAAGAATAAAAATAAAAAGCCTTTTATTTCCTAATATCGTTAAAATATCTGAACTCGTAGGTGCTTTTGTTTAGTTTAGTTTATAATAAAATCCTTATTTCCTAATATATATAATATAATTGGTTACATTTATAAAATATTGCCTACTATTGTTGTAACAAATGTATTCCTTAATTGTTATTAATATATTTTTCTATAGGAACCTCTCTCAAATGAAGGCCTCTTCCAACTTTTGGCACTTTTCTCTATCCTGAACGATAAGCTGCAATTGTAGTCCAGCAATTTTACATATATCTTCTTCTCAGCGAGACAAAGGTCTCCCTTTACTGTGTCTGCCATCAGGTCCGTTCCAAGTAGTCACTTTGTGTGTTCATTTGTCATCTTTGATCCGCGCGACATGTCCAGCCCACTTCCATTTTTGTTTTTGTGTGTCATTTAGTGCATCTATTGTTTTTGTTCTAGGTCTTATGTCAACGTATCCGAGTTTCTGTATTTTTCTTATGATAAACATGCTTCTTTCCAAGTCTCTTTGGCAAGCTAGAACTTGTTTTTAATTTTATTTGTGAACTCCCATGTTTGACATGCGTAAGTTTAATTTGAAATGAGACACGAATCCATAACTTTTTTTGTTAATAGGCATATCACTTTTAAATAATTCCTTAAAACTCCAATATTTATTCCACGGACCACGTATTTTTTATTCTTCTTGAAACTTCTAGCTCATTACTGCTTCTACTAAAACCGTTTTTTTTCTGAGTAAATGTGTTGCTCAACGTATGTAAGTGTTTCACTGTCCAAGTTTATTTATTTTTTTATGTGATTTGACATCAGCTTTGTTTTGGAGATGTTTATTTCAAAGCCCACCTGCTTGCTAACCTTACGAAGATCTACAATCATGCCTTGAAGTTAATAACTGGACTCGGAGAACTGCACTAATTCGTCTGCGGAACGAAAGTGACTCTAATATTTCCATACTTTATCCAACTAATATTTATTTTAATATTTTATGTGAAATTTATAAATATTTATTCGAGACCTTTCTGAAGAAAATGTAACAGGGAGGTTGCGATTGGATTAGTCCAAGTCCGATAGCCTTGTAAACCTACATGTGTGTAAACCGATTTGCTAGGGTCACGTGCACATGACGTAACTACGCGAGGAGATCTATATTTTACTTTGCAACAACGTATGGTCGATCCCAAATCGATTGAGACGTTGGATGTCGTCCCATTTCTTTTCGTCTCCTGGATGAGGATAGCTACATACTATCATTCATATATTAGATCTTCTGCTGACTACACATCCAGAGAACTACCAAGTAATTGTCGACACTCCACTGAGGTCATCTAAACGCCGAATAAGAAGAAATTAAACTTATATTAAACACGTATTTCTATCAAAGAATTAATATAATATTAGGAAAAGTATTGACAATGACAATTGTACATATTACTTTGCAATGGCTATTGGTTTAAATGTTTAAAGTAAATCCTTTAAATCTTTTAAGTTCTAAATATAAATATGTATAAAGTAAATGACCAGACCATCATAGAGCTGGTGGTGGCGTGGTCTGTTATTTTAGTTTTCTTTGAATACCTCGCAAAAATATAAAAGATTATAAATATTAGCTTGGAACTATTTCGAAATGTAAAATGTTGCAGGATATTAGAGTACCCATAAAAAGAAAGAAATTTGAATAGCCGAGAGGATGTGGACCTGTCACTTATGGGATTGAACGCAGATATAATAGCTACTTCTTGTTTCAATCTGATATGTTTTTTTGCTGAAAGGAAATTACTCAAAATTAATTAAAACGCTATACTATGGGTTTTTAGTATAGAAATTTATATAAATATATATGTACATAATATATATATATATATATATACGCCTGAACTTATATATATATTCTAAGGATTCATGTAGAAATTTAATTAAAAAAATAATAAGTAAAAGAATTTTTTTAATTAAAAGAATTCAAAGTAATTGTCAAATTCACGTATTTCACGCTATTTAATACTACGAAAGCCAGATTACGACGTTATAACTAATTTAGTAATAAAACTATGACATAAAACGACAAATCTACCACAGTAATAAAACGCAGGATAAGCTACTCAAAGATCACATCGACAATCACTATTCACACCTGCAGAGCTTCCGTTCTCAAACGACTATGACACGATAATTAATAAACCTAACACTTGCTTACTAATTTATAGGAGTTGATGCCTACTAATTATTTAGAAATACCCTCGATTCCTAACACGGCCTCTCCTGACAGGAGGTCGTCCTCGACTTCTATCTTTTAATCCTGAAGTTTTATTTTTAAAACTACCAATGAAGCTTCCAAAAATGTTGTCTCCAAATGAGACCTAAGGCTACGTAGTAAATTCTTCTGGACTCCCGAGTACTGGGTGTGCTGGGTCGTAACCCATCACCGACACGAAGGATTACGAGACTCAGCAGCGCCAGCTCCGACCAGCAGCGCCAGCTCCGACCAAGAGCGCCAGCTCCGCGATCAGTAGCGCCAGCTCCGACCAGCAGCAGCGCCAGCTCCGACCAGCAACAACTTCAACAGCCAGCAGCAACCTCAACAGCAAGAAAAAGAACTTCTCAGTTTCCTTTTTTTTTATAAATCTTCCAGTTGACCCAAACCCAGGCCCAGGTTGAGGAGAGGTGCTTGTAAGATGGTCATTACTGGTAAGGGATAGTCTTCAACCGACCCGTTCATCATCATTATCGTCCGGTCCGACTCGTCCATCCTGATTATCACAAAAACAGCTGAAAACTCTCTAAACAAAAGGCATAAAGTTAGAAAAATGTAGTAAGATGTAAATTTGAGATATCAATTTAAGTTTTTAATAATAATTTAAGGGATATCGTTGCTCTCGGCGCAAGCGTGCACTCAAGCGTCCTCAAGCGACGATTTCAAAATTGTAACAAAGGGATAAGTCTTTAGTGTTTAAAGAGATGTAATGTAAACATATGTACATGTTATCGATTGGTAAGATTCCGGACTCTTACCACTCGATAGATTGTGATATTAAATAAAACTATGTGTAGCATAGCACTCATTACCGTAGTGCTTCCCACGATGCAGTTAGCTAGCAGCTCCGTAAGCCAGCAGCGCCTTCAGCCAGCAGCGCCGTCAGCCGGCAGCGTCGTCAGCCAGCAGCACCGTCTACCAGCAGCCCCGTTAGCCAGCATCGTAGGGCGACGAACGTCATAGTATTGCGACGAACGCTAAGGTACGGCGACGAACGCCAAGCATATTTGCCTGAGTGTCAAAGCACATGATACCTCTCCACTTTAGGCGACACACGCCAAGGTACGGCGACAAACGCCAAGCACATTTGCCTGAGTGTCTAAGCACACGATACCTTTCCACAACAGTCGATTATCGGTAGGGTACAGCGACGAACGCCAGGCTCTGAACCTGTGTGTATGTGACACATATACCAAAAACAAGGATTAAGTATGCACACGATACCTTTCCACAACAGTCGATTATCGGTAGGGTACAGCGACGAACGCCAGGCTCTGAACCTGTGTGTGTGTGACACATATACCAAAGACGAGGATTAAGTATGCACACGATACCTTTCCACAACAGTCGATTATCGGTAGGGTACAGCGACGAACGCCAGGCTCTGAACCTGTGTGTGTGTGACACATATACCAAAGACGAGGATTAAGCTCGAGTGAGCATAACACACAAGCTTTTCTCATTCAGATTTCACAACTTTAACCTCTCTCGATTCATACACTAGTCATCCATCTTCATGAGATGTCTCAACACTCATCATCCCCGCAAAACACAAAATTATACTAACAGTAAGTAGTCAGTCAATTATACTGTCATTCAGTAAATACGTGCAGTGACCGCAGTATGCACAATGGACAGTGACCGCAGTATGTCCCAAACGCAGTAACTAGCCCGTGGCAGTTGCGCTAGCAGCACACTTCAACAGCCGACTCCAACAGCCGACTCCAACAGCCGACTCCAACATCCGACTCCAACAGCCGACTCCAACAGCCGACTCCAACAGCCGACTCCAACAGCCGAATCCAACAGCCGACTCCAACAGCCGACTCCAACAGCCGACTCCAACAGCCGACTCCAACAGCCGACTCCAACAGCCGACTCCAACAGCCGACTCCAACAGCCGACTCCAACAGCCGACTCCAACAGCCGACTCCAACAGCCGACTCCAACAGCCGACTCCAACAGCCGACTCCAACAGCCGACTCCAACAGCCGACTCCAACAGCCGACTCCAACAGCCGACTCCAACAGCCGACTCCAACAGCCGACTCCACCAGCCGACTCCAACAGCCGACTCCAACAGCCGACTCCAACTGGAAAAACAAATTAAACAGCAAAATATAGCCAACTCTCTTTTGTTTTACTTAAGCAGTCCTTCTAGAAGATCCACATAGAACGCGATAAGAGCGCTGGAGCATACTGGGATCCAATTTACTTGCTAACTAAGTACTTAGTTCTGTAGCTCGGCCTAATCTTACATTTACTTGCGAGCATAACTCCTGACACTAGATCTCCATGTTGGTGAAATTGGCATCGAAGTTGGAAATGTAATAAAATTTATTAGATCTTACCAGTACATTTGTAAAACGTATCGCGTAAATGATACGGTCGACCACCGATACGGTTGACGTAGTCCGCTGAATCGCTGAAGTAAGGACACGACCACTGGTATCATCAGCTCTGCATAACTCACGGTACCGAGTATAGTGCTAGCTCTCGAACTCTGCGACACATCATTTTCGCCTCCAGCATCCCATGTACTGGAGCCTAAGAGCCCCACAGGACACGCCCGACGTGACGTAAGCGATGCGTCGAAACGGCAAGCCCAAATCACATTGACTCGGACTTAAAGGCCCGCGCATCCAAGACTCTGGTCTCGACGCTCAGCACCCTTGGAGCTGTAGATGCCGTCGACCATATAAGCGGTGGCGTCCTTATCTACACACTAGGCTCCCACTTTCGAAGTGGCAGCTAATACTGTTCTTCCAATGGAAAAAGCCGTTCTAGAATTTATTTTATTTTTAACAGTTAGAATATTAAAAAGAAAGTTGTTTTATCTGCTACGCTTATCACGTTGTAAGCCAACTGCAATTTCATGAGCGACTCACTACTACTTCAATTAATACCAAAATGGTTTAAACAAATTAATAAATAAAAGGGTAGTTTGTTGTAACTACCAAAAGTTACACAAAATGTAAGTGTTATTTACACGTTCCATTCAATATCCAGCATAAAAAGTTTGGAATATACTCACCAAAACACAAGATTTGAACGCGTCTTACTTACACGCAAACCAAGAAATTAATTTCAATGTGTACGACCAAGTTAATAGCAACGAGCCAACGACTCTGCACGATATTTTCGCGAACATTTAGGAGACTACCACGTGAATAGCGATGCTGGGGTGATACTTTCTATGATTTCAGTTTTCGAAACTCTTTAGAACTTTATTTTAGAACAACTAAATAAAAATAAAAAATAAAAACGAAAGTGAGGGTATGTTTCATTTTTTCCAATCCGACCTAATTTCGATAGCCAAACCGTCAAGGCAGAGAGGCTGGGACAATCCCACTTCTGATCTAAGGATTCATGTAGAAATTTAATTAAAAAAAATAATAAGAATTCAAAGTAATTGTCAAATTCACGTATTTCACGCTATTTAATACTACGAAAGCCAGATTACGACGTTATAACTAATTTAGTAATAAAACTATGACATAAAACGACAAATCTACCACAGTAATAAAACGCAGGATAAGCTACTCAAAGATCACATCGACAATCACTATTCACACCTGCAGAGCTTCCGCTCTCAAACGACTATGACACGATAATTAATAAACCTAACACTTGCTTACTAATTTATAGGAGTTGATGCCTACTAATTATTTAGAAATACCCTCGATTCCTAACAATATATATATATATATATATATATATATATATATATATATATATATATATATATATATATATATGTATGTATATATATATATAAGTTCAGGCGTAAATCCTATCTTATGCCTTGTCTGTATCTATATATATTTTTATAACCGCGATAAATTCATAATATGACAGATATATCTAAAAAAAGATATTTTGTCTTAATATACATAAAAGATTTAATTTAATTTTAATAGAATGCAAATGAAATGCGGATGTTGCGATGGATGTGTGGAGTTAAGAGAATGGACAAGATACGAAATGAGTATATAAGAGGAAGCATGAAAGTAGCACCAGTGACCGATAAGATGAGAGGAAGACGATTAGCATGGTATGGACATGTAATGCGGAGGGACGAAAGACAGGTTGTGAAAAGAGTATTAGATCTGCGTGTGGAAGGATACAAAGGTAGAGGACGGCCCAAAAAGAGATGGATGGATTGTGTGATGAATGACATGTGTTTCAATGGCGTGGGTGAGGAGTTGATGGTTGATAGAGATGAATGGAAGAAAAATACATACTGCGCCGACCCCAAATAATGGGAACAGGGTAGGAGGATGATGATGGATATATAATTTAATAACCAAGAAAATATATATTTTTTCCCTTGGACTACTGATTTATATTGTTGATCTGTTGGTCAGATTTATTCAATAGATATCGTCTTTTGAAATAAATATTTTTTTTTTTTTTAATATTGCTTTATTGTCATAGATGTCCAAATATTATAATTATTAATTCATACATATTTTACTGATAAGGATCATTAAAATCTTTCTATTATTATATTTTAAGGTATGTGATGAAGGACTAACTCAACCAGTCCAGTTAGTTGGCGCCAGAGCCCTTTGAGCGGCATAAGGTCAGATACCTAAGCCAGCGCAGATACATTGTACTGCAATGGAATAAAAAAACGGTTTACAATTATTTGTTAAACACATTTATCATTATATTTATTATTTTGCACTTATTTTATAAGCCCAACAATTCTCTTGAACAAGGAGTGCTTGAGCGTAAATCAAAAGAGCAACTTTGAAAAACGTCATGTATTTGCGGAATGCATAACCTTGATATGCGTATAATTTGAATTCGTAAGCATTTTATACAAAATTACCACGGAATGCAAAATACTTTTGTTAAATTGGTCAATGGGTCAAGAAAGAAAAATGGTTACTTTACTTATAATGTCCATGTTTAATAGTATTTACTCAAATAAAATGTACCTCTACTATAATATAATTGGAATATTATATCTCACAGCATATATATATATATATATATATAAGTGCAGGCGTAAATCCTATCTTATGCCTTGTCATATCTATATATATTTTTATAACCGCGATAAATTCATAATATGACAGATATATCTAAAAAAATATATTTTTTCTTAATATACATAAAAGATTTAATTTTAATGGATATATAATTTAATAACCAAGATAATATATATTTTTTCCCTTGGACTACTGATTTATATTGTTGATCTGTTGGTCAGATTTATTCAATAGATATCGTCTTTTGAAATAAATATTATTTCTTTTTAATATTGCTTTATTGTCATAGATGTCCAAATATTATAATTATTAATTCATACATATTTTACTGATAAGGATGATTAAAATCTTTCTATTATTATATTTTAAGGTATGTGACTTTTTAATGATTACTAATTATATTTTTGCGTAATAATTTATTGTAAAAAAGATAAAAATCACGCAATTAAAGATAAGTTTATCAGAATTTGGAAAGACTGTTATTATAAAGACCTTTTGGAAATCTAAAATGCCATTCTTTAGAAGTATATTCATTAAAAATGTGTTCAAAATTCGCTTACATCTGTGTTTTAGTCTTCTTAGTCCAGGTAAAAATAAAAATATTATCTAAAATACATCGACTGTTTTGGGTGAAATATTCACATAATTTTATAAGCGAGATCATTTATTATTTATTTTCATTATTAAATAATAGTTATCTTGCATTTAAAAAAATCTTTACATTACAGAAAATCTCAGGACAATGCATTGGCAATGCGTACAATGGCAATTATGGCAACAATTTAGCAGAAGCTGAAAGTGCTTTCCTAGCTGGCATCGCTAACAATGCATATGCATCTGGCTTGGTTGGCGTGCCAGGACCGTTCCCTTCCAATGGCGGTGGTTTTATTGTAAAAAGTTCATCTGCAATACCACCAAGTGGTTTAACAGTACAATCAGAAAACTTAGTATTCGAAGGTCCTTTGACGGTATCTGGTCAGGTCCCATTCCTGGGTGTCGTAGCATTGGAGGGTCCGTTAGCTGCCACCGGTTCTGGGTCAGTAGCATACGGCTGTGGAAATGGAAATGTGGGCATCGCGAGCGAAGACCTTCGCCTACAGGATTTGCCGCCATCTGCAAATGGCATTGGCGTGGGAATAGGCTTGGCTGGCCTCGGCTACAATGGATTATCCGTGTATTAATTCATTGTTAATTTGGTATAAAATATATTAAGAAATGTTTTTTCCTAGTCTTACTTCAAGATCTATTATTTATATCTCACTGTCGAAGCTAAGCTACAGATTAGAAAGCTGGACGTATGGAAATCGATAAATATGTTTGTTTTATAATGAATGCATCAGCTAAGAGGGTTTTAATAGGGTTTGAAAGTTTGACTGAAACTCTGATATTTTAAAGTAATATTCAGTAATATAGTTTGTTATGTACGTAGGTAAATAGGTAAATTAGAGACTTAAATTTTAAAAATAAATATTTATTATATTCTAGGCTAATTAGAAATTCCACTTAGAAATATTTTTTAGGAATTCCACTTGAACGAAGTTGGACTGTGATAGCTATAGTGGTTTTAATTTCGAAATATACATTTAAAAATAATGTACGTGAGTGCGATTTGAACCTACGATTTCTCTGATCAATTTAATTCAATCCAATTCAATAGTCAATAAAATGTTTAATCGTAGTTTCGTTGAAATTATAAATGGTTACCTACTCATTTTAGTTGATTAAAGTTAGCATTCAGAAGTTCGTTTATTAGGTTACCTAGAATTGGATCCACAACTTCCTAATAATTTAAATCTAATTTATCTTAATGATTCATCTTGGTTAGAAAGGATTTAATTTATCAAATTACTTGAATTTCTTTTTTCTTGATATCAAGTTTGGACTTAAAATTGATATACTATATATTGTTTTTATTATTATAAACCGTTAATTACTATTTAAAATATTTAAAAAAATATATGTTTATTTGTATTATGACTATATGTATTATACGCTAGTTAAATATGTTGTTTTTATTATTATTAACCGTTAACAAGATTCAATAAAAGTTAAATAAGTGTAATGAGCATTATTTAAAATATTAAAAAAAATATATGTTTATTTTCCGAATAAATAAAAAAAACACAATACCTTAGACTATATGTATTATACGCTAGTTAAAAAAAAATCTCCGAACGGGCCTTAAAAATCAAACAGTGAAACACGATTGGCTGCAGTAAAACAAAGGAAAGGCTTCCTTAAAACTTTGATATATGAAAAAGGGATGGTACTTAGTAGTCAGTATTGTAGGGTTAAAAGTTTGAAGTATTGTAAATAATTTCTATAACTTTGCGAAGTTAGGTACAGCAATGCGAACAGAACCCAAGAGGGGGACCTGCGCTTTCACCCGGGTGGTGGTGGTGGTGGTACCACCACTAGGTAATTCAACATCGATGTGCACATCACCGATTCCCGTAACGCCATAGGAACCATGGCGTACACCTTGAATGATCTGACTGTAGACATTCTGTGAATAAACTTATGTTGAATATTGAAAAGCATAAGAAGAATTAAGAATATAGTATTATTAGTCACATAGCTTTTACCTGAACCAAACAAGCTTGGAAGCAGAGTAAGAATGCAATAGTGTACATTATTAAATATGTACCTACCTATTAAATATATTCGATGACTTATGATGATGAATGTGTATTGACAATACAGAGAGTTTCCACATTTATATAGACTTTAAATTAATAATGCAATAATGTTATCAAGAGAATTTAAAAAATACGTGTTAATTTAAGCGTACATGGGTAAACAAAAAAAATTGCTACTAAAATTGTACGATAAAATTTGAAGTATTTAGCAATCCTTATTAATGAGGAATAAATTATAGTTCTTGTTACAGAGAACAAGATAGTTAATTAAAATCGAACCTACATAAACAGCCTAAAAGTTTTTCTGGTTTTACTAGATAGGTTTGACCGCTCATTAGATTAGACATCAAGTTTATAAAATGTTTCGAGCGCAAAGTGCTGACGCAGCGGAATTATAGATAAAAAATTTATACATAGTTTTGTATTATTCGAATTGTTTTCATAGCGATGGCATAGTTCAAAATTACCACCTAGAATATAATCAAACTTTTTAAACAAATTTATTTTAAGTGTGCCTTTATTTTGCATTCAGTACCTACTGAGAGCTCATGTAATTGTTACACTACTTTCATTGTCTAATTTTAACAAAACAATAAAAACACAAAGAAAATATTGTCTTTGCTTATAATATATTTTTTTTGCATACATATTTTAGAAGATATTATATATTTTTTTAGAAATATTGTGAGATATAATATTCCAATTATATTATAGTAGAGGTACATATATTTGAGTAAATACTATTAAACATGGACATTATAAGTAAAGTAAGCATTTTTCTTTCTTGACCCATTGACCAATTTAACAAAAGTATTTTGCATTCCGTGGTAATTTTGTATAAAATGCTTACGAATTCAAATTATATGCATATCAAGGTTATGCATTCCGCAAATACCTACATGACGTTTTTCAAAGTTGCTCATTTGATTTACGCTCAAGTACTCCTCGTTCAGGAGAATATATAAAATGAGTGCAAAATAATAAAATGATAAATGTTTTTAACAAATAATTGTAAGCCGTTGTTTTATTTCATTACAGTACAATGTATCTGCGCTGGCTTAGGTATCTGACCTTATGCCGCTCAAAGGGCTCTGGCGCCAACTAACTGGACTGGTTGAGTTAGTCCTTTATCTGCAGCTGGGGCAGCAGGCTCCGTCGTGCTCCTTGGATTGCCGCTGGTGGTTCCTTCTTCACTAATTGTTACGAACTTGCTACTGCAGCTGCTTTAAATGGCGGTGCATCCGGCGTTTCCGCTTTCCTTTCTAGTGAAGTGCCAGACAACACAATTGAAGATGCAACAATTGAACAACAACAAAAATAAACAATGTTGTATCAAGTACTTATATAATAGAAAGCAATTTTTGTTTTAAAATATTATTTAATGTCCATACTTGACCTTGTTATTATTTAATTACATTTGTAAATGTTGCTTTATAATGCATAATATTAAATAACTGTTATAATAGATCGCAGAGTGTCAACACTGTAATATGATGTAAGGTATGATGACAAACGTACGTGACTAAAACTAGTTCGAACTTGGACACGGATTGTGGTTCAATGTCAAGTACAATTGTTTCGTCATTATTATTTGATTAATAATACATTTTCGAATTAATTATTAAAAAATATACATCTTTTTGGCTAAAGATTAAGGCTATTTATTTTAAAATAAATTATTTTACTTATAATTTAAACTTGATTACATTTAATTGATTGTGATTTTTAAATGCCATGTTTAATAAATAAAAACAATCCTTATAAATATTCTCTTAAGAAGTTAATGTCATATATCTGTAAGGAGAATTTTTTTTTTCATTATAATACATCACAACATACTACTATATGGATTACTTGATAGTTTTCAAATTTAGAAAAAGGTTATTGAAGTGACAAGATTTTCTTCTCATTAATTGCTTGTTTTCGTGTAATATTTTGTTATTAAAAAAAATGATGTCAAGAAATATCTTTTATATAATTTAAATAAAATTAATAAATAAACTAGTAATTGTCTTAAATATATGAACAACGAATGAAAATATAATGCGATTATCTATAATCAACATAATCATTTTGTTACCATATCCCTGATGTTTATTCTAACCAGCAATGAAAAAGCGTGGTGCCCTAATTTTCGTAAAGGCCAAGTTTATTTGTTCCCTTTCTTTTTATTGAACACAGAAACTGCACCATAACTCACTTTTTACTGCAATGCGATGAATTCTTATTTTATGTATTCCTTTATATATTGAATTGATAGATATGGGCGCCGCGCTGGTGTGAGTAATGCCATACTCTCAAAAAATCGGCTTCAACTTGTACTTCATATTAGAGCAGCGTCTCATACCATGAGTGATTAGTAAGCCTTATCTTTTCTCTTTTCCTACCCGTATTGTTGTCTTCTTCATCCATCCGACGATGTTGTCTATTTTACAAAAAATTGGGAGTAAATGCATAAGGACTTAGACTATACGATTTGATATTGTTATTTCGTTATTTGCCTTGGTAACTTACTTGAATTTTGAATTCTTCCTTTATTTAGCGGCCCCCCGACGCAACGACTTCAATAAGTACATAATAATATTATTTTTATTCCTTTTTAGACGTATTTTTGTAATCGCGGTTTTTAAATTTTCATTTTTTTTCTCCTTTTTATTATTTTTTTCTATGTTGTAGTAATTGAACCTACGAAAACACTAATTTCACTTGTTTAGATTTTTACTATAAATATTGTATAAACACCTTTCACCATCTTGGAAACGACTAATTCTATTTCGACCAAACATATAAGAACCATTTCGATGAAACATAAATAAACGGATACACAGTTACACAAGAACACAGATACATCGGTCAAACTTATAACACACCTCTTTTTGGGTCGGGGGTAAAAAGAAACTTAAATCCAGAGCAAACATTTTATTTCCCGTGATAAATGATTTCTTATTCTTAAATAAGACGTGACCCACAGCCACATCCAGCACGAGAGTAAGCAGGTGCAACAAATTCGGCGTTGTAGCCTAATGGACCATTAGCATAGCCTAAAGCACCAGCACCATAGCCGAGTGGCCCGGCGAGACTGTTGTAACTAGCGGCACCGATGTCCTCAGACAACATGGCGACCTCTCCGTTTCCACAACCATAAGCGACAGCACCTGCTCCAGCTGTAGGCAGGGCTCCCTCAAGAGCCACGGTTCCCAAGAATGGAAGAGCACCGGATACTGCCAGAGCTCCTTCGATGGCGTTGTCTGATCTTACGGATACTCCGCTTGCAGGTAGAGCGGAAGCACTGGATACTGACAGAGCACCACCATGCGAAGCAGCTGCAGCGGCAGGTCCGTAACCTCCAACAGCAGTCCAAGGGGCGGCGAAGGGACCAGCAACACCACAGGAACGACTGGCGGCGAAGGGGCCAGTGGCTAAACCAGCCCAGTTAGCAGCACCAAGAGGAGCTTCCACCTCATAGACACCTACCCCGGCTCCTAAACACTGTCCAGCAATCGACTAAAACAATAACATACATTTCAATTTTTCCTAATAAGACTAAATGTTGATACTTGCTAAAAATTCTATGTAGTATTGTACGATTTTGTTTTTTATTTGTTTTAATAAATGAACTTTACCTGAATGAAGAGCGCCTGAGCGCATACTACGAGGAGGGTCTTGAACATGTTGAGTTGTTGAATGTTTGAATACAACTTTAACAATGTTTAGAGTAATATATTGTAGGCTTTTATACTAATATAGTTGTGAAAACAATCTGTTGTGTATTTTAGAAATATTACATTGACTTTTGGAACGTGATTATAATTACAATTAAAAAGGGAAACATGCGCCTACTTTCCGATAAAATATTAAGAAACAAGTTTCTGATATTATTTTTACTATTTTTCGTGTATAAAATAAGTAATACCTAATGATCAAGAAAGAAAATAAAAACGTACAACTTAAATGCAAAACTAAACAAAAATTATCTTACGACTTCTATTAATATAAATAAATATTAATTAAAGTTTGTTTTAATTAAACCCTGAACGCCATTTCAGAAATAGTCGCAATAATTAATGGCAAGTTAAAAGTTAATTTTATATAAGATTTTTTCACTGAGAAGAGCAGTTGACGGATCCTATGTTCTATTTTAAAGTTTTAATTACATGAAAACATTAAAAAACATTATAAATTTTGAAGTATCATTAGCTAACCAAAGATTTTTAGACACCAAAATTTGTTACAAGATAATGTGTGAAAGATTGAGATTTGGGAGGTAGTTGAAAAAATCACTATGGCCTTGTTCAAAAAGTCTTAACATGCCCCAAAAGTTGCAACAGTTTTTGAAACCAGTACCTAATTGATAACGCGACTTTGTTTTGGTTTCTTGTATTTATATTTTATATGTCAGCAGATCATTTAAAAAAGACTTCATTGACTAAGATTGGATTTGTAAATAAATCGGACTCGGAGTAAAATTTGTGATCGTTGTTCTAAATGCCATAAAAATACAATTTCCAGACCAATATTTTTATGCTGAAAATTAATTTGAATGCCTTACCTATCTAATCATATCAAAACTCCAACAGCAAGAACCCCACCAGAACTTCAGAAGTAAGTTGACCTCTTGAATAGAATCTAAAGGACATGTTACTTTTCTATGTAATGAAACACCCTACAAGAAATACAGTTATTAAAAATCTTGTACTGTACTGTACTGTAAACCCACTTGTGCAGAACTGAATATTGAAATATTTAAAATTAATTACAAAGACACTTTTTCATTTAAACATTTCAGAAATAAATAATAAAAACTATTGTTAAAAATAGATCTTACTAATAAACAAAACGAACAAAATAAACATTGAAGGGCACGTATTTCTTATGAATAACTCTAGGTATTACGCAAATAAAACCATTTATTGTATAAAAGGGATCTTGTTTCTCTCTATAACCATTGTGCAGTCACATCGTTGAATACCAATACCATCATCATGTCCACCTTCGCTTTCCTTGCGCTCTGCATCCAGGCTTGCTTGATCCAGGTAAGAACAATTGCAAATAAATACGCATTTTTTACGTAATATTTTTTTTATTTAATTATCTTGTAAATAAAATTACACACTCTTATCTCATCAGAATGCATATAGTCAATGCTTGTCTGGTGCGTTCGCTCCCGGTTTCTCGGCTCCTGGTGCATATGCTCTTGAAGCAGCCCTAGCTGGTCCAGGTGCATATGTTCGGGAGGTGCCGGCTGCATTTGCCGCATACCCAGCCGCTGCTGGACTCGCCGGTGCCTACGGAGGATCCGGTGTCGGAGATGTTGCTGTCGCTGGAGAGATGGGTGTCGCTGGTACAACCCTAGTCGCCGGACAAGTTCCTATCCTAGGTGCTGTTGAGTTCGGCGGCATCCTGCCAGCAGCTGGCTCTGTCTCCATCGCCGGCAGTTGCGGATGCGGTCGCGGTCCTTATTTGTACTAACCATCTTTTCTGAAATAAACCGACATGTAAACTACTAGAAACATATTCATTTATGTCCTATCTCCTATGTCTTATGTGCTATCTCCTATGTCCTATCTTTTTTATTCGCTCGCACCGATTATAAAAGTTGGATACACGATCGGATTCATATTTCAATAATAGTATCTAATTGTACCCGGAAATAAAATAGTATTACTTACATTTGTCATATCTTGTCTAGCACGGACTCCTATTTAATAACTGGTTGTGTTCTATCGTAATCAAAGATATTATTTCCAAAATTAGTGGTTTCAATGATAGGGCTTTCAAGCAAGAAGCAATTTCGTAAGCGTTATTACGTTAGTGTAGATTATAGATTATTATGTTATTATGAATCACAACAGAAAAAAAATATATTATTGATTTAACCCCAAGTTAAAAATTTACCTTTATTAAAAGCCGAAGTTATTTAAGTAGATTGGTCTAAATATAACTTATACACCATTAATTAATAATAATGATTATATTACAATGAAAATGCTATAATCAAAATACATTACGATTTCTGTTATTATCATTGTATTATTTTAAAACCTTTTAAATACGGAAACGTCAGGAGCCGAACAGCACCAACCTCTTGTAATACAATGTATAAAAACAGGACAGAGGTAATTTCTCCGATATAGGTATTGGCCCACCACATTAAAGAATCTAGAAGAATTAATTTCATAAATAAAAAAATCTAGTCTACAAAAAAAAATTAAAAGCTACTGAATAACCTAGACGAATAGAAGTATAATGTTAACGTAGAAACGAAAACATTTTATCAAACGCAACAAAACAAGCTTATACCCGGCGTAGCCAGCTCTATTCTTAGGAGATCCAGCAGCAGCCATCAATTAGGGTACCTTCAAATTATTTCATCAAGTCTGACAGTAAGATCTTATGAAAAGCCACAGAACAAGCCCATACTCGGAGCACCCAGCTCTATTCTTGCAGGTGGTCCAGTAGCATCCATCGATCTGTCCTATATATCTTCGGGTCAATCCACCGAGTCAAGAAAAATTGGTAAAAATACGTAAGTACTTGCAGCAAAACTAATTACAAAATTTCTTTAACATATTGACCAAACATATATGTATTGTGTAAATTGTAAAATATCAAGTTACATTTGATGAATTATTTTGTGTGCCTGTGCCGACCCAAAAACTGTTATAGTTACACCTGTGTATCTGTGTATCCGTGTGTCTGTCTGTGGCATCGTAGCAGCCAAACGGGTAGACGGATTTGATTGTGTTTTTAATCGAAAGCCAGGTTTGTCGAGATAGTTCTTAGATATGTTTGGTCGAAATAGCAAGATATTGAGCTTTTATTGGTGCGGGTGAAAAGTTATTATGCAATATTGATAGTGTATACTTAATCAAATGAAAATTACTATATTTGTAGGTTCATTTGGTACATTAAAGAAACTAGTGACATTACTTTAAAAATCAGAAAAAAAAACCCCGTCTTAAAGAAGACGTCCAAAAACTATAAAAATAATATTATTATGTACTTATTGAAGTCGTTGCGACGGAGGACCGCTAAGTAAATAAAAAAAAATCAAATAAGTTACCAAGGCTAATAGCCAAATAACAATATCAAATGTAATCTTAGTCCTCATTCATTAGCTTCGTAAAATAGACACCATTGTTAATGTACCTATAACGATCATCCGCCGCAAAGATTTCAATAAGTACATAATAATACTATTATTATCTTTTTAGAGGTCTTTTTGTATTGAGGGTTTTTAATTTTTTTAATTTTGCTTACAAGCGATACAGTGAATATACACCAATATTTAAATTTAATAATAATAATGTTAATTTATAATTGAAGTATATTACTATTTCTATTATTATCATTTCAACATCTAAAAACCTATAAATATGGCAGAATTTGAGACTTTTCGCTCTAGAAGTCAGATATTACGAACCTCTCTTTAAAGTTGTAGCGAGCCCGTTGAAGAAACAAAGTATTATATGTGTAATGAAATTTTAAATGAAGATCCAATAATGAACCACACTCACGGGGACTACAATTCTTCAAAATAGTAAAGATATAATTTCAAGAATATAGTTATTCTGGGAACTTGGGTTACAGCACTTCTGTCAACGTTTTAATTGTCTTATGATAACTACTGGAACAAAATAAAAACGATTTTCTAATCATGGAATGACCTTAATTGAATCTAAAATCTGGAATGTTTTTAATATTATTAAATGTTGATAAAATAATAATATTATTTGTTTTTTCTTATTTTACAAAACATAATAAAATAATATATAATACATTTAATTAAATTAGTAAAGTACTGACCTAACTCCTAAAGTCTGCTATTTTCAAAAAGTATAATTTTTGTTATCTCTAGAATTTATTTATATCTTTGTAAATTACTAAGGGAATGTCATATTCTCATAATTTATAACAAAGTGCTGACACTTTTATCTTTTATAAAACACGTGCACATGTTATGCTTTTGTATTTTTTTGCTCTCTTCCTACTACGCTACTGTGGTGATATTCACGTTGATTAACCGTAATTATATTAAAACCGTGTTTATTGAGACTGCGCAGAGAAAGGGAACTCAGTAGTTTACTTGAGAAAAGTCGTGACGAAAAAGGTTTGGAAAGGAAATGATGAAGTATGAAAAAATCATTCTATAATTTGAAATTAAGTTTTAAATAAAAAAGAACTTTTAGTGACAAGGCTTGTCACTCGTCATCGCAGGTATTAAATATTAGTATTTGACAAAATTAAAGCGATGTTAAAGTTATTTTTATTGTGCACGAAACTCATTTTAGGAAAGATAAATAAAAAAGAGGGAATAATTGCAAAGGATAGTTTTATTTCCAGATCAAAGGTTTCTTTTACATTTATACAAGACGGGAGCCACAGCCGCATCCCGCTCGGGGAAAGGCGGGTCCTATGATCTCAGCGTTATAGCCCAATGGACCGGCGGCGTAACCCAAAGCACCAGCACGATAGCCGAGTGGCGCGGCGAGACTGTTGTAACCAGCAGCACCGATGTCCTCAGACAACATGGCAACCTCTCCGTTTCCACAACCATAAGCGACAGCACCTGCTCCAGCTGTAGGCAGAGCACCCTCAAGAGCTACGGTTCCCAAGAATGGCAGAGCACCGGATACTGCCAAAGCTCCTTCGATGGCGTTGTTTGATCTTACAGACACTCCACTGGCAGGGATAGCGGAAGCGCTGGAAACCGGCAGAGCACCACCATGGGAAGCAGCTGCAGCGGCAGGTCCGTAACCTCCAACACCGCAGGAACGCCCGGCGACGAAGGGGCTAGTGGCTAAACCAGCCCAGCTAGCAGCGCCAAGAGGTGCTTCCACCTCATAGACACCTAGCCCGGCTCCTAAACACTGTCCAGCAATCGACTAAAACAAAAATCGATTCTATGTAATATTGTACAAATTTATTATTTTATATTTGTTGCAATAAATGAATATTACCTGAATGAATAGCGACTGAGCGCATACTACTAGGAGGGTCTTGAACATGTTGAGTTGTTGAACGCTTGGATACAACCTTAACAATGTTTAGAGAAGTACATTGTAGGCTTTTATACGAATTAACATATTTGTTAAAGCTTATCTATTATAAATTTTAGGAATATTACGGTGATTTTTTATACGTGACTTTAATTAAATTATAATTGCAATAAAAATAGAACACTGAACATTACTTGATAAACAATAAGGACACTTTCCGATTATTGTTAGTATGTAAATTGTAAAGCAAAATATGCCGTACTATCTTACATTTTCGCAATAAACATCCCAAACGTTTTAGTAGAAAGTTAAAATAATTTTAAATACTAGATGTGCCTGCGACTTCGTACGCGTAGATTTCGATTTTGATAAAACGTACCCTTTGTACTTACCAATGTATGTAAAAACTATAAACTTTCAAACTGGTAAGCAGCAATGGTATTTAAGCAGATTATTAACTTCTTTACTTGTTAACCAATTTAAAAATAAAACAATATATAAAGTGAATCCTATGACAATATATTCCCGAAAACTGCATCCAAATCGATTAATCCGTTTCTAAGATTAGCGTGCGCAAACAGACAGACGAACAGACAATATGAAAAAACATTGTTTTGGGTTCTCTTGCTTTGTATAAAGGGGGAATTTTGGAAAATATACATTTTTTTGTGTTGTGTGCACAACTACAAGACAAACAGATAAACAGACGAAGATTTGAAAAATGCTGAAAATGGATTTTGTTAGTTATCACTTCACATCCTGGTATATTTTTTAAAATATTTTCAATGTACAAACACTACTCCTCTACAGATTTATTACATGTATAGAATAAGATTTGCATGGTACCTAACTATTACGTGATTGACATAAATTGACATAACTTTTTATTTTATAACCGATTTAGATGAAATAAACACTAAATGTTAAGTGTCACAGTCTTGTGAAAATATATTTCTAAAAACCACACAAGCCGTTTCTGAGATTAGCGTGCACAAACATATAGACATACAGACAAACAGACAAACTGAAAAACTATTGTTTTGGGTTTTCTTGCTATTATAAAGGCCCCCAAAGAGGTTTTTTTTTATATTTTTCATGTACAGAAATGGATCAGTGACAATTTTATTATATCTATAGATATAGATTTACCATCAAGGACTTTATTTTTCAATATCTTAACATTTTTGTAATTCAACTTTCAGGTATATGAGAATTATTAAATAAATATTTACCCGGATATGTTCACGTAATTTAATTGGAATATTGCTCGACAAGTTTCACGCCGCGAGTTTGCCATGTTTCGAGCTCATGAATAGGAAACCCAAATGGTTTCGAATTCATGCGATTTCTTCTTATTAATGTTTGTATCATTCCAGTTATTTATTTTAAATAAGGCATATTTATCACTACAAATATTAAAAAGAATACTTCACTCAAATGAACTATTACAGAACATTTATGTATTTGTGTAATGAATTTTTTTTTCGAAGAATCGGTTGCTTTTTTAAATGTGTGTTCAAAACGACACGTATTTTTTAAGAACAATTACTATTGCGCAAATAAACCGTTTATTGTATAAAAGGGATCTTGTTTCTCTCAATAACATTCGACATTGTGCAGTCAACGTCGTTGAATACCAACAGCATCATCATGTCCACCTTCGCTTTCCTTGCGCTCTGCATCCAGGCTTTCTTCATCCAGGTAAAAACAATTGCTATTAAATGCGTTACTTTTTACCTATTAAAATTATTTTGTTTAATTATCTTGTAAATGAAATAACACACTCTTATCTCATTAGAATGCATATGGTCAATACTTATCGGGTGCGTTCGCTCCCGGTTTATCGGCCCCGGGCGCATATGCTCTTGAAGCAGCCCTAGCTGGTCCAGGTGCATATGTTCGGGAGGTGCCGGCTGCATTTGCCGCTTACCCAACCGCTGCTGGACTCGCCGGTGCCTACGGAGGATCTGGTGTCGGAGATGTGGCTGTCGCTGGAGAGATGGGTGTCGCTGGTACAACCCTAGTCGCCGGACAAGTCCCTATCCTAGGTGCTGTTGAGTTCGGCGGGATCCTGCCAGCAGCTGGCTCTGTCTCTATCGCCGGCAGTTGCGGATGCGGTCGCGGTCCTTATTTGTACTAATGAGTTTTTCTTAAATTTCCCCGAAATAACAACGATCAGAAGCATTTGTTTTTTTTTACATACTTGCCCTGTTCTTTTTTTATTTTGTAGCACTTGATTGGTATAGTTATATTTAAAAGTGAACTAAATAGACCGAGTCACGGTTTGTTTAGCTCTTTATAAAAGAAGCTTTAGAATATTTTAGCCGAACATAAGTTATCTGACCTAGAACTGAGATTATTTTTTCGATTTATGAGATTTTTTTTTTTACATACAACTAACTTGTAGTAGTCGACCATTTGTGAGATGATTCTACTTCATTATTAGAAAATTTAATCTTTTTTGAAGTAATAGTTCATAGAAAAGAATACCAAAATCGATCATTTTTAACATACTTACTTACATAAGAACATAAAGAAGACGTACCTCATTAAACACATGTACAATGTACAAATATGGGATAGGTTTCCTAGTTAAAAATTACTGTCAATGATCTGTCCTCGATTGCATTTAAATAACATACATAGATACCCATTACATAATTACATACATAATCGACATTAAAATTCATAAGACGATAGAATATATTATATATAACGTGTTAAAGATAATGTTTCAATAAATGAAAACTCAAATTGCTTATGTTTTCGAAAAAAAATACTAACCGATTCAGTAATATTGGCCATAATGACATAGTTTTCTTTCGTAAAATTAAAATCTACTAAATATATCGGTATAGTCAAATAACAAAACATTTGAGTAGCCATTTCATTATACTATTTACTAAGGCAAAATATTTACTAGACACTAGGGCAAACTAGCGTACTAATTTAGAATAATGAAAAGTTGTGATCTAGTGCTCCCATCTCATTAGTGGAAACTTTACTTACTCGCTGTTTTTCGGGGGCAAATAAAATAAAGGTCCTTTAATTTAGCGCAATCGAGTTTTTTTGCATTTTGAAATTAGTAATATGTAATATATAAAATTACATTAATACAATGTAACTAGATCGTTTTTTTAAAAAAATCCACATAATAGTATAATTTCTACAACAATAATAATAATATAATATCAGGACAGTTTTTTTTTTATTTACTACGTTCATACTCAGGTTTACTCTTTTTAAAAAATTATTGCAAAAAATACGGTACCTAACAAAAATTATCCTAAGTATTTCGTTGTTACTAACCTTTTTCAGTTCTGTGTCGGTTTATCTCGATGTTTGATACATTTTAGATATCCAGGGGATGGTTTAATAATACGCCTGCGACTGGATATTCTGTTTCTTAAGCTATTATTTTTTTTAATATTTGCAATAGTTTTAATGAATATGTTAACCGCAGAATTTAGGTCTACTGAGTTTTAAACCATAGAAAAGTCGGTGTTTTTAATTTCTTTTAAAGTTGAGGCTATTTCCAATTAGACAAAGCTATGCTTATGGTTAGTTAAATTAGGTCTGGTAGCTGTATAGCCCGGCGCGGTGGGGGTCGGCCATTGAGGGTTTGTGCCCGGTCCATGGCTGACAGGCAGGCGGGTTGCCTTTCGGGGTGGCCTGTCTGCGGAGAGGGGTAAGCTTTTTCGGCCTTTTTTCTGTTTTTTATACAAAACTAAGTTAATGCTTGACTACATTCCACCTGATGGAGAGTGGAGATGTAGTCATAGGTGGTAAGGTGTATTAACCTATCAACCTATTCACTCTTCTCTTGAAGACACCCACATTATATTTGGCCGAAAAAACCGACGCAGACAAATTGTTCCAGTCCTTCGCTGTACGCACAAAAAAAGACGAAGCATAGCGCATATTCGTTCAGACAGGTAGAGTGTCCACAACGTAGAGATGGATACCTGCCGTGCGTTGGAATGTCCGATGATGGAACTGGGACGGGGGAATTAAATCGTGTAATTCCTGCGCACACTCACCAAAATGTATCCTATACAATACTGAGAGGCTAGCAATTCTACACCTCTTTTCAAGACTGTGGAGGTTGGCGTCTACCAATTCAGGGTCGCCAACAAGACTCTTTGGTCGGCTCTCAATTGAGCCCAGAACCGCAAGATGTATCTTTGCGGCACCAGCAAATATGTGACCACAGTACTCTACACACGACCGGAACTGTGCTTTGTATAAAACAAGAAGCTGTCCCGGTGTAAAGTACTGTCGGACCTTCGCAAGAACGGCAAGCTTTCCTGCAGCTGCTCTTGCTCTACACTCAATGTACTGGCCAAAGTTGAGGTTCGAGGAAATCTCTAAGCCAACAACTGAAGCCGGTCACTGTATTCCAAGGATACATTCTGGAAAGTAGGAGCCAAGGTGAAAGGGCTCTTTTTGGCGGTGAACAGACACGTCTGCGTTTTGGTGGCGTTGAACTTGACAAGATTGGCATCACTCCATTCGGAGACTGCCTGAAGTTTGTCACTGAGACGTTGCACCATAGCTTCTCTTTCAGACTTTAATTGATGACCTCGAGAGGTCCAGAGAGACGACGACCGCTTCTCCATTCTTCTCGATGGCCTCGCCTAAAATGTGTGTAACGCACGCTAGAAGGTCCCCAGCGGACCTATTTTGGCAAAACCCGTATTGTTGGTCACTGAGGAGATCGTTACGTTTTAGGTACTATAAGCTGCGAGTTTAATACACGCTCCATAATCTTGCAGAGTATGGAGGTGATTGCTATAGGCCTTTAACTGGCAGGATCGGCACGGATGCCATTTTTGGGCACGGGTTGCACGTTGGCAAGCTTTCAGGATGCCGGCACTATTCCACTATTCCAGTCTTGAAAGAGAGGCGATACAGACGTGTCAATTTCAGGAGACAACGCAGCTGCGCATGTATTGAGCAGAATGGCTGGTATACCATCAGGACCACTGGCTTTATTCACATCTTAACAACACAATGCTTTCCATACGTCTTTGCTCGTGATACGGATTTCAGGCATCGAAATACCGCAGTGAGGAAGATATGCTGGAGAAGCATTGCCAGTGTCTAGATGCCAAACATCAGGAAACAGAAAATTAAACACATTCGCTTTCTCTGTTGCTGTGTGGGCCAGGAATCCATCCGGCTTTAACAGAACAGGCAGTGAGGGTTGGTAGAAGTTCGACTCGATCGCTTTGGCAAGAGACCAGAAAGCTCGACTGGCAGTTGCTCTGACAGAGAGCTTTTCGCCATTCTTAGCGATTCGATTGAGACGAGCCTTCCGCAATGCCTTTTTGTAGGACATGGCAGCTTGGTTAAAGGCTCTCTTCTTTGTTCTTACATCTGGAGTTTGGCGGCTTCGAGCATCATCCGAATGAAGTAAGCCGAATGTTTTCGATCTTGAGCATGACGACATTCGACATTAAACCATGGGCGAGCTTTTCCATCTATAGGTACGCCAGCAAAAGGAATAAAATACTCCATTGCCTAATGCACCACATCGGTTATAGCATCCGCACAACTCGACGGATCCAAAGAGGAGAAGAAGACCTGCCGCCAAGGATAAAACGCAAAAAAGTGCCGCAACTCATCCCAATCCGATGACTTGTATTTCCATACTCGCCTTACACCATGTGGTTCGAGAGCTGGTGGGGAATATGTAAATAAAGATTTTACCAGACAGTAATCAGAGGTTCCCAAGGGGGAGGTAACCTCTACAAGATACCTGTCCGGATCCATTGTCAGCAGAAGGTCCTGGCAATTGGCTGTATGGCCTACTATATCTGGTACCTCGTCGCTTGCCTCACCAGCTGAAAGAAGTCCAAGGAAAACGCAAAGTTTCGCGCATCTCTTCCAGCATGGTCGATCTTCTGGTACGTGAATAGCCAGTCCTGATGACAGGCATTAAAGTCCCCCAGAAAGACTAGCTGTACCGAAGGTTACTAGGAGTAAGTAAAAAGAGCTATATCTGCAGCCTCACTGAGATACTCAAATAATCGAGTTGTCTTTTGGTCACCGCTGTGCAAGCGGTAGACACAGGAATACAGGATTGTTTCGTTTCCTGTGTCCAGTAAAACCCAAAAGAAAGAAAAGTGGGGTCTTTCCGAGTTCCGAGTTCCGATAAGATCGTTCCGCGCCTACACGTATACTCCGGTACATGAGCGAAAGTTGTGCTCTAACTTGTATCCGGGATTATCCAGGTGTTGCTTAAAGGATATTGTATCTGCGTCTCCTTTAAAAATAACAGGTGCGGCTGCTCTGTCTCCATGTGAGTGCGCGTGTCCCCCACCGCTGCACCTGCTGGGTTACTTGAGTGTTTGCTCTTCTTGGAAGCCTGAACGGTGGTCTCCCCTCGGGGAGTCTGCCATCCTGGGAGCTAGTCGGATTTGGATTCTGAAAGCGATCCCTTGGTGTCCCATTATGACGGCGGCAGCAACCGTCAGGTTTAGTGAGTAAGAGTCTCACATCACCACCCCCATCATCCCCTGGGTGGATGAGTGTATCAATGAGGGTTCCCGAAGTAAAAAAAAATAAAATTATCGGTAATACAAATTTCAAGAATTAAAGAAACGGAGCTGTAGCAGGATATTATGATTACGTCAGCTAAACAGTTCAATAGCCGGGTTGGTATTATGTGTGCTGGAGTGGAGTGCGAGGCTTAAAGATTTAAATACTCATTCTAATGTAAGTCTACACTATCTTGACAAATATTTATAATAATATCACTCACCAAAATAATTGTTGCAAAATTATTTAATTGAGTCAATAATCAATATATTATGTAAGCTGCTTAAAAAAGGATTTATGTTTGTGTATAAAGGTGAGCGATAAATGTCAAGAATAGCATTTTATTGTTTAATTTAATAATTAAGCAGTTGGCATCATTATAATCAGGTAGAGTAACTACATATTCTAATTTCTTTCTTATATAAGCTATCACACCATCGTTTTGTGAAACAAAGTTAGAGGCCGTAGGATTGTTACCTTCAAGAGAAGGTAAAGTAGGACATTTGCTTAGCCAGCATTCTGAAAAGGTAATAATATCAACATCAGATGGTATCCTATGTAAAAGCATCAGAAGACCTTCGAAATTGCATTCAAATGCAAGACCTTAAGAGATTCAAGTAAGTGTCGTGTCTCAAAATTTATATTTTGAGTGGTGCAAATATGAAAGTCGGAAAGAACAATATTTTCAATGTCATTTACAATAGTTACAATGCTATCCATAGTCGAATACTAAAATAAATAAATGAATAATAATTAATATCACCTATTCCTATTCTTATTTGACATTTTGACAATATGATCACTACATACATGGGTTGAGGGATAGGATTTGAATGAAATAAATTTGCTTTTAACCTGGATTTTAGACATATTAGGGTGTAATTTAGTATAGGTGACGAAATGTGTGAGTGTGTATGTGTTATAAAAATACTTAAGTATGGGTTTAAGTTAAAAATTACGAACTTAAATTTAAAATACATTAAATTAAAAGAATAACGTCTAAAATGACTTGAAGGACTTTCATCGGAGTCTAAACGATGATTTTTTAGGCGCAGTGTAACTTGAGTCGATTCGCCGTCAGTAGAAGAACCCCTTTTTAGTCGCATAATGTGATGTTTGCGCCTAAAGAGTTGTTTTGATGGCATAATTACTTAGTTTAAAATGTCAGAAATATGAAACAAAAATAATAATAACAATAATAATATTTAAAAAATAGTATTTTAGCCAAAAACCAAAAACAATTATAATAAAGTTTTTGAGATGGGTTGAAGTGTCAATTACACCAGCAGTCTGAATAAACTTGATTGTTAAATTTTCATAGATATTCTGAAAACTCCAATACGACGCAGAGAGGTTATTGACCGATGAACCAGTTTATCGACATGAACTAGTCACTGTAGAGTGCGCTCTATTAACACGATCACATAATTATTGAGTTTGTATCACTTTTAAGGCAATAATATCATCACAAAAGTCTTGGAAATATAGACACAATATAAAAGCAAATATTTAAATGTTTTACTAGAAGTGTCATAAAAGCAGCAGTTTATAAATTTAATTAAGAGAGCACCAAGAAACACGACTAGCTGCAAGCAAGGCAGGGGCGGGACCAAAACAAGACCTTTTTCTCAGGATCGCGTAGAGGTATCGAGCTGAATTATATATCAAATACTCAAATTTATTGTCTCTTGAAGCTGTGAAAAAATCAAATGTCCTTTGTAAAATGTCCTGGATATTTTAATTCCCTTACCAGTTTCGAGAAATTATAAGTTTTCCGGACAACTCTGAATCTTTCAATTAGGTACCAAGTAACGTCTTATAGCCCAGATAAAAAAAATGGCAATACATAAATTTTTAGTTACATCACAAAAGAAAAACATTAATAACGCGTAGAAATATGAAATATAAAAGAAAGTAGAAGTATAAAAGTGAAATTTATATGAAATACTCAGGTCTATAAAAATACCTGTAAGATTTAACAAAATCACACTTCTTTGTTTTCTATCAAAAGAAACAGCAATTTAAGTCGCACATTTTCGCAAAAAAAAACATAAATTCGCAACTACTCGCTAGGAACACAAAACCATTTTTTATATATATAGGGAACCCTTCGTGCGCGAGTCAGACTCTCCCTTCGACGTTTTTTTTCATTTAATAATTATTAATTTTTTATATGGATTTTTTATAAAAGTGTGTTTATTAGTTTTTTTTTTAGCTATTATTGATATTTTATTAGCCTATTCTTTTTTTACTAACTATGACGTGACAAATAAATGAATAAATAAATTATTTTTTTAATTAACTATGGAGAGACTTAATATATGTATCTGAAACTATAATGTAAAGTTGAAGCAAACGTCGACACCGCTTGAAAAATATCTATGTCAATATTCCTCTCTTAATTTAATTTTTGTTCAATTTTTAATCGTTATAATTCTCTAATTTCGCTTTTAAATTACACACCTGTTTATATCTTATATAAGAAAGTTGTTTCTTAATGTTTATCGTAAAATAGGCACATGTTTTCCATTTTAATTGTGATCACGTTTCAAAGTTGATGAAATTACTTTTCTGAAATACACAATACACTGTTTTCACAACTCTATTAGTAGTATAAAAGCCTACAATATATTTCTCTAAACATTGTTAAGGTTGTATTCAAACATTCAACAACTCAACATGTTCAAGACCCTCCTCGTAGTATGCGCTCAGGCGCTCTTCATTCAGGTAATCCTTATTTATTATAAACTTGTATAACATCACATAATATAATTTACGAAATGTCGACATTTAGTACTATTTAGAAGAATTCAAGTGTATATGTTACTGTTTTAGTCGATTGCTGGACAGTGTATCGGAGCTGGGCTAGGTGTCTATGAGGTGGAAGCTCCTCTTGGCGCTGCTAACTGGGCTGGTTTAGCTTCTGGTCCCTTCGCCGCCGGTCGCTCCTGTGGTGCTGCTGGTCCTTTCGCCACCTCTTGGTCTGCTGCTGGAGGTTATGGACCTGCAGCTGCAGCTGCTTCCCATGGTGGTGCTTTACCCGTTTCCAGTGCTTCTGCTATCCCTGCAAGTGGAGTATCTGTAAGATCAGACAACGCCATCGAAGGAGCTCTCGCAGTATCCGGTGCCCTGCCTTTCTTGGGAACTGTAGCCCTTGAGGGTGCTCTGCCTACAGCTGGAGCAGGAGCTGTCGCTTACGGCTGTGGAAACGGAGAGGTTGCCATGCTATCTGAAGACATCGGTGCCGCTGGTTACAACGGTTTTGCGGGACCACTTGGCTATCGCGCTGGTGCTTTGGGCTACGCTAATGCCCCATTAGGCTACAATGCCGAGATTGTTGGACCCGCTGTCCCTCGTGCTGGATACGGTTGTGGATCTCGTTTCATTTAAATATCAGAAAATGTACCATTGGAATACTCAAAGAATATATTTTCCTGTTTCGAACACTCTTGATTTTCATTAAAATCCAAATGCCGGTCAAGCTATTAATTATTACTTTCTTTCTTATTTATTACATAATGTTTAAAGTTTAATAAATTGTGACTGAAAAATTATGACGATAAAAATTCTTAATAGTAATCATGTATCAAAACAATATATTATAGAACATTCAAAACATTCGGCTAAATCTAAATCTATCATATTGTGCTCTTGTCTTATTTCAGGAAATTTTCTCTTAGTTAATATCTTGTGCCCCATTTTTAGTATTTTGCTGTCTTTTGTATTAATACTTAATGCTATCTGCCTCGTTTTAAGTAGTTCCTTTTAGCAAGAACCGATGGCACACATCTACCCTAAATGTATTGCATATATTAAAGTATATAAAAAATACAATGTGATTGCCATTCTGGCCTACACGTTATCTTAACCTTGTTTTTAAAGAAAAAACAGAAACAACCAGCCACTTCATTGGGACCAGGTTTATCAATCGTCTCACCCAATATGGAACATGTATCTTGATAGAATCCAGAATTTGAAACTTTATAATTAAATACTGATGATTTCGTTTTGCAATATCGGCACTAACAAGGAGTGTTAATTATTTTTTTAAATCAAACAACGCGGTGCAAATATTAGAAGGAATCGATTATGCTTCAACAATTGAAGTCCTCCATGTTTTTCAATTTCGATGCAAGTTTTTTGTTGGTCATGTGTGACATATGCTTCATTTTTCAAGCGCTCCTTCCAAGAACAAGACCACATCGCTCGTGTGTTATTCTAAAATCGATAGTAGTACCTACATAAATAATAGATAAAATAATATATAATACTGGAGTTCAAATTTATTCTCACATGTCAGTTATAACTGTGACTTCAACTTTCAGAACAATGGGTAATTGAAATTTTATTAATAAATTATATAAATAAATTGGACATGGACTCTTATTAATAAATTAATAAATTAATAAGTGTCCATGGAATTTCTTTTCGGTTCTTCTCCATGGACCTACCCTTTGGAACCGTACAAGTAGAGTTTGACGTTTCTTCATAAGTGCAATGTATAACCTATTTGTAATGAAAAAAAAATGGCTACAGGCAAAGTAATTTTTTTATAATTAATAAATATACCAATAACTGTAAAATGTATCAAAACATAAATTATTTCATGGCCCGTAACTAGCTCCCGTTAATCATGTTATCTGAGGCAACACCGCGTTTGCTGGTGTGTGTGTCTGTGTGCGCGCACGTTAATACATCTATAGAGATATTATACATAGAGTAGGGGAGCCAGCCTAAATTGTCACCATCGAACTTAAAAGAGTAGATAGAAAAACCCTATCTATCTCAACTTTTTATGAAATCTCGTGCTTCTTCGTCGTCGTCTCGAGTGTAATTCGTAGCAATTGTCATTTTTACCAATATTCTAAAAGCTAAGTTGTCATTTTCACCCTGTGAGATCAAATTTGAGTAATGTCAAAAATGTTTTACACAAATGTTTCAAAAATTTTAAAAACGAATTATGAATATCTTTTTGCGCATGTTTAATAAGACAAAGACAAACAGTATGGCATCTTGCATCTTTTTTTAACTGTCTTTCACTGACGCTCATACGAATACCTATGGCTCACCTATTCTATGTATATTAATTCTATGAATACATCTTACAAAACGATAAGTATAGATATCCGCTTTTATGAAACATTCGTTATAATTATTATTACCTACTTATTCTCCAATACAAGCTGCACATTAAGTTACATAAATAAAATTGTATAAAAATCTTATATTGACATGAGCATATGGATAATCTAAAGCAATATATGCAATACAACAAAAATGCCTTTTTCATCGATATAATTTCGATATCCGATATAAATATATAGTTTACTCAGACCAGACGTTATTACCCCTGGGTAATAACGTTATTACCCCTGGGTAATAACGTCTGGTCTGGGTCCTGACCCACCCCTACAACAGGGTACTATTTATTTACGAACGATCTGAAATTTGTAAATAAAGGTCTTGCTTCTAAAAATTGGTTGATAGTCAATTTCTATAAACGACATTTACTATACTAGGATCCGCCACAATGCGCTGCAGGAGTTGACTTGAGCACCCTTACCCTTTTTTATGCTACTAAAGTCGGTCCACACCGCGTGGCGCGTGCGCGTGCAAGGACTTCCAATGAAGTTGCTGGCACCGGAAAGTTTAAGAGTAACGATTGGCAATTTAAGTTAGGCTTAAGTCTATGGGAGATTCAGTTTTTTGACCATATCTTTTGTTTTTTAGAGAACAAGCCCAGTCACGTCCTTGACATGCTGCCAATTTTGTTTAAAATTGGTCAAGTGGTTCTCCTTTGATGTTGCCTCAAAAAATTGATTCCCAAACGGTTAAGAGCTTCGCTTACGCTCAGCGCAATAATAAAGCTCAATAAAATAATATATTATATAACCTGATTTTTAAAACAGTGCTAATTATTTATTGATTTTTAGTTAATAAATTATTAAAACCACATTAGAAAGAGCCCTGGGGTTTCCAGAGTTAGAGTTTGACCTTAAAGTTGTGGCCTTAAATTTAATTGAGCTAATATATTTTTTAATATAATATCATTGTAAAAATAATATTAAGTCCTTAATTTAAAGTTTATACAATATTACTAAAGACAATTTACAAACATTATGTTATAAAATAATCTGTGACCAAGTCTTTGAAAAAATGTTGTTCTGAATATATTTTTCCTTACTCTATAATAAATACAGATTGTTTTGTAATAAGCGACATTTTCAGCACTCTATATAGTATTTAAATAAAATTAAAATAATATTCATTTTTGTCAAATGATGACTATTAATTATTAATAGCGTTCTTATTACGTATTTATGTATTTGTACAGTGCACTTGAACTCCAAGTATCAGTATCAAATTCATAATAAAGTGCCCAGTGGTGTTGATTTATGGAAGCCAACTTATAGGATGTTTTTCAACTTAAAAAATACATACCCAAAAATAATACAATCCAAGCATAAACTTTGTATGTATATGATCCTAAGCTGTTTGATGGAAATAAAAACGCTCGTCTCTAAGACATTCAACTCTCTTTGCAACTATTAACAGGATCTCAGGTTGTATTTAAGTTAATAAATGGTATTATATTAACTGATAAGGAATTTTGAAATGTGGGGAAATCGTATATGGTAGAAAAAAATAATTTAATGAGATTGTATAGATTGATGTATTATACTTGTATTTATAATATCTTTTTCAAGTGTTATTCCAAATTTTAGAAACATCAAAACAGAAAATAAGTTTTATACCAGTGACTGTAGAACGTATCAGCCATCAAAAATCACTTAGTACTCTGTTTCCCCTATTGAAAGATTCAAACCCCAATATTATTTATGTATGATGACTTTTTCAAAACTTACATTAAATTATTTAACTAAGTTAATGATTAATTAGTATTTAGTGAGTGGGCATCGGCTGAGTTACACAAAAATAGAGAAAAATTATATATTACGTGTGCAGAAACGATGTTTAATACTAGTAATGAGTTAGAGGTAAATTTATTTTGCAAATCTTTTAAAAATCAACGTAAAATAGCAAGATCTCAACATATTAAAAATAAAATATTTAAAAACAATAATAAAATAAAAACAACTTGGAAAATATTCAATGAGGAAACTGGAATAGCTAAATCACAGAAGATCGACTTCAAATTAAGTATAGGTAATAAATATGTCACGTCTGACCTTGAGGTTGCTACTGCTTTAGAAACCTTTTTTCCTAAATTGCTAGTGACGACAACGATATCTTTAAATTCTTCATCCGGTGAAGCTATGACTTTACGAAATAGAGTTATTAATTTAAAAAGTGAATGCTCAATAAGTAATCCAAGTATTAAAATTAATTAGCGTTAAAAAGACTAGTGGTCTTTGGGAAATATCTATTGACATACTTAAGTAAATAATTGTTGCGCCAGACTTAGCATTAATATTTAATAATTGCTTAGTGTTAAGACTTATTTTAGTAATACACAGTACTTGCACTTCAATGTTTAATATCCAACCATTTGTAATAGAATGGGTGAGAGCAGCCCTTACAATTCGTTTTATAATATTTTAACACTATAATATTTAGGTGAGGGTAATTTACAATTTCATAACCAACTTACAGATGATATTATTTATACCTTATAATAAGTTCTAATAATTAATAAAAGATTAAACATTATGTTAAAATATTCTATGCTTCTAATTCTTAAAACATTTAACAGTAAATACTAAATAATATTCCATAATTAATTATGTAGGTGGCGCTACTGTTGAAACTTATGAACTAAAACATGTAAATTCCAATGTATTTACCATTTAAATTATTATAAATAAATATGACTAACATTAGATTCTGGTATATTTTATGATTTAATGAAACAAAGTAAAATAACTCCATTATTACAATCTGGCAGATCATTAGATCCTAGTAACTACAGACCAATTTCAGTCTTACCTACATTTAATAAGATCTGTGAAAAAATAATTCTTAATCAACTTGTTGCATATTTCAGTAAAAACAATATCTTCAACAAACACCACTTTGGTTTCACTGTCGATCGCTCTTTTACAAATGCTAGTGTTGAGCTTTACTCAACATATTTGAAACCTGAGAAGGTTCACAGGATGCACTTTTTATTTTCAACATAAAATCCTTATAAACAAGTTGGAACATATGGAGTTAAGAATATGTCCCTAGATTTGATTAGTCCATATCTTAATAATAGAATTCGAAAAGTAGATGTAAATGAAAAGCGTTCCCCCGATTCTTTCGTAAAATAAGGTGTGCCACCGGGCTCTATCTTGGGCCTTTCTTGTTCTTCATTTACAAAAATGACTGACTCACCTAGGAAGGGGAAAAACGGGATAGTGTTGTTTGCTGATAATATTTTTCTTACTTTTAAAGTAAATAAACGGTCAACAATCTGACATTGACTATGTAAACAATGTTGTACAATAGTTTAACGAAAATAATTTGTTGCTTAAAAAAAAGACGAAGTGTGTCATATTTACTTTAGCAAATGTTAAAAATTTTAGTACCAATTTAGAATTAAACAATTAGGAATTGGACTTTGACAAATCTACTACTTCCTTGTGCATTACCTTAGATTAAAAATTGCAATGGAGAGTTATGTATTGGCAGACAACGAAGTTATTAAAAAATATTTATTTATTAAAAATACAAGTTTACTGGATTAAATCTACTACAAGACTGATTTACTTATTATAATTAATTCTAATTACAAACAATGATAAATGCCGACTCAGGAGACTGATGCAATCGACGTAAGCGGGAATCACTGCTTATGCTGTGATAACTCCTCCGTCCTTCAGAGAGAAGCTAATCTTACAGCTTCCACTAGTGTCCTCATTAGTTGGTGTCGCCTGCGGTTGTTCCTTTTTCCTGGTGACTGTTATATATTGATACAGCTTTCATGATGCTAAGCTGATCAGGAACAGATACAGGATGATAGTCGTCCAGCTTGGGGTTGACATAAGTGTGGGCCAGTATGCGACGTCATCTTCGTCGATATCTTCAGCTCGCTCCAGAAGTTTGTGTATGTTATCCAATTCTAGGTCCTCTATTTTGAGTTGATACTTTACAGCTTCCACAGGTACATTCTGTTTCAATGGCAGCGGTATGATTTCGACTATGTTTGTTGTTGTCATGTGAGTCTGTAGGGTTATGATAATGACGTAAACACGACAATCCTCCATGAGTGTTACAAGATGAATTCCCGAAGTGCTGTACGAGGTTCTGGATCCACATCGAACTCGTACTATTTCTTCTTTTCTAAGGATAGCCAGCCAAGTGTTGTCTCGTGTCTTTTGTATCTTCTGTTAATACGGTTATAGCGCGAGTGCAGTTGGCGTCCCTATGTTGAACGAGGTTTATTATGCAATCTTGAGATGTCCTAATGTTCTTGGTGTTTATTATCTCGCAGAGATGAGAGCTCTCGGTTGGCTGCCTGCAAATATCTTCTAGGTATGCGTACTCATCGCTCCCAAGTGCTAGGTATTTGGATTTTGGGACAATAGTAAAATATTTTGTATCAGGGATAGAATAAGGTGGATAAGGTCATATATATTTGGGTCGGTGTTAGGGACTTCTAATATAAATGTTAACGAGTGTTCCGTACTGTAAGCTTTAACTTTAATTGACCTTTCTAAAATTCTTATATTATTTAAATTTATATCTATCACTGGTACTAGGTTAAACTTAGTTTTAAGTTGTCTTAATTCTAACACCAAATTTTGGGGACTAATTATACTGGAATGCATAACACGTAATTGGGAAAATGTTATAGCATCACCTAAAATCATTAACTTATTCTAAAATTATCTGAAAACTGAAATATATTTGAACGTAAATATCTAAATATTGATTATATCTATTTACTAAAGATAAGTTATATTATATTTGATTACGATAAAAAATTTGCATACATTCTGAATGCATGGTAGTCCTTTCGGAAGCTTTAATACTTGAATATAACGCAGTTAATTTAATCGTTGTTAATTTTAAATATGTTACATTATAAACACATGCTAAATTAAAAATATTCGTTTGTTTAATTATTTGGTCTTGCTTAAGCGAAAGGATTCCCTATTCGTTATTAGCGGGATTAAATGTTATTTCTGCTGTTGCGTGGAGCATGATTGCTCCTGTGATGAGGGTCCTGGGACAAGGTGAGGCCTTCTTAGTAGTTTATAATGAACTCTTATAGACTTTGAATTTGGATGATTTCCTATTATTTCTGCAACATTATTAGGGTGCAGATGAATGATCTTATATGGTCCTTTAAATAACGGCTTTGTTTTCTCGTTTCTCGCTGTCTTCGCCACTTGTTTGTAGTCTGTTTCACCTACCTTGAATGTTGTTTCCTCTGCTTCTTTGTTGCGTTTTGCTATTACCTGTTCCTTGTTCTTAGATATAAGAGCTGTTATACATACCTGTATTAATTCAGCATTTGCTTTATGTTTTAAATGTAGCTCTAATGGATTACGTGATGATATATGACCAAAAAGAAGTTCATGAGGCGAATAACCTGTTGCGGAGTGGATAGCATTGTTGTATGCTATGATTGCGTATTTCATTATTAACTGAATGGGGTCATCTTTATTTGTCATTCTCTGTATTCTAATAATTTCGCCTATGGTCGAATGAAATCGCTCTATAGGTGAATTCGAGCTAGGATTGTACGGGGTTGTGAAATGTATATTTATGTCATGTAAAGCACATATTTCTTTAATAACCTCATTATTAAACTTATTGTCGGAGTTTGTCGTAATTTTGTGGGGAAGTCCTAAAACAGATATTACTTGTAACAATGCCTCAGCTACATGTACACTACTGGATGCGTTTAATGCAACTGCTTGCGCGAATTTAGAAAAGTTATCTATGATACTTAGAAAAGTACCTCCTCCAGTCGAACATAAGTCCATAAATAAATGTTCCATAGGTTTACGGGGTGTTTCCGTTAGAGCTAAAGGAGGTCTCGAGGGGTTTCGTTCGTACTTGGCTTTGAAACAAGTGTCACATTGATTTATGTAACCTTGAATAGTGAGTAGGGCCAATGATAGTTTCTGTGCAATTGTTTATGTGTTTCTTGAATACCGCGGTGCACAATCTTCCCTTCATGATATTTTTTAATTAGTTCTAATTGTTTGGCCTGGTTTTCGACTGATATGACACGCGTAGTACATCTTATGAGTTTTGGACCTCTATCATTAAACACCGTTGTATAGACTCTACAGAATGCTAAATAAAGTTCATCGTTATAAAAGTAACAGTGAAAAATGCGATTTGCTTTTGTGTGATTCCTAAGGAATCTAATTATTTCTTGTTCTGTGTTATTAATAGAGATAAATATATAGCGTCAGATAATATGGTAATGCTGTTGTTTTCGTTGTCAGGCTGAGTATGATTCGTGCTAACTAACTGTTGTTCATCTATTGTGACTGTCTGTCATACTATCGGATTCAGTATTTTCAGGGGGTTGTGAATTTGTTTGTCCGTCAGTGTCTATGTTTAAATTTTGGTTGCTAGGGCCTGCTTCCTGACCATCGTTATTTTCAGTAGGGGCGTGATTAAACATTCGATTAATTAAGTCATCGTCTTCAATATCGTCAAAATTAACCACGAGTGAATCCATACTGTGATGGAATATTTTAGCTCTAAATAACGCATCTGCATTTGTGTTATGTCCTCCTTTCTTATATACAACTTTAAAGTCATATTCGGCTAACTTCAACCGCCAACGAGTCAGTTTCGAGTTAGGGTCTTTCAGTGACATCAGCCAAGTTAAAGGCCTGTGGTCAGTGTAAATAGTGAACTTACGCCCATACAAATAAGGTCGGAAATACTTTACAGACCATATTATGGCTAAAAGCTCTTTTTCAATTGTGGAATAGCGTGACTCGGAATCTGATAAAGTACGCGACGCGTACGCTACGGGTTTGTCAGATCCTACATTTTCTTGGGACAAAACCGCGCCTAACGCATAGTCAGATGCGTCTGTAGTTAAAATGAACGACTCGACAAAATCAAGGTACTGCAATATGGGGTCGTTAGTTAATATTTGCTTACACTTATGGAATGATTCTAAAAACTCTTTTGTGTGAATAACTTTACCGCCTTTCTTTAAACAAAACGTCATGGGTTTAGTTAACTTTGCAAAGTCTTTGATAAATTTTCGGTTATATCCTACGAGACCTAAAAATGACTTTATTTGTTTCTGATTTTGAGGCAAGGGGAAATCAAGTACAGCTTTTATTTTGTCTCTATTGGGTTTAAGACCTTTGTCTGTGAGTTCATGTCCAAGGAAGTTAACGTGTTTCTGAAGAAATTCAGACTTATCAAGTTGAACTTTTAGATATGGGTTTTGAACCTTTCAAAACTTTTAAACCTTTCAAACAGTTGACGTAATCTTTCTACGTGTTCTTGTCGAGAAGTACTGATGATTATGACGTCATCAAGGTATGTATAAACGTTAGGTAAGCCTCTAAGTATGTGATCCATTAAACGTTGGAAAGTACTTGGTGCGTTCTTTAAACCGAATGGCATGCGTAAAAAATCATAATGGCCTCTCTCCGTAGTGAATGCGGTTTTCTCTACGTCTTCTGGGTGCATTTCCACCTGGTGGTAGCCGCTCGCGAGGTCAAGGATTGTAAAATACTGTGAGCGTCCCAGTCTGTCTAGTATGTCATGACAGTTTTCGTGGTGGTAGACCATAACATCGGGTCTAAAAAGTTACCACCCATCGGGCAAAGTCGTGCCGCAAAGCGACATAGTCGTGTTCCGGCACGTTGCTCGATGAAGCCGTTTATGGGAAATGGGTTTGAACAGCTGCGGTACGTTGGCGAACCGGTTGACGTCGAGTTGGTGTAGCGGGGTAGCGGGATCCGAAGCGACGGCTTTCCGCTCGCCGCCCGCAGATAGTTGGGGGCCCAATTAGTGGGTTAGCCACCCACGAAAGGCTGCCCCGCCAGCTGCGAAAAATCCCAGGGTGGCTCCATCGTGCTGGTTGGCGACCAGGCGAGGAGGCCCGATGGCGATCCCTGGGGGGGTTCGGGCGTCCCCGCAGTCTCCAGGCTAGCCTCCCAGCGACAAGACATCACCAATTTCGAAGTCGGGTTTGATACGTATCGCCTCGTTCAACTGCCATTTCCCATCCCTATTCACTTTTATTTATTTTTTATTATGAAAAAGGTAAAAAAAAGAAACAAGTTGACACAGCGGTTGCACTCCTCCTCATACAAAGTGCACCTCACTAATATAAGGGGTTTGCACTCAAATCTTTTAGCTGTCCACCACCACCTGGAGACAGAGCAGCCGCACTTGCTCTTTTTGACGGAGACGCAGATACAATGTCCTTTGAGCGCTACATACTTGGATTATCCCGGTTACTCGTTGGAGCACAACTTTCGCTCACGGGCCGGAGTCAGTATGTACGCGCGGAACGACCTCTGTATTCAGCGTCTCCGTCACCTTGAAGACCCCACTTTTTCTTCCCTATGGGTTTTAGTAGACACAGGAAACGAAAAAATCCTGTATTCCTGTGTCTACCGTTCGCACAGCGGTGACCAGGAGACAACTCGTTTATTTGAGTATCTCAGTGAGGCTGCAGATATGGCTCTGTATCAGTACTCTTCGGCGCAGCTCGTCTTTCTGGGGGACTTTAATGCCTGTCATCAGGACTGGCTATTCCCGTACCAGAAGACCGACCATGCTGGAAGAGAGGCGCGGAAATTTGCGTTGTCCTTGGACCTCTTTCAGCTGGTGAACCAAGGTACCGACAAGGGTACCAGATGTGGTAGGCCATACAGCCAATTGCCTGGACCTTCTGCTGACAACTGATCCGGACAGGTATCGTGTAGAAGTCACCTCCCCCTTGGGAACCTTTGATCACTGTCTGGTGAAATCTGTGTTTACATATTCCCCACCAGCTTTCGAACCTCATGGTGTTAGGCGAGTATGGAAATACAAGTCAGCAGATTGGGATGAGATGCGACACTTTTTTGCGTCTTATCCTTGGCGGCAGGTCTGCTTCTCTTCTTTGGATCCGTCGAGTTGCGCGGATGCTATAACCGATGTGGTGCATCAGGCAATGGAGTATTTTATTCCTTTTGCTGACGTACCCATCGGTGGCAAAGCTCGCCCATGGTTTAATGCCGAATGTGGTCATGCTCAAGACCGAAAACATTCGGCATATCTCATTTGGGCTGATGCTCGAAGCCGCAAAACTCCGGATGTAAGTTTGAAGAAGAGAGCCTTTAACCAAGCTGCCAAGTCCTACAAAAAGGCATTGCGGAAGGCTCGTCTCGATCGAATCGCTAAGAATGGCGAAAAGCTCTCTGTCAGACCAACTTGCAGTCGAGCTTTCTGGTCTCTTGCGAAAGCGATCGAGTCGAATTTCTGCCAACCCTCACTGCCTGCTCTGCTGAGGCCGGATGGATCCCTGGCCCACACAGCAACAGAGCTACTCACATTTTAGGCGAGACCATCGAGAAGAACGGAGAAGCGGTCGCCGTCTCTCTGGACGTCTCGAGGGCATTTGACAGGTTCTGGCATGCGAGCCTTATATGCAAGCTTTCAGCCTACGGTATATCTCCTGGTCTGATCGGCTGGGTAACGGACTTTCTGAGCCACAGATCTCTCCGAGTAGTTGTCGACGGGTGTTCCTCGGAACCCTTGACAATAAATGCTGGAGTGCCTCAGGGGTCCGTTCTTTCTGCAACTCTGTTTCTGCTGCACATTAATGATCTGTTGAAGCCCGGTATCTATGGGTATGCAGACGACAGCACAGTTGTAGAAAGATATCTGCCGAGTACTCGGGCTAGTCGAGATCAAGTACAGTCTGAAAGAGAAGCCATGGTGCAACGTTTGAATGACAAACTTCAGGCAGTCTCCGCATGGAGCAATGCCAATCTTGTCAAGTTCAACGCCACCAAAACGCAGCAAATATTATGTGGGTGTCTTCAAGAGAAGAGTGAATAGGTTGCTAGGGCAATGCGACTTACCATCTAAGACTACATTCCACTTACCATCAGGTGCAATGTAGTCAAGCATTGCCCTAGATCATATAAAAAAAAAATAATAATAAAAAATGAATGTTCGGTAGTGGGTACTTGTCTTCGACAATCCTATCGTTTAAACATCTGTAATCTATTACAAGTCTCCATTTAACATTTCCCGATGCGTCCGGTTTTTTGGGTACTATATGAACAGGACACGACCAAGGGGATATACTTTCTCTAATGATACCCTGCTTGAGTAAGTTATCAACTTGATTACGAATTTCAGCGCGATGTTTTGGAGGCTGTCTGTAACTACGAACATATATTGTTGTTTCGTTCGATAATCTTAACTTGTGTTTAACCGCGTGTGTAAATGTTAATGGTATATTTTCAGAGTGAAATATTTCAAGGTAATTATAACAAAGCTTAGTTATTTCACGCCTTTCCTCCTCGTTCATGTGACTTGTTCGAATTTTATTTAAGTTGTCACACAGTTCTTTATTAATGTCAGTATTCATGTCTAATGAATTTAAATCTACAATCTCGTTTTCACTTCCAGAGTAAGTCTCTAGTTGTATCGGGATTTTATTGGAGATATATTTATTTTCGTTAGTATAATTTATAACAGTTGTTTTAAATGAACCAGATTTGACTGTTACAAAACCTGTAGGGGATTCTAAGCCTTCTGACCAGTATCGTGTATTATGTATATATTGTCCGTCAGTATAGTTTGTTCTAAAAGTTACAACTTTCTCACAGTTGGGTTCAATTTTAATCTTGTGTAATGGGTGATTAAAATAAATCGGAATATTAGCGTTTGTTGTGCGTAACATGTTACTGTTAAGATCAATATTACTTTTAAGACATCTTAATAAATCAAATCCGATTAATCCTTTGTACTTAGGATCAAAATCAAAAATTAAAAATTTATGAGTTAAATCTACATTAAAAATTGGTGGTAACGGGAGATAAACTACATGGTTATGACGTGACACATTATGCGCGGTAGCGATTTGAAACCGTTCATGTTCAACAAGTAATTCAAAAATCGTATTAAAAATAACATCCGATGCAACAACGCTACAGCTCGCTTCAGTATCAATTAAGTACTTACCTCCTAATTCCGGCAACTCCATGTACGGCAGGTGCTCCCTCTCCTGCACGTTGATTTCGATTATCTTGGGTTCCTGTGTTCCTGAACCTCCATAAAATCCTGAGGTTCCTCAAAATCCGTTTCTTGACTGTACTCTGTTTGATACTCACCTTCATTTGGTTAACTATCATAAAAACTAAAATACTCGTCCTCATATTCAGGGTATCGATTTTGTGAGTTATTCTGGGTACAAAATAGTTCCTCTACTGCAAACTGTGGTTTATTTGGCTTTGAAACTGATCTCATAGTAACGTCTGAATTTTTCTGTGGTGGGTTAATCTATTGGGGTATATTAACATGCTTCCGGTAGTTACCAGAGCTCTTACCTGGGGGTTGGTTTTTCCACGGTAGTAATGACTTAACTAGTTGTTTGCGTTGCTCAGGAGTGGTGTTGTTAGGCTGAGGCACGTAGTTTTGGGGCCTAAATTGCTGCTGTGGGTAAAATGGTCGTTGGGAAATAGGTAATCTGTTATTGGGTTGGTTTTGAACAGAATTATATTCTTTATGTTTAAACATATTACCCTTTTTTTTTTTTTTTTAACGTCAGGAATCCTCATGGATACACACCTCCATCAAGGGGATGATGGAGGTGGTTATGTGAGACTCCTACTCACTAAATCTGACGGTTGCCGCCGCCGTCATAATGGGACACCACGGGATCGCTTTCGCACTCACCGCGATGCCCCGACGTGATCCACGGAGAGGGCACCCCGCAACGAGGAGCACCCATCCCTTTTTCGCAGGCTTGATAGATTGTGGAGGGATCCCCTTCCCCCCACCCAAGCCTGCTGCCTCTGAAGGGGGCCGAGACCCCCTTCTAGCTGGACTCAGTCTCAGAATCGAGCCAGTTGGACAGACCGACTCGACCATTGACCGTGTCCAGCTCCGCCGCCGGTTATCTCCCCGAGAGGAGACCACCGGTCAGACCCCCTGGAAGAGCACACTCCCATAAGACCCAGTGATGCGCAGACAGCCTCACTGCAACACACTGGAGTCGAACGTGAGTCCGCTCACGTAAGGGGCCCAACGTCGAACCCGACAGGCCTTTACCGCCGGCCACGGTGATCAGCCGAGACCAGCAAGAAAAGGCATAAGTCGGGAACCCACCACGCCCAGACCAACCATCACCAAGCGCAACCGTGGCGTCGCGCTCGGCAACGATTAATCCAGGCAACGTCTCGGACCGTCTCCCCACCAAGCACCCTCTCTAAAGTGCTTGGTGGAAAGAGGTCCAGACCCTAATCGCGGACCCCCCCACACAGCCGCGGAACCACTCCACAGTCCACTCTGCTATCAGAGAAGTACCAGGAGTAATTCCGCAGCCGACCCCGGAAAAGAGGGCCTGCGCCCTCCCACCCTCAACGCCCAGGCCAACTTTCCAACGTGATCAAACGATGGAAAGAGGCCCGAGCCCCCCCGCAGACAGACCACCCCGAAAGGTAGCCTGCCCGCCAGCCAGCCATGAACCGGGCACAAACCCCCATGGCCGACCCCCACCGCGCCGAGTATTAGCCAACGGCTAATGCAAACCCGAAGGATCACATTAACCGTTGTTGCCCAGGGAGCACCGGCCCGTACCACTTCCGATGCCACCGGACGAATCCGAGCAACAAGGGAAACAGACGGGCACACGAGGAGGTTCCCGGCGACGGCCCCCCTAAACATATTACCCTGTTGTAACGATAAAGAGCCTGGTTTATTAATAGCTAGCCTTGCTTCCTCCTGTCTAGCCGCGACTATGGCCATCTCTAATGTTTCCGGCCTTGCTATTCTAACACCTAAAGACACGTGGAAATCTAAGTTATTAGTATACTGCTCAATAACCATATCTTCATAATAACTTTTATTTCCATGTCTACCAACGGAATACAAGGTATCGAGCAACTTGCGTAATCGCTTGCCAAATGACTCAGAATTTTCAAATTTTTATTTTCGGGTTTTTATCAGCTCTTGTATCACTTGTATCTCGTTTCGGGGTTCTCCTAAACGTCTTAATAATGCATTTTTTATTTTAAGCCACGATTCTAAGTTTTCTAGTATCTAGCTATCGCTTCTATAGCTGCACCACTTAATTTACTTTTAATAACACTTAATAATGTGGGGTAGCTACTACCCGGTGCTTCCAATTGGCTAAGGACATTTTCAACCTCTCTTATATAAAAATTAAGTAATTTTTTATTGCCGTCATATCGCGGAATTAAATCTACGACGAGTTGAAAATGAGGTGAATCTATTACCGACATATTGATAATTTGTATATTCAAAATTAAAAGAAAGGGGAAAAAAATGTAATAAAAATTATAAAATTAAATAATTAACTTGCACACTAATAAAGACAATGGAAGTATCTTGTTGCAGTTACACTGCGTTCCACTGATAATATGTAATTATTAAAAAAACAACGAATGAAATTTTAAACCTAAAAAGAATGCGCGTTGGATTTTAATTAGTATTGATTTGATTGAAATTAAGAAATTAACTAGGCTTATCGTGATTTTAGCTTAAAACACTTTATATTACCAAGATATATGGTATACTAAACTAAAGAATGCCCATTCGATTTTAGAAATAGACAAACTTTCAAACTAAACTAGGTTTATCGCGATTTTAGCTTTAAACACTCTTTAACATTAATAATATATATATACTAAGACAGGAAATAGAGCAGGAACTTGGTTTATCAGCGAGAGCACTCACCACACCAGTATCTGCATCTCCCGTCGAGTCTTGAGTAGTACACGGGGACGTCCAATTCTCCAGAATATCCTCGTGTAGCCTTCGCTTGACCGCCGTGAGGTTCTGGATTACGGGAATGCGACTTGGGAATCGCTGTTTGTCAGAGTATGGAAGAGTTTGATTCCAAAACTTTTACAAAACGCTGTAATCCTACCGACTGCGCCAGTTATGTATTGACAGACAACGAAGTTATTAAAAAATATTTATTTATTAAAAATACAAGTTTACTGAATTGAATCTACTACAAGACTGATATACTTATTATAATTAATTCTAATTACAAACAATGATAAATGCCGATTCAGGAGACTGATGCAATCGACGTAAGCGGGAATCACTGCTTATGCTGTGATAACTGGAGTCCTCATATATTTAATTTGTCAGAAAAACTTAGTTCTGCTGCATACGCGGTTAAATAAATACGTTGATTAACACATATGGAAACTGTTCAATTAGTTTACGTTAGTTACTTTCATAGTATAATGTCATATGGTACTTTTATGGGGTAATGCAGCTCTCATTGACACCATATTTACACTGCAGAAGAGAGAGCTGTTCGATCAATATATAATATGAGACCAAGAGAATCATTAAAAAACAAATTTAAATAATTTAAAATTATCACTATTTATAGTATATTTGTTTATGTATTATGTATATTTATTTTTTTGAATGTTCAAGAAAAATTGTGATTTACATAAAATTAATACAAGAAATAAAAATATACTCGCTATGCCCAACACAAGGCTCCATAAAATAAGTAAATCCTTTAAGTTTAATTGTATACGTTTTTATAATAAGCTCCCAAACGAAGCCTTAAGTTTATCATTAAATAAATTTAAATTATATATTAAAATGAATTTGATAAAAAAATCCTACTAAGTTTTTTGTATTTTTTATTTTTATTTTTGTCGCCTGAAATCATTAGGCTTCATTTACAATCGAATGCGACGATTCTACTAACTTTTAAACTATCGCGTCTCATTATATATAATTATTTAAATGAGCGACGAGTCTAATTGTTAAGAAATTGCTTTTATGATTTACGTTTCTGAAACAGTGATCACAATAAAAAAAGTATCCCGCTGAGTTTATTGTGTCGTTTGGTCAGACCCACTTTAGAACCGTTATATTCCCTTATATTATTCGGAATCCATCATATCCTTAAGTTGGTAAGTGCTTTTACAGAAAGGCTTATTACGAAAGGTCTGGTATCGAAATAGGCTCTCCTGACTTCCCTTTTTACGTACACAAGTGATTACCGATAATTATTCAAATTGGAAAAGATATAAATAAATAATGTTCCTTTTTGTGTTTGCTTAATAAGTATGTAATTTTTTGAGATTGTAGATATTGATATTGAGACTTAAAGTGAAATTATATGGTAAATAATTATTTGGTAGTATTAGTTCAATACATCTATTTGATCATATTTCAAAATTGGATAAATATTGTGTAAACGATATTCAGACAACAATATTTCCTATAATTATCAATAATTAAGGTGAAGCTCGGAAATGTTAATGAAAAAAGTACAGTTTTTCGCTAAAAACGCTTTAAACGCTATAGAGTATAGACCCTTTAAAAACCAAAATCAGTAGAAATTTATTTATACAAACTTTTGACAAGTAATATAACACTTGTCATTAAAAATGAGTTAACTATAGGCAAGAGTAAATGTTTGTAGTGCATATTTTTCTAGTTTTATGATTCAGTTGTGGATAACAAAAAATAAACAAATATAAAATGCGGACAGTTTTTATTATTTTTTCAAATTTCACGAGTGCTTCAATCGTTTGAATTAGTAGAGGTAAGCTCCGTTACCGCAACCGCAGCTGCCGGTGATTGTAACGGCACCAGCAGCTGGCAGACTACCACCGAAGCGAACTGCACCCATGATGGGAACCTGTCCTGCCACCACGGTGGTACCAGCGACTCCCATCTCACCAGCGACGGCTACGTCACCGACACCTTCACCACCATATGCACCAGCGAGGCCAGCACCTACAGGGTAGGCAACTGCAGCCGGACCAGCGAGGCCTGCTTCATAGGCATATGCAGAGCGTCCAAAACCACCAAGAGTGGGAGCGACGGCGGCACCGCCCAGACACTGGCTGTGTACCTTCGGTAAATAAAAAAATACTCTATTATTAATATCTAGAAGTCAACATAATTAAAAACTATGTTAAATATAACTCTTTTAAATATGTTTAACTGGAGTATATTAGAAAAATTAGATGTAGGTATCTGTCACGTGCAACACATTTTCTTTATACTCGTCTTCCCGTGAACATGAAAAGTATTCAAAACGTGCTGTTCAAATTAAAGTTTAAAATAAAACACAATATCCGAAATACGTAAAAAATTGTGTTTACAATGCCTATAAAACCATGCTAAGCCTATTAACATAAAAAAAAATCAATGCTATTCTATACTGCGAAATTAAAAACACTGGTTGGAGTTTTAGAAAATATCTTTCTCCTATGGCAGGTAGCGATACATGGTAGTTTAATTGTTAGAAGGGCGGGTAGGTTCTCCAGGGTTCTCTGGTTGAAATCCTTCCCGTGTTTATTCTAAATAAATAAATAAAGAGATTACTCAGAAAATCAAAGGAAATGGTGTAAAAAAACTATTTTTGAAAGCAAATGGTTATTACATTTTCATATTTACCTGAACCAAGCAAGCTTGGGCGCAGAGAAGTAGGAAAGCGAAGGTGTTCATGTTGCTAGTATGTATTCAACGAGTATACAATGATTGAAATAAAAACTACATCGCTTTTATACTATACAGATTTATTGGTGAAATAGTTGCTCATTAAATTAAACGTGCCTTAGCATGGGCTTTGTAAAAAGTATTAGATTTGATAAATATTTTGAAATCTTTTACTAATTAATAAATAATTAATTACTTACCTACTCACTATAGTAGGTACATTTAAAGAACCTAATATAAATAGCTAAATTATAGCAAATGTGAATTTGTATACTTTTTAAAATCGAAATCTTAAAATATCGACGAGATATTATTTTTATCAATTCTTGAAACAAACCTTACCTTGTAGATTACCTGTAGCAAAGTTTGATGCCTTACTTTCGAAACAAAATAGGTACCTACTATTAAAATATACTGAACTTAAATTGTAATAGCTATATATACCGAGATAATACAGGCAACAGATGTAGCGATAAATTAAATTTTACAGCTTCTTTTATTTTAGTAATCTTTTATGCCATTAATAATAAAATAAGTTATAGGTATGTTTTAAATGTCACGTTTTATGTTGTAATGTAATATGATAAAAGTTTCTTCAATTCTTTGGCCCTATAAAGGCGTACAACATATTCATCTAATCATTGTCAAAGTTGTATCGCAACACTCAACTCAACAACCAACCATGATGTTCAAGTCTGTACTTCTGGTCTGCGCTCAAGCGCTCTTCGTTCAGGTAATCCTTGTAAATAATAATCCTTGTAAACAATTCGCAACTCCATTACGTGTTGTGTTATATTATAAAACTGTGATAAGATGCTGATCAATAAGTTATAAGAACAATACTAATTGTAAATTCTTCTTTTAGTCCATTGCTGGCAAGTGTGCCGGCGCCGGGTTCGGTCCCTACGCTGCTGAAGCCTCTCTGGCTGCTGCAAACTGGGCTGGTTTAGGTGCTAGCCCCTGTGCCAATGCTCGTTTGGCTCCTGCTGCTCCCTTAGCTGCTGCTGGTGCTTTCGCTGCACCTTGGTCCGCTGCTGCATCCCATGGCGGTGCTTTGCCGGTATCCAGCGCATCCGCCATCCCCCCTAGTGGAGTGTCTCTACGTTCAGACAATGCAATCGAAGGAGCCCTCGCAGTCTCCGGTGCTCTGCCGTTCTTGGGAACCGTAGCTCTGGAAGGCGCTTTACCCACTGCTGGTGCGGGTGCTGTCGCTTACGGCTGTGGCAACGGAGAGGTCGCCATGTTGTCGGAAGATTTTGGTACCGCTGGCTACAATGGTCTCGCTGGACCACTTGGCTACTCCGCTGGCGCGCTAGGCTACAATGTTCCATTGGCTGCACCAGGGTATGCTCGTTCTGGCTGTGGCTGTGGAGCTCGTCTCGTTTAAATTTCAACAATTTAAGATACCAATAAAACATATTTTCTTACTAAAATTTCTTTGAACTATTTACCTTTAGCTGTCACGTAATCTAAGTGACCTGTGTTTCTTAGAAATGTTGACGTCTTATTTTATGTGAATATCTTATAGAATTTTATTAATTACTAACTGTGCCTGCGACTTTGTACGCTTACATTGGATTTCTTATCCGTTCAGAGTTTCATCAAACTCCGGCAAGTAGTCTTTGCGTGTAAGAATTTATAGTTTATTTTTATATATTATTTTATTTTATTTTAATTAATTTTTTTTCTTACAGAGGAGGTAGTCCAATTTGGTATTTTTTTTTATTGAAAAGGATATTATATAATTCCCTGTTTCATTAATTCACTATTTCAATATGATGAAATATTGATAATGAATGTGTATTCATTATTTCAATGTTGAATAAAATTCTTAACTTTCGGGTATAAGAGATTATTAACTTGTTTATTTGTTAACCGATTTAAATAAAAAAACCACTAAATATAAAGTGAAACCCATGTAACTGAGATTAGCGTGCACAAACTGAAACGTTTCAATGTTACTCAGAGTGACACTCAATTTTTATGTATAAATGTTATTTATTTATTTATTAGCCATATATTTTTTTGGTGTTTATCCCTTCACATCCTGGCTATATATGTTTCTTATATTTTCAATGTACAGAGACTACTCACTGCTCTACAGATTGATATAAATTGACGTAACTTTTTCATTTCTTAACCGATTTCAATAAAATAAATACTAAATGTTAAGTAAAAACTGTTACAATCTATTCCTGAAAACTGCACAAACATACTGACATACAGACAAACAGACAAAATGAAAAACCATTGTTTTGGGTTCTCTTGCTGTTATAAAGGCCCTCCTTTATATTTTTTTAAATATTATACATTTAAAAATCATGTTCAGTGATAATTTTATAATATGTCTGGTTTTCTTAAATTAATTTTTTTATGTACAGAAATCGATCAGTGACAATTTTATAATATATATGGATTTCTTAAATTAATATATTTATTTAGTTTTCTAGCGTGTTGAACGCTGAAAGTCATTAATATACGGTTTACGGTTGTTAATATTTAAAGTGGGCCACCATTCAACATACATGATTTTTTGCCTTTTTTATATCATTATATTATATTTAAAATCGCTTTCTATGTATTTTTTTTACTGTAATGTAGACTACAATAAAAGTATTATTATTATTTATTCCATTTTATTGAATATTAACTCTGCTTAAAAAAACTCAAGAATCCATTTGCATAAAAAAGCATAAAAGCATTGCGTGAAATGGAAGGGCTTACTACTGTAAATGTGTAATATTTATTTTTATTTGGGAAACAAACAATGTTAAAGTTAAAAACAAAACAATAAAACGTAAAAAAATACAAAAGTCATTAAAGTTTTAAGTGGTAAGCAATTAATTAATAACATTTAGTAAAACTGTCAAGCAGGGCGATTTACAATAAAAACACAGACAAGGTAATAAATAACATAAAACAAATAAATAAATAATTAAAAATATCTTTTACGGATCTAGTTCGCGTATAAAGGATTTTATATTTACATTAAAAACTTTAAATTTAACTTGAAGTTTCGAATGCTTTTGCAGCAATCGTGTTTCCGGAAAGACGAGATGTAGTTGTCTCTCCGTATTCCTAAAGTCAGTTAATTAGGCATAACTACCTCCAACCGTTTCTAGTATTCCAGTCATGGAGTTAAAAGAAATAAAAGACATCTCAGAAAAACATCAGCATAAATTATAACGAACGACGTCCCGAGGGCGTCTCAGATTGAGATATATATTGAGACATATGCTCAGTGAAAACTAACTTTCTATCTAACGTTACTCCTAGGTATTTTGCCTCGTCTTTCCAAGGTATCGGTTTATCAAAGAGTTTGATTCGCGGGAGGATCCGTGGGGGGCCCCGTTTGAAGAGCACTGAAACGCTCTTCTCAGGGTATACCTCGATCCGCCGTTTCCGCAGCCAACTCTCGAGGGAGTCGACTGCGGATTGGAGACGTTGGAGACGAGACTCCCAGTGATCCTTAGAGGACGTGTAAAGCGCGGTATCGTCCGCGTACATGGCAAGGTGCACTTTAGATCGCGGCCTAGGAATGTCGCTAGCGTAGATGGAGTAGAGGATGGGCGAGAGAACTGAACCCTGGGGGACACCCGCCCTGATGGGGCGGGTGGTTGACAAAACGCCTTCCACTCTGTAGCGAAAGGAGCGATTCGACAGGTAGTCCCTTATGATCAGTACGAGTCTGTCCAACATCTTGAACTGGTATAGCTATTAGCTTGTAAACCAGTCCATTGTGCCAGACTCTGTCGAACGCCTTAGCTACATCGAGGAAGATTGCTCCTGTCCTATGCTTCTTGGCCCTCACAGGGGCTATCAGTATGTGCTCCATGAGGCGTTGCACCTGATGGGAACATGAATGCTTGGTTCTAAAGCCGAACTGCTCATTTGGGATGATTTTGAGTCTCTCGACTTCCGATCTAAGTCTACAGAGGATGATTCTCTCATATACTTTCCCTAAGGAACTAAGAAGACTAATGGGACGGTAACTACTAGGCAGATGCCGGGGTTTGCCCGGCTTATGGAACCCTATCACTATGGCCTCTTTCCACTGGGCCGAAAACGAGCAACCGGCCAGTAGAGCGTTAAAAATGGTAACCAATAGGTAAATTAAAGGAGGCGGAAGGAGCTTTATCACTTAATTAGTGATCCTATCGGGACCTGGCGATTTCTTGGCGTGAAGCGCCCTAACTATGGACGTCACCTCGTCTAGGTTCGTTTCCTTGATTAGCGAACCGACCGGTGGCTGAGAACACGTTATATTGACTTTGTCGACTATTTCGACATGATCGCGATCAACCGATTGAGCAGACAGACGGCACTAGCTCTCTAGACTGTCGGCTAAGCACTCAGCTTTGTCAAGGTATTAAACGCGATGGCGGAGTTAGGTCCAACCAAGCGAGGCATATCTGAGACAGTGTCCGCCTTCAACCGCCAGAATGCCTGGTGTGTTGGAGATCGCCGCAAGCGTCCTATTCGAGCCGCTATCTCTGAAGTCGTCGAGAGCTTGGCTCTACTGCCTCTGGAGACGGCGCAGCCTCCGTCGGTTGTAATCTGTCGGGTCCTTCGATAAAGTCTGCCTAATCTACTTCGCTAAATAGACAATTAAAAATATCAATATTATTCAGATGCTTTTTATAATATTTTGCGAATATCTGAATATAATTTCATGAATATATATTTTATATTAATTAAAATGGGTCTGCCGAAAATCCTTCAAAAATCTTTTAAATTTGTATCAAGTAAAGCCGTGTATTTAAAGAAAGGGGATTAATCAGAATGCCTTCGTTCCCGAAACGACAACTACGAAATATAAATGATATAATCTTTACGGATAAAAAACTTATGTCTGGACTAACTGTACTTTATTAGGCTGATGTTAAATTCTTATTCAATGACAATATACTAATGGATATAATACAAGTCACAACCGAATTTAATATCTTGAATGATCTATAAACTTACAAACTTGGACGTTATATTATTTAATCCTAAGTTAGGAGTATCTTTTAAGATTGCTAAAGCAATCCATTTGGTACCTATTTACTTCTCGACAAAGACTTATATATAAATACTATATTTCGATGGTCGAAAGGTTAAACTTAAAACCTTTTTCGTGTCTAAAATAGTTTTAATACATATTTATTAAAAAAGATTAAGATTTAAGATAAAAAATTAAGATTGATTGAAGCTACAGCTGATATTAACCGAGTGATAATTCACTGAATAATGCTGTTTTTTTTTATTTAAAGCAATAAAACTCTAATTTAATTCATTTACATTAAGATATGTTACAAATAACTGAAATAAACAAATGTTACAAACAACTGTATTATCACGGTATATCTAGCTATTACAATTTAAGTTTAGTACATTTTAATAGTAGGTTCCTATTTTGTTTCGAAAGTAAGGCATCAAACTTTGCTACAGGTAATCTACAAGGTAAGGTTTGTTTCAAGAATTGATAAAAATAATATCTCGTCGATATTTTAAGATTTCGATTCTAAAAAATATACAAATTCACATTTGCTATAATTTAGCTAATTATATTAGGTTCTTTAAATGTACCTACTATAGTGAGTAGGTAAGTAATTATTTATTAATTAGTAAAAGATTTCAAAATATTTATCAAATCTAATACTTTTTACAAAGCCCATGCTAAGGCACGTTTAATTTAATGAGCAACTATTTCACCAATAAATCTGTATAGTATAAAAGCGATGTAGTTTTTATTTCAATCATTGTATACTCGTTGAATACATACTAGCAACATGAACACCTTCGCTTTCCTACTTCTCTGCGCCCAAGCTTGCTTGGTTCAGGTAAATATGAAAATGTAATAACCATTTGCTTTCAAAAATAGTTTTCTTACACCATTTTCTTTGATTTTCTGAGTAATCTCTTTATTTATTTATTTAGAATAAACACGGGAAGGATTTCAACTACAGAACCCTTCCCGCCCTTCTAACAATTAAACTACCATGTATCGCTACCTGCCATAGGAGAAATCTCTTAGTTATTTTCTAAAACTCCAACCAGTGTTTTTAATTTCGCAGTATAGAATAGCATTGATTTTTTTAATGTTAATAGGCTTAGCATGGTTATATATAGGCATTGTAAACACAATTTTTTACGTATTTCGGATATTGTGTTTTATTTTAAACTTTAATTTGAACAGCACGTTTTGAATACTTTTCATGTTCACGGGAAGACGAGTATAAAGAAAATGTGTTGCACGTGACAGATACCTACATCTAATTTTTCTAAAATACTCCAGTTAAACATATTTAAAAGAGTTATATTTAACATAGTTTTTAATATATTGACTTCTAGATATTAACAATAGAGTATTTTTTTATTTACAGAACGTACACAGCCAGTGTCTGGGCGGTGCCGCCGTCGCTCCCACTTTTGGTGGTTTTGGACGCTCTGCATATGCCTATGAAACAGGCCTCGCCGGTCCGGCTGCAGTTGCCTACCCTGTAGGTGCTGGCCTCGCTGGTGCATATGGTGGTGAAGGTGTCGGTGACGTAGCCGTCGCTGGTGAGATGGGAGTCGCTGGTACCACCGTGGTGGCAGGACAGGTTCCCATCATGGGTGCAGTTCGCTTTGGTGGTAGTCTGCCAGCTGCTGGTGCCGTCACTATAAGCGGCAGCTGCGGTTGCGGTAACGGAGCTTACCTCTACTAATTCAAACGATTGAAGCACTCGTGAAATTTGAAAAATTAATAAAAACAGTCCGCATTTTATATTTGTTTATCTTTTATTATCCACAACTGAATCATAAAACTAGAAAAATATGCACTACAAACATTTACTCTTACCTATAGTTAACTCATTTTTAAGGACCATTTTTAATGACATTTTTCATCAGCTTTTTAGAGCTTCACCTTATTTATTAATAATTATGCAATATTGCTGTCAAAATGTCGATTACACAATATTTATCCAATTTTGAAATATGATCAAATAGCTGTACTAAACTAATACTACCAAATAATTACTTACCATATTATTTCACTTTAAGTCTCAATATCAACATCTAAAATCTCAAAAAATTACATACTTATTAAGCAAACACAAAAAGGAACATTATTTATTTATATAATTACATCTTTTCCGATTTAAATCATCATCAGTATTCAGTAATTATTAAGAACAAAACAATAAAACTTAAAAGAAATACAAAAGTCAGTAAAGTTTCAAGTGGTAAGCAATTAATGACCTAATAACATCTAGTAAAACTGTCAAACAGGGCGATTTACAATAAAAACACAGACAAGGTAATAAATAACATAAAACAAATAAATAAATAATTAAAAATATCTTTTACTAGTAATCTGAATATCATTTCATTAATATATATAGTATATTAACTAAAATGGGTCTCAAACCTACTTTTTTTACAAACTTCAATTTGGAAAACTATTAATACAGGGATCTGCCACAATGCGCTGCGGGAGTTGAGCTGAGGGCCCTCCCCCTTTTTTAGGCTACTAAAGTCGGTTCATAACGCGCCCAAGGACTTCCAATGAAGTTGCTGGCGCCGGAAAGGTTAAGAGTAACGATTGGCGACCGCGCACAGATTCAGTAAAGCTTAAGTCTATGGGAGATTCAGTTTTTTGACCATATCTTTATAACAAAACAATATTTTTTTATTATGTTTTTTGAAGTAGAAGCCCAGTCACGTCCTTGACATGCGTGCCTATTTTATTTAAAATCGGTCAAGTGGTTTTCCTGTGATGTTGCCCTAAAAAATTGATTCCCAAACGGTTCAGAGCTTTGCTTAGGCTCAGTTCAATTATTAACATAAAATTACAAAAAGGCACGAGGTCAAAGTAAGGCACAAAGTGTCTATGGATCGTTCGATCATTTTCAGTACCTCTCAAAAGCTTTGTTTCATCTGTATCGGTACCTATTTCTATTAATATACCATTATTTCCTTGGTCACATACCATAAAAAATCTCTGCGGCAACTTACGGTTAAACTACAAAAACTCTTAAAACAAAAACAAAAAAACTGCAAAATCTGATCGAACGAAAAGTTCTTTTAAAACCGAAATTCGTCTAAACCTCATGAGGATACAGAAAATCTTAAGATATTGGATAGGACTATGTCGAATATTATAAAACTTGAAGGTTTTTGCTGTGTGGATGTACCTGTCGAGAAATTCTACAATAATCTTTTAAATTTCTAAGTACAACCATATAATTAAAGAAAGAGGATTAAATTTATATAAATACAGAATGAAAAAAAAAGCTTAACATTGCTATACATGTTTATAAATATTTTCAAACACGAAAGAGGATTAATCAAAATGCCTTCGATCCCGAAACGAAAACTACGAAATATAAATGATTTAATCTTTACGGATAAAAAACTTGTCTGGACTAGGTACTTTATAAGGCTGATGTTAAATTTTTTAATGACATTAGGGGAGGGTGGGGTAATTGCGCACACCTAAGGAAGAACTAAAATAAAACGAAAACTGTTTAAATAATTAAAGCTTTTTATTAATCAGTTTTTAGTTCAAGTACTTAACCTTATCTTTAAATAATCAACAGGAATATATTTAAAAAAAAAAACAAGTAATAATTAAAAAACAAAAAGCCTGGTGTTCGGGATTACCCCACGCTGTAGAGGGTAATGGCGGATACCGAGTGGGGTAATAACGGACACCATCTAATCAGAGCAAAAATCACATAAGTATCCCCTGGAAGTGCTTTCTCCACTTGTGCACTTCTCATGAGCCCATAATTTACATTTGTGACACATTATCCAATCTTCTATAATTGGTTCTTCATATTTTTCCTCACAAATCAAACAATAAAGCTCTTCTTGATTATTTTTTTCTTATGTTTTTCATTTTCAGAAAATTTTAGATTCTTTACGCCTTTTTTATTTTTATTGACAACATTTTCTTTTAATTCTTTAATTTGCTCTTTCTTTTTTCTTTTCTGGTCTTTTTCCTCTAAAGTATCTTTCATGGGAGTGCTCGTTATAATAATTGAATGCCTCTTTCTAGAAGTTTGCCTTGGTTGGGGCTGTGGTATTTGGGGAACATTAACAATTTCCTTAAGTGGAATGGATTCATCTAAATTAGCTATTTGTGCTGCCCGAGTGTCTTGAGTGGATTGTTTATTTGAGGGTATTGATTGGATGTCATACAATGTTGCTTCTAAAAACTGTTCATCAAATTTTGTTGCATCTAATGGCCGGTACTGAGTAATTCTTTGGCCGACGTGGGAAGCCATGTACGAGTCACATTTTCTATTATATGCAGTCTTGAGTGGTCCAAAATATGTTAGATCAAGAGGCTGCATTCGATGTGAAGTATGCGGTGGAAGTGATAACATTACAATACCATTCCTGCGGCAAAGCAAATAGGAAGTAAGGCTAACATGGCTCTCGTGGTTATCTAAAATAAGTAGAATTGGTTTTTCAAGAGATGGCTTTGCATAGGAGATAAAATGATGTAACCAATCTACAAATAAGTTTTCGTTGATCCAACCCGAATCGCTTACTGTCGCTATCATATCAGAATTACTTCCACGCAATAACTGAGGATTCATTCTTTTCCTCTTAAAAATAAAAAATGGAGGAATATAATTTCCGGAGGCACTAAATGCACAAACAACTGTTGTTGTGGTTCCTCTTTCACCACTAGTAATCATACCCACTTGCTTCTGGCCTTTTGGAGCTAATACTTTAGAATTTTTCTGCACGTTGGAAATGCCGGTCTCATCTACATTATAAATGCGAGTGGCATCAAAATGATGCTTTATTTGCAGTGCTTCCAAGTTATTAAAAAACATTTTTATTTCTATATCGTTAAAGGCGGTAATTCTATTAATAGAAGTCGATTCAGGTCTACGCAGCGAAATATTGGGATGCCTTTTCCTGAACCCATAGAACCAGTCCTTTTTGTCAAAAATCCCAGGGATTTTTTGTCAAAATTGTGCTTCAAATGATTGACTTCAGCAAATGTTGTTCTCTTACGGTATCTTACTATGGGGCAGCGCTGCCGAAATTAATTCTATATTTATTTTACAAAAACGAGCTATACGGGTTATTTGTAACTTAAAAGCTAGAGACTCCCTAAGAGAAGTTTTTAAAGAAATCGGTATTCTTACGGTCGCTTCTCAATACATTTTTAATAACTTACTATATATACGCCAAAATTTAAATGACTATAAAAAAAACAGCGACAGACATACAATCAATACAAGAAATAAAAATAGGCTCGTAACGCCTAAATTTCGACTTCAAAAAGTTAAGAAATCCTTCATGGGCTTGAGTATACGCATATATAATAAGGTTCCACAAGATATCTTAAATCTTCCTTTTCTTGGTTTCAAATCTAAAATTAAAGGTATATTATTAAATAAATCTTACTATAACATTCAAGAGTTTTTGGTTGATCGAAATGTGTGGAACTTGGGTCATTGACTCATTTGCAGGGTTGATGTTATAATTTATAAGTCAAACATTGTTAAATTTTATTCAAAAAGAGCAACTGTTGAGTTTCTGGCCAGCTCTTCTCAGCAGAACAGCATTCCGAGCTGGTGGTAGCTTACTCACAGACTGACTATACTGACCAATTTAATGTAATTGACGATTCAAAAGTGCGTGTAAATGCCTACTTGAATTTTGAATTTTGAATTTTGAATGTGAAGGCTATTTTTCGAACCATTTCAATGGTTAAACCATAAAATTGTTTACAACAATTTAAAATATGTTCTTCTAGTTCGACTTCTTGTTCTTCGGAAAATATGGCCTTCCTTCCGGTTTTTGGAGTCTTAATTGTTTCTTTTTTAAGATAGTCATGTATCGTACCTTTTGGTACAGAATAAGTGGTAGCTGCCTTTCCCAAAGAAAGTCTCTTAGTTTTGACAGCTTCTACGGCTTTCTCCAAATCCTCTAACGTATATTTTGTCGTAGTCTTTCTTTCGTAATGTCTTGGCATCTGAAATTAATGTTTATTAATAATTAATAACGAATATCATAAAAAATAATGTTTAGGGGTAACTACGGACGTTCGTAATTACCTAAATCGTCCGCCATTAGCCGATTTGCCCAGAAATGGATAAAACATTATTTTTTTTAGGTTAGAACCATGCAGTACACGATACAAATGCTTTAAATTGTTGATCAAAAATTTGTTTTTTAAGGATAAAAACATCACCTTGCAATGTCTTTCGTGCAGTAAGATACATCCATTATAAATTTCATAAAAATAAGATCAAATAATAGAAAAATCTTTAAGTTTACTTACTTTGAATTGAGAGCGCGTCCACACCTTAGCAGTTACTGTTTGGCACTAAGTTCAGGGTTGACTTACAATTGCGTCATTCAAAATATCTCCTATCCTGCTCTAACATAGTTAAACCTATGTGTCCGCCATTACCCACCATCCGTGATTACCCCACCCTCCCCTATACTAACGTACTTACTTACAAACTTGGGCATAATATTATTTAATTTATAGTAAGGAGCATCTTTTAAGATTGCTAAAGCAATCTATTTGGTACCTATTTACTTCTCGACAAAGATTTATATATAAATACTATATTTCAATAGTCGAAAAGTTAAATTTGAAATCTTTTACGTGTTTAAAATCGTTGTACTACATGTTTATTAAAAAAATAAGATTGATTGAAGCTACAGATAATATTAACCGAGTGATAGTTTACTGAATACTGCTATTTTTTTTAATTTAAAGCAATAAAACTCTAATTTAATTCATTTACATTCAGATATGTTACAAATAACTGAAATAAAAATAAAAATAAAGATGATTAGACGCCTAATTAAGACAAGAACACTTCAAAGAACTTTTGATGGTTTTTTTTTACAAATATAAATATTAATATTCTGTCAGATATTTAAGATTACAAGACTCAACATGCCTAAGAAACAGCAGGTCACTTAGATTATGTAACAGCAAAAGGTAAATAGTTCAAAGAAATTTTAGTAAGAAAATGTTTTATTGGTATCTTAAATTGTTGAAATTTAAACGAGACGAGCTCCACAGCCACAGCCAGAACGAGCATACCCTGGTGCAGCCAATGGAACATTGTAGCCTAGCGCGCCAGCGGAGTAGCCAAGTGGTCCAGCGAGACCATTGTAGCCAGCGGTACCAAAATCTTCCGACAACATGGCGACCTCTCCGTTACCACAACCGTAAGCGACCGCACCCGCACCAGCAGTGGGTAAAGCGCCTTCCAGAGCTACGGTTCCCAAGAACGGCAGAGCACCGGAGACTGCGAGGGCTCCTTCGATTGCATTGTCTGACCGTAGAGACACTCCACTAGGGGGGATGGCGGATGCGCTGGATACCGGCAAAGCACCGCCATGGGATGCAGCAGCGGACCAAGGTGCAGCGAAAGCACCAGCAGCAGCTAAGGGAGCAGCAGTAGCTAAACGAGCATTGGCACAGGGGCTAGCACCTAAACCAGCCCAGTTTGCAGCAGCCAGAGAGGCTTCAGCAGCATAGGGACCGAATCCGGCGCCGGCACACTTTCCAGCAATGGACTAAAAGAAGAATTTACAATTAGAATTGTTCTTATAACTTATTGATCAGCATCTTATCACAGTTTTATAATATAACACAACACGTAATGGAGTTGCGAATTGTTTACAAGGATTATTATTTACAAGGATTACCTGAACGAAGAGCGCTTGAGCGCAGACCAGAAGTACAGACTTGAACATCATGGTTGGTTGTTGAGTTGAGTGTTGCGATACAACTTTGACAATGATTAGATGAATATGTTGTACGCCTTTATAGGGCCAAAGAATTGAAAAAACTTTTATCATATTACATTACAACATAAAACGTGACATTTAAAACATACCTATAACTTATTTTATTATTAATTCGGCGGAATAGTTTCGAATTTGACCCATAAAAAAATGATTTAGGTAGGCCCATTAGTTTTTATTATATGACCATTTTTGTCCAAGTTTTGTACTAGCTCCTCCGGTAGGAAATATAAACGTACTGGGACTAAAGACATCTGTTGTTTTGGATATAATAATTTCTTACAGACTATGGTACTTCAGCATATTGATTTATGTTAGTTATAATATTATGCTCATTCATTTAACGAAGGCTTTGTGAAGTCTGACGCGCTGCTGCTAGCCGGTTCTCATGTTGCTGAGCAGACTCGGTTGCTGTACGGTTTCGTTTCACTTCTAATCTACGAGTCCTCTGCTCAGGTGGCTCGTTTTCTAAACGCTCATTAATAAGACCAAGTCTATGAGTCCTGTGCTCAGCTGACTCGTTGGCCAGAAGATCATTAGTGAGGGCAAATCTATTAGCTCTCTGCTCAAAATACTCATTCGCAAGACGCTCTTGGATCTTACCGAGTCTAGAATTATGCTGATCAAGATTTTGTTGACGTAATCGTGATTTCAAATATGCCTTCATGGCCAACCAATGTTTTTCACGATCTTTAATAGTCTCACAAGAACTTGAAATTGTGTTTCGAAGAGCATTTTTACGGAGACGACTACTTTTATCCGTTGCCGTTTCTTTAGATCTGTATTTTTTAAGACGCGCAGCACCTTTTGTAGATCTACCCATACCCATGGCTAATTGACAATGTAGCAATAAACTAAAAAGTTAAAGCGAATAGTATTCGGTACTCGGTTATTCGGTGAAACCACTATTCGGCGCACCTCTAACTATTATGGCTACTGGCTGACATAGTACCCAAAGTTATTAAGTCCTTACTCCTTACTCCAAGCATAGACAAGATTAGGACGATGGTCATCGACCATCGAATATTTTGCAGAATAGGCAATCTATGCCTATAAAAAGTAGTTCTTATAAAACATTACGGACATAATAAGTACATAATCTTTGTTAACTAATGACCTAGACTCAGTTTAGTTCGATGTCACGTATTAAAAATATCTTATCTATATAAATAAAATTCAATTGCCACATTTAAGAACAACTCGAAAGACATGACTGTAATTTTTCTGTTCGTATTTATCATATTTTTATGTAAGAATATGTTATTCGAATATAAATTAAATTGAATCCGCAAACAAAAGATATTTGGACATTTTTGTTTAAACGTTCCAACAAAAAATGTGTAAAGTTTAGTTTGAAAGTTCTACTGTCTTTCCTGCTCAAACAAGTAATTAACATTTTTAATTTAGGGTTAAATATCCAATTTGCATCAGAATTTTCAGAACTTTGACCAAAATCTTTATAATTTACACATGTGTGTACTTAAATATTTTAAGCATACTGAATCGGTATATAAATTTAAAGATGGATTATTTATATACAGCTTGAAATAAGTAATAAGAAATTAATAAAACAAATAAATATTTCAACATTTTATTATTCTACAAATCATTAAATAGCTATAAAAGAAATCCACGCACAGAAGAAGTTTACTTATACATTACAATATGAATAATTTTACACTTTTATATCTGAAACTATAGTAAACCAAATCTGTGGTTCAAATTTAGATATAATTTATTCGACCACCCAGTATAATCTAGACGAAAATCTGGCCGGTTTCTTCTCAGCATCCTTCGGTAATGCAGGAGTAGCATCTGGGTATACTGCCTTTTCTTCCACTGCGGGCTTCGGTCTGTAATATTAACAAATTGTTTTTATATTATCCAAGCTTTGCTGTTCTAATATACCGATTAAAAGAAAGAATAAATATATATAATACAGGGTTATTTTTAATTAGCTGACCACCTCTTGCAGGCAGCCACTCTATATCAATCCCAACAACATTTGTTTTACAACTTTTCACAAATCTATCAAATGATCAACACGAAAAAGCCGAAACAAAAAAATTTTTGCTCCCTCTTTTACTTATTACTCTGTATTTTGTAAGAAATACTTAAAAGGTCAAATTCAGAGACAACAAATAAATTTTTAATGGGTAAATTTAAATTTTAAAACCTATCACATTATTAACAAATATATGATATACTTGATTACATTCACATACTACTTTTGAAAATGCTTTACATTAAATATCTAAATCACACCACCTTTGAGCAATGTATAGTATCATAAATTACCTCTTGGTATCATGTACACGGGCTTCACAGAAGTACCCAAATGATGGACGCTCCAGATTTAGATTTTCAAGCATACACTTATCATATACTCCCTGGGTTTTACGGCAACTGAAATTAAAAAAAATATTATGTTGCTTCACTAATTTCATAATAAAGATAATCTGAAAACATGTTTAGAAAACATTGTTTACTCAAAAAATTATAATCTGTGCAAACAGGGTTGTGGCCTCAAACAGTTATCAATAAAAAGATGGAATTGGTAAAACAATGTAAAAATAATAACATTAAACAGCAGATCACCAAGAGAAGAAAACAGAAGAAAGAACACTCTCAAAAAATACAAGAATGTTTATTTTCTATATGTCGTTGTAACAAAGTTTCTTTAATGAGTCTTGGAGAAACTTGAAGTAGATGGTACCTTAATCTCAAAGTCTATAATTACATACATGTTTCAAGACCAGCAAAAAGACAATTGCCTAATAGACAGACCAATGTGATGATATGTACTCCAAATACTGTACATAGTATTTAATTTAGATTAATAAATTTACTTTCATATAATATTTAATTAGGAATATTGTTTAAAAAGACATTTATTATATTTTTAAAATAATGTTGTATTATTTTAGATATTATTCAATTTGTATCCAATTTTTGTAAGGACAAAATTAAGTATGAAAAATACTTTGAATTAGTTTTAAATACATTTTACAAAGCACTTTAAATTAAAATTAGTAACAATTATATGTAATAAATACTACTTACTGTTGCATAGAATAATCTCCAGAGCTTTTATCAATGCAATTGGCATACTGGTTGAACTCAGCGAGGCAGGCTTTCTTCACCTTACGAAAGAACTCCATGGAACAAGCAGTGACCACCTTGCCTTCATTGACACATTTACGAGGATCATTCTCTTCAAAACGACAGAGCATAAATTCCTGTAACGTTTGGTAAGCATTTCGAATTTATAATGAATTTCCAGAAGTATTGAACATATATTTAATTTATTTTTACATATAGTATTGTATAGGATACCCTTACTATTTAAATTCCATCCATATATACTCTGATCCATACTCCAGACACAAATATATCACAATTTATTAACTTATTTCTCACTATTTTGTTGGTATATACACAGTTAAAATTATTATAATACAAAATGAAAACTTCGTTTTTTTCTCTATACTGAAATTGATCTCTGAAACTGATGTTATAAACTAACTAGGTAATAAACATTTTCATATTAAATGTAATAATTTACGTCACTTACTACCAATAATAAACATCAAAACATAACCTATCTTTGGTTATGCAATCAATTTATACAACATATACAATTACAATTTAAGATAGTTTATTGACTTTCAATATATGGATAAAAGCAGGTAATCACTCACATTATTGGCCTGTTCGCAGTATTTTCCTAAATGAAACGACCCAGCACGTAAAGTAGCTGTAGATAAATTGATTTCCTCTACAGTAAGTTCGGACTCCTCCGGTAAATGAATATCGGCGGTCAACACCATTGTAATTTGTGTAAATTCACTGTTAATTTAGATTGTTATTCAATTTTAGAGATGAATTTCTTCCACAATATTCGTGGAAAAAAAATGTAAAGTAACACCTATAAAGTTAAGTAATTTGTCAATTAAGTTAGAATGAGAAAGTAGTAGCTGATTATCCTTAAACAAAAGGAGAAGTAAAATAAAAGTACTTTTTTCAATTTTGTCGGCTTATATTGTTATATTGACATTTGAAGTTGACAGTTTGTACTTAACAGTAAGATATCTCATTACACGCAAAATAATTAAAAGATATGACAGTTATTTTTAGATGAAAAAAAAAACAATCAAGGTATGTACGGAATTTGGTTTTTAAGAAAATATAAATTTCATTTTCATAATTATTTATTTATATTATAGCGATAAGTAACTACTGACTAGAAATTTGTTAAAATAAAATGAAAACCCTTTTATCCAATCATTTAGATGCCGGTAAAACTGTTGTCTTCGGTAAATTGTACACTTTATTTATTTAGTGACTTCCAAAGAAATCTTCTTGCTCTTGAGTCAGTTTTGTTTCATCAGCTGCTGTTAATTGTTATAATTATTAATAGGCACGTTTATTAAGTTAGACAATAAATAAGCAAAAAATTATGAGTAGAATGTATATATACATACTACTAATAATTTTATGCACCTTTACCTTCATAATATTCGGCTGCTTCAGCAGGTATTTGATATAATTTTGGAATATCAAACCGATTCTCCTAAAATATATAAATTTATCGTCAAATTTGTTTTACAAACTGTTAACAAATAAACTTAGTTAAAAAAATACTTACAGAATCATAGTTTCTTCGTCCCATTCTAGGAATATTTTTGCTAGGAATCGTCTTGATAACATATCCCATCATGCTATGATCGAACGGCCCATCTGCTTCGCTACTTCTTCCCACCCGTGGGACATTGTTTGGTTTAATAAAAGAACTTTTTACTTCAACCAAACATTGGACTAGACAGAATGTAGCAAAGACAAAGACTAGTTTTGAAACCATTTTCAAAATATAATTTATTTTGGTATTTAGGTGCGAAATGCGTCTATTGTTAATAATAAGGCAGAAGATTATGCTGTTCACAAATTTTGGAACGGCTTATATACTAAATATTTCCATGCATTCCACAATTTGACGAGATCATATCGAAGCCCGCATTATAGTGGACAGAATACCAATAGGTTAAGATGTGTATCGGTGATGGTGGGTGTAATTAAGATTACTTCCCGATATTCAAATTGTAACTGAAATGCAGGCACATGCTTTTAAGTAGTTTTGACGTATTTTGAATCGTTTTATTATTTTATGTTGCTATGCTGTTACGTTATTAGCTATTGCCAAGGATTAAGTATAACCTCAAAACAATAACTAAAGCATAGAAGTAGCCTAAATTTGAAGACTTAATTGTGTGTAACAGTTGTCCTCTTCTTTCTTACCGTAAAAACATAATGATGAAAGAATCAAATGTAAAGTTGTCAGAACAGCAAAATGTACATTTATAAATGTCAATTGGTCACCATTTGGTCACCATTATGGTGGTAAGTTGACTTATTGGGTATGGACAACGTTTACACATTTGGTTGTGTTTGATGTCGGCTGTCAGTGGTGTGCCGTGTGGTCTTGTTTAGTTTTATTTATGAATTCATATAGTTATTTACATATTTTCTCCGTTTCGTTGAGAGAAAATATAACCTAATAGAATGAGCAATATCCTATTATAAGGATTCATTCTTCCCGGAAATAAAATTAAGTTCAAAACGTAACCTTCCAACGGTAAGTGATCTAAAAAATTAGTACCTACGTTTTTCTTTGTTACAATACAACTATTTGTGTTTTTTTAACTGGTTTACAAATTATAAAGAGAAAATCGTCCTATTGCTCAAAATAAGACTGCTTTATGCAATTTTTTTTTATATATAATTTAGGGCAATGCTTGACTGCATTCCACCTGATGGTAAGTGGAATGTAGTCTTAAGTGGAAAGGCGCATTACTCTAGCAACCTATCCCTTCTTCTCTTGAAGACACCCATATTGTATCCGGCCGGAAATACTGACGCAGGCAAGCTGTTCCAATCCTTCGCTTATAATTTATTATGATATTTGAGCATTTTAAAGTTTTCTGTTTTCTATATGTTTTTGCAATAGTGTTGTAAAAAGCACAGTTATAGATAATTTAATCCAGTGTTATTCTAATAAATTCTACAACATCTATGTGATAAAACCACGGATTATTATTCTAGATTTCCCACGGATGTTAACTCACGACAGATATGGAGGGACACGGCACGGAACAGAAAAAATTGGAAATGGAAACATTTTAGTCCTCAATATATTGCACGCGGCAAAATCTTCGAGCTGATAGCACTATTCGATATATCTCGTTCTAGCAAGTGATGGAAACTGGAAAGGACCTAACCAGCCTTTTAAAAATTGTAGGTACTACCATAGAGATAACGACCACTATCGATCGCGGATAAGTTTACACAATGTCACATCACTAGAAAAAAACTGTTGTCTGCAGCAGTGTACGCTTTAAAAATATGAAGCTTTTTCCATGCTTTAGTTATTATTCTGAGAGTATAACTAATCCTTTCCAGTACTTTTCTCCTGATACAAGCACAGACAAAAACTTAAACATAAACCTAAAAATACTTTATATTGCTAAACCTCTCAATTTTTTTGATGTACATATATTTCTATATTTTTATTATATGTATTTAATTTTATTGAACCAATAAGCGCCAACAATCTGTCTAACTAAACAGGAACTTAAAATATAAATGGTTTATGACTAAATCTAGGAGAGAGGAAATCTTTCACCATAGTCATCTTTTTGTTTTTATTATTATTGCATTTGCTAAATTTAGATGTATTTTATGTTAACAATATGCGCTTATTAAAAAATGGTAGCTAGGAATGTTTTCAAATCTTTCGAAGGTGGCCCGAGATACCTTCTCCCCTTTTTTATATATTCTGAGTCTAAGTGTTACTGTGGACTAACTTCTCAACTTTATTGATTCCTTTATTATCTCATAACTGTATTCAGTAAAGGAAAACACTGGGAGCTTCTATTCCTGCATATCTTTGAATCACCTAACACGTACTTCACACCCTTCCTACAATTTAAAAAGAATTTTTGTGTCCAGAGGCAACCGTAGGATAATTATCGTACATGTACGATAATTTGGGCCTAACGTTCGATGTACGATTGCTATTTATTATCGTACGCAAAAGCACGATAATTTTCAATTATATTTTTTTTTTTAAATTGCAGATCGATTTTTGAGTAGCAGAAACAATATCACAGGCAGTAGCCTGTGATGTCTCTAGTAAGAGTATGTCTCTAGTAAGAGAGACCATGTCAATCATGACAGACCTTATTAGTACCTCATTTCTTTTAATAAATGTAGTTATTGACCGATAACTTTAAAGTCACTTACTTTTTGTACAATTTTTGCATCACCCAAATTTTCGCGCCATTTTCTATGCGGTGTACCCATGTGAAGTACCCATGTGAAATCTTAAAATAAGGACGTGACGGGTGGTCGAGCATAATATAAGTTCGTGACAATGTCTGTTTTATTAATAACTAATACGTTATTTGAAGATGTACGATAATTTTACGCCCCTTGGTACGATCGGCACAACGTTCCAGGTTGGCAACACTCAGTCCAGCTGTGATATAATCATAGAGAATAGATATAATGTACATATAGGTATCAGGTTATTACAGCACATGTGTTGGTGCTTAAAAGACTAGTAGGTACTTACTACAATTACTTTTATAAAATATTTTGTATATATTTAAATTAGGGTTATGTCTAATTAGGGTATTCGTTTCTAATGTGTTGCTTGCTGTTGCTGTTGTTCAAATGCTGTAATTTCTTGATACTTGTATTTCTGCTTTTAAGTATTTTCTACTATAATAGTAGGTAGGTTTTTAAAGTAAACACTGAACTTCTCTCCTATAAATATCTGCAAGGGTAATAAAATTGGGTCCAATCCTCCTTCCTGAAATTGTGAAGTAGCTGCTGATTAGCCCTAGTATAAGGCTCGTGAACGTTTGCTGCTAGCAGTGACTATTTCTCTTGTTTACAACGTATTTTTTGCAATCGTTAGTAGTTACTTTTTTTGCAATCATTAGTAGTTACTTTTTTGCAATCATTAATAGTTACTTTTTTGCAATCATTAGTAGTTACTTTTTTTGCAATCATTAATAATTACTTTTTTGCAATCATTAGTAGTTACTTTTTTTGAAATCATTAGTAGTTACTTTTATTGCAATCATTAGTAGTTACTTTTTTGCAATCATTAATAGTTACTTTTTTGCAATCATTTGTAGTTACTTTTTTTGCAATCATTAGTAATTACTTTTTTGCAATCATTAATAGTTACTTTTCTGCAATCATCAATAATTACTTTTTTGCAATCATTAGTAGTTACTTTTTTGCAATTATTAGTAGTTACTTTTTTTGCAATCATTAGTGTTACTTTTTTTTTGCAATCATTAATAGTTACTTTTTTGCAATCATTTGTAGTTACTTTTTTTGCAATCATTAGTAATTACTTTTTTGCAATCATTAGTAGTTACTTTTTTTGCAATCATTAATAGTTACTTTTTTTGCAATCATTAGTAGTTACTTTTTTTGCAATCATTAGTAGTTACTTTTTTTGCTATCATTAATAGCTACTTTTTTGCAATCATTTGTAGTTACTTTTTTTGCGATCATTAGTAATTACTTTTTTGCAATCATTAGTAGTTACTTTTTTTGCAATCATTAGTGTTACTTTTTTTTTGCAATCATTAATAGTTACTTTTTTGCAATCATTTGTAGTTACTTTTTTTGCAATCATTAGTAATTACTTTTTTGCAATCATTAGTAGTTACTTTTTTTGCAATCATTAGTAGTTACTTTTTTTGCAATCATTAGTAGTTACTTTTTTTGCAATCATTAGTAGTTACTTTTTTTGCAATCATTAGTAGTTACTTTTTTGCAATCATTAGTAGTTACTTTTTTTGCAATCATTCGTAGTTACTTTTTTTGCAATCATTAGTGTTACTCTTTTTTTGCAATCATTAGTAGTTACTTTTTTTGCAATCATTAGTAGTTACTTTTTTTGCAATCATTAGTAGTTACTTTTTTTGCAATCATTAATAGCTACTTTTTTGCAATCATTTGTAGTTACTTTTTTTGCAATCATTAGTAATTACTTTTTTGCAATCATTAGTAGTTACTTTTTTTGCAATCATTAATAATTACTTATTTGCAATCATTAGTAGTTACTTTTTTTGAAATCATTAGTAGTTACTTTTATTGCAATCATTAGTAGTTACTTTTTTGCAATCATTAATAGTTACTTTTTTGCAATCATTTGTAGTTACTTTTTTTGCAATCATTAGTAATTACTTTTTTGCAATCATTAAGTTACTTTTCTGCAATCATCAATAATTACTTTTTTGCAATCATTAGTAGTTACTTTTTGCAATTATTAGTAGTTACTTTTTTGCAATCATTAGTGTTACTTTTTTTTTGCAATCATTAATAGTTACTTTTTTGCAATCATTTGTAGTTACTTTTTTTGCAATCATTAGTAATTACTTTTTTGCAATTATTAGTAGTTACTTTTTTTGCAATCATTAGTGTTACTTTTTTTTTGCAATCATTAATAGTTACTTTTTTGCAATCATTTGTAGTTACTTTTTTTGCAATCATTAGTAATTACTTTTTTGCAATCATTAGTAGTTACTTTTTTTGCAATCATTAATAGTTACTTTTTTTGCAATCATTAGTAGTTACTTTTTTTGCAATCATTAGTAGTTACTTTTTTTGCTATCATTAATAGCTACTTTTTTGCAATCATTTGTAGTTACTTTTTTTGCGATCATTAGTAATTACTTTTTTGCAATCATTAGTTACTTTTTTTGCAATCATTAGTAGTTACTTTTTTTGCAATCATTAGTAGTTACTTTTTTTGCAATCATTAGTAGTTACTTTTTTGCAATCATTTGTAGTTACTTTTTTTGCAATCATTAGTAAATACTTTTTTGCAATCATTAGTAGTTACTTTTTTTGCAATCATTAGTAGTTACTTTTTTGCAATCATTTGTAGTTACTTTTTTTGCAATCATTAGTAATTACTTTTTTGCAATCATTAGTAGTTACTTTTTTTGCAATCATTAGTAATTACTTTTTTGCAATCATTAGTAGTTACTTTTTTTGCAATCATTAATAATTACTTTTTTGCAATCATTAGTAGTTACTTTTTTTGAAATCATTAGTAGTTACTTTTATTGCAATCATTAGTAGTTACTTTTTTGCAATCATTAATAGTTACTTTTTTGCAATCATTTGTAGTTACTTTTTTTGCAATCATTAGTAATTACTTTTTTGCAATCATTAGTAGTTACTTTTTTTGCAATCATTAATAGTTACTTTTTTTGCAATCATTAGTAGTTACTTTTTTTGCAATCATTAGTAGTTACTTTTTTTGCTATCATTATTAGCTACTTTTTTGCAATCATTTGTAGTTACTTTTTTTGCGATCATTAGTAATTACTTTTTTGCAATCATTAGTAGTTACTTTTTTTGCAATCATTAGTGTTACTTTTTTTTTGCAATCATTAATAGTTACTTTTTTGCAATCATTTGTAGTTACTTTTTTTGCAATCATTAGTAATTACTTTTTTGCAATCATTAGTAGTTACTTTTTTTGCAATCATTAGTAGTTACTTTTTTTGCAATCATTAGTAGTTACTTTTTTTGCAATCATTAGTAGTTACTTTTTTTGCAATCATTAGTAGTTACTTTTTTGCAATCATTAGTAGTTACTTTTTTTGCAATCATTCGTAGTTACTTTTTTTGCAATAATTAATAATTACTTTTTTGCAATCATTAGTAGTTACTTTTTTTGCAATCATTAGTAGTTACTTTTTTTGCAATCATTAGTGTTACTTTTTTTTGCAATCATTAGTAGTTACTTTTTTTGCAATCATTAGTAGTTACTTTTTTTGCAATCATTAGTAGTTACTTTTTTTGCAATCATTAGTAGTTACTTTTTTTGCAATCATTAATAGCTACTTTTTTGCAATCATTTGTAGTTACTTTTTTTGCAATCATTAGTAATTACTTTTTTGCAATCATTAGTAGTTACTTTTTTTGCAATCATTAGTAATTACTTTTTTGCAATCATTTGTAGTTACTTTTTTTGCAATCATTAGTAATTACTTTTTTGCAATCATTAGTAGTTACTTTTTTTGCAATCATTAATAATTACTTTTTTTGCAATCATTAGTGTTACTTTTTTTTTGCAATCATTAATAGTTACTTTTTTGCAATCATTTGTAGTTACTTTTTTTGCAATCATTAGTAATTACTTTTTTGCAATTATTAGTAGTTACTTTTTTTGCAATCATTAGTGTTACTTTTTTTTTGCAATCATTAATAGTTACTTTTTTGCAATCATTTGTAGTTACTTTTTTTGCAATCATTAGTAATTACTTTTTTGCAATCATTAGTAGTTACTTTTTTTGCAATCATTAATAGTTACTTTTTTTGCAATCATTAGTAGTTACTTTTTTTGCAATCATTAGTAGTTACTTTTTTTGCTATCATTAATAGCTACTTTTTTGCAATCATTTGTAGTTACTTTTTTTGCGATCATTAGTAATTACTTTTTTGCAATCATTAGTTACTTTTTTTGCAATCATTAGTAGTTACTTTTTTTGCAATCATTAGTAGTTACTTTTTTTGCAATCATTAGTAGTTACTTTTTTGCAATCATTTGTAGTTACTTTTTTTGCAATCATTAGTAAATACTTTTTTGCAATCATTAGTAGTTACTTTTTTTGCAATCATTAGTAGTTACTTTTTTGCAATCATTTGTAGTTACTTTTTTTGCAATCATTAGTAATTACTTTTTTGCAATCATTAGTAGTTACTTTTTTTGCAATCATTAGTAATTACTTTTTTGCAATCATTAGTAGTTACTTTTTTTGCAATCATTAATAATTACTTTTTTGCAATCATTAGTAGTTACTTTTTTTGAAATCATTAGTAGTTACTTTTATTGCAATCATTAGTAGTTACTTTTTTGCAATCATTAATAGTTACTTTTTTGCAATCATTTGTAGTTACTTTTTTTGCAATCATTAGTAATTACTTTTTTGCAATCATTAGTAGTTACTTTTTTTGCAATCATTAATAGTTACTTTTTTTGCAATCATTAGTAGTTACTTCTTTTGCAATCATTAGTAGTTACTTTTTTTGCTATCATTATTAGCTACTTTTTTGCAATCATTTGTAGTTACTTTTTTTGCGATCATTAGTAATTACTTTTTTGCAATCATTAGTAGTTACTTTTTTTGCAATCATTAGTGTTACTTTTTTTTTGCAATCATTAATAGTTACTTTTTTGCAATCATTTGTAGTTACTTTTTTTGCAATCATTAGTAATTACTTTTTTGCAATCATTAGTAGTTACTTTTTTTGCAATCATTAGTAGTTACTTTTTTTGCAATCATTAGTAGTTACTTTTTTTGCAATCATTAGTAGTTACTTTTTTTGCAATCATTAGTAGTTACTTTTTTGCAATCATTAGTAGTTACTTTTTTTGCAATCATTCGTAGTTACTTTTTTTGCAATAATTAATAATTACTTTTTTGCAATCATTAGTAGTTACTTTTTTTGCAATCATTAGTAGTTACTTTTTTTGCAATCATTAGTGTTACTTTTTTTTGCAATCATTAGTAGTTACTTTTTTTGCAATCATTAGTAGTTACTTTTTTTGCAATCATTAGTAGTTACTTTTTTTGCAATCATTAGTAGTTACTTTTTTTGCAATCATTAATAGCTACTTTTTTGCAATCATTTGTAGTTACTTTTTTTGCAATCATTAGTAATTACTTTTTTGCAATCATTAGTAGTTACTTTTTTTGCAATCATTAGTAATTACTTTTTTGCAATCATTTGTAGTTACTTTTTTTGCAATCATTAGTAATTACTTTTTTGCAATCATTAGTAGTTACTTTTTTTGCAATCATTAATAATTACTTTTTTTGCAATCATTAGTGTTACTTTTTTTTTGCAATCATTAATAGTTACTTTTTTGCAATCATTTGTAGTTACTTTTTTTGCAATCATTAGTAATTACTTTTTTGCAATCATTAGTAGTTACTTTTTTTGCAATCATTAATAGTTACTTTTTTTGCAATCATTAGTAGTTACTTTTTTTGCAATCATTAGTAGTTACTTTTTTTGCTATCATTATTAGCTACTTTTTTGCAATCATTTGTAGTTACTTTTTTTGCGATCATTAGTAATTACTTTTTTGCAATCATTAGTAGTTACTTTTTTTGCAATCATTAGTGTTACTTTTTTTTTGCAATCATTAATAGTTACTTTTTTGCAATCATTTGTAGTTACTTTTTTTGCAATCATTAGTAATTACTTTTTTGCAATCATTAGTAGTTACTTTTTTTGCAATCATTAGTAGTTACTTTTTTTGCAATCATTAGTAGTTACTTTTTTTGCAATCATTAGTAGTTACTTTTTTTGCAATCATTAGTAGTTACTTTTTTGCAATCATTAGTAGTTACTTTTTTTGCAATCATTCGTAGTTACTTTTTTTGCAATAATTAATAATTACTTTTTTGCAATCATTAGTAGTTACTTTTTTTGCAATCATTAGTCGTTACTTTTTTTGCAATCATTAGTGTTACTTTTTTTTGCAATCATTAGTAGTTACTTTTTTTGCAATCATTAGTAGTTACTTTTTTTGCAATCATTAATAGTTACTTTTTTTGCAATCATTAGTAGTTACTTTTTTTGCAATCATTAGTAGTTACTTTTTTTGCTATCATTAATAGTTACTTTTTTTGCAAACATTAGTAGTTACTTTTTTTGCAATCATTAGTAGTAACTTTTTTTGCAATCATTAGTAGTTACTTTTTTTGCAATCATTAATAGCTACTTTTTTGCAATCATTAGTAGTTACTTTTTTTGCAATCATTAGTAGTTACTTTTTTTGCAATCATTAGTAGTTACTTTTTTTGCAATCATTAGTAGTTACTTTTTTTGCAATCATTAATAGCTACTTTTTTGCAATCATTTGTAGTTACTTTTTTTGCAATCATTAGTAATTACTTTTTTGCAATCATTAGTAGTTACTTTTTTTGCAATCATTAATAGTTACTTTTTTTGCAATCATTAGTAGTTACTTTTTTTGCAATCATTAGTAGTTACTTTTTTTGCTATCATTAATAGTTACTTTTTTTGCAAACATTAGTAGTTACTTTTTTTGCAATCATTAGTAGTAACTTTTTTTGCAATCATTAGTAGTTACTTTTTTTGCAATCATTAATAGCTACTTTTTTGCAATCATTAGTAGTTACTTTTTTTGCAATCATTAGTAGTTACTTTTTTTGCAATCATTAGTAGTTACTTTTTTTGCAATCATTAGTAGTTACTTTTTTTGCAATCATTAATAGCTACTTTTTTGCAATCATTTGTAGTTACTTTTTTTGCAATCATTAGTAATTACTTTTTTGCAATCATTAGTAGTTACTTTTTTTGCAAACATTAGTAGTTACTTTTTTTGCAATCATTAGTAGTAACTTTTTTTGCAATCATTAGTAGTTACTTTTTTTGCAATCATTAATAGCTACTTTTTTGCAATCATTTGTAGTTACTTTTTTTGCAATCATTAGTAATTACTTTTTTGCAATCATTAGTAGTTACTTTTTTTTTGCAAATCATGAGTAATGATTGCAAAAAAACCGTTGTATAAAGGAACTCCTATTGAATTGGTTGTAGTAGTTTGTAAATTGCTCACTAAATATCAACGTTTATGAAGGAAGCCTAACCCCCTACTCGGGTCTCACTACTCTTCATACATCTCTGTTCTTAAGGGTGACAACGGCATCTCACCCCCACCATTTTGCATACGTCAGAAGAATGTTAGTACTTATCATCAGCTACTCTTTTGAATAAAGAATATAGAAGATTCCTAGAGTTAAGCCTATGCATACAAAAACACAAACTATTTAAACAGTTGTCTTTCCAAAGTTATATTATTTCTATATTTTAATGATATATTTTGTTCAAATCCTAAGGTTTATTTAATGTTAATAGAATGGTAATAAAAGACTGGTTAAAAATTCTTTTATATAAATACAAACTTTATAAAAATACAGAGAAGTTCTATATTATCTGTGTCCAAGCACCTCCGGTATAAACACCTGATACTTGGGCGTATTTCCGCCCTTGTCTATGATAGCTCGTACTAGCGAGAAGGGATTGAATTTCTTCCGTACTACTAGGAATCTGGAATTAGATAAATAATATTATCAATTATACTCCCTCTCCTAGTTTGTTTTTGGTCCCAAGACTATTGAAGGAGGAAGATTTAGGTATAATTTAAAAAAAAATTGTAATAGGTCATATTATTAAAATATGATTGTGTTTACATTTTTAAGACCGCTTTATGAATTCTGAGATATATCTTATTATAAGGAATAAGTTTTATGTCTAAAAATATATTGTATTTTCTTTAAAACTGTCATCACCGAATTATATCCTGTTTAATCTTCGCTGAGAATTGCAAAATCGGCCTTTTAGAAAGTTAGATTTATTAAGTATCGTTTCCAATACATATGTAGTACCTACTTGTAATCCAGACTTATGATATCCTATGTATATTATATTAAAATTGTTTGTCAGAAACTTTGGTTAACTTTAAGTTTAAATTATTTTGAAATAAATGCGTACTAGTCAAAGTTATTCCAACGCATAAAACAACTATTTTGTCTTTATAACTCACCGTTCCTCATCAGCCGAGTAACTCTTAGAGGCGAGCCCGATATTCTGAGCGCACTTGTGTAGCGTTGCCCGCTCCTCTTTACTAAACTCACTACTGAATACTAGGTCGACATCAAAGGAGTCCGACTCTATAAAGCGCTTCATTAGATTGTAACCCGCAGTGCGAAGGTGACGAATATCGGGCGAACAACCCAGACCGGAACGGTTAACCTAAATATTTAGATTTATTTCATAATTAAAGTAGAAACAAGTGCATCATAAAAAAAAAACAAAAGATTTATATGAAATTGCTTGGTGCTTGTTGTTAGAAGTTCAATTCTTAGCTAAAACAGAAGAAGTTTGATGATCCATACACCACTATTAGGCCACAAAAAATTACCAGCACTGCACTAATATGTATATTTATTTGGGCAATTTTTTAAATAACCCAGTTATTCGTATAACAAAAAACAATAACCTACCATCTGTAAATGAGGTTGTATAGGTTCCGCTATGCCTTGAGCGTCCGCCCCATTAACTTCATCATCCTAAGATAACATATAATAAAAAAATAATTAATAAGTGTATATGACTTATAAATAAAAAAAAGTTGATTAATATATTTAATGAATGATTAAAATAATAAAGAAATGTATTTATTTTTCACTGACTCAAGTTATAATCGGTAATTCAAACTTACTTAGTAGCAACACTGTTCTCTACCCGGGCACCGAAGGAGTGACTCTGACCGGAGACGTCGCTCATAGATATCCTGTCTCCGTCCGATATCCACTGCTCTTTTATAAGCACTGACACAGCTTCGTGTCGCAGCCTCTGGATATATTTATATTTGGTTATTTTGAATATCATTATATTGTGAATAAATATTTTAATTTTCATATGAGTATTGGAAACATAACAAATTCGAGGTTTCATTTAAGAATGGTCACTAGGATCGCATGGACCATTAAGAACCGACTGTTTCCTCGTTGTTTCTTTGTATCTCCTATCAGGATAAAATCGTCTCTACCAACCCATTTAAAGGAAGACTGTGATGAATTATATTTACCCTGATAATAATATATTTATCACTTAATAATAACCTATTAAGTGATAAATATATTACTTGTTCTTCAAAGTATAAGTAAAATATATGAGTGTCTAGATTTACAATTATAAATCATACATACATTCCAAGCCATCTCTTCCACTGTTGTTTTTGCCTCAGCCTTAATGGTTCCAGAGGCCTCCGCTACAAGTTTTTCATTAATATACATAGAGAAAATATTATTATCATAGATATTCGTTAGTTTGACCTTACAAGCTTGACAACTACCTGGAAATAAAAGCTTATATTCAAACACATATAATTACAATATTGCAGCACCATACTTATTTTAAATAGATAACCAATGTTCGTATAACGAAACTAATAAGTGATAATAAAATAATTGTAGCTCGATTTTTATAAGTGAATTCTTTAAGTTAATAGGCCAATCATATTTTGAAAACATCATTTTTTTCCTAGACAAAACAAGATTACTATGGAAAAGCCCACATTCAACATTCACTAGAGAACCCATGGGCTCCCAATGTCGATTACTTTTGTGATATGATTATTATTGTCCATTTTTAAAGTAGTCCTCATTCATATTCATTTCCAGACCAACAAATCTGCAGGTAAAACTAATTTTGCTATATTTTTTTCAGTCTTCTTTAGCCATCCTGGTTATAAGGTATATATTGTCATGCTGTTTCTATACCTTCCTCAACGAACAGGCAATAACAATAATAACCACAAAAAGATTAATTTGACCAGACTTAGTGTCTTGAGAGTTGAGCTCTATTATATTAGCATGTATGTATAGAGTTTTAGGTACTATAACCATATTTATTTATTTATTTAATATTTTGAAAACCAACAGCACAAATAACAATATTAAAAAGACAACATTTGGCTAATAATAGGTCTTCACATATAAAAAATTGTTTGTAAATAACATAAAAATCGCGAGGATAGTAATTGCACGGCAACGCATTACATAGCCTTTTTTAGAAAAAACAAAACAAACCAACACTACAGTGAAAAGAAATTTTGGATCATTACTCGTCTCGCACTGGAACACCAGAATTGAATATATCAAAATCGAACAGTCTACACATATTGTTTAGACTTTTATTCGCGCGCCGGCAGGAAAGCATTTTGTCAGTAATTTATGGATACCAAAGGTTGATGAATAGGAGGGTAATGGCTAATAAATTTCTTTGGAATCGTGAAATCAATTTTGGAAAGTAGCTCCGGAGAATTGATTTTATTACAGATTAATTTGATTAACAAAACAATGTCAGAGACTTCACTCCGTTTATATAAAGAAAGCAGATGGAATCGTGCCCATTGATTACGGTAAGTGTTAGAAGAGTAAGGCCCCCTTATACAATAACACAAAAACTTTACAAATTTCATCTGGATTTGCTCGATCCTGTTAACTTACTTCTTATAATGGGGATTCCAGATCTCCGATCCATATTCGAGGATGCTTCTTACAAAAGTGCAATACAAAATTTTATTAGTCTTTGTAAATCATGATTTTTAATTTATAAATCATGATTTTTGATTTTAAATTTATTCTGATAGAATGCGTTTTGACCGACAACTTAATGATGAAAATAAACATTTATTTGATTAGCAATAGGAGTCCAGGCATAATAAATCAGACTGGAAATTGTTCTTGTACTGCATGCTTCACTTGATTTTTATAAAAAACATGAATATTAATATTATGGCATATAGTTATCTTAATATATGGAATATTGGATTTATTTATGGTTGCCGCAAATATCCTGTTTTTAAGAAATATATTAATATTTCCATGAATAGGTAATTCCTTGACATTGTGAAAAAAAAAACACTTAGTACAATATAATTGAGAGCTAGAGGCAAAACTATTTCAATTTTAAATAATATTTGGTAATTTATTTACTTACTTTGAAGATTTCCTAATTTACTGGTCCATGTACGTATCAACAACACAAATTTACCAAATGTAGTGTTAAACATATTGTCATGAAACCTCCTCACATCCAAACATTTAACTTTTAGCATATCCACTAAATATTCATTTGAGTTTGAAATACAGATGTCTTTTCCAATTGTTGTTGCGTTGTTCTCATTATCATCATTTAGTTTTTTATTAAGCTCATTTGATTTATTACTGTATTCACTTGTTTTATTGTTAACAATATTTATTTCACTACTACAATTATTTGAACCATCATCTGAATTTAATTTACATTTTGTGGCAATATATCCTTGTGGTACAAATATTATTTTAGTTGATTTTGATGGTGGAGTATCTTTAATGATGCCACCTTCTCGTTTTAAGCCTCTAGCTCTATCCTCTGCTGCATCAGAGGCAGACACAAAAGTTCTCTGCAGTTTTGTTTTCTTAATTTTCCTGTATTTCTCAGCAACCTAAATATATTAAATATTTGACAAATAAATAAGAGTTAAATTTCTATATTATAAGAATACCACATTTTTAAGGTTATAAAAATATTTACATCATGAGACAAACGAGAAACTTCTAACATGACTTCGTTTGGGTACCGGCAGCCCATAAACTCTATATTGGTAAAAACCCTGGCCAAACAAACGAGTCTATCCTCACAATAGTCGTTTTTCCATCGCTCCATAAACGACTTTCTTAAAAACCAATGCTCTTCACTTTCATGATTATCTTTGTATTTATCTACATCCCAAGATACATCGAACGACATTTCTATAGTATTTCAGGTATCAATGTAGTTTTTAATTGAATATTTTTTATTTACGTTGCTGTTTTAAAGTCTATTACGATTTACGATACCAAAACAAACTTAGAATTTGACGTTGACAATTTACATTTTACATTGTAAAATTTCACAAAATTGTAATAGTAATAAAACTACACTTTTAATCACACTTTTTCTTCTTAAAATCCAAATATCTTTTTTAAAAAAAGGATTTGATTGTTATCTCATAATTTCATAATTTCAACTACATTTAATATCTGGAAAAATATGACATCAAAGTAATCTTATATTATAATATTTTTTATCTTTGTAAACTGACAAATAGAAATGGATAAAGTCAGTCAAAAGCACAGTGTATTGTCAAAAGTTAAGTTCGCACTTCGCAGCCGTATTTGAATTTTAAGTAATCAACGGTTTATTATATTACTCTTAACAATAATTTTATTAAGTTAAAATATTGTAGGATTTTTTATATACCTGTGAATTTGTGTATATTTTATAAGATTTGTGTATATCGTAAGATTGGTTGTGTAGTAAAGTGTCATAATGATAAAATAAAAATATAGTGGGTAGTTAACGTTTTTAGGTGATAGATATATTTATTACTGTTTCTGTATGCGTCCATTTATAAAGTTTTATGTCAAGGGATCTCCTAGAACAAACTAAAGATATCAATTAATCAAAAAAGTTTCTCTGATTATATACTTTTATTAAAAACTAAGAATATAACAGTGAAGAAGGGAGTACATGTTCTGAGAAATATTAAAAATTGAAAGAAGTTGCGGGACAATAATGGAACTTCAGATTCCCCAATCATTCAAAGTGCAGTGGTTAAATACCACACTCAAATTCATCAAAGATGATACCCAATTAGTAAAAGAGTACCCACAAATGCCTTACAGTCATGTGGAATATTTGCACAATTTAATTTGGCAGCGTAAAAATAATGTAGGGCTTGGCTTCAAATCCCTGTATTCCCCGCTGTGGGAAGCCATGAAGATTTATAGTGTGAAGTATCAGTTCAAAATTGTTGTAGAGAAGTCTGAAGACGGATTGAGCGGGTATACTATTTTTCATTATTTTTCATGTACTTGCACCTATAATCTCATTAGACAACTAGTAGTATTTTCACATTCTTTCCTATTGTGTTAGTGCTTTTCTAAAACCTAAAGCTGTATAACAATTGTTTGATTCTAACACACAAAAACTATTTACATTTATTTTATAAATGGTCTTATATTGGAAATAACTTCAGTTAATTTTAAAAGAAGTATATTTCCTAATATACTTCTTTCAAAATAAACTTAAATCTAAACTAACATCTTAAAAGAGTAAGTTTTAATTGTTATATTTGAATTAGTTAGTGAGTGTTCCTTTGGAAAAAGCAAAATTACCAATAATGTGTGATTTTTTCTCTTATTTTGACAAGGGATTTTTAATTAAATACACTTTGGAGCATAAAACTTGTGTCCAAAAATATTTATTAATGATAAACTTCATAGATAAACAATATTTCAGACATTTGATTATGGCAAAAATACCTAAAACAGGTCAACCAGCCAAAAAACTTAATGATGAAAAGGAAGAGAAGCACAATGAAAAAATGTATGTATTTAGTATTCTATTTTATTCGAAATCTTAAATTGATTGAATATTTTTCTAAATGATAATAAATGATATTTTATGATTTTTTATGATATTTTTTTTATATATTTACATGTATATAATGAGAACTCATGTAAAAAATACTTATAAAATGTGCAATATGAATATGTAGAAATGTCTTATAAAACTCAATAACTCATATATTTTTTATGATTATAATACACTATTTTTTTATAGCCAAAATTGTGAAGTTCCAAAAAAAACACAATCAGAAGCAGTAAAATGTAAACAACCAGAGCCTCAAAAGTTAAAAAAAGCAAAAACTAAAAAACTACCAGTACCAAAAGGTCTGAAAATGTTTATGGAAAATCAGAACATCTTAGATTCTCTTTCTCCATTGTTCATAAAAAAGATGTTGAAGTCAATTTTAGAGTTTCTGATGGACCAATTAAGTGCCAGCAAGATTTTTACTGACCTAGCCCCCATTGAGTCTAGATTTTTAGAGAATTTTTTAAGTATATATGAAAGAAGAATTGATTTAGAAGTAATGTTATCACCAGCTTGTAATGAAATATTGACTGAAATATCAAATTGCTTTGACGAATTAAGTAAAACTTGTTGTTTGGATATATCTTGTGGTGGAGTTAATTCAAATACTAATAAAAGGTATGTTTTTATTACTATTGTAACTTTTCATTATTATTTGGATATTGTATAAATATTTATCTAAAAATATCAATGTTGAATGTGTATTCTGACAATGTTAATAATTGTTTTTATACTACAAAAAAGTATTTTTGTGTAAATGTTTTACCTTATAATTCAAATAATAATCTAAATTAAAAAATATATATAAACATATATTTTTTCTAGGGAGGTTAGATATACTAAAATTCCAGTATTTCCCAACAAAACGAAGGTAAAACCAAAGTAAGTTTTAAAAAATATAGTTATCCATATTAAAAATATATTTTTTAGTACTAATGCTATGATTGTTTTTCAGATTAAAAGAAAATTCTATTCAAACGAAAACTACGACTATACCTTTAAACGACGATACATCACGAGTAGTAAATATTCCTACTGTTTATAAAGAAGACTGTAAAATGAAGTAAGTTTTTTTTTATATATACACGAGTATGTACCTACATATATATATTTTTGATCTTTTATTTATTTCATGTTTTCACTTAGGAGGGACGAAAATGTATCAGAGGAAACAAAAAAAAGTCAATTCAAAAACCAAACTTTACAAAACAATGCAATTAGTGAAGATTTATATGCTATTAGGCAGCCCATAGACAACAATGTTGTAGAAGCCTTGTCTATGTTTGTAAAAAAGCCTAATGATGTCAAACCAAATATAACTTATTTGAAAGATACAAGCGTAAATAAAAGGTTATTAGTTTATTAATGGATTTTTTATTTTTAGTTATAGAATAATTATAGAAGTCATGTATTTTCATATATGTGTCTTAGTAATCCTGTGACCTGAACGACTTGACATAATATTTTTTTTTGTTGGACTTGAATGAACTCATTTACAATATATTTTAAAGCAATGCTAATAAATACTATTACAGAATCTGGTACCGATAGGTTTGATCATTAGCAAAACATACTCTTAAATTAAATAAAAGTAGTAAATTGTCGTAAAGAAAATGAATACAATATTTTATACTATTATTTATAAATGTAGGTTTTAGCTCACTTTGATTATTATCATGACTATTCATGTTTCATCAAAATCAGTTAAGTAATTTAGTTATGTTAAATAAATGAATGTTATTTAATAATGTTAGTGAAGGTGCACATGTGTCTAACTTGCGCATTGGAGTAATAAAAGAAGAAACACCCTTAAATAAACTTTAACGGAATTATAATGAATAGTAATTCAAAATAATAATATTAGTTACTGATATGAAAGTTATCTTTCTAACTCGCTTTTTCTGTCTTTAACTCTTTTATGTCTAAAATCTTAAAAATATATTCTTTCAGTGAACCACTGCCAAAGATAACTATAAGTTTTAGTAACAAAGGAACTAAACGTACAGTTGATATCCCGCCTACCAGAATGGAGAAAAACAGTTCTAAGGTGAATATTCAACAGGATATGTCAGTGCCCGTAAATAGTAATAAGACTGTAAGGTAATGTACTTTTATTTAATATATATTTTTACAGTAGTGAATCCGCTTACAAGTTTTTTTGTGGCTTTGTATTTTTCTCTACTTGGTTATTGGAAAAAACCTACAAAACATGGATGCACACGTGGGTCCTGGGACCTACAAAAGACCAACGAGGCTTGCACTGCTCCCTTTCCACTTCCTACCCACGGGGCCAAATTTCTTTCGCTTTTGGTGATTCTAGTAACTGAAGCGCCGCTTTGGTGGTGGCCTATGGTGGCAGATCCTATGCCTCGTTCGATGCGAGTGGATCGTCCCTGTAGTTAAGTAATTGTAACCCGAACCCTAAAGTTCTAAACAATATAACGTCTATAACCTTTTGAAACGGCAAAGCTGGGGACACCTTTCACTTTAAACACGACTATAAAATTTACCACTTACCATATATGTCATACGCTTTGGAGTCCCTAAAACAATCAATACGATTTGAATCCATAGTATTAATTACCCCATGGAAAGAGCGCGTGCTCGGTGCTTCTATTGATAACTGGCCTCTACGTTTAAAGTACTGTATTGCAGCCAATGGACACCACTTCGAAAAAGCTTTTTATATTTTTAATTGTTTTATATTTGTGTTACATTTAAATGCTAAATATTATGTATTAGACATTTAGTTAGCTATATGCATTAACAAAATGTTCAATATTGAACATTAACAAAAGCCATTTTTAAGACTGTTTACAATTTACATGGTTTCATACCATAGTGTGCCGGCGAACGTACCGCCGCAAACGCGATGTCCGTATATTTTAAATCTGTATTATCTTCGAAAAAATTCATTTAAATTAAATGCTGTAAAGGGCTATATTGTTCCATATTAAATGTAAAATGTATTTATGATTATTTATTAATTTTATTTATTAGATAAGGATTAATCCTGTATTGGTTAAAATCGCTTCGTAAATAAGCCATTTTATTTCTTGTAAAAAGTATAGGTTATAAATTGGCTATTGTGGGTTTAAGGTATACAATATTTAGTACATTATTTTGATCGATCTCGTAGAGTTCAGCCACGGTCTGCAATGTGAGCGCCAAACAATGTGTTTGTTTACGACTTCGCATTAGAAATGTTGAAGTTATCAGTGGTTCTCTAATATAATAAGCATGTTATTATACATATAAACCTTCCTCTTGAATCACTCTATCTATTAAAAAAAAAACTGCATTAAAATCCGTTGTGTAGTTTTAAAAATATATACAGACTTAGGGACAGACGCGAAAAGCGACTTTGCTTTATACTATGTAATGATACAGAAATAAATATTAAATGTACACTTTTTTATAGCCCAAGCTCTGAAGCAATAAGACATTCACAAACAGAATCAATGATATGTAAACAGCCAAAGCCTCAACCGTTAAATAAAGCAAAAACGGAAAAACTTATTCCACAAATGTCAAATGGTCTAAAATTGTTTATAGAAAATCAAAACATTTTAGACTCTCTGTCTCATTTGTTCATAAAAACGAAGTTGAAGTCGATTTTGGATTTTCTGACTGATGAATTAAGTGCCATCCAGATTTTTACTGACCTAGCCCCCACCGAGTCTAGATTTCTAGAGAATTTTTTAAGTATATATGAAAGAAGAATTGATTTAGAAGTAATGTTATCACCAGCTTGTAATGAAATATTGACTGAAATATCAAATTGCTTTGACGAATTAAGTAAAACTTGTTGTTTGGATATATCTTGTGTTGGAGTTAATTTAAATACTAATAAAAGGTACGTTTTTCACCGTATTTATTTTATTGTTAAAAGTTTCTAGTTTAATTTGGGTGTTATTTAAATAAAACTGTTATTTTGTATGTTTATTTTGGTAATGTTCATAATTATCTTTATAATAAAAAACCGTTTTTTTTTCAAATTTTTTACTTAACGTTTATATTAATTATCAAAAGTTAAAAAACCTAATTATATTTTTTGTAGGGAAGTCAAATATACAAAAGTTCCAGTATTTCCCAGCAAAAAGAAGACAAAACAAAAGTAAGTATTTTTTGGAATAAATACTCTTATATCGGAAAAGTGACCTCCGCACTCTTTTTAAAAAGAGTGAAGTCAACATTTAATTGTAGTCCTCGTGCTGGCGGTTTATTATTGGGTCTTCAAAAGAAACTTTACAACTATTTATTCTTTCATTTATTCAACTTGCCACGTTACAACTTTATAGACAGTTCAGTGCTGTCGGTCTGTATGAACGACACTCCCCAAACGCAGTTTTAGCCATATTTATCAGGTTTTAATGCCGTGATTGTAGCAATAAAAAAATATGTTTTCTTTACTATTATTTTTACATTTAATAATGGTGTATAAATTAATTCTAGACCAATCAACTTAACTAATTGAAGATCAAATCAATTAACGACTCTTAAAAGATTTATTATTGATTTAATGTTATTCCATGCCATGTGTTTTTATTCTTGAATTTGATTGACCGACCGACCTGTGTTTTAATTTCAGTTTAAAACAAAATTCAATTCAAACAAAATCTATTACTATTCCTCTAAATGACGACACGACAAAATTAGTAAATATTCCTTCTATTAGTAAAGAAGAATATAATATTACGTAAGTTTATTTACCTCATTTATTTATTATTATTGTTTCGAGCTTTTATTTATTTCATGTTTTTCATAGGACGAAGGAAAATGTAACAAAAGAAACAAAACAATGTACATTCCAAAACAAAGCTTTACAAAACAATAGAATTGGTGAAGATAGATATGTTAATAGCGAAACCATAAACAACAATGTTATAGAGGCTTTGTCTACGTTTGCAAAAAAACCTAATGATGTCAAACCAAAAACAACTACTTATTTGAAAGATACAAGTATTAATAAAAGGTTGTTAGTTTTTTTTAGATTTTTTAATTTTTGGAAAATAAATTTTTGAAGATAAAATATGGATAATATGAAGATAATATAAGCTTTTTTAAAACTACAAATTATATTGTTTCAGTATTCTTTTACCAAAGAAAAGTATAAATTTTACTAAAGAAGGAACTTCCAGTACAGATACTCCTTATGTCAGAGTAGAGAAAAAGAGTCCTAACATGAAAATTCTAAGGGATATGACAGTGCCCTTAAATAGTGATAAAGGTTCAAGGTAATGTACTTTATATTATTTGTCTGCGTTAGAGTAATCATCAAATTGTATGAAATAAGAGCAACTTCACCTTATTTGCGCTAGATGGCGTTGCACTTATGTCATACAAATGAAGTTTAGTCTAACCTATGTATAGTCTATAATCCTGACATGAGAAGCAAGATGTATCTAATACTGAGATCGAGATGTACATCATATTATTTTTGTCAATCCAAATTATAGGATGATGCAGCTTATGGGATGGCAGGGTGGAGCGCTAGGGCTTCGGGGTGATGGTATTACGGAACCTATTATACCAACACCTAATTTTGTAAGTAAATGAAGAAATATATACAATTACAACTATTTTTAATGCTAACATTTTAGTTAATCACGTTTGGCTACGATCTAATTTTTGCTATTTATTTACAAATTACACAAACACGCACGTGCGTCTGAAAGTATGACTAAAAGAACCGCTTTCTTTCTCGTTATAGTGTAATAGCAATAGTATAGCAAAAAATTTCGAAACCTCGGTTAATTAAAAGTCAATATAAATCTGTTCCAATAATATTTTTTCTTGAATCGAACTGATGCGCAAGTAAAGAAAGTTTAGATTCGTGTTTGAAGAAGGGAAGACGTTGAATAAGTACCTCGGCTTAAAAAGCCTGAACGCTTTTAATTAATACAGCATTCTTTTCGAAGCTCGGATTTAAGTTGATAACTGTTTTAATTGCCTTTTTACTAATATTATTTCAATTTTATAAGTTATTTTATAAAATTATTACAAGCTTCAATTATTACAGATTCTTTCTCTTAACTTTACGATAATATTTAATTTCGTTTTACAGAAAAATTGCGGCTTGGGTCATGTTACAGTTAAAAAAGAGCCCAATAAGGAAACAAAAAATTATATTCGATCCGAATTTATTAACAAAATTTTAAAGATGATCGATAACAATATCAAGGTTTCTGTTATCAAACTTCAGAATAAACTTAAAAAACGGGAAAATCGATTTTTGAAATTAACAATTAAATTAATTAACGACAGAATGAATGTGGATGCGGAGTTTGAGAAGAGACTTGAGATAAAAGATAAGATGTTAAAGAATAAGGATATCATTTTTAATATAGATTTAGAGGATGAGGACAGGTGAGGTTTAGTGCTAAGATGAATATTTGACTCTAAAACCTTTGTGTGAAACAAATGTTAACTACGGAATAACTTTATTGTGACAGAAAAACTGTCCAAACATCAAATTTATTCTTGGGTTAAATCTTATATAAGGAATAATCTTTAAGTATTCAATTATAATAATTTGCAGGAAGATTATAATAACAAAAACAAGTAAAAATGAAATGAAGCCAAATAAGAATACATCAAAAAATACAAATGTTGAAGAAAATGACACTAACGCAAATAAAACTAGTGAAGCGACATTTAAGACGATTGTATTGAAATCAATCCTTGAACTTATAAACAGTGAAGATAAGGAAAAAGTAATTCAATTTGACAAGGAACTTAAAGTTAAACACATTAGATATTCAAATGTAATGATTCTACTAATTAATGAGAGACAACATGTTCATCAAAAGAACAGTCGAGTTGTCGCGGAATTGGGATCGAAGGTTCTGGAAGTGATCGGAGACATTGTTCTGTCAGTTAGTATCTATGAAAGTGAGAGGTATGTATCATTAACTGGGGTCTAATTCAGCAAAAAAAAAAATATATTTTGACATTGATTGACCGCCTGCAAGATTTTATATTTCAATAATATTATTTACAGATATATCGTGATAAGGAAAACACATCCAAAAAGCAACGACAATCAAAAAAATATTAAAACAGTTGTAAATAAAGCAGAAAGCGATGAACTTAACATAAGCGCTTTTGACAATGTAAGAAGCTATCTACCAATACAGAAGAAATACAAACTGTTGAACGCTCTTTATAAATATGAAATAGATTTCACAGAAGAGTTCAAAGAAAATCAATGGTACAATACAGTTGATAAGAGTTTACTTGAAAGTGGCAAAATTGTGCAACTAAAAGACAAAATAATTACTTACAATATAATATATTAATATAAATACTTACTTACAATAGAGACATAAGAAGAATAAATAATATTAAACACGATCAGAACAACACTAACACACAAAGATAGTTCACTTAAATATTTTATGAACATATTAAAAAAATACACCAAAATGTTATTTGATAAAGTCTGGGGAAATTACACTGTTAGATAATTGTATTATGAAACCTATGTACTTAGCAATACATACATGTTTTCTATCTAAATGACCAATAATAACTAATTCCAGTCCAACTCCAGTACTTATTAAATTCACCAAAACAACATTTCAAAAATAACTGACCTAAAAATAAGTATTACTGAGTAGTTTATATTTTATATATAGATGTTGGTAACTAGGTTTTATAAATTGTTTAAATACTGTACTGCTTAAAAATCTAAATACCTTTTTTCTAGGTGATGCATTTTGTATAGTTATTTAAAAAATCCTGCCATTTTTAACAATCAAATGTGTAAACAAGTAATCCTGTTTTGTGTTGAGAATATCGCTTTTTTTATAAACCCATTATTTTTTTTGATCTGCTTCATACCAATTATGGTATATTGGAGAAGTGTACTTTTTTATGAAAAGTATTATATCAATGATTTTTAAAACTATTTTGTTTTGTTTATCTATTATTGATAGTTGTGATATCTTTATGACCCATTTAGTATTTAAAGTTTAAAATATAAGCATCATACAAGGAGGTCAGCTACATTGTATGAATCTCATTACTCTCAGTATCTGTATGTATTTAAAAAAACAATTGACAATTACCGTTGAAGACATATTTTTTTTCTAATTTTATAATTATAAATATCCTTTTTGAAAGATTAATATATATTTTTTAATTTTAAGATTGAAAGGACCAATTTAGAAATAATTTATACTTGTGTTGTTATAAAAAAAATCATTTTCGTTACCACTGAATACGATTTTTTATAAGAAAAAAAAATTTCGATGTCATTTGCCGGAAACTTTAAAAGTAAACTTATAGTTTTAGTTAACTTGAGTCGTAGAACATTCATATTTATTTTAGTTTTGTGTTTTAATATTACACACAAGAGACTTGGAACTACACAGGTTGTAATAAATAAAAATAAATGAATCATACTGAATGTTTTATCTCACTGGGTCGATAATACATCTATACTCTGAAATTGAATAATAGATAAAAAATGTAAACAAAGAAGTTACCATCACCAAAAAATATTTAATGTTTCGTGCAAATCTAAAAACGCTTAAAATAGGGTTTGTGGTAAATAAACCAATTTGAAGATATTTAATATCACTAAAGAAGTACTTTGATATGTGACGTAATGACACTGACCATGACGTTTTTTTGTTTACATTTTCTAACTTATTCCATTTCAGAGTGCATTTATTTAATTCCTAACTTAAATGCATCCTAAAGATAATTAAATAATAAAGGTATTTGGAAACTAAATAAATAGTAGGTTAGTGCATATTTAAGAAGCTAGTGAAAACTGAAATGTGATAATTATCTTTTTAAGATGACATTGTACTTAATATACATTGTATCAGGGTGCTTCAAAAAAAATTTTTATACAGCAATTAAATAAGCGACAGAAATCGTAGACCCTATAGAAAAAAATGTGTAAATGTATTTTTTTCCCATGTTAAATAAATCCTGAAACTAAAATAAAAACCCCTTAGAGTTACGCTATAGGGCTCATGTTTAGATTTTTACATCATATTAAAACACTTGAGATGGTTAGAGTTAAAAAAAATAATTTTATGTATTGATTTGTAAGAATTGTCTTAAATCATACATCTGTTTTGTCGTAAATAAAAGACATGGTACTGTGGTTTTTGTTTTACTTAAGTACTGATATCTCTTATGTTTAAAAGAAGTCCGTCTTCTGTTCTATACTCCCTTAATTCATTCTGCGTATGGACACTGTACAAACACGCAGTCTTCTCAATCATAGCGCCGTTCTCAATGACAGAAAAGCTTTCTCTAACACAAACATCCATAGACAAAACCATTACAATATACTGTGCAAGACAACAACAATAAAAAAAATGTTACGTAATTACGTAACCTATTTTAATCTATTATTACGAAGTATTTATTATATGTACCTACATAAAAAGTTTTTTTTAATAAAGGTAATTAATAATTTACGTAAGTACGTATCTCTGTAAAAGATTACACCTTTTAATTCGAGATCGACTTTAAATTTTATTGTCTGTCTTTGAATTTACAAAGAATTAATTAACTCGAATTCTATGAGTTTCCTTACGATGAAAGAAAAAAATACATCATTTCCTCTTTTCCAGATTTGCAAGAAATCTGTTTTAATTTTTACACAGCTCTCTTTATTTTTAACAAATTATTTCTTTCAATAAAAACTCGAATTGTATAAAGATCAGAATCTGAAAGACTTTGATATAAAGATAAATAATAAAAATAATAAAGCTTTATTTAAATTTTAAACAAATAAATATATTAATATTTATTATTTAAAGATAGTGAAATTAATTGATCGCTTATAGATTAATTAACCAAGCAGATTAATAGGTATATCTGCATTTGAGCAATGATTCATAATTAAAAAAATTGGACGACTCTTTGTGTGAGAAACAACGAACAAACAGATATTATAAAATCTGTTTTACTCGTATTATCAATAGTAAGTACATATTTAAAAAAATATAAATGAACATTTAACATCGTTTGGATTTCATTGTAATGCATAAAGATTTAATTTACAAATTTATTTATAAAATTACTAAAAATAGTTTTAGTCCACAACCATTAAAAACCTAAATATTACATAAATATTTATATGTTTCTTTATATAAAGAAATGCTCCTTAGAATATTTTAAAAACTAATTCTACGCTTTAGGGATAGCGGGAGTCCTCCCATAACTGTTTGAACAATAATGGACATAGGGTCTATGAGGGGTTTACGTAACGAATTACGAGATGGCGACAGTGTGAATCTGCTTAAAATGGTGGCCACTCCCGCCAAAGACTGCATGATACCCAAGCGTTCACCTTAAAAAGGAATAGTATTATTAATATTGATTGATGATTTCTTGTCCTGTTTGTTCAAATTTTCTTATGAAATAATATAATATGAGATAACTATATAGTTCTAAGCGATAGAAGTAATTAGCATTGTAGGGATAATTACTGTTGTAGTGGCTGTGGAAGTAGAGAGGACTATGGATAATTATTTAATTGAGGTGCATCTTCTTTTAGCTTTTATATTCTGTTAATTTTTATGCAATTGCACTTTTTAAATTATGAGTTGGCACTAATCCCTAAGGATGGAACAATCATAATTGATTTTACAACCCCAATCCAATGTCTGTCAATCGCAGTTCAGTAAGGTTTAAGTAAGGATACAGTTATAATTATAATTTGGTACAATATCATACCAATGCAAGATCTAGGTCCATCCCCAAAAGGCAAGAAGGTGCATTTCTTAATGTTTCCAATATTGTCTAGATGAAATCTTTCTGGTCTAAACTCTTGCGGGTCTTCGAAATACTTCTCATCCATATTCAATGCCTCCGTAGATATAATGATGACCATGTTTTCCTCCAGCGCAAAGTTGGTGGCTGGTAGAACGCATTTTTTGGCGGTTCTTCGGATCAGAAAACCAGGGGATGTGAGGAATCTCATACTCTCTCTGAAAAACATGAAATTGTTAGATTAAACTTGGTAATTATTATCTTTGTAGTCTACACCGAAATGACGTAAAAAGTTTATATTTTAAATATAAAAAAAAATATTACTTGAATGCCATTTCCAGATATTTCATATCCTTAACAGCATCATAAGAAAGTTTTCCGCCATGATCCTTCAAAACTTGATCAACTTCCTTACGACAACGTTCTTGTACTTCTGGATGGAAAGCCAGCATGTGAAGGAGAAAACTGCTGGCTGATGAAGAAGTTTCAAATCCAGCGACAAAGAATATAAAAACTTGGGCGGCTATCAATTGATCGTCGAGATCTATCTCAATTATTTTTGGGGTACCGTCAGGATTCCGTTTTTCTAGAGATTCTCCGACTAATTTTCCTTTTTGTTGCAGCTCCAACATCATATCAACAAAATCATTTCTGCCAGATGGTTTGTGATTCCTTTGTGCCATGATTTGACTAACAATTGATAAAGTCTGATGTTCGATTTCGGGGGCCATAAAGTGAAGGCCTTGAAATATTTTTGGCGCCATTCTTTTCAAGAGGGAGACAAAGTGGTCCCGTTTGTTTACTATTACGATACGCTTACCGAGTCTGCGGAAGTCAGACTTCTCATCGTTCAAAGCTTCATTGTTGATACCAAAACCGCAGGCACCAATAAAATCTGTAGTATATCTCGCCATTAGGTCACGAATATCTATTTCCTCAGCCGTTTCAACCATATTATCTGCTAATACGGCGAGTTTCTCTGTTCTCTCCACAATTAAGGGAAACATGGCTTTTAACTTGCCACTAGAGAAAGTTGGTGTCAATTTCTTTCTCAACAGCTTCCATAAGTCTCCTTCAGCAAAGAACAAATTTTTCAGCAACGGTTCGGTTACTTCTCTATCAGGGTTCAGTCCTCTGTAGTGGAAATTTTTAAAATCAGTCACTAGAATATGTTTGACAAGCTCTGGATCTCGTATAAGAATCGCTGGATTGTTGCCTTCGAAGAATCCAACAAATCTCTCATTTGGATAGCGTCTGTAAAGCGCTGAAAAGCGTTCGGAGACGCTTACCTTGTCAATAAATGCCTTCAAATTACTACCGAAGAATATCATAGGCTTTTCGTACTCGACGCCTCTTTTCTTCCAGTAATTGAAGTTCCTTGTACCGTAAAAGTAAAGGACTATGATAAAGAAACAAATAATTAGCAAAAACATTTTGATATATTTTGTGAACCTAGTAAGTAGTCTGAAATAAGTGAGGGACTTTATGCAAATAATGAAGTTCGTGTGATAAAATCATATTTAACTGCAACGCTATTTCTTATCGCTATATAGTATAAGGAAAATGTATCTCGAATTTTATTATTTTTTAACGATTTATAAAATAGTTATAAGAATTTAGATGATTAATAATTTAAAAAAAAATGTAAATTAATAACTAATCTTTAAGTAAACGTGTTGTCAGTCCTATTTATTATATTTTAATCCAATATTATTATAATAATTTGAAATGCTTAGAAATCTATTGTCGATGTGATTTAATTTATTTATTTTAAATTTTAATATTTTTTTAAGCTTGAAACAATGTTATATTATGTTAAAAAGTTCGGATTTGTGCAAATTTTTTTTTTTCATTTAAATAAAACGTTTTGTAATACTTAAGCATTAAAATCTCTAGATAGCAATAATTCCTTATCATAAATCGTTGCATGAATCAGCCTACAATAGATTATCTAAAAAAATCGGTGTCAAATCAAGGAAAGTATTAAGATATACTTGATTAATTTGTACAAGTTTTTTATCTATTAAATAATATATAAGTACTAATAAGTATTTACTAATAAGTATATTAGTATCTTAGTTTAATGTGTAAATGACAATCGCAATGCTTACAATATTTATTTCATTATAATAGAATTAATTGTATATTAGACTAATTTTTGAATTTAAATTTGTGACATCATTAATTTTATTTTTTTTTGTGATTAATTTTCATTTGTACTTTGACTTAACTGTAAACAAAATGTGCCTGTGTCGCTCGAAAAAATAACTATAACTATATATAATAGGTACTATCATGCTATTATATGATTAATATATGAATTTTCCTACGCAATATTTAATTGAATTATTACGATCTAATATTAAGTACAACCTGGAAATTATAAAACAAATAACTGATTTATTGGTTTATCTCTTTATTTAAAAATATCTTCAAACATTAATTTCGGTTGCTACAATCTTTCATTGTTAATCTATACTGCAAAGCTATATTAGTTAGAATTTTCGAAAGAAGCTTAGTAGCTGTCACCAACGTCTAGATAAACTTTCATATATAGAATGCTTAATATTCACCGAAGTGGGTAGCGATACTGTAGCTCAATTGGTAGAGCGACGGAACGTTTTCTTCTGGACTCTTCTCGATCATTTCACTTTCGTATTCCTTGGTTCTTTTTGAAACAGTCGTTTTGTTAATTGGAGCATTGTTTCTGGATCATGATGATATATTCATAACTCGTCACCTGTCCTGCTTCGGATTTATCAACCATATTATGGCTTCATTCTCTGCGCATCTGCTTGTAAGCATTAGTAACAATCTTCCTGACGCAAAGTGTAAAACGACATGAACTCTTCTCGAACCCATTTGCATATTGCACTGAAACTTTTTGCATCACATCAATTGGATTTTGCTGAAGTTTGATTTGAAATCTAAAAGAAATCGACTTTAAAATTAAAGTTTATAATAAGGCAGGCATAAGGCTAGTAAAATAATAAAAAGAAATTTGAACTTGTAACAAATTTTTTAGTCATGTTATTATAAATTATTAAAAAAATGGCGGGTTTTAAGCTCCAGCGTTCATTAGGGGAGATGTAGGTAATGGGGATCACATAAGCGAGAATGAAAATAAAAGCAAATCTATTAATCAACGATTTATTGCTCTATTCTTATTATAAACTTTACTTTCTTAACTATCAATTGAGATCAAATTTCATCACTTTGGTTTATTAAAATTGGCACAATAAAAAAATAAAATAAAAATCAGTTTGATCACCATTGTCAACATCGGTTGGCAATGGTGATCAGCATGTGGGCAATGGTGATCAACACATATCGCACACATAGTTGTGCGCAGAGTCCCATCCAGTACAGTCGGCATGAGCCCAAAGCCCACAAGAAGTGCACCGGTACCATTTTTCATTGTCCCGTCCGAATTCACCACATACAAGACACAAGTTACCCGCGTCTTCTGCATCGTCATCATCGTCATCCTGGCATAACTCGTCTGTTTTTACGTCTGACGTCGAAGTATCATTGGAGTCCTGCAGAATTTTCTTCTTAACCTTCTCACGACTGACCTTCTGTGGCTTGCTCTTCTTTCCTACTCCTTTTCCTTTGTTTTTTATAGTTTTTGCCTTCCTTTTATTTTCTTTTTCAACCAAGGCGTCTTTGATTGGTGTAGATGTTAAAATTGTAGAGTGCTGTTTTTTTCTTCCTTGTCTTGCATTTACGACAGGAACTTTCTTAGGCATTTGAATGAAATTCTGAATAGTTGGCAGATTTTTTGATGTTGATGGTATTTCAAATTGAGACAAAGGTGCAGTCGCTGGTTCAGTAATATCTTGAATAATAGAGTCAGTAATATCTTGAATAACAATAGGTTCTATTTGAAGGGCTTCAGCTGCCATAAAGTCTTCGTCTGAAAATACTTCGGGATTTATCGGGAAAATACCTGTTGCTCTAAATCCAGCTTCGCCCTTGCTCATAGAAGCAACATTGGAGAATGCTTTTTTGACCAACGAAGCAACATCATAGGGTGTTATTCTTTGTGAAAGTTGGCTCTTCATAAATAAATCGCATTCTCTTCTATACGCAGCTTTAAATGGACCAAAAAAAGACACATCCAATGGCTGCATACGATGAGATGTATGGGGTGGTAGAGATAACATATGGACATAATTTTTCTTACAATACTCATAGATGGCCAGAGAAATGTGGCTCGCATGATTGTCCAATACTAATAAAATCGGTTCTTCTGCGGAAGGTTTTGCATACCGGGTAAAGTGCTGGATCCATTCAAGGAAGAGTTCTTCATTAATCCATCCGTTGTCCGAACATTTATATATTGCTCCGGTGGGCCCATCCTTTTCGAGAGTCGGGGTCATCCTCTTTCGGGGAAAAATAAACATTGGCGGTACATATCCACCTGCAGCACTCATGGCGCAGAGCAGAGTGATATTCTTACCCCTTTCCCAACTTGTTATGGACCCTACTCTTTTTTGTCCCGTTGCAGCTAATATTTTGCCTGGGTCTTGGACGGTAGATATCCCGGTTTCGTCACAATTGTATATGTTTTTTGGTAAAAATTTGTATTTTTCCATTAGTTCTTCTAGCAGCTTGTAGAACCGCTGAACTTCAGTTTTGTTGAAGGCTGTGACCCTGTTGATGCTAGTAGCTTCGGGCTTCCGCACAGAAATATTATTCCTGGTAACAAATCCTTCAAACCAAACGCGGCCAGCCAATCTAGAACTCGTATTAAAATTGTGTTTCAGCATTAGGGCTTCAGCGTATTCAAATGCCGCTCTTTTTATTTGGTTTGGGGTGCACCCATAGAATACGTTAGCCATTTTCTTGATTATGTCCGCTAACTCTTTCTCTATCTCAGGAGTAAAAACAGTATTACGGCCGAGACGAGGTGCCTTAATAGTATTTTTTTTGTACCTCTTGTGAAGACTGGCAAATGGAATATTCATGGTCTTCGCGGCTTTCCTTGGCGCGAAAGCTTTACACAATTGTCACTCTCAAGCGCATCGCGCGAACTGAGCCAGTCGGCGGTCGCGCACGGGAATTACGTAATTCTAGCGCCTAGGTACAGTAGCATCGCTTAGTCGCGTTCGGTTTTTGTTATTTTGAGGTGATCACCATTGCCAACTGACTCCCATTGCCTACATCTACCCTACTTTAAAATGTTTTCGCAAACCTTTCTAAATTTCTTACATTTGTATGGATGTTATTAGGTATGTTCCACTCTAACATCGTTTCTATTGGACCGATAATAACAAATAATGTATTTATCTATTCATCTTTTATCTATATCGGCGATAAGCTATTATTTATCATACACCTAGTTGTAGTGCTTTTAATTAATTACTAGTTGTTGCCCGTAACTCCGTTTGCATATATTAATACTAATAATATTCATATAACTTATATACCTACCTTTGACCCGCGACTTTATCTGCATGGAAATTTGGAAGAGTATAAATAAGAATTGTGTGACTGATCAAAAAGTGAATAATTCTGATAACTATAAAATCTTTCAAAAATCCTAAACAAAATTATATGGCGGCGTAGAGGTTATGAAAAAAACGGGCATATTATGTAAAATTCAGTAAACCAAAAAACGTTAGCTAAAATTATAGCTACAACCTACCTATATTATATCACAGACAAAACCAAATGCAAAAGTTAGTATTTCTATGGCTTACCTATATATTATTCTGGTACATAAGCTACAACATTGCCAAGTTTAAATTTATATAAATATAGAATGAAAATACCGACAAGGGCAAGGATTTGAACCCGCGACCACTGGGTAACCGTTCCGTCGCTCTACCAATTTATGTTCATTTCTATGTTTATATAAATTTTGAATAAGCTTATCATGGCTATACATGTTTATAGATATTTTCAAACACTGTCAAGATTCATCAAAATCCGTTCATTCGTTTTGGAGTGATTGGGTAACAGACATCCATCCATCCAAACATCCAAACTTTCGCATTTATAATATATGTCGGCATAGCATAATAATAAATGGACTTTGCTTAAATCAGCTATTTCATTATTCAATTATTGTATAGTGTGTCGATACACAATATACAATAATTGGATAATATCGATAACAATAATAGTATCGATATACTCTACTGTATTGTTAAAAGGCAGATAGGCAGTGAGTTAGTGATCTAGTGAATATGTTTATTAATGGATGTTTTTGTATTTTTAGATTTTTTGGTATAGTTAACAATGGCCGAATTTACAACAGTTAGAATTATAATGCTTTTTCTCTATGGTTATTTTAGAGAACATATTTGTTATTAGTTAATTTTAACAATATTTGTATCAAAAACTTAAAACTATAGAACAATAAATATAGTAACTGGATAAATAAGTAAGTATAATATTCCAGGCAAAGTCACATATAATCTATTTATTTATGCATTGTAACTTTAACCAACATTTATTCCTAAAAAGGTATAGTTCCACCTCATTTTGATGTCCTCCACTCAACGGTTTTTATGCAGTAAATTTAACTCCATTTGAACTGCAAACGATTTTTCATGTGTTAAAATTTAAATGATTAGAATAACTTACTAGACGACTTCCAGTAACGACTCATGTCTAATACATTCAGCTTGAAACTTCATTGACTCACTTCGTGTTTATCGCGATAAAGGATCGAATATCCAATAGACGGATATCCGGCCCTCCAGCCTTGTAGCTTGCTGCTTGCCGCATATTCGGTACCTATCTGGTATTCGGCTACTAATTAATTCGGCTAAACTACTATCTGTTAAATTTCTTGTATAAATCATTATGTTTTCCCTGTGGTTTTAGATTCTTAACACACAAATTTTAAAAACTTATTTAATTTGTAGTATTTAAAATACAAAACATTCATTATCAATTTGTCCAAACCAACTTCTGATAATACTATATAATATGTTGGGATTACTTCTTAATAACTTGTTACTAACAAACTAAGAGATCAACATGTTGAAGACAATATTATACTTATTAGGTATGTGAATATTCAAACAGTAAATAAATATTTATTTAAAATCTCCAGGATGCTGCTGGTCATCCATCAAGGATCTAGAACAACAGATTTAGAAGAGTCCTTTCAAAAGATGGACATAGAATTTCTAGATATTAGTAAATAACATTTCAATACTAATACATATCACATATATTAAAATTATAGCAGCTTTATTATATACAGGTATATATTTTTTATCTATTACATAGGAATAACTTTCATATTTACAGATTATATAACTCAAAATTGATAATCTGTGCGATAAAATCCAGACATTATAAACATTTAGAATCAATATACTGAGACTCCTTTATATTGAATTCTATTTATAATTGCCTACTTAATAATAATGAAAATATAATGAACTATTTTGTATTCCTAATGAAAAATAAATACTTTTAAAACCAATACATACAAGAATTTGTTTATAATTCTACCATTTTTATATCAATCTGTGTTTCATATTGTTTTTTTTTTTTTAATTTTCCTAACCCTAAGGTCGTCTGGAAGAAATCGCCGTTAGACGATAAGGCCGCCTTTTGTAATTTAAAAAGTATTTTCTTTATATGAATTACTTTTTGTTTTTCTCATGTATTGTGGTGTGCAATAAAGAGTATAAATAAATAATAAAAGTCTGAGCTTTTAACTAATCTCCTCATGAAGATTCAGGAGGACCTTTACACTAGTCAAAATTGAATTTCATAATATTGGAACCTAATATTTTAATTTTGTATTTATGAGATGCAGAATATTGTAACTCTTATTATTAAATATATGTTTAATAAAGACATTTATTATCATCACATAATCTTATCATTTGGTAAGGAGAGCACTTAAGCACTTATCTGACAGCATGAATGTGATAAATATATAAATTATGATTATTTTATTTGTTATGATATACATAAATCTGTTAGAATGTAGGCGTTGCAAGATTATTCAATTTACTCTTTTTTATTTCACTTGGTTCAAAGACTTAAAAAAATATGTAATGAACCAAACACAACAAACAATGTGTCATATTGTCAATTCAATGAAGTAGAAACCGCAACAAAAACTTATTTTATTTTTAACAATACATTAATTAGTGGTTGCCTTTTTTATATTGATATTTTTTTTATTATAAATTAACTAAAATTAATCGTACCCCCAGAAGTTACTACATAGGTACATCTACAATATAGTATATATCAATTGACAATAGTTTTAATTTTAAGTACTATTACTTATTTATACTTTGCTTATTTTAATTACTTCTCATTTAATTTTGTTATAACTCTCTTGTTTCTCTTTATCGTTGTTATTGCGATCTTTTATGAGATCAGGCCTAGTGAGAGTAAGAGTCGCATTGATTGTTATGAAATATGAAAATTTGTTGATATTTTTGAGAATTACCAACATTACCTTTAGGAACGTAGTTCCTTATCGCACGTTGTGAAAGGGGGCTAGACGCTAAAAATTCTTACCAAAAGTTGGCATGACATGTTTTGCTATCTCTCTCTCTTATAGAAAGCAAGCGAGATATTTTAATTTCTATCATTATTATTTTTTATATTATATTAAATTGCTTAGTAGTTCTTTATTATTTATTTGATATTGGAGTTTGTTCTTTTAGAATCAATTTGCAAATAAGACAGTTTAAATGAAAATAATAATACAAATTTGTGATCAAATATACTCGTAATGTTTTGTAACAACGCCATCTATTTATACCTTAGGGAACATAACTACATCTGTTGTATAAACATATCAGTAAAAAGTGAAACCGCTAGGTGGCGGGACAGTAACTCATGGGTTTATTGATTACCACTTTTTAATTTAGTTATTCCGTTTATTTATATTTATTATAAATTATCGGCGAAGTATCATACAAAAATAGTATACAAATATTATACATTAGCATACTAGCTTATATTTATAATTTGATACTATAAAAAATAGAAATGTATCGTTCCCTACATGGAAATATAAGTCTTTACTAACCTTCATTGCAAATAATAAATATTTTAGGTTTTAATTAATTATTTTCCCAAGGCCCAATGTTGGAAAATTTTACTACTGTTTACTTACTTTATATACTCGTTTTTATTTATTATCAAGCGTCCCTAAATTTGATGAATTGATTTTCTATTGTGTTTGTATATTATATTTGTAATTATTATGCATTTTTAATAGCTTTATGAAAACTGAAAGTTTTATTTAGGTATACTTAACAAATTTTATCAGCCTGAGTCTACGAGGAGCTAGGAGGTAGTTTCCGAATTAAGGAAACTACTAGAGCCTGTGCTCTACATAATATAGCAGTGTGAATACACTTTTAATGTAAGCTTTTTACAGGTTAGTTCAGGGATAAATTAGGGCAAATTATTGTAAAAACTAATTCCATTGAATTTTTTTTTACGGATGTAAATTTAGGTAATTTAAGTAGTATTTATTTTTTCCGGAGCTACATAATATTTCCTGAGATATATTGTGATAAGCCTTTTCGCGTAAAATGGATGAAAAGTATCGTATCTCCTTTTCTATATTTCAAACTGTGTCTGTATCAAATTTCATTATCAACCGCTCAGTAGTTTTAGCGTGAAACGGTAAGTAATAGTCTGGGTACAGTAATTTAATATCAATAAAAATGGTAATTTAATTATCGATTCATCGTTTTTATGATATGGCAATAACCTTATTGTTATAAAATATATTTAAGAAAATGTTACCGGGTCACTATCATAGAGATATTATACATATAGTCATAACTCTATGGTCACATTACTCTACTATACACAGTGACTGGGTCTTCTATAAAGCAAAATATTTTAAAATGTCAGCAACATAGAAAGAGTTCAGATGTTACATACTCGTGTTGTGTCGTGTTATTTCGTGGAGTGCTTTGTTCGAGGACATATTATTATTATTTTTATGTTGAACGGTTAACGTCAGAATCCATTGTGAATATAAAATAATTACAGAATTGGTACTTGCTTGGTTAATTAACACAAATTTCTTTTCAGAACTACGCTTTACTTGTTTTTAGTTGGTTCTCATATACCTACCAATTATGAACTACTCATAATTGATATAAAATTAATGGCATTGTATGTATATATGTATTTTTTAAATATGCAAACTCCACAGTTCTGTAACTCAACAAACTCCTCGTTAAGTAAACTCTTTATCGGAGACCCTGTACCTACCCCTTGAGTTTTATAGAAGATTTATCTTGGTTTTTGAAGCTTTATTTCTAAAAGAAGTAGTTTATTCTGTTAAATAAAGTAATCTCAAGCCAATTGCATTTTGCTATATGCTTTATTCAAATACTTTTGATAAAAAAAATTAAGAAAGTAACCAATCCGTCTCGTGGTGGTCACTTTTAGAACCAATTGTTTATCGTTATATAGGTAGGTACGTAATCAGAGCTACAACTCGTCAGATCGAATTCTAAATCTACTTGCAACCGGGATTCGCTGCTGGTGTTGCATTTTTCGTAACCTCGACCTGCATGCCCTCTCTCATATCCTTCATTAATTCTTCCTATATGAAGAAGCAGAGGTTGTTGGTATTTATAATTAACGATATATCAACAACAACCTGGAATCGAATAATAACAATTTTTAAGTCTAAAAAAGCAACGGTTTTCCTCAGTGGGACGATGTAAGATCGCTGTCGCACTTACCACGACGGCTGGCTAACAAATTTAACTAGGCCAAATCGGCCAATACAAAAATATATCTAAAAAAATATTTACGTACATTAATTGTAAATGTTTTTAAAATGTTTTTCTAGTTGTCTGTTTGATCGCGCATCTTGTAAAATATAAGTATTGAAATTTTGGAAAAATTAAGTGTGGTAATACCATATTTACCTAATTAGGTATGCATAATATAATGTAATTCCGGAATAATATAAAGTTATCCAAAGAAAACAAATCATCGAAATAGTAAAATAAATACCTATGTAAACATTTGACCTTGTTCCGATTTTATTTTAAGTATACATTAGGTAATTAGCACACTTGTTAACAAAATTACGCAACTTTGTTTTAATTCAAAACAGGTTATCTGTAAATACCAGATAGAAAAATGATATCAATAATTATTTAAAATAAATAACACAACATCAATATATACATCAGAAACTTATATAATAATTATAAAATAAATATACTTCATTATTTATTAAAATGCTATTTACAATATTCTTCATTTAGTTGTTGTTTTGTCTACGCTTAAGAGATAGTGGCAGTCCTCCGATGACTGTTTGCACTATCGTGGACATAGGGTCTATGAGAGGTTTACGTAACGAATTACGAGATGGCGACAGTGTGAATCTGCTTAAAATGGTGGCCACTCCCGCTAAAGACTGCATGATACCCAAGCGTTCACCTTAAAATGAAAATGTTTTTTAAAGAGCACATTTTGTTTTTAAATAATAGTTTAGGAAAAATCTTACCAATGCAAGACCTAGGTCCATCTCCGAAAGGCATGAAGGTGAATTTCTTAATTTTTCCAATTTTGTCTGGATGAAATCTCTCTGGTCTAAATTCTTGAGGGTCTTGGAAAAGGTCTTCATCCATATGCAATGCCTCCGTCGATATAATAATGAGCACGTTGTCATCGAGCGTAAAGTTAGTACCTGGTAGGGTGCATTTTTTAGCGGTTTTTCGAAGCAGAAAACCAGGAGACGTGAGGAATCTCATACTTTCTCTGCAAGACATAAAATTGTTGGGTTAAGCTTTCTTAATCAATAAAAATGATCGGCAAAAAATCAAGTCTACACCAACATGACGTATGTGTAATAGGGTGAGGAGAAGATGGGGGGGAAGAATTGACATATTGCGCCGGCCCCAAATAATTGCGCGTAACTAGATTCTACGCTTGGGGTCAAACCAGGCTTCTTTAATATATTTTTGTAATTTTGGAGCTGTGATTTTCTGAGCAGAATAGTATTTTTTTGTAATACATACATCTAATATAGCAACTGAAATGCCACTTTTCTTGTCTCCGACTATCCTTCCTGAAAAAGCATTTCTAAACCTTCTGCATTTGTTAAAAAATTGGTTTTACTTTTTTATGTGAAATAATAATTTTAATTTACAATAGAAGATAGTGGAGAGGTATACGATGTCGAGGGGGTAGCTGTCCCCCTTGCTCTCCCCTATTTGCATGGTCATTATAAAAATTGAAAACAATTTAACAGATTATCGATTGTCTAGGATTCAAAAAGTTTATATTTTAAATATAAAAAAGTTATTACTTGAAAGCCATTTCCAGATATTTCATATCCTTAACAGCATCAAAAGAAAGTTTTCCGCCATGATCCTTCAAAACTTGATCAACTTCCTTACGACAACGTTCTTGTACTTCTGGATGGAAAGCCAGCATGTGAAGGAGAAAACTGCTGGCTGATGAAGAAGTTTCAAATCCAGCGACAAAGAATATAAAAACTTGGGCGGCAATCAATTGATCGTCGAGATCTATCTCAATTATTTTTGGGGTACCGTCAGGATTCCGTTTTTCTAGAGATTCTCCGACTAATTTTCCTTTTTGTTGAAGCTCCAACATCATATCAACAAAATCATTTCTGCCAGATGGTTTGTGATTCCTTTGTGCCATGATTTGACTAACAATTGATAAAGTAAATTGTTCGACTTCGGGGGCCATAAAGTGCAGGCCTTGGAATATTTTTGGAGCCATTCTTTTCAAGAGGGAGACAAAGTGGTCCCGTTTACTAATTGTGACGATACGCTTGCCGAGTTTGCGGAAATCGGAGTTCTCATCGTTCAAAGCTTCAGAATTAATACCAAAACCGCAGGCACCAATAAAATCTGTAGTATATCTCGCCATTAGGTCACGAATATCTATTTCCTCATCCGTTTCAGCCATACTTTCTGCTAAATTAGCGAGTTTCTCTGTTCTCTCCACAATTAAGGAAAACATGGCTTTTAATTTGCCACTAGAGAAAATTGGTGTCAATTTCTGTCTCAATAACTTCCATAAATCACCTTCAGCGAAAAATAAGTTCTTCAGCAAGGGTTCAGATTTTTCTCTGTCAGGGTTCAGTCCTCTGTAGTAGAAATTTTTAAAATCAGTCAGTAGAATATGTTTGACAAGCTCTGGATCTCGTATAAGAATCGCTGGATTGTTGCCTTCGAAGAATCCAACAAATCTCTCATTTGGATAGCGTCTGTAAAGCGCTGAAAAGCGTTCAGACACGCTTACCTTATCAATGAACTGTTTCAAATTACTACCGAAGAATATCATAGGCTGTTCGTACTCAACGCCTCTTTTCTTCCAGTAATTGAAATTCCTTGTACCGTAAAAGTACAGGACTATGATAAAGAAACAAATAATTGGTAAAAACATTTCGAAATATTTTATGAACCTAATAAGAAGTCTACAATACGTGAGACAACATACCTAACTAATTAAAAATGTCCACACGAAAAACATAGATAATTTTTTTATCGATGGTAAAGAGATATGTATTATCCTAATCTTGATTCGGTTACCTTTTTTAATTATTTTATTTAAACAGTAGGTAGGTAAACCTACCATTACAAAGTTTATTTAGAAATAAAGTAATTTAGATAGGGTTCACCCCACCAATCACCACCGCACCAAAACCTAATTTTTAGGTGCACATACCAAAGAACTTAAACTTGCGTAATCTGCCTACAATTTCTATAACTTTCTAGAAAAAAAATCCTATCGTGTACCTACAAGCGGTTTTACTTTGTAATGCGTTTTGGATGGACACCAAACGAGCAAAGTTGTCTGTAAGAGATCTATCGATAAGACCGATTGTTATAGGCCTTCCTATACTCAAAGTATATTTTAAATACGTATTATTGTTTTATTTTTAACCATACTGTTTTTTTTTATTTTATTAAAATATACTGAACACTTCAGGAACCGATATTAATACTTATCACTGACCAGGTTTGGTAATAAGTGTTTTAATCTTTAGACATCTAAAATTTTTTGTAGTAAATCGTAACATACATACATATAGGACACTCACAAAGTTTTGAGAAGAGAAAAAATATGCAATATTTTGTTTTGTATCTTACTTTTTTAAATTAAATATAATCAAAGTTCTTTCCATCAGTCTCTGTACAAATGTCCATGCGTCTCATTCAATTTTCAAAGCACATTTGCCACTCCGCAACACGTAGGTAGGTAATCGACGACCAACTCAAACGCAGTTAGCCAAATCGTCTAGATATGAAAATTATATCTCCTTGAACTGGTTTTTAACTATAGGAAGTATCATGGTATTAAAATAAACCGCTTGACCAAAACATTTTACCAAGCATTAAGTAATACAACACTCTACATTGATGCATTTATTTTGTTTAAAAAAATAACCGACGATTTACAATTACGCACATTTCTCTATCGTTTTAATTGCCTAGGGGTTGTTTCGTTTTGTAACAAACACTCTTTTGACTGGAACTACACCCTGTACTAACAGAATCATATCCTGGATGAACAAACAATCTTCCTTAAGAAAAGGTGATCGAGTAGAATAACATGAACATTTTTAGGACGAATTTACAGATTACTAAATTTCCTAGTACATAAGACGGTGCTCTTCGTAATTACAATCAAAGGACGCAACTAAATTTTTCATCCTTTAAATGTAAGTGTCAAGTTACAATCGTCATACTAGCAGCAGCTTTATAATGCATCTTGTTCATAAAACGTAGAACTACGATTAAATAGGCTAAACCCCGCATTACGTTTTAGGTTGTAAAAAAATCATTAGAAAAAATGTTCCCGACACCGATCTATTTTTTGTTTTATAATGCGGGCAAAAATATTCAGGGGAAAATCAAAATTATTAACATATATATTTTTATTTAAATAATGAAATTTTCACATAAATTATATAAGTGACTTACGCAGCATTTATTTAAAAATCGGTGCCAAAACAACGGAAGTCTTAAGATTTTTGTGATTAAAATGTAATACTTCCTTATCTTTAATTAATTTTGATTAGAAATTAATTTGATTATTTGGTGGATTTTATACACGACTTATCAATGATGAATGGTATAGTCAAATGTGATAAATCATTGAAGATAGACGACTTATGAATGATTTACGTTATTAATGACGGTTATTGCAATCGGTATCCTTTATCTGGTGAGGTATATTAAAAACGTGTAACCGAGCTCTATACCGCTATATTCTTTAATGGTTTTCATTCGCCCTCGCCCCGAGGGATGTTATATTTTTTAAATTCATCATTCGTTCCAATCATTTTATTGAATAACACGTATCTCTATTTTCGAGTAGGTAATAAGAAAGAAAACTTAGTTTCGTGGAGAAAAAAATAGGATTGCCAGTAACTCATCGGTTTTTGTAAAGTATTTAATAATCAGGTTAATAAAAAATTAAAGCAATTTTACTTTACTGCTCTCAATTATATTTGTATATAAAATAATATATATTTACTTATTTGAACGTCGAGAATTAAATGTGCTCATGTAGGTAGATAGGGTAAGGTTCCCTTAGTCGTACTACCGCCTAAGTCGTACCATGCCTGTTACTCGGTCGTTACTTACCAAATGTACCATTTAGTGGCGTCGCGTTGGCGTGAACTATTTAGTCGTCCAAGTATACGTAAACAAACGGAGGGCCGGCCGGCAGTGTGAAGTAAAAATATTGAAAAGATAAGTTATTTACACTGTTTTCATTAATTTTTTTGTCTCATTTGTAAGCTTTCCATGTCAGAAACTTGATGTTTATATTTGTTTTGTGATAAAATGAGTTTATAATACCTTTTAGGTAATCGTTTAGGCATATTCAAATTCACGTACTTTTTAAGGTTATGTCAGTTATTTTAATTTAAACTTTGAAGACTCCGTTGCCTAAGTCGTACCTTTGCAAATTGCCTTAGTCGTACCGGTACGACTTAGATAGTAAGAAAATTATTTTAAAATCTTATCATTTTATCAGGTGATAAATATGGCGAAGAGACAGTATAATACTTGGAAGCAAGAGGATATGAATGAAGCTTTGGAAACCTATGTATAAAAGTAGGTTATGTAAAAATAGAGTTTTTGTTATCTACTTCAAACTGCGTTGATATGAAACTCTCATTCATCACATTTAAATGGCATCCAAATATTTTATCTGGAACCATAACACTAAATTCTTATCAGAAAATCTAAATAGGTAGGTATATATCGTTTCCTTCTTCTCTATCAACTGCATTCAGAATAGAATTCTCTGTTCATTAAAATGGAGTGTATTTTGCATTCTATAGAAATGACCAGTGAAAAGAAAATGCAACGTAGTATTCGGAAGCCTGTGAAATAATAAGGAGTATGGGAAAGTTTAATGTCACACGGTTACAAATGGTAATGATACTATTACATTGGGATTTGGGACAAATTCTGCATGTTTTTTTGATATATTGAGATATTGTAGAAAATATCTCAATATACTTATTATTTTGTATATAACCATAACAGTACATTTTCAACAGTTTAGTTCGAAGATAAATGATAAAACAAAGTAACTATAAATTTATTCCTGATCAGTTCGTTGGTTAGTTCGTAATACTTATTGAGCTTGAATGTGTGATCCCTTGGGATGTTTGTTTCCCAAGGAACAGTAAGCTCCACAAGTATCACGCGCCTCAGATGTTTCGAATACAGGAATAAGTCCGGTCTGGATGACGAAACACCAACATCCCCAGGGATTTTGTAATGCTTTTCATACGTGTCCATCATGAAAATCCAATCAGGAGCCGGTTAAAGTAATGGATTTGATACGTATTTTTTTTAACAAGTTTTGGAAATTAGTTAGAAACGGTAAGTAGAAAAGATTCAATATACGGTTCTGTGGTCTGCAACAAAGAAAATCATCTTTAACGTCTGGTGACAAATGGAATTATTGCTTTATGGCAATCGGACACGAACAATGTTTCTAAGGTTCGTTCGTGTTAATATTTATATATATTTTTTTTTTTGTGGTCATTTGTTATTTATCCTGAATCAGTTTTTTTCATGCTCCCCATTTTTAGTACTCCCCTACTCCAAAAGTTATAAGTTTAACCTGTGTACCTGTCTGTGGCATTTTATCAGCCAAACGAGTTGATGGATTTGACTGCGGTTTTTTTTAATCGAAAGCTTGGTTTGTCGAGATGGTTCTTAACTATATTTGGCCGAAATGGAAGCTGTCGTATCCAAGATATTAAACTTGGTGATGGTGAAAGATTCTAATGCAATATTGATAGTTAATAACATACTATCAAAATTGCATAAGAATCATAAGTTAATACCTAACAAGTGAAAAACAGTATGTTTGTAGGTAGGTTCATTTAGTACAATATAGAAACCAGTAACATCATTTTAAAAACAGAAAAGAGAAAATTAAAAAAACCCCGATACTAAAAACTCTAAAAAAGTTAAAAATAATATTATTATGTACTTATTAAAGTAGTTGCGTTTTTTATTTTTTTTGTGGGAAAAAAGATAAACATCTTAACATAGACATTTATTTTGATTTGGTACTTAATACAGATTTCTACTGTGTACAGTTTACTTTATATAATAACCATTAATTTATATAATAACGTTTTTGAGTTTTTATTACAAGAATTGAATAATATTTTAAGCCAAAAACTATAACAAAATACCTAAAACTTAAATTGAGTGAATGAGCTACCTTGGGAATATACACTCATGGACATATTTAGGGGAACGCAAAAAAAAGGTCGAATAACGGAAAATATTTTCATATTTTCGTACTGGCCACTATACCAATATTATGTATTAAAAAAAAAGATGATTTTAAAAATAATTTTATTTTAAATTTCATTTGTTTTTTTTTTGTTTATCTGCTAATTTCTGAGACACGTAGTGTATGGAATTTTCGTCGGCTTTTGTTGTTTTTAACAAAAACTTTATTTCTGTTGTTTTTTTGACGAAAAATTGTCATTATTGAGTGAAGTGAACTTAATTCGATAAATTTAGGCGATAATGCCGGATCTCAGCGTTGCTCTGGTTTCTAAATCTGTAACTTTAATTGAAAATGGTTACACTTACAATGAAGTGGCTCAAACATTACATGTTTCCAAGTCTGTGATTTTCCGCAATGTTAAACGATACCGGCAGACTGGAGAGTATACCAGGCGTAAAGGACAAAGTCGCAAAAGAGTAACAGGAGAGAGAGACGATAGATTTATTGTCAGCAGTGTTCTCAGAAACCGTACCTTGACTTCTTCTGAGGTACGAAACCAGCTGCAGGAAGTTCGACAAGTGATAATTAGTACCAAAACCGTCAGAAGAAGACTGAAGGCAGCTGGTATAGGGGCGTACTTGCCTGCCAGAGGTCCACAGCTCACCGCAGGTCATCGAGTGGCTCGGGCCAGCTTTGCTCGTTTCCACCTACATTGGAATAATGACGCTTGGGGAAAAGTTCTTTTTAGTGATGAGTCCAGATTTTGTCTCAAACCAGATGATGGAAGGACCAAAGTATGGCGACGACCCGGAGAAAGATACGCTCAGTGTAACATTATTGGGAGAGAGCCGTATGGTGGGGGGTCAGTAATGGTATGGGGCGGTATTTGCTTAGGAGCACGCACGGAGCTACACATCGAAGAAAACGGCTCCCTGACTGCGGCAAGATACGTAACCGACATTTTAGAGCAGATTGTGATGCCTTTTGCCCCTTTCATTGGAGACAATTTTCTTCTAATGCATGACAACGCTCGACCTCACATTGTGGCATTAGTTTCGGAATATCTTAATGAGGTCGGAATCCAGGTTTTGCGGTGGCCGGCACGCTCGCCAGACCTAAATCCAATAGAACACGTTTGGGACAAACTGGGAAGACAAATTAAACAAAGAAATCCATCACCTGTCAACGTAAGAGACCTCAAAACCGCATTGGTTGAAGAATGGAACTCAATGCCGCAAAGTTTTATTGACAATTTAATAGAGAGCATGCCCAGACGCATGCAGGCAGTTTTAACAGCAAGAGGTGGCAACACTAAATACTGATTGTATCACCCATCGCGAAAAAACCAGTTATTTGGACAATATAAACTTTTCTTTAGTTTTCATTGTGTTAGGTCAAAACTCTTCAGAATTAAGTCACTGACCTTATTGTCTTTAATTTCGTTTCTTTCGCTTTAATTTTGTGATTTTTTATGTTCAAAAATGTTAATTTAATTAATTCAGAATAATAATCAAATGTATTGTACAACAAAAATGTGTTTTCATATGATCTTGCAGTCTGTTTTTTGCGTTCCACTAAATACGTCCACCGGTTTATATACATAGAAATAATTTAAATGCTTTATATGGTGAGAGGCAATGGAATCAAGATCCGGTGTTCTTGAATAAAATTAGGAATTTCTCTAAAATATTTAAAAACGTTTGCGTACAAGTTAAATCGTATGTATATAAATATAAGAAATAAAATCCTTAACTCAGAAAACAAAATAAAGGCAACTTGGGATGTTTTATCTAGTGTTTCTAGTGCTGCTAATGGACCTATTAAGTTAAAAATTGCTAATATTGAAACAGATTAAGATTTGAATGTGGCGGCTTTTTTTGATACATTTTTTTAACTAAATTCCTTTAACAGTCACGCGGAATTTGAATTCTTATCATTTGATGCAATCACCGAATTGACGAATAACGTAAAGTCAGTAATAACGTAAAGCCAAAAAAGCAACTGATGCGGGTTCAACGCTTCTTGAGCACATTTACGACGCATGTGAGAAGTGCCAGATTGTATTTAGGCGTTCACATTTACAGATTATATTCCTTTGATTGTGTGGACCATCAAACAATACTAAGCAAACTTAATCACTATGGTATGCGTAGTGCTGCGATTTATCTTAAATGGGTGTTTCACAAGGATCTATTCTTGGCCCCATTTCATTATTACTCTATATTAATGATTTACCCTTTTACGAAAAAGGACTATGTGACGTTGTACTTTTTACTAATACTTTTACTGATACCTCGCTTATTTTTAAAGTTGAGCGTAATAAAGCTGTGACGTGTTCTTCATTGGTTCGAAATTAATATGGTCTTAAAATTAAATGCATGGAAATTACACTTCCTTATGTAAAAAGTGTCATAATTGTAGTTAACTTGTTTACAACCAAATGGTAGAACTGACTGACTCAAGAACTTTTTAGGTATAACTTTAGATAGAAAGCTCCAGTGGAACCCCCATCTCTCGACACTCGCTGGCAAACTCAGCTCAGCCGTCTTTGCAATTAAAAAAGTAAGATAATTAACAGACGTTAATACGGCTCGACTCGTATATTTTAGTTATTTTCACAGTATTTTGTCTTACGGTATTTTACTATGGGGCTGCGGTGCTGAAATTAATTTTATATTTATTTTACATAAAAGGCTATAAGGGCTATTTGTAACTTAAAAGCTCCCTAAGAGATGTTTTTAAAGAAATCGGTATTCTTATGTTCGCTTCTCAATACATTTTTATAACGTATTATATATACGCCAAAATTTAAATGTTTATATTAAAACAGCGACTGACATACGATCAGTACAAAAAAATAGGCTTGTAACGCCTAAATTTTGACTTCAAAAAGTTAACAAATTCTTCATGGGCTTAAGTGTACGCATATACAAAGAGGTTAACCACAAGATATCTTAGATCTTCTTCTTTCTACAATTGAAAGTAGGTATATTATTAAATACACCTTAGTATAACATTCAAGAGTTTTTTGTTGATCGAAATGTGTGGAACTTGGATTATTGACTCATCTGCAAGGCTGATGTTATAATGTATAAGTCAAACATAGTTATAGTCTAAGATCCGACCGCGTGATTTATACGTTCATATGTTTGATTAATAAAATATAATTTTTATCGATATTTATAACTAAACCAATGCAGATCCGCAAAGGTGGCCATCCAAATTTGGCCGCAATTAATTTTAATTAAAATGTAATTAATTATTTATTTTTGAACAATTACGTTCACTTGTAATTGTTAAAAAATATATTTCATTAGAAAGAAATATACCTGAGACACCGAGAAAGTTCAAGGTGCCATCCCTCACTTGGCCGCAACCTAATGTCAGCCAGGTGTAAACAGGCATTTCGTTAAATATATACGTTCATAATGTATTATCATGTTATACATACCAAATTGAAGATTAATTCTTCCCCTACATGATGAGATATAGGTGCCTATGCAAATAGGCCCGCAAATAGTGACTGCCAACGATTAAAGATAAATAAAAGCGAGAGAAACTTATATAAACACCGCATGTCGAATAAAGATAGAGCATGCCAGCTGCTTGTCGTTTTCATGCTACTGAGCATGCGTCCATAGATAAGGTGCTCAACTAGTAGCTCGCGTATTTGCTTGGAGTTTAAAATACTCCAAAAATTGAGCAGTAAAAATAAAAATATATCTCATATAGGTAATATGTAAATTAAAGGCAAATACTCTAATTATTTTATTTATAAACTTAAGACTCCGCGGTTGGTTCGGGCTTCACTAAGAGCCCGCGAATACTCAAATCATAGACAACCTCTTCTATCTTCTTAACGTCGTACTTGAGGGCATCAAACCTCTTTCGAAGATGATCGTTTTTGAGGTTTAATAATCTGTAATAAAAACTTAATTAGCATTATTTCCAAAAAAATCATTATTATTTTTTTTAATTTTGTCCTTTTCACCCCTATTAATATTTATTAATTAATCCATACATAATCAGTGAATTACTAACACATTATGTTCATTGCGATATTTTCGGTTGACTCTTACGAGTATTGGTATTATACCGAAAATGTATATTATATAAAAATATATACTTTGGAAGTGTTACCTGAACCCTGCATTCAGTTCCATAACGAACTTTGATATCTGCAGTGGCTTTTCATAGTCACCTCGAGTTACCGAGTTTACAGCGAAACGAGACTGGAACAAACATAAATACATTGTGTTTTAATAAAATCTGTATTTTTTTTTACTTTAGGAATTGTAATTTTTTTTTACTTTGTATATGTAAAAAAACTGTATACAACATATGTGTTTGTCACTCACCAGTTCAGAGCACAGATGCAGTAAACCCACCAAGTAGTCTTCTATATCAAGGTGGAAACCTTCTTTCTCTTCAACTGCACTCACTGAAATAAAAATATTATATATGTTTCAAAATATTTTTAAATATGTAGTCATGTTGTACTTATTAAGTGTTCAGACTTTTTAAGTGTTTGCTAACAGATTTACTAGAGAATTGTATTTGTTTATAATACATAGATCTATAACAACTGAAAAACCGCATTTCTCTTCCCCGACTAACCTTCCATGAATAAAAGCCGTACGTACGTGAATAAAAGCAAGTGCTCTTTTAATGAGGAAATTCGTCACTGCTAATCCTATAGATTGTTTCAGGGACTCCAAATTATCATGGCGTTTAGAGCAAGCTGTACTCTCTAAAACTGACCATAAATCATAATCCAGCGGATTATGATCGGGACTAGACGACGCTAAGTCTTTAGCTCTAATGAAGTCCGAGACATACGCTTCCAACCAAGACTGCGTCGACTGAGCTTTATGACCCGGCGCCGATTCTTGCTGGAAGGACCATACTTGGTTATTGAACATGGTGTTATTAAAGAGCTTAACTACCTCCCCAAGAATGATATCTTAATACACTTGTGCTATGTTGATACCTTTTTCACAAAATGTTTTGATACCTTTTTCACAAAAATATGGCTCAGTCACTCCTTCATAGCTAACACCCCACCAAACCATCACTGAGTCGGATAATGCCCACGTTACACTCTGTTGACTAATAGGGAAGCTTCTTTAAAGCTTTGAGCATAAATACGGTCATTTTGTTTCTTAAAATGTTGCTCAATTGTAAAAAAATTCTCATCCGTAAACTAAATTTTTCTGTGACCTCCCTTTGCGTACCGCCTCAGTAGTTGTTTCGATTTGACCACCCCATTCATTTTGAATTTATCAGTTATGAAATGACCAGTGCGTTTCTTATAGGCTGCAAGTTCTAAGTCATCTCTTAAAATACGCGACATGGTTCTAGGTGCTATCTTCATTTCTTGAGATAAAATCTTTTGCTTTTGGACAGGATTTTTTCAAATTCTTTCCCTTACTGCTTTGACAACCTGTTTCGTACGAACACTAAGTAGCGCCAGATCTTTCTCTGTCACAAACAGTCTCATTGTACCTATTAATAGCCAGGTACACATTTGATTAATACCAAGTGTATGGAGAGTTTTAAAAATTGCATTTGGCTCAATACCTAATGTGTGTAATGCAATCACAGCGATTGTTCTCTTTATCACCCCACATCATTTTAATATCGCTAAATATTATACAATGTATTGGCGCCAAAATGAGAAAACACAATGAACAATCGTATAAAAATTACAGATTCCAAATTCAAATGTAATATGTTTTATTTTTAATTATTGTAACAGTATTTATAGCCAGACTAAGTAGGTATATTGTGTAACGTTGAGTATAAATAGTAGTGAGGAACTCGGACGAAAGCAGGCTCATTTATTGTAATTTGTAAGATAATTTTTTCACCTTGTTTCACAAAAATTCGAATGCTTAAAAAAAATCTTTTAATTTTTCAAATCGTAGCTTCGATTATCGGTTGTGATAAAAAATATTTATCACCATTTAAGTGCCTTATCGTAATATTATATTATTATAATTCAATAAACACTCGATCTATTAAAAGATACCTATTACAATTATTATATGAATCAGTCGTGGAATGAATGAGAAAGATAAGTTTTCGCAATTTAAGAATTACAATCTTGAACTTGGAAAACCTACATTATTTGATTTCATTCATTTTTACAAATTAACTTGTATACAGATAAAGTTTTGTATTTGTTGTAAGGCGTCAAAAAATATTTTTGAATGCAAATTAGCTGCATTCAAAAATATTTATTAAGGATAGTTAGGCCGTATTACACTACGACCCTTACTACTAGTATTTATTAATTCTTCTAATTATAATTATTATTATTCGGTAATAATTAGGGGACAGGTAATTTCTTAACCTCCGAGGATGAGCAACCAATAACGAAAAATATAAACCTCATTCGATAAATCGTACGATAGTTTCAACATCATCATTCCCTTCCTTTTCCGTCTTATCGAGTTTTTTTCCGCAATAAAAATGTGTTTACTCAACTAATTACAAAATACTTAAAACAATGACGCATAATGAGACTCGTTCGTTCATGATGTTTGTGAATATAGCGCCCACTACCACTAGTGTTAAAAACGACATAGAACGTGGCACCACCCAGTGTAGTCAACTTAGGGGTTTTCCCCCTAAATTTAGGGGAAATTAAGCGTTCCTGGGTTTTTTAGGGGGACAAAATATTTAGGGGTTTTTGAATTTCAATAAATATGAAAAAAAAAACCGTATTACCGTATAACTTTGTAACTGCTGACCCGTATTTTTTTTATTGACATTTGACTACACACGTACATTAAATTAAAATATTTTTTTCAAAAACATCATGTTAATTTCAAGAAGCATGTTATAAGTTAAGGTTAATATATAAAATTTAAATGATAGTAAGGAATCCATAAATTTTATTTGTTAAATTTGCAATTTTTCGGGTTTTCGAGATTACATTTAGGGGGAAATAAATTCAGATGTTGGCAGCACTGGCGCCACCTGATGTCATAACGACGACTTACTTTGCAGAATGCTAATGTCAGACCCTATTTTGATAATAATTCTATGAACATGACCTAAAACCAGAAACTAAGAAAATACCAATTTAATAAACACCTCATTTTCTAAAGGCTTGTTAATAAAATTTCTAATTTCCAATCACCTTGTTTATTAATATAATTATTGTCTGAAGTTGCAACAACTTGTTACAACTAACTACATATTAGTCTTTTGGTGAACAAATTTACTGTACAGAAGATTTGAAATATTAATATTTTTTATTAACTGAAAACAATAAACATATATGCATTGTTTTATGTATATATAATTTTGCCTCATTGTTGCTCAGAGTATATTTCAACTTAAAATTCACCAACCTCCAAGTATTTCAGCAACAGTCCCATGGCTGGCCAAGATGCCCTTCTCCAGCCAGATTGTGAGGGATATGAGGAAGCAGTACCGTTGAGTTGTGAAGCGCCAATGGTCATGGTATCTACAAATAGCGCAGATATAGCCAAGCTGGACAAACATACAAACATTTTTGTTTAAAAAGCAGTCTATAAAGTTTGTAATCATCTCTTGCATTTTATTGCATCTATTGTAAATTTTGCTACATTTTTATACTTATAAGATTTAAAATTTTATTTGTTTAATATTGTTAGTAAATTCTAAATTTGATACTTAGTAATTATGAGTCATTGCAAATTAATTTACAGAGACTTTATATGTAATGTTTTGGTATACAGTCCCTTTTGGTTTTGAATACTTAATGAATATATATTTAATAATTAATGGTTCACAAGTATATGTATAGTTCCTTAAAAGTATACTACAAAATTACATTCATTTATTCCACTTTAGTGCACGCCTTAATTATTTTTTTTTTTGTTATTGAATATCCTCAATTTTAAGGTTGCCTGGCAGATATCATTTCTCAGCGATAAGACCAACTTTTTGTTACCATGTGATTTTTATGTTTATTTGCTTGAATGCTTTGTGTTTTCTATTTATTAGTGGGCAGTAAAAACATTTATTATTATTATTAGTATGATAGATAGATATGCTACTATCTATTCAACAAAATTAAATCTTTTAACATGGTGTAAATTAACATTTTCTTTTAACAATGTATAAACTGAGTTCTACTTATAAAAATCTGTTGAAGGTACTGCTTTCTTTAGTCGCTGGTAGCCTTCGTTGGCTTTTTCAAATAATTGACGAGCTTGTTGACAGGCAGGAGCGACTGTAATAAAAATAAAAAAAGTTTTATTTATCGGTGTTATGATAAAAAATATTTTTAATGAACTTTTATGTAAAATATGACTTACTGCCGGCTTCATTGTGGTGTACAACTTGTAAAACTGTAGTTATTTCACGAGATATTTGGTCTACTTCTTTACAAATCTGGCGAATAACCTAGAATAAAAAAAAAACAATTAAATGAATGATTACTACTTAATTAGTATAATCAAGAAAAACCGCTAAAACTAATTGAATTACGTATCTAGTTTTTAATACAAAATGAATTTTCACGAACTTAAAAAATAAGAATTTATTTAAACCGTAATGAATTGGAAGTAACTTACATCTCGCAATTCTTGTTCTTCATCTAAACTCTTTTGAAATTCACTGAATATCGAATTGACAACTTGATTTGAACTCATGTTTCTGCAATTTCAATATCAAAATAGGAATTGTTTATGAGATTGTGTTTTTATTTACGACTCACGGTCACAAATTAGTGGTACCGGTTTGAGAAGCTGTTCCGAGTTCCGACACAGACAATCATTTATCATTTGTTTATACTTTATAGTACTCTGTGCTTCTATACGAAAGTTCTGTCTAAAATCATAGACATAAATATCTCATTTCTAAAATAGTCTGAGTCTAGAATTGTCATGTGTACAGATTAAAAAATATTATATATATATATCGTACAATCGTTTTTGGGTGTGCACTATCGATATTCAGACCACTTTCTTATATGATATATTTATGTTGCCTTGTTACTTTTCTTAGTACAGATAATAAAAATTAGGGCACAAACATTGCAAACTGAACGTTATAAATATGATATGAAAAACAAATAATAATATCAGCATCCTACTGTGTTGCCAGCCTCCCTCAGTTGTGTACCCTCTCAATAGTAGTCATTTGGTAACTGAATAGGAATACCTAAAATTGGGTATTAAATAGTAGGTATTTTTCATATTTATTTCTGAAAGCTCATTCAATTATCTTCTTTACATATTTTGATAAAAAAAAAGTTTCCATGGGTTCATCCCATGTAAAGAAAGAAAGCACACCTCAGTTTAACAATTTAATTTTAAAACAGGAATAGTTATCCAGGAGGCCATTGCAGTTGACGTCCACCGAGGATGTGAATGTGTAAATGATAGACACTCTGAGCTCCATCCTTGCCATCATTGATGACGAGACGAAATCCACTCTTGTCAAGACCCTGCTGTGAAGCTACTTTACGAGCCACTACTAGCAAATGCCCTAAAATAAGATTTTATTCATATGTAATGCATAGAAAAAAAAAACCAGTTCATAAACAATATCCTTTAGGCAATAACAAACATTGGGGGATATTTATAAAATATATTTACATGCAGTATACATCACAATGTTATCTTAAAATTTATTTTCAAAACATGTGAAAGGACATTATGTTATTATTTAACATTTACAATTTAATTATTACATTTTTACATTTTACTAAGTAATCTAGTTCGAGTTTTTATAACTGTATACTTTATATTTACCAAGAAGTTGCTCATCTTCATCATCTGCCTTGGACAACTGAGAAATGGGTTTCCGTGGGATCACCAGGATGTGTGTGGGTGCTTGGGGATTGACATCATTGAAGGCTACACACTGAATATGCAATTTACGTTATAATTTAATACTTTTAAGCAAGGTAAAAATTATGAACAGATTTATCTTTATTTGATAAGTATACTAATTATATGTATAAAATATTAGGATTTAATAAGAAAAGGTTATTTTACTTGCTCTACTACAAGTCTTCTCTGATAGCGAATTTTAGTACAAGATATGATTGTAAACTTCATTTAACAGTACAATATTTATTATTTCGTTAGAGGAAAAGATTAAACGATGTAATGGTAAAACAAATGACAAAACAAACAATGTACGATAGCACAATTAGCAAAGATATATTATTTTAATAGTTATATAAATATTTTTTTAAATTTATAAGTCTGAGAAATTAATTTTTTACAAAAACTTACAAGGTAAAAGAATAAGAGCTGATGGTTTTAGTTACCGGGTAGAATCGTTTTAGGCACAATTGTATTATAGTAATACCTGGTCATCTTCGTAGACGAATGTAGCAGGAATCTCCTTTCTTAATATTTTCCCAAATATAGTATCTTCTCCTTTAGAAGCTGACTGCGCAAGTTCCACTTCGCCGCCCACCATATTTTTAAGAAATGCAGATTGCAGAATAATTTTTAGAATAACAGATTGTCATTACACGTTGACAGTTGACAGTTAACATTACGTAGGTAGGCATCTCAGAATAATAACTAAAGCATAGAAGTAGCCTAAAATTGAAGACTTAATTGTGTGTAACAGTTGTCCTCTCTTTTCATACTGGGAAAACATAATGATGAAAGAAACAAATATAAAGTTGTCAGAACAGCAAAATGTACACTTATAAATGACATATTTTTATAAGTTTTTGACGTGACAACGTCTTATAATTCGATTCAGCTGGCTGCTCGCACGAGAAAACATGACTCGTGCGGCGTTCCATGTAATGCTTGAAGTGCATTCGAGAGCGCGGAACGAGCGACAAAAAGGCACAATCAAGTTACATACTTTTATGCGTACAAATAAATGTAACTCGATCAATTCCATTGTGATTTTATAGTACTCTGTGATTGTGATTTCCATTTACCTCCTTCTCTATATCCATACAAAATATCTATCAAACAATTAAAATTAAAATTTTCTTTTGAAAAATGCAACCATTCCATCAGTATTTTCTTATGGCATTATCACGTTCAATTATCGTCAGTAAACCGACTTTACAGACAACCGATTTTTTTTATAATATAAAAGACAAATGGTCACCATTATGTCATTTATATCACCATTACGATGGTAAATTGGAAAGTATAATTCATATTTGGCTTTTGGGTATGGTAGTTGGGTAGGGTACATTTTGGTTGAGATTAATGTCGGCTGTCAGTGGTGTGTTCTTGTTTAGTTTTATTTACGAATTCATATAGTTATTTACATATTTTCTCCGTTTTGTTGAGAGAAAATATAACCTTATAGCATAAGCAATGTCCTACATAATGAGGGAATGTAAATCCCATTCTTCCCGAAAAGAAAATTAAGTTCAAATGTAACCTTCCATCGGTAAATGAACTAGCAAGGTATTTTTTTTTGAGTTTTTCTTCGTTACAATACAACGATTTGTGTTTTTTAACTGGTTTACAAATTATAAAAAGAAAATTGTTCTATGGCACAATTATAAGATTGCTATTTGCAATATACGCAATAATTTAAATATGACTACCTTGCCTCATATAGTTTATGATAAAACTCCGTTGCAGTATTTGGACACGGTGAAAAATATGGGATTGACAATAGATTGCCATTTCACCTGGATAGCTCAGGTAAACGATGTAAGCAGGCGCCTCTATCATTCCTTGCACTCCCTCAAACGCCTTCAAAATTTCCTTCCCGTTAAAACTAAAATTATGCTAGTTCAATCTCTTTTGATTGCTCTCCTTGATTACGTGGACGTTTGTTATCTAGATGCAACTGATGAGCTGCTTGGTAAGTTAGAACGACTCCAGAATGTGTGCATCCGTTTGCATCTATGGATTGCGCAAATTTGAACACATTTCAGGGTACCGCCAAAAGTTGAAATGGCTCCCAACCCGAATCCGCCGGAATATGCATGTGTTAACGCTTCTCTATAGAGTGCTTCAAAAATCATCTCCTTCTTACTTGCGAGATCGTTTTCAATTAAGTCCACCCAGAAATTTACCAGAACGTTCCTGTCTTTCCTTAAAATTTCTTGATGTACCACGGTACAATACTATATTCTATCGCAAATCCTTCACTGTTCGTGCTGCGCAACTCTGGAACTCAATCCCTAATCACATTTATAAAGACTGGCCTTCTATCGCTTCCTTTAAGTTTAGGTTGAAGAATTATTTACTCTCACTTTAAGATTGTCTTGAAAAATATATTGTGATTATCGGTAGGTATATCTTTTTCTGTATGTATGTATTTATGAGTATGTATGTATATATACATATATGTGTATGTGTAATTATATATATTTATTATAACTTAGTATATATATGTATAGATATATAATATATATTTATTATATTTAAGTGTGTTAGATTATGTTAATTTAAATTATTTTAAATTTTTAAGCTTTTACGTACCTATACCCTCAATAACAGATTGTCTACTTTTGTTAAGGGTTTCTGGAAGAAATCTCTGCTAAGAGATAAGTTATCCTATGTATTAATTATTTCATAAATATATTGTCATTTATATTTTTCTTGGTACATAAATAAATAAAATAAATAAATAAATAAATTTATTACGATATTTGATAATTTTAAAGTTTTTTAAATATTTTTGCAATAGTGTTGTAAAAAGCACAGTTATCGAGTTATATTTTAATCCATTCTGCAACATCTATGTGATATATCCACGGATTATTATTCTAGATTTTCCCTGGACGTTAACTGACGACAGATATGGATCGACATGATTGCACGGAAAAAAATGGTAATCGAAACATTTTATATGAAGTTTAGATAAATATGGCAGTAGTTATATTGTAATTTATTTGTCATTTCTTTTATAAGAGGTTCTCGAAATGGCGATTAAAAATAAAAAAATATGTGATAAACTGATATTTTATCATGTCTCTAGTGACTAAACTTCGTAAACTTGTATATATATTTAAATCTCTAAGATTAATGCAGCAGACCAAAAAACTATAAAATCTATATATTTTGCTCTTTGCCAATCGCTGATTATATACTGCATCACTGCATGGGGGGGTGCTGGTAAGACAATACTTTTGGAAGCGGATCAACTAGTGATCTTTACAACCTCTGGGACGTTCTATCCGTGAGGAAAATGTTCATCGCAAGTACATTACTTAAAAAACACGTAGAACTGACATATGATCCAAATCTGAACGCTGGTAAAAGACGAAAACGCAAGGTATGTCCCATCGTCAAGGCTTCCACCAGTCTTTCTAGAAAGCATTATTATTATCTAGGCAATTTTTTGTACAATAGAATCAACAAATCAATACCCATCTATCATCTTCCTAAACTCAAATGCAAACTTACTATAAGTAATTGGCTTAAATCTTTTACTTAGATAGACATTGAAAATCTACTTGTTTTTTAATCGGGCTGACTTTACACGTACTTAATATTGTATTTACACTGTGTAGTTCTGTATTGGATGGATATTGCCTTTGTATACATGTCTAAATTTAAGAGTTTTTCTGGTTTTTAATTTTGATGTAGGTAATCATATTTCTCGTTTTTTCTCTCTAAATAAGAGCATGTATTTCTATTTCTTTTCGTTTTTTTTTTAAATACCTAATAATATTGTCATAGCATTTAACATCTAAGTATAACCTAGCATGTATTAGTTCCTAACCGAAGGGAGGTCCTGGTGACCTAATAGTACAGGTATTTTATACCTTTTTTTAGGCACCAGTCCCTCACCAATCAAGTTGTGTTTATTAGAATTAACCTAAGATAAGTACCAATGTAAAATGTTTCAGCTTGATTGTGATGGATATAAAAACTATTTTTATTATTATTATTATTCTATTCAAAATTTTTTTTAACTTACTTTCAATAAATGTTTTTGTATTTTTAGTTTACTTATCGCAAATATTATTTTAAATACTACCTAAGTCATTTTCTAGAACGAAATACAACTAAACATTATTGCACGTTGCGAAATCCTCGAAGTGATAGCACTTTTAGATGTAACTCGTTCTAGCAAGTAATGGAAAGCACATAACCAGCCTTTTAAAAACGGTAGGTACGACCACGACCATACAGATAAAGATCACTATCGATATCGCGGATAAGTTTACACAATGTCACATCACTAGAAGATAAAACCCTGTTCTATACGGCAGTGTACGCTTTAAAAATAAAGAAAAAGAAGAAGCTTTCTATACTTTAGTTGTTATTCTGAGGTAGGCATAGAAATTCTCGTAAGAATTATTAAACATTCCTTATTTAATTCTGTGTTTAGGTATTATGCTTGAAACTTCAGAAATCTTTTTTCATTAAGGGTACGAAATACCTTTATTGTTTTTGTGACATTTAAATCATTACATAGTATGAAGCAAAGTAGCTTCCCGCGTCTGTTCCTATTGCTGTAAGTATGCTTAGATCTTCAAAACTACACAACGGATTTTGATACAGTTTTTTTAATAAATAGAGCGATTCGAGAGGAAGGTTTATATGTATAATAACATGTTTGATATATTAGAGAACTACTGATAATTTCAATATTTCTAATGCGAAGTCGTAAACAAACACATTGTTTTGTGGTTACATTGCAAATGCTGGCTGAACTCTACGAAATAGATCAAATAATGTAGGTACTAAGTATTGTACCCCTTTAAAAAAGTTCTACAAGAAAGTCCGCGATGGTATATGTTTATCTCTTAGGGATAACCCACAATAGCCAATTTTTATCCTTTACTTTTTACGCGAAATAATTTACGCTTATTTACGAAGAGATATTAAGCAATACAGCATTAATCAATTCCTAATTAAATATCTTAAATATATTTTAAATATGAAACAATATAACCCTTTACAGCATGTAATTAAAATAAATATTTTCGAAGAAATTAAAAATTTAATATATAGGGACATCGCGTTTGTGTGCGGTACGGCCGGCCGGTGCACTATGTATGGAACCGTGCAAACCTTATTAAAAATGGCTTTTGTGAATGTTTAGTATTGAAAATTTTATTAGTGCATATAGCTAACTGAATGTCTAACAGTCTTTCCCAAAGTGGGCGATAACGCCCCCTTGTGGGCGCTGGAACCCTAGAGGGGGGCGGTAAGGGACCGAGAAAGATTTGGGGGGCACTGGTGTCATTTAGGGGGGCGATAGATGATTTGTAACTTTATCTTATTCATATTTGAAAATTCACTAAAAATAATATCCTTCTACTACACAACATCCATTTATTAATGTTTTTACATTTTAAATAAATGTAAAATGAAAAATACATGGTGACCGAAACACATCCCTTCTAGGTACAGTTTTCCACAAGTCGCAAATTCGTATCTTTACCCGTATCGATTAATTTTTCATCTATATTTAATACAAAGAATACGCTTTCAATAGTTATGCAAGTTTATAATTATTTTTAAACCATTAATATTTTAGTTTATTGTATAAATAAAACTTGACAATATATTAAATTAACCTTATAATATATAATTAATATGGCACTAGCTCGAGATGAAATGACGCGTGTTATCGCAAAATATCTTTGCGTCAGAAATTCAGGGCACGCTGCTTTGTCATTATACATCAGATCAGTCAGCATCCGTGCGTGCCCGACCTACCATCTAAACTCGGACTTATCCTTATAACCTTTGTCGAAACTCGTGATTGCCTTCGACGTATGAAGAACGGAAAAATGGTAGCCAAGATCGAGTACTATGGACGCTATTTTTGTCTTCAGAACTCTGATAGAAGTATACATAAAAAAAAGAGCTCTGCGTGTACCTTTTTAAATTTGCAGTAAGTAGGCCTTTGGCTGTGTGCCTCGTCAGTGTATCTGGTGGACATTGTGATTTAAAAAAATCCATCCATCCTTATATTGAGACTATCAGAGACATCTACCACGACTCCTATGGTTAGGACCTCCGTTGGCGACACCAAACCCTTCCAGATAACAGTAGCGGTTCACCAGGGCTCAGCCCTTGGTCCGTTCTTATTCTCTCTCGGCTCACATCAAAGACCAGTCTCCATGGTTGATGATGTATGCCGATGAAATAGCACTCATTGATGAGAATCCACTAGTGGCCTATTTTTTATACAAACTTAGTTATTGCTTGACTACATTCCACCTGATGGAAAGTGGAAATGTAGTCAAAAATGGTAAGGCGCATTAACTTAGCAACCTATTCACTTTACTCTAGTAGACACTAGAAAAGACGAAAGCGCTTCGTTCGGGCAGAAGGAATGTCCACATAGTAGGGATGGATACCCACCGTGCGTCGAAACGTCCGGTGATGAAGCAAGAAAGGGGGATGGGGAAATTAAGTAGTGTCGTCCTGCGCACACTCACCAAAATGTATCCTATAGAATACTAGGAGGATAGTCATTCTAAGCCAGCGTTCAAGGCTGTGGAGGTTGGCTTTAACTTATTCAGGGTCGCTTATTAGCGTCTTTGCTCGCCTCTCAATTGAGTTCAGATCCGCAAGGTGAGACTTTGCGGCACCAGTATATATGTGACCACAGTACTCTACACACACGACCGAATTTGTGCTTTGTATAGTACAAGTAGCTGTCCCGGTGTAAAGTAATGTTGGACGTTCGCAAGACCAGCAAGCTTTCCTGCTTCTGCTTTTGCTCTGGACTCAATGAACCGACCAAAGTCGAAGTTCTCCAAGCCTAACTACTGAAGCCGGTCACTATATTCCAAGGATACATTCTGAAAAGTAGGAGCCAACGTGAAAGGGCTTCTTATAGCAATGAACAGAGACGTCTGCGTCTGCGTCACAGGCATTGAAATTGACAAGATTAGCACTGCCCAATGCGGAAACTGCCTGGAGTTTGTCATTCAAACGTTGCACCATGGCTTCTCTTTGAGACTGTACCTAATCTCTACTAGTTCGATAACTTAGCAGATATCTTTCTACAATTGTGCTCTCATCTGATACCCATACCCATAGATACCGGGCTTCAGATGATCGTTAATGTACAGCAGATAAAGGGTTGCAGAAAGAACGGACCGGAGCGTAAGTTAAACCTATGGAAGGGTACGCTTAAGAACGGTGGTCTGAAACTAAATATATCGAAGACCGAGTACATGGCTTGCAGGAGCCCAGACTCAACTACTATCCATACAGGTCCAGAGCCTGCCGTTAATTTGAAAAAGTTCAGGTAACCTGGATCTGTTATGCACGAGCCTGGAGGCATCGATTACGATTCCCAAGGCCGGATAAGCGCTGCCTGGACTGGTGTAGTCTGTAATCGCAGAATATCGCCTCAAATCAAGGGGCTGATAAAAAGAAGCGTCATCCGATCGGTTCTTATATACGGCAGCGAATGTTTGCCAGTACTATCTCGGCACACACAGGAAATTCAAGTCACGGATATGACTGACTGAATGACGAGGGAGGAAATGATGCTGAATTGGATGTGCGGCGTTACGCGGTCTGACCACATACGTAAAACATGCATTCGAAGTAGTCCAAGATCAACGTCTGAGACGGTAGGGCCACGTCGCGCGCCCGTCTATGAAATATGTCGGATGGAAAAGCCTTGATATATCTGTTCCTGGAGTGAGATCTCTCGGACGTACAAGGAAGTGCTGGATGGATGTCGAAGACTGTGCAAAGTGGAGTATGTTGAACAGGAAGACAGACCTTGATATATGTCAGGATGAAAACCAGGAAGATGAAGAAGAAAACTTTTAATTGTGAAAAGTGGTATTACTATTGATCAATCTTAACTGTTGTTATTTTTTTATAAAAGATGCTTCTCATTATGAAAAGTTGTAAAGACGAAGCTTCTTAGCAATCCATGGATTCACCGTGCGGGTGCCGGGCCCATCGCGTTGCAAGGAGAGGAGTGCAAGCAGTGCCTGGGACTTGCGACCCAGGAGTAGGTTTAAGGGGCCCCTTTATTTTGCGCAAGAACGCTCACCTTCACCCTCCACACTCCTCTCCCTACCTAACCAAATTTGAAAAGAACCTACTAATGCCGCCTTTGAAGTACGTTCTAGAAATGAACCGATGCTTGTTCTAGAAAGGCCAAGATCTTTAAGTAGGCTATAGAGAGATTTTGCTGTTATACCTCTCGCTCCCACTTCTACCGCGTACAAACTAACTATAAATTTATTCCTGATCAGTTCGTTGGTTAGTTCGTAATACTTATTGAGCTTGAATGTGTGATCCCTTGGGATGTTTGTTTCCCAAGGAACAGTAAGCTCCACAAGTATCACGCGCCTCAGATGTTTCGAATACAGGAATAAGTCCGGTCTGGATGACGAAACACCAACATCCCCAGGGATTTTGTAATGCTTTTCATACGTGTCCATCATGAGAATCCAATCAGGAGCCGCGCCTAATATTGAATGAGGCTTCGCTTTTGATTTTTTGGAGGAGCCTTCTTTTACGAATTCTATAGATCGTTTGGTGGTTGTTATACCCTTCCGCGCTCTTGCTACTGAAAGACTAACCGCTTCCCGTATAATTTCTAATACCTTGTCGTGGCGACGCGAGTATTGACCTTTATCTAGAAGTACCCTACACCCTACTAATAGGTGTTTCGCGGTTCCTATTGCCTCCCCACAGATGTTGCAAGACTTTTCGGTGGCTTTGCCCCATCTTACTAAATTACTTTGATCTGGGAGAGTCATTTGGAATGCATTAAGATAGAATTTTAATAATGCTGGGGACCAATCATAAATTAAGGTGCGCCACTTCAAAGCTAGTGGAATACAAAAATCTCCTATGGTCACCCATTCGTTTTGAATTTCTAGGCTCATCGCGTGGAGTCGGTAATTATCGTTTTCGTCTTGTCGAATAAAAGATTTTGTTATGTCTATGTCTTGAACTTTCCTACTTGATCCTAGCCCTACTTTATTTGTTTGAGCACCTATCATAAACTTTTTATGGAATTGAAGTCGTGACTCGAGCTCTGAGGCAACTTTGTCTTTTGGGAGAGAAGTTACAGTATCATCTTTAGATTTTCCAATGATATGTCTTTTGGTAACTCTTAGATGTTTGTAGAGCTCCGATGGTTTCTTTAATTTTAATCCAAAGTTGTTACGGTCTCTAAATAAGGTTGAAGAGTCCGCTGAGTGCGCTAACCCGAGCCATAACTTCAATGTCTTTATGACGCTTGCATCTAACTTTGACAAAAGGGTTTTATTTATATCATACACGAGGAAAGGCCAATTTAGACGTGATGTTAAATAATTATCGTAAATCCAAGCTTTTTTGACGTTACTTATTGGTTGGTTGTCTACCTTTTTGAGATCGTTTAAAAAGCTATCGACTATTACATCCAACGATGGAGTACGGCCTTGGTAATCGATTTTTTTACCTAAAAATTTAAACGGAGCTGCTTCCGTAACCGTACTAACGCACTGACCGCCTATTATAAGACCCGGATCGTAAGAGGTATATTTGGTATTCCGTCTACCCAGACACAGACTAAAACATTTACTTGGTTTTGTCCTCAATCCGCCCGTCCACGTACAGAAATCCTCAACTACATTTAAAAGTACCTGACATTGTTTCGGATTACGTGTCAGTATCGCGAGATCATCTGCAAAAGCTAGTACGGATTCTGTGTATTTGTTGTTGAACTTAAACCGATAGCCCCACTTTTTTTCATTTCTAATTAATTTGTCTATTAAAATATTAATAACTATATTAAATATAATAGGAGAAATACAACAGCCCTGAAATAAACCAACGTTATAATTAAGTGGTTTTGAATGGTTTTCATTAAAAATTATAGAGAATTTTAATTTTGAATAGTATGATGCAATAATGTCGCGAACTACCGTAGGAAAGTTATACCATTTAAGCGCGAACATCATTAGTTCATGTCGTACCGACCCAAAGGCGTTTTCTAAGTCTATCCAACAAACCGTAATTTGTCTCTCGCTAGTTCTAGCATCTTTAAGGCTTTCCGATATTAACGTATTATGTTCCAGGCATCCAGAAATTCCGGGCAAAAACCCTTTCTGGTGATTAGGCCTGAAATATCTATTGTTAATCATGAATTGCGTCATTTTAGTTTGTAAAAAAGAGAAAAATATTTTGGAAATTGTATTTGTTAGGGCTATCGGTCTAGTATCCTTGGGATTATTGACATTGTCGTTTTTCGGAATGAGGACAAAAAGGGCTTTTCCGAATGATACCGGTATATGCTTTCCTGACCAGATTTTACCGAATATATTTAAAAGATGTTTATGGAGCGACGGACATTTTTTGTAAACTATATAAGGGATACCATCCGGACCTGGTGCTGACTTAGATGGTTTCATTTTAATTATTTTATTGATTTCCTCCAAAGTTGGTGGGTTGGCTTGAAAATCTTCAGTAAGAGTCTCAGGTTTGTGTTCGTTTGGATCCCCATATAGTCTTTGGTTTTCTGGCACTTCGTATGTGCTTTTATAATGGTCGAAAATTTGCTCGTTGGTCAAGAGAAGCTTACCTTTTTGATCTTTGAAAATGTTTTTTGAGTATTTAAAAGGATTTTTATCAAAGTCTACTTCATGTTTTGCCCGATCAAAGCTATCACGATTTTTCGTTATTTGATTTGTTATACCTTGGATAAGTTTAAGAATTGATCGCAATGCCCTAGACAGTTGGTGACTAAGTTGATTATCGCCTAAGGCTTTGGCTATACGAAGTTTCTTTATAAGATCTCTTTTTTTCCTCCTCATTTTCAATTTAAAACCGTTTTCTTTATTTTTGTGAGCATAACGATTCGTAGGTGGATAGTGCTCATTAAAGTAGTCGTAAATAGTATTTTGGAATGTCTCTACTTGCGCATCGAGTACCTGATTTGAGCCCGGGTGCTCTAACAGGGCCGCTATATTTTGGTCATGTACTTTCCAGGTCGATTGTTTAGTATTTGGAATGCTAAGACGCGTCCGGATGGTCATGGACTCCTGGTAGTTTTCATTCAATGGCTCACCATGAGATATATGAGGGTAAACTCTATCCGCAGTGAAAACTGAAGATCTTACCGACGGTTGCCGCACTTCAGCACCATTGTGTGTTTTTAGATGTTTAATAAACCAGGCTCGTCTTTTGTAATTTTTCCCGCACGTAGGGCATTTCAATTCCGTTATCGCACCGTTTTCGCCGTAATTGTCAACCGGTGGACAGTTCTTCCGCCCCCCCTCTCGGACTGTCCTAGGGGTATTTTTCTTATTTGGACTTTTAGCGTTTATCGACGTTCCCGGGCTTGGCTTGCTAGGCCATCGCCCTCGGCTGTCTTTCCAGCAGTCTGCTGTCTTCCCAGCTGCCAGCTGTCTTTCCAGCGTCAACTGTCTTTCCAGCGTCAACTGTCTTTCCAGCGTCATCCCGTCTCTCCGGGCTGTCAATTTATATAAGACGAAGCTTCTTAGCAATCCATGGATTCACCGTGCGGGTGCCGGGCCCATCGCGTTGCAAGGAGAGGAGTGCAAGCAGTGCCTGGGACTTGCGACCCAGGAGTAGGTTTAAGGGGCCCCTTTATTTTGCGCAAGAACGCTCACCTTCACCCTCCACACTCCTCTCCCTACCTAACCAAATTTGAAAAGAACCTACTAATGCCGCCTTTGAAGTACGTTCTAGAAATGAACCGATGCTTGTTCTAGAAAGGCCAAGATCTTTAAGTAGGCTATAGAGAGATTTTGCTGTTATACCTCTCGCTCCCACTTCTACCGCGTACAAACTAACTATAAATTTATTCCTGATCAGTTCGTTGGTTAGTTCGTAATACTTATTGAGCTTGAATGTGTGATCCCTTGGGATGTTTGTTTCCCAAGGAACAGTAAGCTCCACAAGTATCACGCGCCTCAGATGCTCAGATACTATTGCTCAATATTAAATGTAATTTTTTAATCAAAAATACTTTTAATATTGTAAGGTTGCATTATTATTGCTTTTTCTGGTAAGATAAGTCTCAATTAGAATATAGGTTTAAGGAAACTAAAGGAAACGAATCTAATCTGTTATTCAAGTTTTTAAGATGAAAAAAATTGGGGGGCGTTACAAAATAACTGACTTTTAAAGTGGGCGTTGGACGGAAGAAGTTTGGGAACCTCTACTCTAATACATATTATTTAGCATTTAAAATAGAATATATATCTAGATTTTTTTTAATAAAACCAGCGTAGGTCGCTATAGTTTTTATTAGTTTTTTTAATAACAATATGCAGGTTATTAGTTGTAAAGAAATTTGTAACTTAAATTATTACAATAATAGTAGGTATGCGCAAATAAAGAGATAAAAGGACGGGTTTTTTTTCATCCTAAAGTGGGGATCATGTTTCAGACTTCAATACAAAAAAATGTATGTCTCAGTATAATTACAATTATTTAATTTAAAGGTAACAACAGAAAAACAAATTTAATAAAATGCTAGTCTCTAATACAAAATAAAAGGCAAGCAAGGAAGCAGAATTATTTGATGAAGTCTTTAATATTAAAATAATATTTTCAATTCATATAACATCATTTCTTCACATGTTGATAAAAAGGTTTTATAAATATATTAGATTTTACTTAAAATTAATGGTTAACAAGTCTAGTTTTTGGTGAAGTGTAGTATAGTCTAATCTTTTCCTGTCCAAACTGAAGCCTAGTTCATGTAAGTGCGATGATAACACAGGACTACTGATTGTGTAATCTAAAAAGACATTTGTTTCAAATCTGGGTATATTTTGCCTGCATTATTTATAAGTATGTCAACATTTAACCACAGGGATATTATTATCCAGTGCGTAAGCAATACTGTCCACAAAAAATATTTATGAAATTTTGATTGATTGAAGATTGAAGATTGCTTCAGCTTCTAAGACGAATATAAATAAAAAAAGTGTTAAATTATTAAATCTGTCCCCCATTATGTTTACAACCGAATAAATTTTACTTATGATCTTTTGAAAGAGGTATGTTGACTTACAACAAGATTAGAATTGCAATTTAAAGCCTACTTTTAGTTTTCATAGGCCTGTAAGTACCAAGATAAGGGCTTCCATAAACGTGTAAACATTTAAGTTTTGATGTTCCATAATCTTCATCTACTACAATACTATATCCGGATTTATTTAAACCTTTATTAACAGCAAGTTTCTTTGCTATTAAGAGTAAGTGACCTGTAATAATAATTGCAATTAGGACCTGGTATGTTATTAAATACCTTTTTAAATCAATATAGAATGTAAAATAAACCGATACCGGTAGAGATTCGAAAGCGACCTCTGGGAAACCGTCCCGTCGCTCTAGCAATTGAGCTAGTGTATCGCTACCCGCTTCGGTGAATTAAGCATTCTTTATATGATCGTCTATATATGATTTACAAAAATTTTAAATACATACAAATTAAAATTTATATTTACCTAACAACTGTTCATCTCCATAAGAAACTGATGAAAGTTTTGCAATTCTCTTTGGTATTATAAGAAGATGAATATGGGCTTTTTCTACGTCAAATGCCACGCACTTAAACAAATTATTGTAGGTACATAAAAGTAAAAATAGAAACTGTATGTGAATATGAATAACTACTGAATATGAAAATATGTATTTATGTGATAAAAATATTTATGAAGACAAAGAATGGATCATCTTTTGCTTTCAAGCCATTTCATTTAATGTCGAATATTTAGTGGTAAATGGTAACAATAACCGAACGGCAAACAAAGCAGACTATTTTCTACGTTCTTCCTCTTCGTCTTTAATACGGATCCGCTCCTCAAGTTGTTAATGAGTTATTGTACGGATCAAAACTGTTGCATGTTTCGTTAGATAATATGTATTATGCATTTAACCTCTTTTATCTCATAATGGCAACGTCTAATAGTCATAGAGTTATTATACATGTCGCATGGAAGCCAGCTTAAAAAATAAAAAGAGAAAGCAAATGAGGCTACCTATCTATATCTCTTTCTTGCATCTGTGATTAGAAAAAGATAATATGGAGGGTAGAAATCTAAGGAGGGCAATCTCTGTGTATTGAAAATTGTCCGTCGAAAGGGAACAAATTAAGGTTTTAATTAAGGGAAGAAGAAAGGTTTTTTCAAATTAACGTTTGATTCGATTTTACAAAAATATCTCAGTACGAGGAAATCTCTATAATATGGTGGTAATATTATCTTTTGTTGTCATATATTATTTATTCTTATAAAAAGAAGTTATAATTGTAATATATTTAAATTTCCAATAATTCAGACAATTGCGTGCTAAAAAACGAGGTTACAGGGATTTCATAAATGAACAAAAAATATAACATAACATTTTTTATTTTGAAATATTCGACGTTTCGAATGCTTTGCAGCTTCGAAACGTTGGGTTAGATTAAAAATGTAAATTGAAAATTTAATTCAATATACCTACGCGAGTTCTATCCGTAAAAATAGTTTTATTTCAATGTGTAGTACTCGTGAAAACCTTAGAAAACACTATTTTTTTATTTAATAATAAGCTTGTAACATTGAAGACAGTTATTTTATAACACAGTTAGTTTATAATTGCTAAGTTCGTATAGTTTCCTCTTGCTACACTAGCGCTATTTCGGTGGGTCTTTGAACCTTAACTTGCTGGATAAGAGTGAACACTGGACACCATAGAGTATTATAAGTACAAAGATACTGTACACTTTTTCAACTTGTCCGCCATACAAGATGGTTCTCCTTACTACTTCTATCCTCCATAAAAGATAAGTATTATTATTTATTTGTCAGACACTGACACTCATAGGTGATACGCCTGCCTATGACTCCCCTATTCTATGTATAATAATTATATGCTTATAGTACGTACTATTTAATATTTATATTTTATTGTACTCTGTAAAAATCTGATAATTGATGACGCCTACACAGTCTACGCTGAGTAAACAATAGAATATTTTTCAATTTACATAATAAAAAATAAATATAACACTCACTTGCGCATCTTCATAGTATAAAATATTTTGTTCGTGATTACTTAAATATAAATGTCCTTTATTTGTAAAATCCATTTTTTTTATAAAATAACCTTGAAATTTGTATTATTCCCATATCTGATATGAAAAAGGTATCGTATGACGTATCTGTTAGGAATATTTTCTCTTTTTAACACTTTGGTAGGTACTTCAAGCTTTTACATATTTATCTTTACTATTTAGTTCACTGTAAATAGCTTTCTGTTATCAAAGCAGTACGGAAAACAAGTCTATTCAGCAAGCTATCTAATCTTTATGCTGAAGGCCGGCCAAAGTACACAGTAGGTAAGAAGACGATAGAACTACAAAACTTTATTAAGATAATAAATATTAAAATTATTTCGAATTTAATTAAAAAATGTTTTAATAAATTACGTACATTTTCGAATTAAGCGTTTCAGTTTAGTCTTTAAAATACTACAAAACATTTTCGTGTTGTATAATCTATAGATTGCCTTTTTTTATTTAGATATAGACGTAAAGTTTTATGGTTTAGACAACATTTAAGCTATACTACCTACCTACAATTATTTTTCCCCATAAATACTGCCTGCCTGAAGTTTTGTATCTGGAAATGTAGTACCATATTCTTTTGAATCGACCACAACAGAGAACCAATCCAAGCTATCGGTACCTACTAGGATACAGAGATGAGCAAATAACTTACATAGAGCATGAATAATTTGCCGGCTAGTATGAGTTTCATTGGAAGTACCTCAGAAATAAAGTTGCTTTTAGAATGTGTTTTTTACTTTACACTGTTACATCTCTAACATTAAGTTTATTCCTGAAAATTATGGGTTCAGATTTATTTTAGTTAAAAAACAAACTATTTTATATTCAACAGGCAATTTATTGAATTTAATTTATTGAAAAATAATCATAATATCTTTAAAATATAATATACAAATGTATATCTTATTAAAATATTTATAACTGGTATACAATATAGTGGTGGAAAGAAAACTACAATATAACAAGTTTATATCGGCTTGTTAGTGTAAAAAGTCCTTTAGATTATTTATTGCTTCCTGACATTCAGTAACTTTATGAAACATTGTTTTCAATCAAAAGAAACACAGTAAAGACTATTTAGACTAACAGTATCGACAATAATATTTAATATAACATAACATTGTATTTACAAACTTTTAGTTACAATATAATCACGAGTTTATTTTTGTGTATGAGTTTAAGTACATATTTGTGATGAAAAAAAAATTACAAACTGATGTATACTAAAATAATTTATAATTGTTTACATTTGTATAAAATGCTTTTACAAATTGCGTCTATAATTAAAATAAATTACAAAATTTAATTAATAGTTAATGTAAGGTTAGGAGTCCACGTAACATAGTAATATACAGAGATGAAACATTTTGAAAATAATAGTATTTGAAATGCAAAATACAAAATACAAAATGCCTATTTCCATTTTGTATTTAAATAGTTTTTATAGAAATGTATTTCCTATTTTATTTAAAATACTTTTAGGATTTATTTTGTATTTTCAAAATGCAAAATGCTTAGGTATGGTGAAAGTGAGAGTAATAATGTGTAAGCTGGTAAATCTGTGACAAGTCCATGCGCTACAAGATGGAATTCATAATATAATTGTATTATGGTATCTGCTAAAAGTGCAGGAAACTTTAGATATAACCTTAAAAAAAACTAGGATTGCCAGTTTTTAAGGAAATGGAATTGCAGTTTTTAATTGAATACACTAACTGTACAAAACCCATAGCAGAAGGTATAAGAAGCTTAGAGGGAGACAAAGAAACATATTATATCCATAATATGTTTCTTTGTCTCCCTCTACACCTCATTCACAAAAGAAAGAAAGAAATGAATCCTACTATATGTTTCATGATGATTCAGATTCCTCAATAGCTAGTAACGATAGTGCAAATATGAACACCACCATCGACCTGAAATCTTTGCAATATTTGAAGGATGATGATGTCTGCCTAGAATCATTAAATAAATATCCTACTGTAAAAATGGTACTGGTAACTGCCCAGCTCTGCGCCGGTAGAAAGGCTGTTTTCTTATGGGGGCATGATTTTGAGACCGCACATAAGAAAGATGAGTGACAATGTCTTTGAACAAATTATTATGTTAAAATCCGTTAAGAACATTTAATTCGATCACTTGTTGTTAAAATAACACTGATAAAAAATAAATAAGTTTTAAAACAAAAGGTATTTTATTTTAATAAAGTATTTTGCAAATACGTATTTTATATTTTGCATTTAAAATATAAACTGAAAAACTATTTTGTATTTTGCATTTGAAATAAAAATAAAGATAGGTATTTACATTTTGTATTTAAATACATTTCATAATATATTTTGCACATCTCTGGTAATATAATTATTAAAATGTATACCTTCAAGATATCTTCATATCTATACTCTACGTATAATTTGTAGGGTACATTGTCATTGTTGTCTACACTACGGTATGACGAAGATGTTAATATTATCGATTCCAGCATAGAATGTAATCGGACGGCCGGTTGACCAAACATACGATCTTTTTAAGGTCGAAATTAATAATCGATCCTGATGCAAATTTTGAAACATCAGATTGAAATTACGCCAATAATTTAAGTTTTGTAATCTTGCATTGTCGATAAAATTTTATTTTAGTCGTAACACTAGTAGTAATGATTTTGACAAACTATCTATAGGATATATGTTTGATTTCAGATGCAAGCGTAATGTATCTTTAACTCAAATAAAAACCAAACAAAAACAACAAATATTTATTAATGTTAACTAAAGGTGGTATACGCACACACACACGAAACTATAAATTGTGTTCGGATAGTGTGTGAATAATTCATTTTTGAATATATTGAAAATTAATTAAATTAAATATTTTAAATAATTATACGCGAGTTAAATCCGTAAAAATAGTAATAATTCAATTTATTTCGAAGCGCTTTTGTTTATAAAAATGACAAAGAGAACTATAGTTTTGACTGTTTCTAACAGTGTCAGATAGAGTTTTTTTAAAAGATGAGGTGAGAGATTTGGCTTAGCCCTCCTATTATTCAAATCGAAGTACAAGAATGAGTAAAAAATAAATAGGTGCAGCCTTACTTAATGAATCAGTCAGTAAGTTTATTTATATTAACAAACAGAGACTCACCTTTTTAATAAGTATTTGGATATTATTTACAATTTCAAAACGCTCCTGTACTGTGAATATGTAAGTTTTAACTAACCAACATAACATGTAGTATCGTATACAGTCTATTTACCATATTATTTATAAATATGTCTGCTTATTTCTGTAATGGATATTTTGACAGTATAATTTTTTTTTTCTCATTCTCCATCATACTACATTTCAGACAGACAGGCTTGGAAGGGTGACGTACTGTAACCATAGATAAAAAAAGTTATAACTTTCAAAAAGTATTATTTCCATTATAAATTAGAAAAGACGTTCAGCTCATGTACAAGATGACTTTTGTAGTTGACAGTAAACTAAAATGACAGCGGCAAAAATAATAGCTTTATGATCTATGAGCTTTCGAAGATGTCATCAAAAATAGCGTTTTTTTACAGAAATGTGTTTATAAAATTTATAAACATAGATTTTTAATTAAAAATTGGTTTTAATTGTGTAGTTCAGCGCATCTCGTATCTTTTGGGTCAGTCTTTACATAGCAATGAGGTTAATATTTAATGAGTTCACAGCCTTATTATAATGTTTAAAAATTCAATAAATTCAATTTAAAAAAATGCGAATATAATGCTCGCATTACTTTATTTCATTATATTTATTATCTATCAATTTTATATATTATTTTCTATTTTTATATATTTACACAATAGTTTATAAAAGTATAAATTTTGGGAGTGTGTTATTTACATCGGCGATTGTAAAACGCGAGGTAGCAAAATACCTAAAATACTGAGCAATGAATGATGAAACGTTAAATATGAATTTGAGGCATATTATTTAAAAAGTAGTATTAATCAAATTAATTTTTGTAATGGTTTCATCCTGATTCCTAAACAGGATGAAAACTAAAAAATATAAAACGGTTCGTTTTTAAAACATTACATATACAGGGTTTATTTGTAAAACTAATAGTTTTTAAAATTCTAAGTGTTTCCACACTAAATTTATTGATTGCCTCTGAACTGCTATTAACTCTGTGCGTAAGTATGGCGCCTGGCCGTTGATCTTTTGGGTATTTCTTCTTCTTCTTCAAAATACAGAGTAACAAGTAAAAGAGGGAGCAAATACTTCTTTGTTAGGTTTTTTTTTTGTGTTTTTTTAACAAGTAAAGTCGTAATTAATTACAAAAAACCCTGTATTTGGTAATGAAAAAAAAAACAACTTACACATATTGTTGTTTTGTTGATATTTTATCGATATTTTGTTTTGCTACGTTTTCAAAGAAAATTTGACTGATTTAACACGTTTCAGTCTCTCTCTTACAAGGACTGAGTGAATAGAACAGAATTATTAACTTGAGAACTGCCAATGGGTACCGTTACCTAAATATTTTGGACAGTTCATAAATAGTGACGTTCATATATAGTGAATTTATATCTATATAGTTTTTAAAGAAAAAAATATATACTAAAATATAAAAAAATATTTATCTAATCTAACTGATTGAATGGATTACTGGTTTCTTAAACAGGTGTGTATGAATGTCAAAATTCAGATGCAAGAGGGATTATGATTCGAAGGTGTCTGAGCCACCAACTGGGGTAAATGTTCCCGGGAATGTGTTCAAAAGTGGGGAGGGTGAAAATTTAAAATACGATGTCAGTTGAGGGCAACTTCATTCCTTGTGGAGGTGTGTGAGGCTTGTCACCCGGAGGACCACCCTACCCCCAGGCGGGGTCGTATGTAGTCCAGGTGTACCCCGGCGTGAGGTACACCCTGCGACCCCGCATCGAACACGTCACTACTCCGCGGTACGCCGTGCGAGGGATGCCGCTCTGGAGAGTATATATAAAATATAATTAAAATAACTACAGTACATTTTTCTTAATAAATATATCTAAAAAAGTAAAATCATTTAATCCTTAGATAATGCTAATTAATAACTTTTAAATATTTTCGAATATGCTTAAAATAAACAAAACAAATCAACGACAAATTCTTATTATTGAAAAATAAAGGCTGGCTATCCCGATCAGTCAGTTATATCACAGCCAAATTGTAATAGGTACGCATACTATTAAAAATAAATTACTTGCAAGAGGGGATAAATAATTTTAATTACCCTGAAGTCGTCCATGAGTCCTAGTTTCTTGGCGGCCCGCTGGTAGGTCTTGGCGCTGTCGTAGTTGACCCGCACAGGGTCGGCCCCGCCCCCGCCCGCCCCGCCCCCCGCAGCTTCCTCCGCCGACACCACGGGCAGCGACGACACCATCGACGACAGCTGCTTGTCATACACATCCTGGAATATATTTTAAAGTGGTTAGATTTTTCTTCAATAGTTTAGATAAAGTTTCTATAAGTTTTTAATAATTATTTTTAAAAACGAAATTGTATCCTTTGATGAAATCAAACCGAACGAAATGAAAGTTTTTACCGACCTTAGTTAAATAATTTAAATTAAGTTTAGTGAACTCCACGAAATCCATGTTCAGCTGCATGTACCTCAGGTGCATGTCGAAGAACAGACCTTTACTGACGCCCACCTGGAACAAAATATTTGAGTGTTTATTGAGTACTGCAACTTTGTTAAAAAATAAATAATAATTGGTAAAATACATGTAACAAGAATAAAATTAACATTTTTTAAGAGTCAAATGAGAACACCCTGGGTGGGTGGATGGGTCACTTTGGGGTTTACTTACTTTTCCAAAACTATACGTTCTGGATATTTCTGGTCTGATGCACGCACGACCCTGCGTGTTCTGAGGGTCACGGAGCCAGTCGTCGAAGAAACTAATATAATTGAAAAAAAAAAATCAAAATTGATTATTTTTTATCTCATAAGCATTACGTAAATGAACACTGACGTAATCAAAAAATTTTTAAAAAGTCTAAAAGGGTAGTATACAAGGTTATTTTTAATTAATTAGCTAGCTCTTGCAAGGAGTCTCTCTACATTAATACCAACAACATTTGTTCTACGACTTTTTACAAATCTTGATAAACGACACACAAAAAACAAAGTTTTGCTGCTTCTTTTACTTATTATTCTGTGTTTTGTAAGAAGTACTTTAAAGTTCAACGCCCGGGCACCATAATTAATGTTGAGTTAATGCCAGTTTGGAGGCAACAAATAAATTTTGTATGGGAAAACTTACATTTTTAAAACTATTAATTTTAAAAAGTCGTAGAACAAATGTTGTTCGGATTGATGTAGAGAGGCTGCCTGCAAGTGGTGGCCAATTAATTACAAATAACCCTGTATATATATGGTATATATTTCTTAAACTCACGCTGGAGGCCATTTAGGCTCCAGCTGAAGCCAGGTGTCTCTCTTCAAGAGCCAGCCCAGACCGGGAAAGAAGTCCGTCCGATGCAGGAGTTCCGGATGTGTGAGGTCTATCAGCTGTTTTTTACCGTTGTCGTTCCAAGCTGATATACACCTTGAATTAAGTGTTATTTTATTATCTTTATGTAAATAAATGAGTATCAATAAAACTGGCTCACTTTTTAAAATTCTTAGTTAAATTCTAAAATTGAGAAGTTCTGCATATAATAATTATATTGTGCACAAATATATTTTTTCTAGTACTTACCATATACTAGGATCTTTTTGTAGCAGTGGATAGGTTCCTAAGAAATATTCGAAGAAGTCCGGCGAAATGTCCAGATCATCTAAAACACGCAATAATTTTCCATTCATGAAAAAATTCTAGTTAAAATATTTTGTCCAGAAAATTATCGCTCACAAAATAATGTATTATTTGTCTACTAATAATAATATGTTGAATTCGTACCTTCTACAATAATCACAGCCTCATGTTCCAACAACATAAACACATGATTCAATGCGAATCTAAAATGCCTCGCTATTTTATAATACCCTTTGAACTTTACTTTCGCTCTTGGCAAGGGTATTTCTGACAGATCCGGCTGACGTACTATCGTTATGCTTGGATCTACGTCCGTAAAGGATTTTATTACTTGGTATGTTTCGTTGTGACCGCAGTCCTTAATAGAAGAAATAAATAATACAAAAATAGTTTCAATTTTCAAATTATTTGTGAAAAATACGAAAAAAACTGTATTTTGTTTGATGGTGAAGCAACAACAGAGTGAATCGAAACACTTGATCGAAGTGGTGAATGTTTCAGTTCATTTCCATGTTGTTATAAAGTACAGGATAACATGTTGAGATCTTCATATAAATTTAAAAATATTCTCACCTGGCTAACTATAATGGGGAATGTTTTTTTATTTGGTCTGAATTTAACTAAATTGTCCAAACATCTCTTGACGGTGACTCTATCACACGCAATGACCAGAACTGGCAACACTGGACTTTGGCCTTCTGGAAAATTAAATACATATTTTTTTTCACTAATCAATAGTTATTTTTAATATAAGCATGTTGCTTCACTGAACCCGCTTCCAAGGTATTGTTTATTAGAATTCTTAGTTATTTATTTCGTGTTCAGTTATTCTTGAATAAATTTTATAATTTATAATAAATTATATAATTTGTTCTCACTCATCTATCTTTTCCTACCTACTATAACTGTGCAACTAAAGTCTGACGTTTAAAAGTGAAAATTATATATTTTCAAAGCATGACACCTCGTTTCAATTAAACCCTACTGTTGCAATCGTTACATGTGGTTAGTCAGTTAGAGCGGTAGGAGGGGGGGGAGCTAGATTTAAATTACGCAAACACTGCCTCTGTTAGAGACTAATTGACTAACTGACTGACAGATCTAAATCTCGGGACGTCGTCTATCTGGCCCCCCCTTTTTAAGCATAGCACCCACTCCCCCGGTGACGCTGTAATAGCCAACAGGGCACCATAGAGTATAGAGTATAGACAGACAAAAAAAAAAATAAAAAAAAAATTACGAAGTTGGTTAGGAAAACCACGGTGTTTATAGCTTTTCAGAATTTCGAGAATTCATCTTCCATAAAAAAAAAAAAAATTACTGAGGACATTTTCTATTTGTAGAAGCAAAAATATAGCAAACCTTAGGCGTTAATTGTAATTATTTTTAATTATCGTCCTAAGATGAAAAACGTTAGATATCCGGTTCAATTTTGTTGTGAGTTCTCAGTAGTAAAGCGGGTGTTGGAAAAAATGTGTTATAATCTTGAAAATGGCAACTTAGTTCATAGCACAAATTATGAAATATAACTACGATAACGAATAATATCAATAAATTGTTTATTATACCTGTATTATAATCACAAGCGTAATTTTATTGCCCTAGAGCCATGTGCACGTTTCGAGATAAGGCATGTACACATATGATAAAAACCACCGTTCTTTATAGTAATATTACTGTATTAATCCTGTAATATCTTACAAGGACACACAAGAGGTCAATAATATCTAAATAATCTATGAGTTACAGAACCTTGATAATTTCGGTTCAGTTCTTTAAACGTTTTCGCACGTAAATTCGAAAATTATACATAATACTATTAGAATTTACATACATTTTTAGAATATCAAATATAACAGTTCAATGTCCTTTCTAAATACAATCTAATTGATTAAAATGCGAGCAGGTGAAGTTATTGGTAATAATTATTTTATATAATATAATGAATATTTGAAATCTTTCAAACATATGTATATATAGGTATATATTCAAAATGTGAGTTTCTTATATATGGAAAAAATGTGGGGTGGTTATTGTAAAAGAACCAAAAAAATTGCTTGCTAGTTAGCTAATATTTCTGAGAGTTATAAGTGTAATAAAAAGCTATTAGCTATATTTTTGAATATTTAAATTTTCGACCTTCGTCCCATTATCACTTAAGATAAATAATTAGCAGATAAATTTTTGACCGATTACATTTTCGAAAATCAAAACTTTTGTAATTGTAATTTTATTCTTGAGAAATTATTGACGTGAAATTTTTGTCGGATTATATATTGTTGGATAAAAATAGGACGTTCACTTAAATTGGATTTAATTTCATATAAATACAAATTAACAAATATGGTGATTTCAGTCAGTAGTAATGTACCTATAACGTCGAAGTATTACGACTACGCTTAAGATTAAATCTTAAGCATGGACAATCTGGATAATTGACCAAAATAGTATGTTTTTTGTTTCATCCAAAAAAAAATTACGTGATATTTGCCGAGAGTAAACCTCCCCCCCCATCCCCCTCAAACATATCACGTAATTTTGGATGCCCCCTTATTGAGCCAAGAATTGGATTGTCGTTTAAATTCATAGTAAAAAAGATTGAATATATATCCATTACTGTATTTTATTCTTTATGACCCAAACAACATTGGTATTGGACGTATTGTCATATATCTAGTGATCGTTTGATTCTTTTTTATAATGTACTTGTTCAATTATATACAAGTGTATAACAAAAGTTAACAGTAAATGACAACTCATTTACTGTTAACTTTCAATAATGCTTCAGTCAATTTACACCAACGTGGTAATTGACTGAAGCATTTTAGTTTGGATAGTGATGGAAGAGCAATGACCTTAACAAATAAAGGTGTTTTATATATTTTTTTAATGAGCACGACGTAAAGAAAGGTAATGATTTGAATAGCCTATGTATGCATGTGCCATTCTAATGTAGCTCCTAGTTAACCGTTTTTACAAACGAAGTAACCGTTATACATGCTTGTGTTGTATCTTGTAGTTTTGCGCAAATTTAAAACCAATAATAGATAGAAGTTGTTTTTTTAATAACACTAGGGCAAACCTTTGTGACCTGATGATAACAATAGTCGAGATATGTTTAATTAACATAACTTGGTAACATATACAACAATATCTATTAGCGCGAGTATTTATTTTGTTATAGCTTCTTAGATTAGAAAATATAGCAAATATTATATTTACTTAAATGTAAGGTGGCTTTTTGATGATGACGTCATCAAAACTTCTTATCGAAACATTAATAAGTAATATTACTTTTAGGATGTCATGGTACGAAAATCGAAAGTAAGATTATTATAATACTGCTATAAGAGTTCATGGTAGGCCCCACAGTGAGTTGCTACGTCGTAAAACCAATCTACATCAACATTTTTAGCGACTAACCAAGGCTCAGACTGTGCGTCGATAGATAAGTCAGTCCGAAATCTTTATACATATATATTTATATTACCATTTCGTTTGCCTGTACATTATCCGCCATAACATGTAGATGGTATATTTTATCAGGTTTTGCTATCATTATTGTTATAACTAGGTTAGAAACCGTGACTGAATTAGAATACTGACGGCCTACGTCGTCAAACTTTCAAAGTCATTTATTCTGCCAATACAAAGCCGAGAAGAAAGGCAAGAGCGAGAAAATTATCAACAAATGATATAATAGTATAATAGAGGAAAAATTACACATGTTAATCTAACCCCTGAAAGTTAGCAAACTATTTGCTCGTGTTATGGATGTTAGACAACGATACAAATACATACATCTATGCTCATCACATACGTACCTGTCCCTTCCGGAAATCGAACTCGAGCCTCTTTGCAACACTATACGTAGCTTAGTCTACACTAACCACTCTGCCAACGGAACATTTACATATAAATACATAGTATTTATAAACTTCGTGCAAGGAAAACAAGATATATTTTCAAACTACCCGCATTAGTTTACGAACGGTGTTATGAATACACGTATAGATAATTTAAACCATTATAATACCCGTTTATCACAACAGTAGCTTGAGAATTTATAACATTCGTTTAATGTTTACAGTTCTGCCAATATTCACAGACTTGTTGAATGGTTGGTAAACATTCAAATATTTTGTAGTACCGTCTGGTCGAACCCATGTAGAAAACCCAATTTGTGCAACAATAATACAAGTAGTTGGTATTATATACATTATTCCTTTGTAGTATAAATTTATTCATTTGGTTACAATAGACAACTTTTATTGAGAGAGCCGTGATAGAGTCACTATTAAATATAAATGATGTTAACTGTGTTCGTTCGTTCTAGAGTTCGACTCACTTCGTGTCATAATAAGCTAATGATAATGATTCTGAAGATAGTTAAATTATTATTGAAGTTTTTTATATTGTCTAAATTGCAAGAAATAATAGGTTTAAAATGTGTAATAGGTAGATGGTTACGAAATCATTACAATCTATTACATATATTTCTTCAATATAATATATAATAAATTCCACTAATTATGAATAGCTTAGAATGTCAGAATGAATAAAATTATACAATGTTATGTCATTCATACATCTAGTTATGTATTTAGCTACAATAAAGCAACCAATATATGAGGACTAAGGGTAAAATTTATTAGTAGAATTACTACTTTGATGTTGGTTAAACTTTAGTCCGATAGGTAAGGCAAAATAAGGGAGGTCTGCATCTGTGATCTATTTGTCTAGTGGTCAAAAAGCCTGCCTGTTGAGCCAAAAGAACGATTTGGATTATAGAAATTATTTTTTTTGTTTGGATTCCAAAATATAAAACTGTTTTTTATCAGCAACGGATTGTTGTTCCGTTTCTGTGTCTGGTGTATTTTGGGTTCGTTATTTGTATGTCTATGACACGGATTATGTTATAGTGTAAAAACACAGAAAAAGAAGACAAACAAATTCCGACTATAAGTCAGCCAGCCATAGATAAGTGTTAGCCGACATCCATATTATATTTAAATTTATATAAATATAAAATGAAAAATAAACTAATACGGGTAGGGATTCGAATCCACGACATTTGGGTCGAATCCCTGCCATTCCCAGCCTGTATCGGTTTATTTTCATTTTATATTTGTAATACAGGCCTGTAAATAGTCCATAAAATACAAGTGACCGAAGCCGCAGGCGGATGCATATTCAATCATAAAATCATCTGACAATTGATGTTCAAGCATTGTTGACGAAACCAGGAAGTTATTATTGAATTTATTTAATAAAACCAGTTTCAAAATGTTATTATAACCTCCTGCAACCAATAGTAACGGATATAAAAAACATACTCCATTTTTATATTTTAACCTGTACCAGATAATTAAAAAAAAGAATAAGCAAAAGCCATTTCATAAAATTATATTAGTTTGGCTTCTTGATGAAAGGGTATGGAGAAGCCTTATAGTTGAGCATCAATGTAAATTGTTGCCAGATGTTAATATATTTATAATTCTTTATTATATTCAGGGTTAACTTATTACAGTAACCAGATCTGTCATAAAACTGTACCACTGTATTAGGTAAAAATTCGCCGATACCTCGCATTTGTAACACATTTAATACTTGGCTCACAAACGAACCTAAAGATATTTTCTCCCTTAAACTCTGCCGTTTTCGTGCACTGTTGATTGATAAAATTCTTAATTAGATGTATGTTATAAGTGTCTTTTTTATTTAATTTTAACTGTCTATTGCATAAATGTTTTTTAAAATCACACTAGATTTAAATTGTAAATATATATCTATATCTTACATAGATTTGGTGCATGTTGTACACACCTGTAAGTGGCATACATATTAGTATTTAAGATTTAGATGTTTAAGATTTATTTGTGAATGCTGTATATGTTATGCTGTTGGTGTGTCTAAATAAATAAATAAATAAATAAATAAATAAAAGAGTTTTTTTTTAATAATCTAATATCCACTAATATCCACTCAGTGGGATTTTTCTTTGACAGTTGAAAGATTGAAAAATTATTTTGATATTTGATAGCCTCTTTATTGAGATGTTGGTATTACTTAAAATCAGTATTATTAATTGCATTTTAATAGATAATAAAATATTGCAAATTTGTTCTGCAACATTTCATGACTTTTACCGGTTAAATCAGTAACTCTGAACGAATGTTCCAAATATGCAACACCTTTCAGTAGTTTGTTTACCGAGTTCTGAGGAAGAGCTAGTGTAATAGAAACTTACTAACTAAAATTGCTATTTTATATTACAAAAGTGTGTAGTACTTTCTATATATTTTATATGATTTGAAGAACCTACCTGTCATAATAGTAAATTTCCTAAAATCTTTGTTAAGTTTAATTTTTGCTGTAATTGTATAATATTTTTAAAAATTATTTCTTACATCTTTTTATATGTATATGTATATGTATGTATATATTTTAAAGTTTTATAATGCACATCCAAAAAGTTTCAGTGTCATGTCAGTTATAATTAACTTTTAATATTTAGATTTATTTATTTTTAGAGGACAATCATACTATCATTTATAAAACAACAACTGTTTTGTTTAAAAAAAAATCTTTACTAAAAACAATTGTATTATTTTTAGATTTAGATTAAACTATTAGTTTGTCCAATATTTATGAGTTAAGTTAATTGATATAGTTCTACACTTCAATGCTTTCTTTAAGAAATTTACGTAACTATACACTAGAGCAATATTGATATATGATAACAAAATTGTTACTTACTATGCATATTATCCATTCCATTCTTATCTGGTGATTTTTGTGAGTTTTCATCATGATAATTTTGATCAGTCTTTTTTTTATATTTTTTAACATCATTTAACAATTTATAACTATCACTTAATTGGTTTAACATTTTATCTTGCAACCTGTCTATATCTGATTCCATTTTAGATATACTTTCACTTCTTTTTGATTCGGGAACGATTAAGGAGGAATAGGAAACGACAAGCCATAGCAAAACGCATCCACCGCTTATTAAAATGAATTTACGTAAATTAATACGCATACTTATGCCGTTTCTTGTTCTTTTTCTCAAATCATTGTTTCACTGATCTTTTCACGTACAATAATGTGCATGATCATAAATGTACACGTCCTAACTATAAACATGTGAAAATCAAATTTATCTAAAACTTCGCTACGTTGACAGGCATTTTGGTTAAGATATGCCGCATATATATGATGGTTAACTAGAATGTGTAGTAACTTTAATTTTATTATTAAAAAAATAATAATTTGTTTAGATCACAAAATACTCGAATACCATACACACTCACAGTCAGAAATGATATTATTATTAAATATTAATTTGACATAAATCACATTTGACATTTCAATCGTAGTTGCTGTCTAGAAATAATGTGGCCAGTAATAAAACGGTTTCAGTCTTTGCGACCAAATTATTGCGACTTCAGACCTTGCAACCAAATTTTTTGCAGGGATAACAATTATTCTACGGGCTTGATTTTTTTAGACTGATAAAATTGTAAGATCTCGTAATTAAATAACACTTACTTTTGTAGGTAACGCCGATGAAAATATGCAAACATGAGAAGTTGCAATGTCTCATCTTTGATGAACTGCGACGGATTAAAGACAGTGTTCGAAAGCTCGAAAATTTTCAGGCAGACCAGGAATTTCTTGTCACGTTTTGTAACCATGGACAAGACCTGGATCCACCACTTTGATCCTGAAACAAAACAACATCATGATTCATGAATTGAACGAGCTTTTTCACCGATTCTGAAGAAATTCAAGGCTTCAAGTTCATCAGGAAAGATCATGCTGTCCGACTTTTGGGATGCTTCACGAATAATAATGGTGGAATAATTCGAAAAAAGGAGCCAATATGGACACACACACACTATAAACACTGGACTGCTGTTTCACTAAAAAAACGCAACCCGCTCACAAAGTCGCAGTTGCGATGGGTATCATTCAAGAAGCGGGATTCGAATTACTCGAACATCCTCCACACTTGCCAGATCTAGCCCACAGCGACTTCTATCTCTTTCGTCGGCTTAAAGAATATCTCAGAGGAAGAAAATTTGAAAACGAAAGTGATGATGGAGAGTCGCGATATTTTTTTTCCCAAAAGACTCTAAGTTTAGAAAATGATGGAATAAATGTTAAAATAAAATTGTTATTACGGATTTAACTCGCCTATAATTAAATATATTTTAAATTTAACCCAACGTTTAAGACGAGATGGTGGTGTCTCGTCTACCGTGAACACGATTGCTGTTAAGCATTCGAAACGTCGGGTATAAATTTAAATGTAAAAAAAAAATAATAATAATTAATTATACGCGAGTCAAATCCGTAAAAATAGTATATTTCAATGGGTAGTACTTGTAAAAGTCTGAGATAATACTATGAAATAAATGTATTTGCTTAATAGGAGATTATGTAGAGTAATATATTTATTTGTAATTTTTATAACCATATTTAATTGGTATTATCATTACTTTTTACCCATTAATATTATCTACTAGGTATGGTTAGGGACACACAATGGGGTAGGTAGCTAACCAAAGACTCTGAGGCAAAAACTTAACTAGGGCTTTAACTAAACTATTTAAAATCGTTTGTTCCGTATTCGTCGATTCCGGAATTCGATGTAGTCCAGATTCGTCTTAATACATTCGGATCTATAATCAAATAGAAAGGAAATACAAATTGTAAACCAGTTTTGGAGAAAAATAAAGGTACTCTTAAAAAAAATTATAGCAGATGTCTCACGATTTAGGCAATCGCCTGTGTATGCATTGTTTGTACCATTTTATAACATAATATCACGCCAGCATAAGGGAAGGAGGCTAAAGAAGAAGAAATGAAATAATCTTAACCAAAAAGAAAAACCGCTTTAAAAAAATATTCATTAATTGATGAAAGAATCTGATTAGGAAGTCGGTGCTAGTTTTTTTATTGTTTTAGATCGTAATCGCTTACCACCAACTGGCTGTTTGATGTTAAGTCATAAATTCTAAATAAAAAATCAAGATGAGTGAAAATGTTCATTTACAAAATTTCGAGAAACATAACCCTCCTTCTGGAACAGTCAGGTAACTTAGAAATATAAAACCTTTAGGCATATAGGAAACTTGTCGCAGTACATGATCGAGCGACAAGGTCTACAACAGACAGAAATATCCATTGTACCCTTCCTCATTTAAGATTTCTCCATGTCCTTTTAAAGCCGAAGAATTTTTTGAAAGGGTAATTATGTCTTCGAATAATCAATGAAGAACCATTTTCCAAAATGACGTTACTTTACGAATTTCAATTTTAAGTTCCTTGTCCACTGTTTGATATTCTTATAGTATCTCTGAAAATATCTTTAAACATGTATAGCCATGTTAAGCTAATTTAAATTTATATAAATAAAGAATGAAAAATAAACCGATACGTGCTGGGTTTCGAACCGGCGACTACTGGGAAACTGTCCTGTCGCTCTAGCAACTGAGCTACCGTATCGCTGTCCGTCTCGGTGAATTAAACATTCCATATGTAATCGTCTTTATCGGGATGGTGGTGACGTCTATTAGGTTTCTTTCGAAAATCCTAACCAATATTTCTAACTTTGCAGTATAGATAGGGACGGTTCCCCAGTAGTCGCGGGTTCGAATCCCTGCCCGTATCGGTTTATTTTTCATTCTTTATTTATATAAATTGTAGTATCTCTTTTTTCTAAACATAATAAAAATTCTTTCGATTTATTGCTCTAGAAACTGTTGCTTAATTCGTTCTGATTTTTTTTCTCTCCCGAGTGCCCTTTTGCGACATATTACTTTGCAAAGCAGGGCTAGCAATAGCCAGAATCTTGTATTTTAGAATAACATATTCAAAAACGCTGAGCTGGTCCATATTAAGAAGTTGAAATTAAGTACGATTTTGATAAAAAGTAGTTGTCTTGGTGGACGGCTTTTATAAAAGATCCCAAAAACCATAAAGAGTGGTCATGAATTAAGATCACTTAACAATAAAATGTTTATTAAAATTTACTAGTCGAGTGACGATTGGTTGTACAAATTTTCTAAAATTGAGGAGATCGTTGTTTTATTCGCTGTTACCTCTGCCAACGTTTTAACGTAATCCTCGAGGAGCGATTATGGTGGAGTAAAATTGTTATTTTTAAAGATTTAAACGAAAAAAAAAACGAGAATGAGAAAAAGTTTGCCATAAAACATTGCAAACAAAATGCAATAAGGTTTCTTTTCCGTTCTTGGACCTTTGTTAATTTATATTCCGAATGTGGGAAACATTTTCATTAGATCAATTTAAAGTTTGTAATTCAGTCTAGACTTCCGGTGGCTACGCCACTGTTGATGTATATGTATGTATGCATTTTAAATTTAACAGGCGTTTCAAATTCTTTGAAACAAACGTGTTCACGATTTCTTAAATTTAAAATAATATATCAATACCTAATAATAATTATTTTATATTTATGTTTTTAGACAGATATTGATTACCGACATATTATGTAATTTATATATCTTATGATTGTAACTCGGTGTTTTTGTTCATGTTTATCCAACGTTTCATTTCAATTGCTTATTCAATATGACCATTGATGGAAGACGAGAAGTGATCACAATATAGTCCATTTAATCTAAGAGATAACTTTTGACGTTTTATATTTTGCAGGTCGAGACAACTTCGTATAAGCGAAGTGACACAATTTTTATAACACAGTTTTAGTTTAGGAATAAAATAATTACAATTTAAATTACTATTTTTCGTTATTATTTTAAATAGATTGTTTCAACATTATAAAATGTTCAATTACTATGAAACAATTAAACATTTTGTAATATTAAAATGATAAAAACGATTTTCAAAAAAAAAAATTAAATTAAAAATTTTAAAAACCTCCTATACAAAAAGACCTCTAAAAAGGATAAAAATAATATTATTATGTATCAACTTGACGATGGTGTCTATTTTAGGAAGTTAATCATTAAGGAATTAGACTATGCGATTAGATAATGTAATTGACGATTCAAAAGTGCGTGTAAATGCCTACTTGAATAAAGATATTTTGAATTTGAATTTGATATTGTACTTCAATAAGTACATAATAATATTATTTTTATTGTTTTTAGAGGTGTTTTTGTATCGAGGGTTTTTTTAATTTTTTATTATTTTTTTTTCTGCTTTTTAAAGTTATGTTACTGGTTTCTTTATTGTACTAAATGAACACACAAGTTTTCAGTTGTTTAAGTATTTCTATTAATCTATGCTAATAATATAAAGAGGAAAGATTTGTTTTTGTTTATTTTTTTAATTTAATTGGGTCCGAAACTAATGGACCGATTTAAAAATTATTTTACCATTAAAATCCTACATTATCCCTGATGAACATAGGCTATATTTTATCATCAACATCATCACCATCATGATCATCACTAATATTATAAAGAGGAAAGATTTGATTGTTTGATTTTTTTTAATTGAATAGGCTTCGAAACTACTGGACCGATTTAAAAAAATATTTTACTTTTAGAATTCTACATTATCCCTCTGATGAACATAGGCTATATTTAATACGAAAAAATAAGGAACCGCGTGAAAACTTCGACAGTGTAATAAATTATAAATGCATTAAGTAACATGATTCAAGACTTTTTCATATACAAGGAAAAGAAGAATAGACATTTCAATATACGAATATTAATAAATATAAGCATTTAGAGTTAAAATTATTTACAATCACTAATAATAATAATAATATAGCGGTAAAAAATAAATCGATATGGGCAGGGATTCGAACATTGGTTAGGATTTTCGACAGAAACCTAATAGATGTCACCACCGTCCTGATGAAGACGATCACATATAGAATGCTTAATTCACCGAGACTTATATTTATGTAAATTTATAATAATATTATGTCGATCATTCTAAAAAATCTAATGCAATGAATATAAAATGTGGGCTAATGGTTCATGATGATGATGAATGCACATCGTACTTTGCAATAGGGCATTTTTTTGTAAATTTGTCAAGAAATTTAAGTCTTGATTCTTTGTGTCAAAGGAGGAAAATCGATTTATGTGTTGATTTCTAATTGTGACTGTTTAAATAAAATAAAAACTTTGAAGGGTAATAAGAATTCAACTGCCTTTGTTTACGAATATTTCGTTTAAATTTTGTAAAAAAAATATGAATCTACACTTATAGCATAGCTTATTTCTTACATACAGTTTACGTACCTACCTATAATAGTCGTTATATTCATATTAGATAATACTAAAATTATATTCCTGACGATGTTATTGTGCAATAAATATCCATTATTAGATATTCAAAATGGAGGCATGCTCGCGTTGCCTTATGCTCATGCCTGCTTTAGTCCAGCCTCCGGGCAAAGTGAGCATTTGATAGGGTGACATGTTTTGGATTGTAGTTTGATATTCTTAACACATACAAAAATATATATATATTGGGTATGAAGCTAGAATAAATTTAGCATCTAATAACATTAATAGTATTGTTCGTTTAGGTTAGTATACGTTTTCTTATCACTGAAAGTTATGGTGCCCGTTATGAGCCCCTTCCCTATGGTGTCAAAATAAGCCCTCCTAATACTTCCTTTTGACGTAAAAATAAATAAATAAATAAACAAGTGGTAATAAATAAATAAACAAAACAAATAACTTATTTATTTCTTTATTAGGAAAAAAAACTGTGAAAATAAAACACTTAATTACTTATTGGTATTAACAAAATACATCAATATAATATAAAATTTCCATCCATTATGTAACAAACTGACTGTATCGTAAAATAATAAAAGATATAAATGTAGTATAATTTCATAACAAACTAAAATTAATCGAAAAATATTTTCGAAAAATATAATGATATTAAGTATAATGTATATTTAAATAAAAATGTACAAAATGAGATACCTAATTAATAGGCTTAATAAAATATTCCTACTGTTTATAAAGAAGACTGTAAAATGAAGTAAGTTTTTTTATATATACACGAGTATGGACCTACATATGTATATTTTTTTGATCTTTTATTTATTTCATGTTTTCACTTAGGAGGGACGAAAATGTATCACAGGAAACAAAAAAAAGTCAATTCAAAAACCAAACTTTACAAAACAATGCAATTAGTGAAGATTTATATACTATTAGGCAGCCCATAGACAACAATGTTGTAGAAGCCTTGTCTATGTTTGTAAAAAAGCCTAATGATGTCAAACCAAATATAACTTATTTGAAAGATACAAGCGTAAATAAAAGGTTATTAGTTTTTTAATGGATTTTTTATTTTTAGTTATAGAATAATTATAGAAGTCATGTATTTTCATATATGTGTCTTAGTAATCCTGTAACCTGAACGACTTGACATAATATTTTTATTTTGTTGGACTTGAATGAACTCATTTACAATATATTTTAAAGCAATGCTAATAAATACTATTACAGAATCTGGTACCGATAGGTTTTATTATTAGCAAAACATACAAACTTAAAGTAAATAAAAGTAGTAAATTGTCGTAAAGAAAATGAATACAATATTTTATACTATTATTTATAAATGTAGGGTTTAGCTCACTTTGATAATAGTCATGATTCATCAAAATCAGTTAAGTAATTTAGTTATGTCAAATAAATGAATGTTATTTAATAGTGTTAGTGAAGGTGCACATGTGTCTAACTTGCGCATTGGAGTAATAAAAGAAGAAACACCCTTAAATAAACTTTAACGGAATTATAATGAATAGTAATTCAAAATAATAATATTAGTTACTGATATGAAAGTTATCTTTCTAACTCGCTTTTTCTCTCTTTAAATCTTAAAAACACATTCTTTCAGTGAACCACTACCAAAGGTAATAAATCTAAAAACACAAGAAATTTGTATCTAATCTAATCTAATCTAAACATATAATAAAATTGTCACTAATCCATTTCTGTACATGGAAAATATAAAAAAAAACTTCATAGGGGGCCTTCATAAGAGAACCCAAAACAATAGCTTTTCAGTTTGTCTGTTTGTTTGTGCACGCTAATCTCAGAAACGGCTTAACAATTTGAATGCGGTTTTCAGGATTATATTATCACAGTATTAACTTAACATTTAGTGTTTATTTTATCTAATCTTATTCTATAAATTTAATAAATCTGTAGAGTAGTGTTTGTACATTGAAAATATAAAAAAAATATACCAGGATGTAAAGTGACAAGAAAGTGAATCCATTTTCAGCATTTTTAAAATCTTTGTCTGTTTATCTGTTTGTCTTTTAGTTGTGCACACAACACGAAAAAAAATATATTCAAAAATTATACAGGGGACCTTTATGTAAGCAAGAGAACCCAAAACAATGTTTTTTCATTTTGTCTGTTCGTCTGTATGTTTGTGCATGCTAATCTCAGAAACTAATTAATCGATTTGGATTCAGTTTTCGGGAATATATTGTCATGTGATTCACTTTACATTTTTTACTTTTTTTAACAGTCGGTTAACAAATACAGAAGTTAATAATCTGTTATTGTCGTATCATTGCTGCTTACCCGTTAAAAGGTTTATAGTTTTTACATACATTGGTAAGTACAAAGGGTACGTTTTATCAAAATCTAAATCTACGCGTACGAAGTCGCAGGCACAGCTAGTTGTTAATATATTTAATTTAATATTAAAAATGTCTATATGTTAAAATAAGTCATTACGCACTGTACGAGCACGATATAGAAAACATCACGTGCCTTATTTGTTTTTGTTTTTTTTTTACAGAAAACAATGAATAGATACATGTTTGTAATGTAAACATCTTAACTTCATATTGCTAAAAACAATAGAAGATGGAATGTAATCTGTAATGTTTTAAAAAGAAGGTCCTTATACCTTTTCATCCTACGATTCCTTTAAGAAGTAAGAAGAAGGAACAAGTAGGTACTTGTAAAATGTATTTTGAGTAATTTCATTAATATATTTGCTGTAAGATTTACCTATTCCATACAGTGGAGACATATTCAATTAGACGGAAAAGCAATGCGTAGTATTATAGAACTTGATTTATTTCGAAAATCCTCTTTAACTCTCAGCACGAGACCAAGCAGATGAAAGGATTTTTGCCACAATGAGATCAATATAGAAATTAAATAAAAGTTTATCTTCAAGGAGTTCTTAGTTCTCTCACCACGATTGCCTTGTTCAATATTATGTTATTGTTAAGACTATCAAATTATTTTAAGATGTTACAGTAACACGAAAATGTGCTCAAATTACAGTTATCACTTATTAATTTAAGACTGTGACGAAAATACAATATTGACTATCTAAATCTTAATTTATCTAAACTATTTTGTAGAATTATACTATCATCAGGTGTTTCAATTAGTAGGTAGGTATTTATTAAAATTATCATATTACCTAAGAATATTTGTTAATATTTAAAACTAATTAAAGATGAAGAAAGAAAAAGAAAGAAATTTAAAGATGAAGAAAATCTTTTAACGCTTATTTTCCACTTCTGACTGGGAGTTAAGAAATCAATCACAGCTGCAATTCACCGTGTGGTGTACATTTCTACAATCCGCAAATTAAATATTAATTCGTATTATGACAATATGACGTTTTATCAACAATCTTTTTAAAGTCAGATGATTTTTGTTTACAAAACTATGTTGGTGTTCAATAATTGTCGGCTAAAAGTCTGAAATCTTCATTAGAAGAGATTCGGCAAAGACGTTAACTTGGTAACCATTGACGTTAAAAGGTGAATTGGGTTCAGTCTTAAATGACATCTAATTTACACCAATACTTACATTACTACAACAACTATCTTGAAGTATGTTTAGAACAATCTATTATATCATTATCAGAATTAGAAGCAGGTACCTACCTACAACTTACTGCTACTACTGGTATGATAAGGACAAACATTGTTCCCGGTAAGTAGATTTTTTCAAAGACCTAATAGTCCGGGAGCCAGTAACAGATTTTCATGACCAATTTCCTCCCGAGTGAAAATTTGTAAAATGCAATAGGAAGTTGTGTTATGAAGCTTCGTGATCGTCAGCTGCGACTCCGGTGGTGGAGAAGGCAGCGGCAGCCTCCCACGCACGAAGAAAAAAAAATTTTTTTTAGTCATTTCCTCCCATTCTAAAATTTCTTGAATAATAGTTTATCTAATATCTTGAAGGGAAAATAAAGTCAGCTGACCATAACATGGTGGATTATACGTCAGCTGGCCACCCGAATATGAAAAAAAATAAAAAAAAATCAATGATTTCCTCTCAACTAAAAATTTATCTGGTGATAGTTTATATGTTACTGTGAATGAAAATTAACATCAGCTGGCTGTATCTCAGTGGAAAGTTCGTCAGCTGGTTACTTGAAATGTGTAATGTAGCTGCATTTATCACCTACTGAATCTTATCAGCTGACGACTTTTCCCTTTACTTAGAGCTAGCTGATTTGTTTTATTATTTACAAGAGTATATTAACTATTCTCTTATAAATTTTCATCCAGGAGGAAATCACTTTTCTCTATTTATCTCTTTTTCTTATATAAATTAAAGTAATACATGAGCCCTTTTTACATTGTAGCTAGATTGTAGATTCAAATTACCCTCTCCAGATTTTATAAACACACTAATAAAACAGTAAAACACACTAACGAGAGTGTAAGTTGAAATTATAATGTGACTAGAATGGTAAGTGAAAGATTCCATGTTTAAGTTGGTCAGTCGAACATAGTGTTATTATAGTAACGGATAATTAAAAATAAAAATGTCTAATGTGGTACCTTATAGCGTCTTTTGTAAAAAAACTAATGTTCATTCAAAATTATTTAGTTAAGATAATTTAAATAAGTGTAGATCTATATTAACAATACGAAAAGTTAATAATCTAACCGGTCAAAATAATGTGCTTCCTACACAACTTAACCATTTTCAGTTGTATCATAGTGAGTGTTATCGACGTTATACTGCTTTGCCGCAAAAATATCGGAAAATAAGAACGACATCAGAAGAGACACCTTCAACATTAACGTAAATATATGGGTAGAATGTTATTTCTTTCTACTACTTCGATTATAATTTTTTAACAATTCATTGTAAGAAAAAGTATAATTTAGTGTAATGTATTCCAACTAGGGAATTACACTATTGAGAACTTCTACAGTAAGAATATACATTATATATATGGGTGTTTCTCTACTAACGGGAAAATTGATGTCCCAAGCAATTTGCACATTGTTTTGGATATTTTTTATTTAAGAAAATATCTAAAACTATAGTACATTTCAGTATCTTTGAGGCTACCGGTTGATCATGTAAATGTTTTATATCTTTTTTTCTTTTAATCCCAACCATCCCAGAATCTTCACTTTAAATCCAATTTTAAAATAATATTTAAGTGCGTGTAATAAATTTAAAGTATATTTTAAAACTAAATATACTGAAAATCATATATGTTGAACAAACACTACGTAAATGTAATATTAATTATTCGAAATTACCGCCTGAATGTTGTCCTAAATATTTGAACACAATCCTCTGGTTAATTTGAAAAAATAAAACAAAATTATATAGTCTATGATAACGACTCAATTTTCTGTTGAATGAATCGCTGACAGTGTGAAGTCTTCTAAAATTGAAAACTTCTAAAATTTAAAACAGCAGAGTAATCTTCCAGCCTTTTATAGACTTGAAAATCGCTAGTTATTAGCTTTCATTCTATATATTTTAAACCCTATTTTAAAACAAAAAGTGAGCCGGACAAATTTTATGCAAAACTTTCCCGTTAGTAGAGAAACATCCATATATAATTTTTACTTAAGCATTAAGTGTATATGTGCGCTGTTATCAAAAGTAATAATAATATAAATTACAAATAATTAATTATTAATTAATTAATTAATTAATAATTAATTATTAATTATATATGGTCGCAGCAGAGGGTGAAAAAGGAAATAAGACATACTTAAAATTAATGTATTTTATAATTAAATTACATTCTATATGATTCTAAAACTGCGTCGATGCGACTCAAGCCAAAGCGAGAGCGAATATGAATAACTGTTGTTAGTATTTTTATTCATTATATTAAAATAAAATTTCATTAATATATAAAATTATGCTTCAATAAATTATTGATTAATTAAACTTTAGTTATAACTATATTTCCTTCATTATTAAACTGCATATTTATTATCAAATCAAATATACTGCCAAACAACCTGAGAAAAGTGATTTCCTCCTGGATGAAAATTTTTAAGAAAATAGTTAATATACTCTTGTAAATAATAAAACTAATCAGCTAGCTCTAAGTAAAGGGAAAAGTCGTCAGCTGATAAGATTCAGTAGGTGATAAATGCAGCTACATTACACATTTCAAGTAACCAGCTGACGAACTTTCCACTGAGATACAGCCAGCTGATGTTAATTTTCATTCACAGTAACATATAAACTATCACCAGATAAATTTTTAGTTGAGAGGAAATCATTGAATTTTTTTTATTTTTTTTCATATTCGGGCGGCCAGCTGACGTATAATCCACCATGTTATGGTCAGCTGACTTTATTTTCCCTTCAAGATATTAGATAAACTATTATTCAAGAAATTTTAGAATGGGAGGAAATGATTAAAAAAAATTTTTTTTTCTTCGTGCGTGGGAGGCTGCCAATGCCTTCTCCACCACCAGAGCCGCAGCTGACGACCGCGAAGCTTCATAACACAACTTTCTATTGCAGTTTACAAATTTTCACTCGGGAGGAAATTCATGACGAAAATTGGTAGCTGGCTCCCGGACTATAACTAATATTCAGCAAATATTTACTATACGAAAAGTTTTTTTTTTTTATTTAATTATAAATACAATGTACTTGCTACGAAAAGCTACAGTGTAGAAAATAACAAGATTACATCTTAAGGAAAGAGTTATTGTCAGGGATAATTTTAATAGAAACTCCAGAAATAGCCCCATTACCTAAATGTATACCTATTGTTTATCATAACTTTCGTAACCATAGACAACATACTTAGATTTAGACAACTCTTTTATTACATATAGTTTACATTACATTACATTATAGTATCCGCTAAACTAACTAGGTAAGTATATTATAATTTATTAGTTTAGATAAAAATGCACGTCTTTGACTACAATACACATTGTGATAGTAAATGGATATGATATAATGAGATACTACAATATTTATAGTTAACTAATTTGTATCATTACTGAATTTAATAAAAAAAATCAACCATACAAAGCCTCCACGTCGAACAGAAAAGAACAAATTCATTACAATTTAAAATTCTTGTTAGAAAATGTACCTTTGCTCAACGTTACAATGAAATTGATGAGACCTCTCTAAATATGATAAAAGGAAAATAATTTATATTTATTGTACTACATAAGTGCATTAGCAAGATTAAAGATAATAAAAACAATTATGTTTTTACAATAAAAATAAATAAATTAAGTAGGTATAGTTCAACCGAGCGAGAAGCTAGTGAAGTTAGGTAAAAGCTAGAACCTATAGGTAATAAACAAGAAGTGAGGCAGAACGGCGATATAGAATCTCACTAATTAGGAACAAAAAAGTCTGTCATGTGTAAACTATTCATCCACTCGCGCATACCGAAACAATTTGATGGTCCAAAGTTGTTGCTTTGCCAAGTATGCGGAAACTAAGAGACATTCATAATTGTAGGGTTCCGCAGTTTGTGGTAAGAATATAAATATACTTATATCTAAAAAAAAATTACAGAAATAAATAAAAATAAACCGCTGGAGGATCACAAATTATTTCGGTTATTAGGAAAATGCCTATTAGAATACATTGAAAATGTTATATGTTTATAATTAAAAAACAATTAAAAGCAATAGTTATGTGCTTGTAGTGAAAGAAACGTAAAAATAACTATGTATTTGATTTTTAAAACTCACGACTCGCACTTTACCAAATCCTAGACGGGACGAACGCATCAATCTCCCAAAAAAAAGTATCCGAAAAAATAAGCGCCACAGAGCGGCTTAATTATGACAAAATATGTCGGTCATTGGAAAGGGCACGAATATTTTTACAAGTTATTTATTGATACTTCCATTAGAAAAAGAAGATTTGAACACCGTTAGGAAAATATAAAGATTATTTAGATATTTTTTCTGTTCTCACTTTTCGTTTATATTCTTATAAATTCTGAACACAATTTTGTTTTTTTTAATAAATTAAGTTGAAACTTTTTGTTTATGATTCATGACTAGAGACATTATGGTGAACAAACCTACTACTACTATTTAATTAATTCCCTCTTCTAAATTAGGTATGTAATAATATATCTATCAACAAGATTAATAAACCTGAGAACATAATGCTAGAAAATGGTAAAGAAACCGTTTAACATCACAAACAAACAAGAAGAATCTAAATCTAAAGAAACACAAATCAAAATCAATTCCAATTACTCTAAACGGCCGCTATTTAAATAATCCACTGCATCAGAAACCTTAACCACGTGACGCGTCCAATTAAACTAACTAACAATATAATTATCACAATTAATGGCTTCTCGCATATTTCATGGTGCTCCTTAAATAAATCCCAATTTGATGTACCGAAAGACAGTCGCTTGCGCATACTCGACACGCCTCCTCCCATCCTATTGGTGTACCGCTAATTATATCTTGAAACCGTTCTTTAAGAGCTATTTGCATCGTTTAAGTTATTACAATGAAAACTCAGCTTTATTTTAAAACCTTAAGGTAGTTATTTGATTGGGATGATCTTAAGTGTGGCATACAATATTGTCATCCAATATACGCCCATTAGTCGAAGTTTCGTCTTCATTTCAATCAGAATGTTTGCCAGATGCTGGATTCCCAATGGATTTTAAACTTTATCTCAAATATATAAGAGTTGTTAAATGCTAGTGTTCAAGTCGCGTTTCTTAAAACGTCAGTTAACATCGGAGCCAGTCGATCCTGTATTTCAATTTGACAAAAACGCGTCGTTAGGCTCGGTATTAGTTTAAATTATTGTGAGTTAGTAAATCAGTTGACGAAAAAGTGGTTTAATGAATGTTTAAGCCGCAGTCTCTGTTGTGAAGAGGTCGTGATGAAACGTGGAATTTAGAAATATAACAGTTAACAAAATTTATCAGTGTAAAAATGGAGCCGGTAAAATCAGAATTCATGGAAGTGGAAATCAAGGATGACACTAAAACTGACAAAATAGATAAATTGCCTTTTTCGATAGACAATTTATTAGCTGATAAAATAGGTGATAGAGATAAAGGTGTGGCTTCAACATCTGATACAATATTTAATGTATTTAACAACAAAATTGACTCTGATGATGACAATGAAAGCAGTGGTTCTGAACAGTTGGACGTTGAGACTTCTACCCTAGATGCGCAAGAGTTTGCTGTATCTAAAACCGCTGATTATCAAACAGGTATGTAGAGATATTCTAATAAATAATATAAATTAGATTTCGAGGGGGAAATCGGAGAACTGGCTGTTTGCTTAATCAAAGTGGAATTTCTGTAATAATCAGCTGAGCCTACAATGTCCTGCACAAAATTTTGTTAAAATAATAGTTGTAAATTAGATATCCTATAGTTATTAGTGGTTAAATCCTTATTAGGCAGCTAAAGTTGAAATAATTGTGCGAATAGTACCTATATTATTTTTAGATAGGTAGGTTAGTAAAGCCTAATACCTATAGATGGAATGGATTTTAGAGTATCAATGGGATATATATATATATGTATTGTACAACGAAACAATATACTGTGTACCTGTATGTATGTATGTTTATGTATATATTGAATTTAAAAAAACATAACTGTAATGTTTATTCTTTTCCAGTTTTATTGACAAATCTATTTGGTTGAGAATAAATTGATGATCATTTTATCTATAATTTTAAATTGTAATTAAACTTGGATGGCTTCCTACAATCCATAGGTCTTAGATAACTGTGGATTAATGTGGGCTGTTTGACATCAGGTTAGTTCTCTCATTGACAGTCCATTCTTAAATTACAGGTATTTTTAGATTGATTATTGATATCATTATCCAATAATTATTACAGATGTATAAATTACAAGTAGGTTTTTTAAAATGTTCCTTTAGTTGATATTCATTTACACTTGTGTGTTGCTGCAACTATTTTTTTCATTTCCGTTTATTCGTATAAGATTTTCGAGTCCACTTCCCTTTTGACTTTCATTAAAATAATATCTTAACTAAAATAAAATCAATTGTGGGTAAATAAAATATATCTGTGTTATCTGATAAACTTTGTTTTTTTTTATTAAACTGTCTTATTATTTTAATTTCCTTATTTATTCATACATCACACATAAATAGATAAAGTATAATATGACTTGTTAAGCTGAATCAATATTATAATCTATCTAGAATCCGTTACTGAAATCAACTTTATGGTAACTCTCTTCAGACTTAGTTCACAAGTTGGTTATTGGTTCTCAACCTCAAGAAACAGATCGTTAATTCAATCGTAATAACAATTTTATCACTCCCGATAGTTGGTTCTGAATAAAATTGTTAGCCTTAGAGTCTACATAGGCAAAAAAAATATAAATTACTAAGTTCTAGAAATAAGTTCAAAATAGAACCTAAATAACTTTTATTAGGGGATGCTGTAAAGATTAGTGTCCTGTATAATTATTATTATTTTTATTTCATAATCGTTAAGAGCTGCAACTTTGTGCAAAGTACCTTACGTTTAAGTTTTTTATTTTTAGTGGAAATTTTCTATTACTTATAAGTTAAAAAACTATTAAAGTTTTTTCAGTTTTTTAACATGCAGCCAAAATTGTTAGTTTTGTAGTATTCACAAATAAATATTAAATTAAATTTTAGTTAAAAAAACAATACTCTATGAAAATAGAGATTAGCTGCTTTGCTTTTAAAAATGTTTTTAAATCGGATTATTAGTTATAGGTATTACCTACTTCTTGATAAATACCTACATATAGGTACCTAACACAAATAGTACTTCACTTATTTGCTCTTTTTTAAATATTTTTGAGTAGGTACGCAATTCGAAGTAGACTAAAAAAGGCTCATACAGCAAAAAAACACAATAACAAACTAAAACACGAGTACGATAAATTTTGATCCTGAAAATATTTACCTGAACTATAAGCCTGGCAATGAAGATAAAAATAATTATAATGAATTTTCAGAAATAGTTGGCACATCTGAAACTAAATCAATTCATCTATGATTTATAAAACGATACTGATTTATTAATAATTATTTGAAAACAAAAGAAACTTGAACAGAATGGCCGCATGAACTTATTATTCTAAGCCTGGGAAGGATCACAGGATGCACTTGGCATTTTCTGTGATCTATCTAAGGCGTTTGACTGCGTTCAACATGAAATCCTTGTGAAAAAGTTAGAACATTATGGAGTTAAAAATAAGTCCCTAGATTTAATTAGTTCATATCTTAATGATAGAATTCAAAAAGTTGATGTAAATGGAAAACGTTCCCCTGGTTCTTTGGTAAAAGTAGGTGTGCCACAGGGCTCTATATTAGGGCCTTTCTTGTTCCTCATTTACATAAATGACTTACCTCACCTAGTGAGGGAAAAACATGGGATAGTGTTGTTTGCTGATGATACTTCTCTTACTTTTAAAGTTAATAGACGGCAATCTGTTATTGACGATGTAAACAATGCTCTCTCAGATGTTGTACATTGGTTTAACGCCAATAATTTGTTGCTTAATAAAAAAAAGACAAAATGTGTCAAATTTACTTTACCAAATGTTAAAAATGTTAGAACCAATGTACAATTAAATAATGAGGATTTGGACTTGGTCAAATCTACTACTTTCTTGGGCATTACTTTAGATGAAAAATTGCAATGGGGTCCTCATATATTTGATTTGTCAAGCAGACTAAGTTCTGCTGCATACGCGGTTAAAAAAATACGTCGTTTAACAAATATGGAAACTGCTCGATTAGTTTACTTTAGTTACTTTCATAGCTTAATGTCATACGGTATACTCTTATGGGGCAATGCGACTGACATTGATACCATATTTACATTACAGAAGAGGGCTGTTCGCGCAATATATAATATGAGACCAAGAGACTCGTTAAGAAATAAATTTAAAGAATATAAAATTATGACTGTTTACAATCAATATATTTATGAAAATTTAATTTACGTTCATAAAAATATTTCAAAGTTCAAGAAAAATTGTGATTTACATAAAATTAATACAAGAAATAAAAATAAACTCACTATGCCCGGCACTAGGCTCCATAAAATAGGTAAATCCTTTAAGGGTAATTGTATACGTTTTTATAATAAGCTCCCAAATGAAGCCTTAAGCCTCTCATTAAATAATTTTAAATTATATGTTAAAAATAATTTAATAAAAAAATCCTACTATAGTGTAAAGGATTACATCGACGACGGTATGGCCTGGGAATGAATCTGTATTGTATTACGAATAGCTAGTAATCTCCGCAATTTGTTTTTTGTTGTAAATTAATTTTGCTTTATCGACCTTCTGCATCACACCGATTCCTTAGAAGTTACTACTTGCGGTAGCATCGGGAGTCGGGTTGCCTCCCTCCCTCAAATATGTGCGAAGGGGGTGATGGCTGGCTCTTGTGTTATGCTCGTGAACGGGTGCTGCTTGCGGTGACTGGTTGTGTGGCAGGCCGAAGATTTATATATATATATTTTTTCTGTTATTATTATTTAATTTTCGTTGCCTGAAATCATTAGGCTTCTTTTCCGATTGATTGCGACGGTTCTAGTTGTTCTAAATTTGCATTTAAGTTTGACGTTTGTGAAACAGTGATCACAATAACAAAAAATATATCCGGCTGAGTTTGTTGTGTGGTTCTTCTCAGACCAGGACGCGTTTGGAACCCTCATAGCTTTAACATTAAGATGGAAAGTGCTTTTTCAGAAGGGCTTATTACGATAAATCTAGTATCGTAATAGGCCCTCCTGACACTTCCATGTTGACGTACACAAGTGATCACTGATTATGATTCTAAGTGGAAAAGATATAAATAAATAAATAAATAAATAAATATTGTTCCTTAACTAAAAATTGTTGCAACCTTTGAAATTCATAGTTGTAAATAACTAGTTTAATCGACACAAAATGAATGTAAATTCTAATGAGTAAATGAGTGGATAAAAAATGTGACAATAACCTAACAGTTCCTTTATTTACAACCAAATGTTCCTACACAAATACACCTGTAGCAAATATTTGTGATTGTATTGAGCCTTAATAATAATACCTAATGCTCAGAAATGAATTTGCTGTAGACCATCTCACCACCTCGTGTGTATGGAAATGGATAATTAGTTATTATTTTTGAGTAATTTAAATTTGTTAAAAATAATAATTGAATTGTCGAATGGAAAACAACCGTTAGTTTCAAATTTTCGACCGGAAGGAAGTCGGGGCGTGGCAGTTAATCTATAATATCCTACAATGTAAAGATGTTATTTCTGTACATTGAATATAATTCGAATCAAACACTTAAGTTTAGAACTATAGACATACTACGTCTTATTTAAGCTTTTTATTCTTGTTCTTGTCAATTAGAATGTCTATCCTTTAGATTACCTGAAATATGAATATATATTACTATGTTATTGTTAATGATATATTGAATAAAAATAAACCTGCATAGATATGTATGTAGTTATGACTGTTATGACTACTTTAGGATATCATACACATGTTATAATATGATTCTGAAATAACGTATAAAGTAATAATAATTATATTCACTCAAAAACAATAATTACAGTGACATGTAATGTAGGTATGTAAAACAAAGCCTTAAATCAGAATTATCTTGTGTTGTTAAACATTCTTTAACATTCAATAAAACTCGCTTAATTAACCTCAAGTTATATTTTAATTTTAGCTAAACCAAGTAGGTATAATTAAAAATTGAATTTGAATGAAATTCGGTGGTTGTTGGTTTCTTATCTAAGCTAATATAAGGGAGATTTTCGCTGCAAAAAAAAACAAGACGAAATTGGACTAGGTTATAATTTTAATAAAACTAACAATATATGCATTTGGATATATATTTCTAAAATGATATATATTTTTAAAATGATATATATTTTTTGCTTAAGATGGAACATAATGAGAGGGCGCAGACAGAATCACTCACAACAGATATCTGAAAATAAATGCTATAAAATTGAAGACCTGCAGGACGGAACCATGGGCCAATGATAGTATAATACATACATACTTACATGTAGGATAATATTATGTATTTAGTATAATAAATACATGTACATACATGTAGAATAATATTATGTATTTGTATAAATTTTTAATTGAATAAGTAATATTACGATGAAAGTACCAAGTATAAACTATCAAATATTTATTACAAAAATTTAATTATAACAATTAACGATTACGAGAAATATAAAAACGCAATTCACAGAAAATAATAATAATAATTTTTATTAGATGTACAGAGTTAAATATTTTAATTGTAATTTGATTTAGCAAGTAGGTCAGGTCAATAAACTAGGTTATAATAACAATGTATTGTTAAAATTTGCTGAGGCAGCGCTGAGCGTTGCTTCTAAAATCTAGATGAACATGTATAGTAATTTCTATATTTTGATTATATTATTAAATAATTTAAAAAAAGGGTCAATAAAAACTCCATCATAGGTAGAGGCAAAATAAATAATAAAAATATTGTTCAGAACCTAAATTATAAAAAAACCTATCATCTATTATCCTTCAAATGCACTTAATATAGGTATGATGTATTAAATAAATAAGCTTTTATATTTGTTTATTTAGTCTTGCATTGGTACAAATAATGTCCTGAAAATTAATGTAATTACCACGAAAGCAAATCAATAAAGATATTTTTCGAAGTTACAAATGAATGAAGATATTTTACGAAGTTACAAACGAATGAAGATATTTTTCGCATTCTTTAAATTTCCCACTTTCAACTATTTATTTGGAAAATGTTTAGGTATGATACCCTTGTATGATACTGTGAATTGTGACAGTTCTCACTCTCTGTATACCTATACTGAGATAAAACAATATTTGAGACTGCAAAAGGCACTTACTGGCTTTTTTGAATACGTTTTCTAAAGCACGGACCCATTTTTTTATATGTTATTTTATTTGGTATTTTGTGTTATGTACACAGTTTGTATTGTACACAGGTACAATAAAGAGTTGTTTGAAAGAATAGCATGTAGGTATATTAGATGTAATCTAAACGAATACGTTATACCAAGTGGAAGATTAGTTTTTTCTTTGTAATTTTCTTTAATCAATAAACTGATTATGCTTTTTCACTATCAATTGCAATCTTATACAGGATTTTTTTAGAAATCTGTTTTAATCTCGATATGTGGGTTTTTTCGTATTAAATAGTAAATAATAACATCACAAACTACTGACCCCTCATGAATCGCTGAAGTATTGAAATTAAATATTAATCGGGCGCAGCCGCGAGCAAACACTATTTATGAATATGCCAATATATCAAACTGACAAAAAACAAGTTCTATAGTCATTTAGTAAAGTAAAAAATTAACTGGTTAAAACAAACGTAACTTCCACTTTTTGAAGGTAGAATTACAAATTAATCACTGAAACAAGACTCGGTAATACGATATACTATAATTCATTTACAACCATAAAAAAGTCACCGTTTATCGCCTGCGCGGCCCATTGACGTTTACGCTGTGCACCCCGCCGCCATGTTTTATTTTGGGCGCCAATTAAGATCTTTGATGTGTTCATAATCATTTATTACTATGGTTATTATTAAAATAAAGGACGTGCAACAAAATGAATATTTTTATTTCTTTATTTATTTATAAAACTTTCCATTTTTAAATATTGGTTCATAGTTGTCTATAACATTATTTTGAAATACTCCTAATTCAGTCAACAAATAACAAATCATTGCTTCATTACTTTATTCCGCATTTTATTGGAAACTTAACAGAAATTTATGAATGCAAACCCGCAATAAAAGAAGCAACAGAATTGCTAATTTATTTACGATCTGTCAACTCTAAAGCATTTCATTCTGTGTGAGTTTTAATGCGAGCCTCAAATTAGCCGTTTGGTTCCATCTCGTTCCCAGATAAACGTTTTAAACGCACACAAACATCACTGATGTCTCATTTTCTAAATTTGTTACGAAAAGATAAATCTCCGCGCCTCCCGACTCTTGTTAGTTAAATTTCTATCCCCTATAATTATTCATGAAAAAAGATTAAAAGAAACGATCTCGCTACAGTTTAGTATACACAGCTCATTAAAAAGCTCTAAAATTCTCTAACAGCTTATATTTAAAGCTTTTATGTCGTTAAGAAATTCGCGAAACATTTAAATAGTCTATGGACGGTTTTAAATTTGGAACGTTATTTTTATAACGTCGCGGCAATTACAATGGCGTGGTTTGAAGCGGTTGGTGACAAGTGATGATATTTTTACATTAATTGTTTAGTTTTATTTTTTTATAGATGTCCGCCATACTTGCTGACACGACTTCGATTATTAGATATAATATTTTTTTATAATATTTTCAAAATTCTTATCGCATGATAGGAATTTTATTTGGGAGGTAACCCAGAAAATATTTGGCTCTTTAACGCCACTGTACTAGACTGTTGTAACCAATGTCCATGGCAACTCTTCACAACATGGCCCAATAATTATCTTTAGTGGTATATAAGTTAATTATTCCATGCCATACACAATAGACATTTATTACAACTACTAAAAAACAATGAACAATAATAAGTACATATTATGTACGCACAAGAAGCAGACCAAATTAGAGTTGTTTTGTTTTGCTTTAGTTTCAGTTGTTGTTTTCAAAGTGGCGGTAGGTAATTAAATAATTACTTCAGTGATCATATAAATTTTTTCAAGAGTGGATACTAACATAACCTTTTAGAAAATTTAGGCGAGTTATATATTTTTGACATAAGAACTAAATAAGTTTTTTTTTTGTAACGAAAAAATACCCCTTGAAATAAATAAACACGTTGTATTTAAAATTGTTGCTATAAATATTTTAAAATGTCTAAAACCGATTTGTAAATATTCGCTTTGTAAGTAAGTACGTTTTCAATAAGAGCTAAGTATAGATAGACTATAGTGTACAAAATAATCATAGTAGGTATAATAGGTCGGTATGGTAGGTATTTTATATCTAAATATTTTAATCAATACTTTTTTGCAAAATATGAGATTTATTTAATCTATTTATTACGCCTGTTTATTACAATACTTATACAATACTTACATATGTACCAAAAATATAATAATAAACCGTTAGAAGAACATTATATATTTAAAATTATAAATCGTAGAAATCTGATATACTAAGTTAAAGATAAATAATTAGTTATCTTCTCTCTTCTTATAAAATAATATGTGTTTTGAAAATGTATAAATACGTTTATTTTCCTTACTTCTAATCTACTGTTTATTATAAACGTTATAATATTTTACCTAAACACTATAATGTGTATAATCGTTGGCGTTTAAGGGTTATTTTACATACCAACATACTTTACAACATGCAGGACAGAAAAATAACCGATTTCGTGTAAATACACCGCTGTGATAATTGTCTATTATTTTTAACATTTTGTTCAATCGAGATACACATTCCGGATAACCAAATGATATAGGTAATCAATTTAATTACCTAATTAATTAATTTTACTTATATTAAGTTCCGTTTGTGTTGTTTTTTAAATCAAAGAACTGTTTTTTTTCTTTTTTTTTTAAGTATCCGAATACGAATAATTCTTTCATTTAACATATTCATGAAACTTATCAAATTTAAAATAACACCGCAATTGTGACAAAGGATAATATATTGAAGCAACTAATTCAAAGTTATTTATAAAACAATTAAACAGAAATAATTACGAGACAAAAACTCCAACTCCTAAAGCCGAATACGAAACTTCCGACGCTTAAAATGTTATTTGACGTTTATTTTCGCGCGCTCATTAGCGCGGGAAACGTTTCAAGATGGCGTATCCGAGACATGTTGATATATTGCCGCTAATTACTCAGAGACTGAGGTGTTTATTGAAAATAGTTGTCAGGTGACGATGCCTCGCGTCCGCTTGTATTGTAGAACAAGCTTCCTGTATAAAACAATTATATTAATTGTTCTAGGATGTATTATTATCTTAAATAATGATTTTAATCTATGGATTTATGCCAGTTACTAAGAAATATTTCACAATTTAGTCTTTGGATTTCTGCCCAATACAAACAGATGTAATTTTTATCATTTCTGAAAATTATAAAAAAATATATTTTTTTATTTAATATCTAACTGTTTCTTATTATTGCTGTCATACATGAGATGAGATAGCTGTGTTATACAATATAAATCTTACTAATCGTTTGTCTTCGAAATACATTTTGTTGGCCCTGAATAGTCAGATCCACCAAATTTATTCAGACAATAAATTTGATTAGTTTTGACAGTTTTTCTGTAGAATATTCTTCTTCCGGTCCTCCCCCACATTAGATAGTGTCAGCTAGTTCGCTCTTGTGGTCCAATTGACTCTATCATATATTTTTCATAAACGTATCTACTTCCACATATTTGATCCTTTTTTTTTGTGTGCACATCGGTCGTAAGCATAAAATCAGCAGACTGTCCCTCTGATGTGAAGTCAGTCTTTAAAAAACAAGGAATAGCACTAGGATAGGCAGAAAGAAAGGGAGGAAGTTTGGGAATCTGACTTTATCACTTATCGTGTGAATAATAGCTTTACTAGATGATGTTTTTAACAAAATCTATAATTTCAATAATTTTGTTTAGTCATGAATCCAACCCGTGACTCGTCAATGCAATAATTCTTGTCTTCCTGATTTGTACATGAAGGTCGTTGGTTTTAAAACATTAAAATTTCTTTATTATGTTCCGAGAATCGACAGTAATAATGACGGGACCTATTGATATTTTTAAATTGTCATCAACACAAAATAGCGGATGATACAGCATAGTCAATTCTCAGAGTAGATCAGATTATTTTTTTTGCACTTATTTAATAATTCATCTAGTTATTGGTTAGCATTCGAGTGAATGGACGGTGTTCTTTTTCACTTATTTTGTCGTTTAACATAGTACTTTGAAGAGATAATGTGGCCAGCATTCTTGCAACTTTTCAAGGGAATAATCTTCATGAAAATGTACAGTAGATATTTCTTGTACCTACCTTATTTTGTCGAGATCAAGTACAGTCTGAAAGAGAAGCCATGGTGCAACGTTTGAATGACAAACTTCAGGCAGTCTCTGCATGGAGCAATGCCAATCTTGTCAAGTTCAACGCCACCAAAACACAGACGTGTCTGTTCACCGCCAAAAAGAGCCCTTTCACCTTGGCTCCTACTTTCCAGAATGTATCCTTGGAATACAGTGACCGGCTTCAGTTGTTAGGCTTAGAGATTTCCTCGAACCTCAACTTTGGTCGGTTCATTGAGTCCAGAGCAAGAGCAGCAGCAGCAAAGCTTGCCGTTCTTGCGAAGGTTCGGCAGTACTTTACACCGGGACAGCTTGTTCTTTTTGTTGTTGTTCGGTCGTGTGTAGAGTACTGTGGTCACATATTTGCTGGTGTCGCAAAGTCTCATCTTGCAGTTCTGGACTCAATTGAGAGGCGAGCAAAGAGGCTTATCGGCGATCCCGAATTGGTCGAAGCCGACCTCCAAAGCCTTGAACACAGGCGTAAAATTGCTAGCCTCTCAGTATTGTATAGGATACATTTTGGTGAGTGTGCGCAGGAACTACACGACTTAGTTCCCCCGTCCCCCTTCCATCACCGGACGTCCCGACGCACGGCAGGTATCCATCCTTTTGTTGTGGACATTCCACCTGTCCGAACGAAGCGCTTTGCTTCCTCATTTTTAGTGCGTACAGCGAAGGACTGGAACAATTTGCCTGCGTCGGTATTTCCGGCCAAATATAATGTGGGTGTCTTCAAGAGAAGAGTGAATAGGTTGCTAGGGCAATGCGCCTTACCATCTAAGACTACATTCCACTTACCATCAGGTGGAATGTAGTCAAGCATTGCCCTAGTTCGTATAAAAAAAAAATAAAAAATGTAGACACTTAAAAGATACACTTATTACTTAGAATTGTACAGTTTTTTTTTTTTTTTTTTTTTTATTTATTTATTTATTTTTTTTTTGTTGTCTGTCTATGCTGTTAGCCCTGTTGGCTATTACAGCGTCACCGGGGGAGCGGGTGGGTCAGGAGACCCGCCCTTAAAAGGGGGGGCCAGATGGGCCCCTATGGGGAACAACGTCCCGAGGGCGTCTCACATTGAGACACGGATCTCGGCTCGGGGCGTCGTTAGTCAGGAGGGAAGCTAAGGAAATTTGGACACTAGCGTCCTCCGACGGCAGAACGCCGGAGCAAGGGAGCACTTACTCAGTTGGGACCTCGTCTATACCGGTATAGACGGTGTGTGTCTGTATGTTGTGTGGTGTCACTTATGCCTACGCGTACACGTTAGAATTGTACAGTAACAGCATTAACTACAAGGAGATCAGGTGAATGAAATATTCAAAGACATTGTACCCAAATAACTACAAAATCAATTAGAGATAATCAATTCATGCATTTATTTCTTAATTATAATTATCTCTGGATTTCATTACCTTAATCTGTTTCTAAAAGGATGATAAGTCATTACAAGCAAAGGATAAAAGTTTTATGGTATTTATATAGTTCTAGTATTATACAATTAGAAAACCAGAAAAAGTATCCAATATGTTAAAAAAGCCTTAAAATTGAGCATATTTAAAGTACATAGCCAATATGACATCTTAAGACGGACAACGAGTATTACGACAATAAGACGGAGTTAAACAACATTGTAGACAATTTAACTTTTAACACCTTGCACCCTTAGTTTAAAACGTACTTTCTAAACTGGGTTAAATATTTGCTATATATTATTATAATTAATTGCTCGCAAAAAATGGCTTGATTTATCAGTTAAGTAAATCGTGATTATAAGGTCATAGCTTTAATATTTTTTAAATCAAATATTATTGATGTTGGAAATTTCACGGATTCTTGGCAATTTCACAGACAGACAGTCAGTTTTTCCGACAGACCTCAAACTGAAAACAGTAACTTTATAATCTGACAGGCTCCTGTTCCCGCGGGAAACGCGCAAGAACTGCTTTCAGCGCACAACAGATCAAGAGTCTAGAATCGGAGTTCGAGAAGAATAGATATCTCTCTGTGGCCGCTAGAGGGCGTCTAGCACGACAACTTAGACTTACTGAGACACAGGTAAGCTATGTTGTTATTGAATTTACTAAACTCTTAATATTCTAAACTAATGTGGTTATCCAAGCTTCTGTAGTTAATAGTGTATTTAGTATTGCATTTGTTTTAATTAGGTATTTTATAAAAAGCTAAAATCTTTAATAGTTTTCTTCGTAATAAATACATTTGGCCTAATTAGCTTAATTGGCTTAATTTTGGCTTCTTTATAAATCAACCATAAAAATAATTTTACGATCACTATAAATGTGTGGAGTTTTAAACTTATGTTTCATTCTATTTGCAGATTAAAATATGGTTTCAAAATCGTCGGACAAAATGGAAGCGAAAATATACAAATGATGTGGAAATATTAGCACAGCAATATTACAATAGTTTAGGCATAATAACTCCCCGGCCAATGTTTGTTGGTGATAGACTGTGGATTTTCAACTATCCCAACCGCTTGCAACCCACTCAGCAGCAACAATGGGCCAAGTCTCTGAATAGTATTGCCAATGTTTCGCACACGCCAATAGTAGATAGATCTATGTACAGGGGTGTACCAAAACCGGATGTGCCATTCTTATTACCATCCCCGTCCTCGTATCCTAACGACCGCGTATTTTTGGAACGGAATGTCAGTTTGACAGGTGTGAAGATTCCCGCGCAAGCACGCCTTCCGACACTTCCCAGAGAGGTATATAGTAATATGGCGACTGCACAAAGGAGTATGGATGTGTACAAAAATAATATTTTGAGCCATAGTCCCCAAGAGTCTAACATTGATCATTTAAGAAGACTGGAAGAAAATTTTAGTATTTAGAATGTAGACCTTGTACCTATTAGTGTATAATATTTATATAAATTGCAAGAAATTGTTCCTAACATGAATTTGTTTCTTATTTCATAACCCATATTTCTGGTCAATGTTTTTATATATATAATGTAATAATAATGTAGAAAAACATTTACTTTAAGATATACTAAAAGAGTGAAAAAGATATATTTGATTATTACATTTATTATTTCATATTGGAATATTATCTCAGTAAATGTAAGATCCACCACATCCGCAGCTACCAGATATGGATACAGTTCCAGCTGCTGGAAGATCGCCAGCGAAGCGCACAGCTCCGAGGATGGGCACCTGTCCAGCGACAAGTGTGGTTCCCGCGACCGGCATTTCTCCAACGACCACCACGTCTCCGACTCCAGCCCCTCCGTACGCGCCTAGAACTTCCATTGGAGCCAAACCAGCGGCGTATGGTGTGATACCGGGGGATACTAGACCTGGAGCGATAGCTGAACCTAGACCGAGTCCTGCACCATATCCTAAACCATATCCGTTAGCGAGAGGTCCAGCAGCACCAATACATTGGCTGTAGATATTCTAAAAATATTTTAACAACATTATTATAAGTTAATATAATATAATGGATCATAAACTATTCAATAATTAATATAATGCTATCCTGTCTCACCTGCACTAAGCAAGCTTGAACGCAAAGAAGAACTAGGGCTAGGGTAGACATCTCTGTTTGGTCCACAAAGTAAACAGAATGACATTCGAGATACCCTAATGTCTTTTATAGTTTGTTTCAACATTACACAATTTCTTATAAATGTACTACGTGATACTCAGGAATCTATCAAAAGTATTGTTAGCAATACCAGTAACTTCATAATATAATTAAAATGACACAATTACGAACATGCAGTTCATATCAATGATATCAATTTCATAATTATAATGTTTATGAAATTGCTTGATAACTTTTTAATATAAATACTGTAATGTTAAAAAAAAAATTGAATTTAAAAATTAAAAATGTATGATGATGTAAAGTAAAGTTAAGTTAAGACAAAAATAAACAAAATACCTAAATGAGTGTGTGAGCTTGCCGAGGTGGTATTGGCTATGGTTCTCAAAATAAACTAAATAAAACAAACAAACAAACTAACCAACAAATATAATTGGGCGCCAGAGAACCAGTGCTAATAAGAATCACTCAGAATAGTCTGCCGGATAGACCATTGAACTATTAATCTCAAGGCGGGCATTGGTGTGCATTTTTGGTGTGTTGACAGAGAGCCAAAGAAAAGAAAATTAACAATTTAACAATATATTTCAAACAATACAACAAAACAAATTCTTGTAACAAGTTACATTTACAGTTACAGTTCTCTAGATTTTAAATTAAAAAAATAGTACTTACAGTTAGGTTTTTCTAAAAAAAATAATAACCTAAGTAATAATTATAAAGAACTCTGGTTTGCTCAAACATTCCTTCCACAGCCAGCAATGTATGTTCAGCCGCAGCACATCCTCAGTAATACATCATTTTACTTGGCGTTCTTTAATGGCAAGCGGGTTGTAAAAGCAGGTCAGCGTTAAGCTCTAGTGCTTCAGGCAATAATATTAGGATGCAAAAATTGTAGCCATGTGCAGAAATGTACAAAACAGGAACCAGGTGAAATGAGAACCCCAAACCAAAATGGTTCTATTAGAATGGACAAAATGTAAAATGACAAGTTCCAAATATAAAGGAGATAAGCTAACGAATAAATAGAAGATCTAGAAGTTGAAGAAAAATTGAATAAATTGAAGAGCTGTAACAAAATAAAAGCAATTGATAATTTATACACAAATAAAATTTGGAAAAGAAAATGTGTATGATATGACACTTACCGCGTAGGCACGCGCTCTTCAAATTAAATAAACTAATGTGCACTTACAATAAAGAATGCACAAGCAAATAAGCGAGCAAATACTGTAAATAAAGAAAACAAATTGATAATAAGGGTGTTTGAAAATTGGGAAAAATATACGCGAGCAAATGGCGTCTGCGCATATGTAGGAGAAAATATCAAAACTTACCAAAATTGCAGCAACAAAGAAATTAACATTTATCACGCTTATATGCGTTTATATTTAAATGTTAATCATGATATTTTAAAAGATTGACCAATATCATGGAGAAAAACTAGAGATTCAAAAATAACGTGTTCACTGAACAAAATCCAAGAGAAAGGTGAAAACGTCAAAGTCAATAGACTACAAAATAAAAACAACCGGAAGAAAACAAATCGAACTGCCAAGTAAGAATGAACTTAAGAAAAACTATTAACTAATACAATTTGATTTTGTTTTAAAAATTAGTTATAAATAATAAAAATATTACAAAAAATGTGGTTTTCATTTTTTTAAATTATAAATTAAAGTATGTCCAACTAACCACCATTTAAGCAACAATAAATATCTGTTTTAAAACCTTTGAATTCTTTGTGTTATCTGTGCAATAGAGTGTAATGAATGTGAAGCTAACTGTCAAATTTTAAAGTGACAAATGACAATTGATGTAAACAAAACTTTTGTTTTGTTGTATTTAAAGTAAAATATCCCCAAAAAATTTAATATATTTTGTTATGTAACGGATTCCAAAATACCACGTTACAATACACTGAATATTTTAAAGAAGTATTATTTTTTAACATCTTAATATCAACAACTTAACAGTCAAAATGTTTATTATATTCGTAGTTTCCGTTTGTTTGCAGATATTTTTTTTACAGGTAAATTAAGCTATTATTTATTAGTTGTATATTATTATTATTATTAATATATATAGTGTATGTATTATATATTTTATGAACAAACAGGGTTTTTCCTCTCAATGTATTGGAGCATACAATGGATTTGCAACAGAGGGTTGGCCCGTCTCAAATGCTCTAGCGTGGGAAAATAGTAGAGCCTGCCCCGCTGGCAATGCCTTCGCTTGGGAAGCCACTGCCCCATTTGGAGTCGCAGCTCCTTGTGCTAAAGCTGCATTTGCTGCTGGGTCTCCTTATGCTGCAACTTCTTGGGCTGCTACTCCGTTTGTCGAATGGGGTGCTGGTTACTCACCTGCTGCGCTCGCTGCATCCAATGGAGGAGGTCTTGTTATTACCAGTGCTTCTCCCGTTGCTCCCAACGGCGTTTCCATGTCCTCTGAAAATGTATATGAAGGACCCTTATCGGTGTCTGGCGCTATGCCATTCCTGGGAGCTGTAGCGTTAGAAGGAGTTCTGCCAACGGGAGGTACAGGTTCCGTAACATACGGATGTGGAAATGGCAATGTTGCCATCTTAAATGAGGACTTTGCATCTGGGTATGGCATCGGTGCTCTCGGTTACGGCGCTGGTATTTCTGGTCCGGCGTACGGCTACAACGGTTTCCCTAGTCCAGTTGCCATTGAAGCCGGTGTGTCTAGGCCAGCTTTTGGCTATAACAATATAAATAGCCCTCGATTTGGAGGGTGTGGGTGTGGTGGTGCCTTTTGAGTATCAACCAGCAATAGAATTCATTTTATTCGTATATTATAATAATAGGGTCTTATAATTCTTTAAATGTATTAAACGATTAGCACAATGACAAATTAACATTTTATTTATATCATGCTTTAGTGCGTTTGTTGGAAGTAGGCTTTTCCCACACTAAAGCCTACTTCCACGTACAAGTATTCCAGTAAATGGTATGAGCATAGTTGATGACCATTATAAAAGAACTTTGGTACAGTAATTCAATAAACATTCACTCCTAATTATTATAATATATATTAATACAGGTTTTCAAGACTTCCTTTGACAAACAACAAAAATATGTTGAAAAAACCAACAGTTATTCTCTTGATCCAGTAATTTAAGAACTATCTTGTATATTATTTAAAAAGTAAACCTAATCTTCTTTAAGAAAATGTGAAAAATATTATATAGATCTAAACGACTTACCGGCTTTATACTTTCATAACGTAGTCATTTATTATCAAAATGAATTAGTTATTTTGAAATTACAGGTACATTAGTTATTTTTATAATACAATAAATAACGATAACAAAAACATGACTTTTAAATGTAGTACTTTTAGCTATCACAGAATACATTAGTCGTCGACATTTCAAAGGGCGAAATTCATAGATTCTACGCTACTTAATTAATGTTCCTGGCTGTCCAAGGTTCGGAGGATCTAAATTCTTAATTAAGGAAACCTAGCCGCGAAGTCTTTATTTTACTTAAAATGTCGAAAGTTATAAGAAACAAATCGTTGACATCCTTGTTTGCATATAAAGTAAAAACGTTCGTACTTTTCAGTTACGATTCCATATATTTTTTTAAGGGCAGTTTAAAAGTTATATTAAGGTCTGAAAGTATTGAAGCATATTTTTTACGAAATAAGAAAGTTATTTCAGATTCTTAAAATTTCTAGTATTTACTTTTTTCCTACCCCTGAGTCGCAAGTCCCAGGCATAGTTTGCACTCCTCTCCTTTAATATTAAGTATTATTATTATGTGGTGTCTGAAGGTTTTGTGTAATTTGTTAAGTAAATTATTATATATAATGGTTTGAAAGAAAAATACATCGAACTCGAATCATTGGTACTGAACTGAGACCGAAATTTTAGATTTAATATCCCAGACGAATAAACAACAACAGTGCTATCGAATGGCGAATCTTGAAATAACGGGTCTACCAGAAACCAAAGGCGAATCACTAATTACACTCACCTACACCAACATCACATACACGATACTCCTGCATCATAGCTCCTTATACTATACTCTTGTACAACGTAATATTTCAATTAAAGAAACCAAATATACTCGTAACATATGTACTGGTAAACAAATTTTAAGAATATTACATTGTAACTTGAAACTAATGATTGCCGTTAACGCTAACTTCAATTATTATTATAAATTATTAATATACTTTAGAATTAATATGTAAGCTATTGGATTATCAAATAAATAAATATTGTTGAAAATGTGTTATTGAAAATCGAACTGTATCAAAAAGTTTTATATTTATCTCTGTAGTTATAATAATAAAGTTACCATAGAATCACCTAAAATAACCATGTGTCCACCACGCTGATGAAGGGATGGACTACAGCTATTTGAGAAATCTCTCCATTCAACCATGTCGTGGCGAATTAAACAACACTTAGATTTAAGCTAGATTAATTTAGTATAAACTTTGTGTATGTTTTGTAAGTTGTCCTTAATAAATAAATAAATCTCATTTTAAATGGTATGGGGAACAACGTCAACAAAATAGCCCCACATTCCCGATAAAGAAGATTATATATAGCAGGGGTGGTCAACTTGATCAGAACTAAGACCGACTCTTACCGATTTTTAATCTTTAATATATTTTTTTTTTTTAATCTGTGTGGAATCTACCTTATCTATTTTGAGAAATGACATACTTCTGTAATTTTAAGGGTATGGCAGGGCACGTAAATCTTCAAACCGTGACAGGGGACAGCCTCCTCTGAACCGCTCCGTCGGGGTAGGCTGGGCAGAAGGAGGCGGGATTACGCTCGCAGCCTCCTCAGCCGTAGTGTCTTCGTGAGAGGGGCGGATGATCTCTCTCGCCTACCACAGACCTATGTTGTTAGGGTGCTCTAAGTTGCTTGGAGCACCCTCATTTTGAAGGTTCCTCCAGGAAGTCACTGTGAGTGCGAAAGCAATCCCGTGGCGTCCCACTAAGGGGATGAGGGCAACCGCTGGTTTCTTTATTGGGTAGCCTTAAAAATGGTAGCGTCATCTATGCTACCGGGTAGTCCCACATAACCCCATGGCCATCACCTTTAGAATATGTTATTTTTATCGTAGCAACAGATTAGCTCTATTGGTAGAGCTACGGGACCGTTTCCCAGGCGCCGCGGATTCGTATCTCAGTTCTCATCGGTTTATTGTCATTATATATTTATTGAAAAATTTTTATTTTATTTTTGAATAGATTTAAAAAGCAGTTTCTTTCAGAATTTTATTTCAGTGTTTTTACTACTAAGGATCAATCCTTTTGATTGATCCAAAGAATAATTATATAATTAAAATATAATTATATTTAATATTTGTTTCAAGTTTGCTTAAGCCGAATTATCATTCCATTCAATTCTTCAAACCTTTCAAATATTTCATTTTTTTTTGATACTAAAAAGTATTAACTTCAGTCTTTTATTGTTGTTGTTTAGAATCGGTTCATTTCTAGAACGCATTTTAGAGGCGGCATTAGTAGGTTCTTTCGAAATTTGGTTAGGTAAGGAGCGGAGTGGAGACAGTGAAGGCGAGCGAACCTTCCTCTGGGACACAAATTCCAGGCATTGTTTGCACTTCTCTCCTTGCAACGCGATGGGCCCGGCACCCACACGGTAAATCCATGGAATGCTAAGAAGCATCGTCTTAATCCCTGTTTAGTTTAAAAATAACAAAATATCTTTTGAGCGCTCGTTCACCCGTGTAAAAAAATAAAAATTTTTTTTTAGTTTTATTGAATATTTTGTAAGTAAAAAGTTTTCTTTGTTATGTAAATATTTATTTTTAAAAACTCTAAAATAATCTTAATTTTTAAATATAAAAAAAAGAACAGTATTCCAGAATTGCTTTCTATTTAGAAAACAGTACCACAGCCATAAGCACGGGGTCGTGTACCAGCGATACCGTTATAGCCGAAAGATGGGCCAGCAACACCAGCCTCCATGGCGACTGGACCAGCGCAGCTGTTATAACCATACGTCGGAACAGCAATGCTAGCTCCTAGAGCACTAATTCCGTATGCAGAATTATAGTCCTCATTTAATATGGCTACATTACCATTTCCACAACTATATGCGACAGCGCCAGCACCGCCTGTGGGTAGAGACCCTTCTAAAGCTACTGCTCCTAAGAATGGTATAGCGCCGGATACTGCTAATGGTCCTTCGTATATATTGTCAGAGTTCATGGAGACGCCAGTAGGAGCTATGGGAGAAGCGCTGGTAATAGCAAGGCCTCCGCCGTTAGAAGCAGCGAGACTTGCGGGTGAGTAACCGGTTCCCCACCTCATGGCTGCGAAAGGAGCATTAAAAGGAGCCCAGGAACCAGCAGTATAAGGAGATCCAGCCGAAAATCCAGAACCAGCGCAAGGAGATGCGTTTTCGTAGGCGGTGGCGGCTTCCCACGCTAAAGCATTCGAGCCGGGCCAGCCTTCAGCGGCAAGTCCATTGTATGCTCCAATACATCGAGCAGAAAAACCCTGTTGATAAATTGTAAGTAATAATAGACATTCAATAATAGTTATCAGTTATAATCCCGAATAATATTTAAACTTACCTGTATCAAAAGAGCTTGGAAACAGACGAATACTGAGAATTTTACGAACATTTTTAATGGTATTTTCTATAAGACGATAAATCTTTGAATGATTGTTTGAAATCAGACCTTCACTCTTTATATTAAAATATTACCAAATAATAAATTTCAATAAGATTATATATTTACATTTTTTTAAAATTACACAATTGATATGAACTCACACTCCATTTGTAATTGTGTTATTTTTATCAAAATATTTAGTAACTTAATATTTATAATACCTTTTCTGTATCCTTAATTATCACCTACTTAAAAATAACGTGTAATTTATTAACTAAAGTAAAGTAAAAAAAGTTGTAAGGAGGACTACTTATTAGTCTGTTAACTTCGCAAATTAAATCAACATGTCTTACTTAACTGTTCTGCTCATCTGCATCCATGCTTGCTTGTTACAGGTAATATTTAATTGTACTATGCGTATATTTTTCTAAATTGTTTATTGCTTAGCTTTATTTTTTTATAATTACCTACGTAAATCAAATAAAAATAATTAAGGTTAATGACTTAATCGACATAATCTTGTCTATTAAGCTAGAAACGTACAATGAATATAATTTTGTTGCTGTAAATACCTATCAATTTTTCATTAGTATGCCAATTTTCTTTTAAATGTCTAAAATATTAATTACCGAATGTGTACAGCCAATGTGTCGGTGCTGTTGGACCGCTCACTAATGGATACGGCTTAGGATATGGTGTAGGACTCGGTCTAGGTCCAGCTATAGACCCAGGTCTAGCAGCTGCAGGACTAGCAGCCCCTGGTCTAGTGGCTCCAGGTCTAGCAGCTCAAGGACTAACAGCCCCAGGTCTAGTAGCCCCCAGTGTCGGTTTGGCTGCATTTGAAGCTCTTGGCGCGTATGGTGATTCTGGTATCGGAGACGTCTCGTTGTTGGTGAAATGGCGGTCGGTGGAATCACACTCGTCGCTGGACAGGTTCCCATCGTCGGAACAGTGCGCTTCGCTGGAGACCTGCCAGCTGCTGGAACTGTCTCCATCTCTGGTAGCTGCGGTTGCGGTGGTGGAGCTTATGTTTACTAAAACTGTAATAAAAAAACTAAAAAAAATTTGTTATTATTTTAAAAACTGCATAAAAATAATATAAGTTTATAAATAAAAATAAAAAACAATCATCTTTATCTCAGTAATAATGTTTTTTTGATAAAAAGAAATAAATAGTATCTTAATAAAAAAAAAAATATTCATTGGAATCATACAGCATATTATATGATACACAAATATTAGAGATAAAATTTAGACCTAATTTATGCTAATACAAACATATATTTCAATTTGTAAGTATACATGAATTATAATACAGTAGAATCTCGTTACTTAAAATCCAAGGGAAGCACAAAATATTTTAAGCTATAGAGTATTTAAGTTATCAAGGATGTATGTGATGATGTGGGGGGTTGCGTTAGATGGTAATTAGCTAATTGTACCCGTATACGCCAGAAGGAGTAGTATATAATAAACACACACACACACACACACACACACACACACACACATACAAACACACACACACACACACACACATACAAACACACACACACACACACACACACACACACATACAATTTAATGCCTGTCATCAGGACTGGCTGTTCCCGTACCAGAAAACCGACCATGCTGGAAGAGAAGCGCGGAACTTTGCGTTGTCCTTGGATCTCTTTCAGCTGGTGAAGCAAGCGACAAGGGTACCAGATGTGGTAGGCCATACAGCCAATTGCCTGGACCTTCTGCTGACAACTGATCCGGACAGGTATCGTGTAGAGGTTACCTCTCCCTTGGGAACCTCCGATCACTGTCTGGTGAAATCTGTGTTTACATATTCCCCACCAGCTTTCGAACCTCATGGTGTTAGGCGAGTATGGAAATACAAGTCAGCAGATTGGGATGAGATGCGACACTTTTTTGCGTCTTATCCTTGGCGGCAGGTCTGCTTCTCTTCTTTAGATCCGTCGAGTTGCGCGGATGCTATAACCGATGTGGTGCATCAGGCAATGGAATATTTTATTCCTTTTGCTGACGTACCCATCGGTGGCAAAGCTCGCCCATGGTTTAATGCCGAATGTGGTCATGCTCAAGACCGAAAACATTCGGCATATCTCATTTGGGCTGATGCCCGAAGCCGCAAAACTCCGGATGTAAGTTCGAAGAAGAGAGCCTTTAACCAAGCTGCCAAGTCCTACAAAAAGGCATTGCGGAAGGCTCGTCTCGATCGAATCGCTAAGAATGGCGAAAAGCTCTCTGTCAGACCAACTGGCAGTCGAGCTTTCTGGTCTCTTGCGAAAGCGATCGAGTCGAATTTCTGCCAACCCTCACTGCCTGCTCTGCTGAAACCGGATGGATCCCTGGCCCACACAGCAACAGAGAAAGCGAATGTATTTGCTTCTCTGTTTGCTGATAATTCGCATCTAGACACTGGCAATGCTTCTCCAGCACATCTTCCTCACTGCGGTATTTCGATGCCTGAAATCCGCATCACTAACAAAGAGGTATGGAGAACATTGTGTCGTTTAGATGTGAATAAAGCCAGTGGTCCTGATGGTATACCAGCCATTCTGCTCAAGACATGCGCAGCTGAGTTGTCTCCTGTACTGACACGTCTGTATCGCCTCTCTTTCAAGACTGGA